>JARQOD010000003.1:219819072-219845514 GCA_033576555.1 Oophaga sylvatica | reverse complement strand
GATCCATGTCTTCAGCCCATAGTCCTAATAAGAAGAAATCATCTGCATTCACTGTACAGTGATGATAATTAGTCAAAATAATCTGTTTGTTTCTCCAGTTTCAAATATATCACAGATGCATTAAATACCAGAGGGGCATTTTGAGTACCTAGTGATGCCCTTTGGGCTCACTAATGCTCCTTCCGTCTTCCAGTCCTTCACGAATGACATTTTCAGGGATTTTGTGGATAAATTTCTGATTGTTTATTTGGATGATATCTTGATTTTTTCCAATGACTGGGACTCTCATGTGAAACATGTTCGGACTGTGTTCCAGATTTTGAGAGAGAATGCTCTGTATGTGAAGGGATCAAAGTATCTTTTTGGCGTACAGAGGATCTCATTTCTGGGATTCATTTTGTCCCCATCTGTTATTGAAATGGACCCGGTCAAGGTTCAGGCCATCTGTGATTGGGTCCAACCTACTTCATTAAAGGCTCTTCAGAGATTTTTGGGTTTTGCCAATTTTTATCGTAAATTTATTGGTAATTTCTCAGGTATTGTTAAACCATTGACTGATTTGACCAGAAAGGGTTCTGATGTGGTGAATTGGCCTCCTGAGGCAGTCTCTGCGTTTCAGGAACTTAAGCAGAGATTCACTTCTGCTCCTGTTCTACGGCAGCCTGATGTTTCTCTGCCATTTCAGGTGGAGGTTGATGCCTCTGAAATTGGGGCTGGTGCCATTTTGTCCCAAAGAGATCCAGAGACCTCTAAAAGTAACCCTTGTGCCTTTTCTCTCGAAAATTTTCTCCTACTGAACGTAATTATGACGTGGGTAATCGGGAGTTATTGGCCATGAAGTGGGCTTTTGAAGAGTGGAGACATTGGCTGGAGGGAGCCAAACATCAGGTGGTGGTCCTCACGGACCATAAGAATCTGGTTTATCTGGAATCAGCCAAGCGACTCAATCCTAGACAGGCCAAGTGGGCCTTGTTTTTCACACGTTTTAATTTTGTGGTTTCCTTTCTTCCTGGCACTAAGAATGTTAAGGCGGATGCCCTCTCAAGGAGTTTCCTTGCGGACTCTCCTGAGTTATCTGATCCTGCTGTTATTTTGAAAGAGGGTGTAGTTCTTTCCGCCATCTCACCCAATTTGAGACTGGCTCTGGAAGGGTGTCAGGAGGATAAACCCGAGCGCTGCCCTATTGGGAAATTGTTTGTCCCAGACCGGTGGAAAAAGAGTGTGATGTCTGAGATTCATTGTTCCGCATTGGCCGGTCATCCCGGAATTTTTGGTACCAGAGACTTTGCTATTCGGTCCTTTTGGTGGCCTACTTTGTCTCGTGACGTTAGGGAATTTGTGCAGTCCTGCGGGACTTGCTCTCGCTCCAAGCCTTGCTCTCGCTCTAGTGGTTTGTTGATGCCATTGCCTGTGCCCAAGAGACCATGGACCCATATCTCTATGGATTTCATTTCCGACCTCCCTGTTTCTCAGAGAATGACCGTTATCTGGGTGATTTGTGATAGGTTTTCCAAAATGATACATCTTGTGCCATTACCTAAGTTGCCTTCCTCCTCCGAATTGGTGTCTTTGTTCCTTCAGCACGTGGTTCGGTTACACGGCATTCCTGAGAACATTGTGTCTGACAGAGGAGTCCAGTTTGTTTCCAGATTTTGGAGGACTTTTTGTTCTAAACTTGGTGTTCAATTGTCTTTCTCCTCAGCTTTTCATCCTCAGACCAATGGACAAACTGAGAGAACAAACCAGACATTGGAGACTTATCTGAGATGCTTTGTGTCTGCTGATCAAGATGACTGGGTCTCTTTTTTGCCTTTGGCTGAGTTTGCTCTTAATAATAGGGCTAGCTCTGCCACTTTGATGTCTCCATTTTTCTGCAATTTTGGGTTTCACCCTCGATTTTCTTCGGGACAGAGGGAGGCTTCTATAGAGAAAGAGAGGGGATGCTCACTTTATCAATAGGTGCTCTGGAGAAAGGAACGTATAGTAATTATAATATACTCCGGCACACATAGACGGAGGCTTCTGTCTGTCCAGGTGTTGACTCTGTTGTGGAGCGTATGCAGCAGATTTGGGACCAGGTAGTGGTGAGGTTGTCCCTCTCTCAGGAGAGGGCCCAGCGGTTTGTCAACCGGCATAGGACTGATGGTCCTCGGTTTGAAGTGGGGGACTTGGTCTGGTTGTCCTCAAGAAATATCCCTATGAGAGTTGCATCTCCTAAGTTTAAGCCTAGGTTCATTGGACCTTATAAGATCGTGGAGATTCTTAATCCTGTTTCCTTTCGTTTACTTCTTCCAGGGACATTTAAGATCCATAACGTGTTCCACAAGTCCTTATTGAAGAGGTTTGTCGAGCCAGTGGTTCCTATGGCTGCGCCTCCTGACCCTGTTTTGGTTGAGGGCAATCTGGAGTATGTGGTTGAGAAAATATCGTTTTTCTAAACGGAAACTCCAGTATTTGGTTAAGTGGAGAGGTTATGGTCAGGAGGACAATTCTTGGGTGTTTGCTTCGGACATCCATGCTAGGAGACTGATCCGTACATATCACAGAGCTCATCCTGACTGACCTGGTTGCCCAAATGAGGGTTCGGTGACCCCTCCTCAAGGGGGGGGTACTGTTGTGAATGTGTTAGAAATTAATTCTGAGCAGAAGCTCCCTCTGGTGGTTACAAACAGTACTGAACCATTCAATGAAGATTGGCAATCAGGAGTTACAGACTGGTCTTATATAAGGGAGGTTCCCTCCCATCATGGTTGCCGGTGATCAATTGTTCTTGTCTCAACTGTGGTTCCTGGTTCACTTGGAAGCTTGCTGAGTCTTGCCTCTTCTCCTGCTCTCAGATAAGATATTTTCTGTTTTTATTTTTGTGCTTGCTTTTTGCATTGTTCCCTGCACTTCTGTGGAGGTCAGCCAGGTCCCCTCCGGGGCTTGTGCTCCTCTCAGTTTATCTGAGCCACTGTATTTGTTCATTTGCCTTTTCCAGTTTTTTCAGTGGCTGCGGCTTAGTTTTGTTACACCAGAGAACTAATTTAGGTGGTAGAGGTCGTGTGATCTCAGGTGTTTTTGCAATTAGTAGAGTTGGTATTTTTTAGGGTTTTTTGGATTGCAGTAAGTGTCCTTCCTATCCTTTTTCTTTCTAGGCAGATTGGGCCCCAACGTTTGCTCTCACTATTTTCTGTCTGTGTCTGTATTTCCTCTTGTCAAACCGCCATTACATGTTTGGGGGCTTCCTATGTTCTTTGGGGATCTGCTCCGGGGCAGATAGCTTTCCTCTTTCTATCTTTAGGTGTAGTTAACCTCTCAGGCTGTGACGAGGCGTCTAGGACCAACGTAGGAACGCTCCATGGCTGCCTTTAGTTGTGGTGGTTAGTCAGGGTACTGCAATCCAGTAGATTCCAACCTCTCTGGTGTATTGCTGTTTTTGCCTGCTCTCCTCAGCTGCCAAATCATAACAATAAACATAGAATCATCTAGTTTCATTGTGGATATATCCAAGGACTACTTTGCTGTCTGAGTAGAACTTGGCCTGTGACAAGTCGATATCTATCTCGGATGCGATGAACTCTGCCAATTCCATGGCTAAGACTGCAGCACAAAGCTCTAACCTGGGTATAGTGTGCTCTGGCTGTGGAGCAAGTTTGGCTTTCCCCATAACGAATCCAATGTGGCTCTGACATTTGGAGTCTACAGTTTTGAGATAGGCGACAGTGGCAATTGCTTTGACAGAAGCATCTGCAAACACGTACAGTTCTTGGCTTTGTATTTCTGTAGACGGCACAGGGGTGTATGGTCTTGGTACATTCAGGTTGGAGAGGGCTGCTAAAGAGCTCTTCCATCCTTCCCACTGTATTCTCTTATCAGGTGGCAGAGGTGCATCCCAGTCGGTTGTTTCCTTGGTTAAGTCCCTTAGTAAGGCCTTGCCTTGTATAGTGACAGGAGCTGCGAAACCCAAGGGATCGTACAGACTGTTGATGGTGGACAGGACACCTCTACGTGTGAAAGGCTTTTCTTCTTGGCTGACCTTGAAGGTGAAAGTGTCTGACTGTAGATTCCAGAGAAGCCCGAGACTGCGTTGCATTGGTGCGGGTTCTGACCCCAAGTCCAAGTCTCTGAGACTGTTACATAAGTCTTGTGAAGGGAATGCTTCCATGAGTTCTTGGCTGATTGAGGCTATTTTGTGGAGCCTGAGGTTCGAGCAGGCAAGCATCTCTTGGGCTCTCCTGAGAAGACTGATGGCAGTCTCATTTGAAAGCATGACTTTTAGACAGTCATCAACATAAAAGTCTTTTTCTATGAATTGTCTGACATCTGATCCATATTCTGTTTCTCCTTCTTGAGCCGACCTTTTGAGTCCATAGATGCGACTGCAGGTGAAGGACTGTTGCCAAAGATGTGCACTCTCATGCGATACTCTGTGACTTCTTTAGCAGGATCATTGTCTCTGTACCAGAAGAATCTTAGGAAGTTCCTGTCTCTCTCTCTCACAAGGAAACAATGGAACATTTGCTTGATGTCAGCGATGAAGGCGATGGAATCCTTACGGAAACGCATAAGTACTCTCAGCAGTTTGTTATTGAGGTCTGGTCCTGTCAGTAGAACATCATTCAGGGAGATATCATCAAACTTAGCACTGGAGTCAAACACCACTCTAATTCGGCCTGGTTTCTTAGGGTGGTTTACTCCAAACAAGGGTGGGAACCAGCATTCTTCAGAGTCTTTTAGAGTGGGAGCTAGCTCTGCATGACAATTCTCAAAGATCTTTGACATGAAGGAGAAAAAGTGATCTTTCATCTCTGGCTTCCTTTGCAGATTATGTTTGAGAGAGGAGAAACACTTTAATGCTTGATTTCTGTTGTTCGGTAGACGTGGTCTGTGAGTTCTGAAGGGAAGAGGTGCGACCCAGCTGTTGGTCTCATCTTTAACAAGTCCCTTGTCCATTACCTCTAAGAACAACTTGTCCTCTACTGACATTGCCACTTGGTTGTCTTGCTTAGTTCTCTGGAAGACTGTGCACCCTAACTGATCCTCATAGCTTCCTGACACTATACTGCTGTCATGAGTAAAGTCTATTAGATGATTGGGCAGTTGGATGCTGTGTGGTAGCTCTCTGACATGGAATTCATTGTTACAAGGTTGAAACAGAGATGGGCGTCCTTTCTCCAATGTATTTGTCAGCATGCTTGTCACAGAAGATGGGGCGTGCATGCGTCCCAAGCATACGTTTCCTATTATGACCCATCCTAGGTCTAGCCTAGCATAGGGAGCATTGTGCAGTCCATTGATATGATGTCTCACTTTATGAACCTGCAGGATGTCTCTCCCCAACAGCAGAATTATCTGGGCCTGATGGTTGAGTTCCAGTATGAGGTGTGCTATGCGTTTTAAGTGAGCGTGATGGATTGCCACATCTGGCGTAGGTATTTCAGATCTGTTGTCTGGGATCTGATTACACTCGATGATTGTAGGTAGTGGTAGGCAGAATTATCCATCTAAGGACTCAATTTGGTAGTCAGTAGCTTTCCTACCGGCTGTTGTCACAGTACCTGCACACGTCTTTAGTGAGTAGGGGGTGCTTGGCCCTTTGATGTTGAATAGGTCAAAGAATGTTGATCTAGCCAGGGATCGATTACTTTGATTATCCAAGATAGCATACAGTCTTACAGCTTTGTCTCTATGGCCTTTTGGATACACTCTGACAAGGCATATTTTTTAACAGGATCTACTGTCTATTGTCCCTTCCTTTACAGACTTCAGTACATTGTGAAGTGATCTCTGGCGTAGCTGCATCAGTGTTCCTTTCCTCCTCGCCATGCTCACTGTCAGCTGGTGTGTTTTGTGTGCTCCATGGAGCTGGCCCAGGGTGTAGGGCAGTGTTGTAATCTGTGGTGCCGCATTCTGTGCATTTTACCTTGCAATCCTTGGCAAGATGAGTTGTGGATGAGCAGCACTTATAGCAGATACCGTTCTCTTTCAAGAAGCTTCTGCGATCTGGCATAGATTTTCCTCTGAAGGCTCTGCATTTCAGGAGAGGATGAGGCTTCTGATAGAGCGGGCACTGCTTGTCGGGATCCTGCACCTTTGTCTCTGATTGGGAGCAGACAGCAGACCTGTAATTAGAACCTGGAGAAGAAACATAAGTCTTGTGCACTGCCACAGACATTCTGCGTGGGTTTGCAGTTGGTGACGGTGTGGCATATGACAATGCAAAGTCAAAGTTGGGATCATTTCTAATTCTTGCTTGTTGGTGTACAAAGTCTACAAAAACGGAGAAGCGAGGAAATGGAACACTGTGTTTGCATTTGTACGTGGAACCATGTGTAAGCCACCTCTCCTGTAGATTGTAGGGCAACTTTTGGACTATAGGGTTAACACCTCTTGCTGTGTCAAGGTATGCAAGTCCTTGTAGATCATCTTCACATTTGGCAACTTGGACTTCCTTTAGCAAGTCACTTAATTTTCTAAGTTTCTGGAGCTCTTTGTTAGATATTTTAGGAAAGTCATTAATTCTTTTGAACAAGGCTCTTTCTATTACCTCTGCTGAGCCGTAACACTCATCCAGCCTCTTCCAGATCTCTTTGAGGTCAGTCTCAGGGCGGTTTATATTAATGTCTCTGATCCTTACTGCGTGATTGACTGACTCTTCCCCCAGGTATTTGACTAAGAGGTCTATCTCTTCCCTGTGTTGTAGCCCCAAGTCTCTAGTGACATTTTGGAAGGAAGCTTTCCAAGCTCTGTAACCTTCAGCTTGGTCAGTGAATTTCATGAGTCCCTTGGCAACCAGATCACGTCGTGTGAAGAACTTAGCAAATTCTGTTGTGAACCGGTTGTCAGCAGAGTATACTGGTGATGGGTCACCCTGATAGTGATGTGAGGTGCGTTCGTACCTGTTAGTATCCTCTGGGTGGCGCCAGCCGGTGTCATGATGCTTCAGTCTGACGTGCGGTGTGTCAGCAAGGTGATTCACGTTGGTTACTTGGTGAGGGGCAAGGTAGTCATTAGCAGAGTTATTTTGCTCCATGTTTTCATGTTTGTATCTGTCTTGGAGCTGAGCCTCATGATGAATCTCGCTCGCTTCACTGGAGGTGTCATGTTCTTGTTCCGATGCTGGTTCAGGGTTATAGTTTGGATCAGGAAGTTCATTAATGTACTGAGATGTGCGTTGTGGTGAATCTTGCAGTGGAAACTCCAGACTTGACGTACTGATTCGGCTATGCTGCTTAGGGTTTTGCGCGGCTTCTAGAGATTCTGCCTCGACGAGGGCTGCGGCAGCTTCTCTTTTTGCTGCTAGAGTCTCTAAGGCGGCATCTATGCGTGCCTTCTCTAACTTAAGTAGCATCTCTTCTTCAGCAAAGCTTGCTCGCATTTCGGCGGCTACAGCATTTGCGCGGGCAATGGCGACAGCGCTGCTGATGGATGTTGTCTTTGAGGAGATGGAAGTATGAGATTTTGTCCTGTGTGATTTGTGGGACATGGTGTCTTGGGGGAATGCTTGGCTGTGCAGAGAATGCTGTAGCTGTATTAAATCTCTGTGTAGCCGGTGACTTGAATCTCACTAGGTAGATGGCTGCAGTTTCACTATATCCTGCAAGCTGGACGGCTGTCTTTTCACTGAATTCCCATTAGCTGGATGGCTGCCGTTTCACTGTTCTGTCCACACTGAATGAGGCAGATGTCATTGCAGTTATACAGACAGCTAAACCGCTATACCGGGGTCCAATAAGGAGATTGTGTTTGAATCTGTGCTTTTATTGAACTTGAGATATTGGCGCGGTGAAACTATAATACAAACATAATATACATTCAATCAGCACACGGGCATAGTGGAAATACATATACATAGTACACTGTGAATAAACATTTGGAGACTAATACCTAACCAGGGGCAGGACTGATTAGAAAGGGCTAATATAGGACAGGAATTAACTAGAGAGACATAAGTACATACCGGCGATGCTATCGCAAGAGGAGAGGAAAAGATGAGCTGCTTCCTGGATGCAGGCTGAAGGAAAATGGAAGAAAATGGAGGGAAAGCTCCCAGAATACATTGCTAAGCTACCATCTTGCATTGCTTAAGCTACCATCATGCATTGCAAAGGGAGGGAAAAGGATTTTGCTGAAAGTGAAAGAAAACATTATAACTGCGAATATGACACTGTCACTAGAGGGAGCCAAACAAGCAGATTATTAAACTCCTATATAATCAATGGAAAAAATAAACAATTAAATGTCGGAGACAGAACAACCAGGTTTTTCCCATATAAAGTAGGGCCAGCACCTGTAAGCCCTCATATACAGCATGCTATATATATTTCCCCAATCTGCTCTGCAAAACAAAAACAATTCCTTAGGCCGGCGTCACACACAACGTATAAAAATACAGACTGTATTGTACGGCTGTAATACGCAGAAATATTCCCGGCACAGTGATCCATATGTCATCCGTTGTCAAGGTGTGGCTGCGTATTTTGCGCATGTAAGCATCCGTATGTAATCCGTATGGCATCCGTACAGCGAGATTTTCTCGCAGGCTTGCAAAATGGACATATAATGGTTTTCAGGCCTGAAAATCATTAAAACCATCATCAGCAACCCTATTTATTGGCTCTGTATCAGGTGGCTGCCCCCAATCTGGCCATTTTGTTGCTGTTCTTGAGTTGGAGTACTGCTGCTTGTTTGCCAAAATGTCTGACACTCTTCAGTTCACCCCAACTGATCGAGTTCTGTACAACTGGGTTTTTTCCCGCCGCTTTGGGCAGCCTTACCCAGTGATCGTTGCTCCGCGGAGGACGAGACGAATGTGGGTGCATCCGCATTTGAGGCAACGTCTCACTAAAGGCCATTTTCACCGCCTTTATGCATCTCTGCGGACTCATCTCAACAAGTTTTTTTTCTATTGTCGGATGAGCATTGCCACATTTGATGTTTTGTTGGAGATCGTGCGCCCAGGGATCACCTACCAGGACACCAGGATGCGCAAAGCTATCTCTGCAGAGGAGCGACTTCTCCTTACGTTACGGTATGTATTCCTCACCTACATACTTTAAGTTGATGATGTGTTTTCCCACAACTTTTCCTTTAGACATATGCCTTTTGCTTAATTTTCTTCATCATGTATCCCAAATATCAGCTCGAAGTACCAGAACTATGATCTGTATGTGAAAATCACATAGACCTTTAACTTGTGTATAATTTTAGTTAGGCTTGTTTGTAAATTACATCCTTTTATGGTTAGCTATAGTGCATTTGTGAAACCTTTGGCCTGGTGTAATGTTTTTTTCTCTCTACATTTGTTTAATTGTAGGTTCCTGACAACTGGCATTTCATATGCCGCATTCCATCTGAAGTTTTTGATTGGGAGATCAACTATATCTGGCATTGTTCGTGATACATGTTCCCAAATCTGGGAAAAACTTCATCAAGTGGTCATGGCTTAGCCCAAAATGGAAGACTGGATGATAATTGCCAGGGGATTTGAGGAGCAATGCCAGTTTCCAAATTGTATAGGAGCCCTGGATGGGAAGCACATCCGTGTACGTAAGCCGCCAAACTCAGGGTCCCAATTCTATAATTATAAACAATATTTTTCTGTAGTGCTGTTGGCTCTGGTTGACAGTAACTACAGGTTTATAATTGTAGACATTGGGGCCTATGGAAGAACTGGAGACTCTAGAGTCTTCAATTCTTCCATTATGCGTCGGCGGCTGCGCAATAACCAGTTGCACCTACCACCACCACGTCAACTTCCTGGCTCCAATCTTGAACCTGTGCCGTATGTTGTAGTTGGGGATGAGGCCTTCCAACTATCAAGGAATGTAATGAGGCCATATCCACGACGAAACCTTGACCACCGGCGTAGGATCTTTAACTTGCGCCTATCACGGGCCCGGCGCATGGTGGAGTGTGCCTTTGGCATTCTTTGTGCAAAATGGCGGGTCCACCAGTCTGCTATTCAGCTGAGTGAAGCCAACGTCAATGAGGTCATCAAAGCATGTGTTCATATAAAAAAAACTGACCGGCGCATCCAAACATAGATCCAGTGTGAACAGGTGCTAAAACCTAGAGTCACCAACTCATACACATTCAAGAAAAAAAGGTAGCACACTGAAGCGCTATAGCTTGCAGACACAAAATATGAAAAATATGAAAAATGAATTGCATCACTGCTTTAGAAATATGAAAAATTGAGAAGTCTTAGCGCATAAAAAGGCCAATTTATGTGTACCTGGAAGCCACGTTAAGGCTCTTCTCGTATTCCAGGTCCTAACTATGCCAATCCTCACTTAGAAAAGTCTGTCTGCATGGGATCATATGAATCCTCTCTTAAGACTAAAATCTACATCTCTGTGGAGGGGTAATGAACCTGGTATAATTAAAACGCCAGTGACCAACAGGTGGAGTGCTCAGGTAGAAGGTAAATGAATACATATGTCGTCTTGCGGCGACGCTGCGTCGCCGCAACGGAAATAACACAGGGCTGTGCAGCTCTGCGTTCTTTCCGGATGTGTTCCGGAGGTGTCCGGAACACATCCGGAAAGAGCGCACGTCAAAAAGGGGGCGGGGCTTTGGGCGGTGCGGAATTTCCGCTCCGTCCAAAGCGCTGTGGTTCTGGACCGTGGAACCACAGCCTTAGAAAAGTCTGTCTGCATGGGAACATATGAATCCTCTCTTCAGACTAAAATCTACAGTGCCAATCCTCACTTAGAAAAGTCTATAGCGCTACAATGTGCTACCTTTTTTTCTTGAATGTGTATGAGTTGGTGACTCTAGGTTTTAGCACCCGTTCACACTGGATCTATGCTTGGATGTCCCGGTCAGTTTTTTGATATGTATTCATTTACCTTCTACCTGAGCACTCCACCTGTTGGTCACAGGCGTTTTAATTATACCAGGTTCATTACCCCTCCACAGAGATGTAGATTTTAATCTGAAGAGAGGATTCATATGTTCCCATGTAGACAGACTTTTCTAAGTGAGGATTGGCATAGTTAGGACCTTGAAAACGAGAAGAGCCTTAACATGGCTTCTAGGTACACATAAATTGGCCTTTTTATGCGCTAAGACTTCTCATTTTTTCATATTTCTAAGGCAGTGATGCAATTCATTTTTCATATTTTTCATATTTTGTGTCTGCAAGCTATAGCGCTACAGTGTGTTACCTTTTTTTCTTGAATCAAATCATGTGTTGTCCTACATAATTTATCTAGAATGCATGATTGTGGCCCACCTGATGTTGGTGAAAGTGTGGTGACCAATGGGTATATGCCTAGGCCACATGTCATCCCTTTACGTCATCCACTCTCAGGACTGAAAACCTGTGATATATTTACCCATTATTTTTTGTCACCTCAAGGTACTACAGGCTGGCAAGATGAGGCATTATCAATGCTGTAATGTAGTTCTGTATTTAAAGATAAATATGTTTTTTCACTGACAGTCTTTGTGTCTGGTGTTAATGTTCATAACAGATGTGTTGGTGGGTTTCTATAAAGAAGTTATGAAAGAAGAGTCCAAACTTGCCATACAAATATTTTTTTATATTGGCAAACTCTCACTTGAGGTAGTGACTACCATATTTGTGTCATATGGTATATGTCTTAAAAACACAATACTGTACATCTGCAGAATTACACAAGTACCAAAAGAAGTCATAAAAAAAATAACAAACATTTGTATAAATAATAATACATAATCAAAATAACAAACTTTCACTATGCCTAGTGAAGACCATATGTAAACCATATCTTTAGTTTTTAAGATTAGACTAGTGCAAATATGCATTAGACAACATGGAGTGAAAGTAAAGATGAAAAAATAACAAACATTGGTATAAATAATAACACACAAGGGCCACGATTGGCTAGATACCTGAAAACACACATTAGGCATGCGCTGTGGCGCTGACTCGTGCTAAAGGCTAGCGTTCATGGCGTCCTCCATGTGCTACATCGCCTCCCCTGTGAGTACTGAGTTATGTTAAAATTGTGATCACAGCTGTACTGAACCCTATACTAAAGTGATAATTATGAGGATATATGAATCTGTAAGGTGTTCACATCCAGGTTATGGATTGCAATTACTATCTACTGTCTAAGGATGGATTATGTATTTGTCTCTGATACATTGATATGGATTGGACATAAGGAGATTGTATGAAGTTATGAAATATGATAATTGGATGTAATGAAATTGTTAAGCAATGATCTCTTAAATACCCACACTTGTGTGTCAAACACTGCTGGAGGAAGGCTCATGGAGCCGAAACGTCGCCTATGATGTGGGTTTAATAAATATCCACTATTGCTATGATTCTGTGGAGTGCTGCCTATTTCTTGGATATGTAAATAAAAATAGATAATGAAAATAACAAACTGTCACTGAAGCCCGGGTCTCACATAGCGATACACCAGCGATCCCGACAACGATCAGGATCGCTGGTGTATCGCTACATGATCGCTGTTGAGCTGCCAAACAGGCAGCTCAGGCAGCGATCAGCACAGCGACACTGCGGGTAAACATCGCTTAGTTACCCACAGTGTACGTTGGATACCAGCGCCCTGATGCAGGGAGCTGGTAACCAAGGTGCACATCGGGTTTCCAGGCGCTGCGCGGTGCCTGGAAACCCGCTGTGTACCTTGGTTACCAGCTCCCTGCATCAAGGCGCTGGTATCCAAGGTACACAGCGGGTTTCTAGGCACAGCCCCGCGCCTGGAAACCCGCTGTGTACCTTGGTTACCAGGGGATCGCTGGTCTCCTGCCTGTCACACGCAGCGATGCGTGCCTGTCAGCGGGAGACCAGCGATCAAAAAAATGTCCAGGACATTCAGCGACGATCAGCGATACCTGGCAGGGGTGCTGATCGTCGCTCAATGTCACACACAGCGATATCGCTGGGGAGATCGCTGCTGCGTCACAAAACTAGTGACTCAGCAGCGATCTCGCTAGCGAGATCGCTGTGTGAGACGGGGGCTTTAGCCTATTGTAGACCTTATCTGTACCATATGGTGTTTGGAGGCATTCAGATTAGTGCAAATCTGCTTTACACAACATGTTGTAAAAATAAATATAAAAAAATAACAAACTGGGTTTGAAATAATAATATATAATAAAAATAACAAATCAGAGTTGGTGGTATGTTTGGTGGTGGGGTTGGCGGGTGACCAGCGTCTCTGTGTTGTTGGCTTGGGTGACCACCTTGTCCATCACCCTGTTGGGGTGGATTTTCTGGGCCCTGAGCTAACATCTGGCCATAGTCAAGTTGTTGTGTGGGCACATTGCCATAAAGATAATGGAGATTATGCTCCTGGGGAAGCTGGTACCCACGAGAATCATACCCCCAATATGACCATGTTGACCAAATCCAGGTTGGGACCAGCCTCCAACACTGGATCTGTACAAGTGGCCATATTGGGAAGTTGGGTTATAGCCTGCCATTTGACCCTGTTGTTGCCAAGGTTGGTTTTGTGGGGGAATGGGTTGAGGTGTAGGCGCACATTCAGGAGGATCCTCAGATCCTAATTGAGCATGCACATTTTGGTGTGGGGTAAGGCGAAGAAGATTACGGGGTGATAGCTGCCACCTCTCAAGGAATTCAAACATCTCATTTGGGTATTGGGGGTGTGCATGCGTCAATTAGGATCTGAATTGATCCTCGCACACGGAGCCTGACCTCACGGGGTAGGTGTCAGGATCCCGTCTGGGTTGGAGCCGATGTTACTGCAAACACTAGGGGAAGCAGAGGCAGGTAGCGTAGTCAGGTGGCAGGCCGAGGTCAGTTCACAGGAGAGCAGTGTTTGTAGCAGAGGAGCAGGCAGATAACGTAGTCAGGTGGCAGCCGGAGGTCGGTACACAGGAAAGGCAGTTCGGTAGCAGAGGAGCAGGCAGATAACGTAGTCAGGTGGCAGGCCGAGGTCAGTTCACAGGAGAGCAGTGTTTGTAGCAGCAGGAACAGCAGGAGAAAGAGCTTGACTAAAGGCTGGAAGCACAATAATCTCGCAATGACACACCCACAGGGCCAGGTTTATATAGGGCGTGTAATTGGCAATCAGAGGCCAAACGAGAGAGCACTGGGTGAAGCCGATCAGGAAGAACAGTCAATGGTATCCGGGTTCAGCAAGGAACTTTGTAGCCAGCAGAATAGCTCAGATGGTAGAGCTGCTGGCCGGTAGACAAGAGACACTGGGTTCGATTCCTGACAGTACTCCCCTCCTTCCAGGATGGCCTCTGGACATCTCAGGAGCTGGCCTATCTGGGTACCTCTGATGGAAGGCTCTTGTAAGTCCAGGAGCATGGACGTTGTCCTTTGGTTCCCATGAATTTTCCTCTGGTCCGTAACCTTCCCACTGCACCAGATACTGCAGTTTACCTCTGAATTCTCAGGAGTCCAGAATCTTATTCACAATGTATTCTTCTTCATCACGGATCCTTTCTGGTGGAGGAGGTGGCTGAATTCTTCCTGGAAACGGTTTTCACAGAAGGGTTTGAGCAAGGATATGTGAAATACTGGATGAATCTTTAGATTGTTGGGAAGTTTTTAACGAAAAGCAACCTGGTTAATTTTTGCAGAAATTTGAAAAGGTCCAATGAATTTCTGACCCAATTTGGAGGATGGCACATGTGTCTTAAGGTTTTTAGTGGACAGCCAAACTTTGTCTCCAACCTGAAGAGCAGGGGGCACTCTCCGATGTTTATCTGCTGCTTCCTTATATACTTCCTGGGTCTTGAGTAATATCTCTGATAATTCCTTCTGGGATTCCTGTAATTTTGCAAGCCTGTCATTAACAGCAGGAATGGGAGTGTTCACTGGCAGATTAGGGATAAATACTGGATGTACTCCATAATTAGCAAAAAATGGGGTTTGAGATGTAGCGCTATGTATGGAGTTGTTGTAGGCAAACTCTGCTGTTGGTAAATAGTCCACCCAGTCATCCTGAAGATAGGAAATGAAGCAACGGAGGTATTGCTCCAAAGTCTGGTTCGTTCTCTCCGTCTGGCCATTGGACTGAGGATGGAAAGCGGTAGAAAGATTCACCGTGACTCCCAAGGCTGTGCAGAAACTCTTCCAAAATTTTGACGTAAACTGAACGCCTCTGTCAGACACCACGTTGTCAGGAATTCCATGTAACCTGAATACCTCTTTGATCATCAGTTCTGCAGTTTTTTCAGCAGTAGGAATTCCTTCAGTTGGAATAAAGTGGGCCATTTTTGTGAGTCGGTCCACTATGACAAGGATGACGGTCATCTGTTTGGAAGGGGGTAGTTCCACAATAAAATCCATGGAAATAGATCCCCAAGGCCTGGATGGAACTGGGAGTGGTTGCAAGAGTCCTAGAGGAGACGATCGTGGGGTCTTGTTTCGTGCGCATGTTAAACAGGTTGAAACATATTTCCTCACATCCTTCCTACAATTAGGCCACCAAAAGAAACGAAGTAGTAAGTCTTGTGTTTTTGCAACTCCAGGATGTCCTGCCAGTTTAGAATCATGGACACTTTTGAAGACTTCAAGACGAGAAGATTGAGGTACATATATTTTGTGTTTCTGCATCCAAAACCCCTCTTTGAATGAAAGATCGACGTCTTCCGAAGGATGGTTAAGGAAAGAGTCCTCTTGATATCCATCTTTAATTCTATTACATAGTCCTCTAGAGTGCAATATTCCCAAAAAAATTTTAGGGCCTTGAATTGTATCGTCATTACTAGACCTCTCCTGAGGTTCCGAACACATCCTGGACAGGGCGTCAGCCTTGCCATTTCTTGAACCAGGCCGGTAAGAAATTATAAAATTGAATCTTGAGAAAAATAAGGCCCATCGTGCTTGTCTTGCAGACAATCTTTTTGCTGTACGGAGGAATTCAAGATTCTTGTGGTCCGTGAGGACAGTCACAGGGTGATTGGCACCTTCCAGAAGATGTCTCCACTCGGAGAAGGCAACTTTAATGGCTAACAGTTCTTTATTACCGATGTCGTAGTTCTTTTCTGCAGATGACATGGTGTGGGAAAGAAACGCACATGGGTGAAGTTGCATCTTGTCCCCAACTCGCTGAGACAGAATGGCTCCCACTGCAGAGTCCGAGGCGTCCACTTCGACAGTAAATGGCAATTCAGGATTTGGGTGTACTAACAATGGAGCAGACGTAAAAAGAGTTTTCAACTTGTCAAAAGCCTCCTGTGCCTCCAGAGACCAGAAAAATGCTTTGGTCTTTTTTGTTAGTGTAGTAATTGGTAGTATGATCCGTGAAAAGTTCTTTATAAATTTTCGGTAAAAATTTGCAAATCCTATGAAACGCTGGGCGTCTTTTAAATTTCTTGGAACAGGCCAGTCCACTACAGCATTGATTTTGCCGGGATCCATGCTCAGACCTTCTGGGGAGATGATATATCCCAGAAATTGGATACTGGTTTGTTCAAACTCACATTTTTCAAGTTTAATGTAAAGATGGTTCTCCTGTAGTCGTTCCAGGACTAACTGGACGTGCCTGCGATGCTCTTCCAAGGTGTCTGAAAATATAAGAATGTCATCGAGATAAGCCACAACGAATTGGTCCAAGAAGTCTCGAAATACATCATTAATAAAATGTTGAAAGGTGGCTGGGGCATTGCTAAGGCCAAAGGTCATAACCAGAGATTCAAAATGTCCATATCTCGTTCTGAAGGCAGTCTTCCACTCATCTCCTGGGCGAATCCGTATGAGGTTGTAAGCCCCTCTAAGATCCAGCTTCGTAAAGATTTTCGCAGAACGGAGTCTCTCAAATAGTTCAGGAATCAAGGGTAGGGGGTAGCGATTCTTGACAGTGAGATTATTCATCTCTCTGTAGTCAATACATGGCTGCAAAGTGGAGTCTTTCTTTTCAACAAAGAACAGGGGTGCCCCAGCTGGAGATGTGGAAGGTCGAATAAAGCCTTTCTCTAAATTTTCATCCAGGAACTTTCTTAATACCTTCAATTCAGGTTCAGAAAGATTGTAAATCCGTCCAAATGGAATGGTTGCTCCTGGCAGCAATTCAATGGGACAGTCGTAAGGACGGTGAGGAGGTAATTGATCTGCTTTCTTCTTACTGCAGACATCAGAGAACTGCTGATATTGAGGTGGTAGTTTCTCTTCCTTCTCATGCGAAATCTCAGAGATTTGGACTTGTTGGAGAACAGGGGGTTCCTTATGACAATTATTCTTACAGTAGTCAGATGGAAAGGTGATGGTCCTTGATGCCCAGTTGATAGAAGGGTTATGGACTGAAAACCAGGGGATCCCTAGAATAACCGGAAATTTCGGAGATGAAATAAGGTGGAAACTGACAGCTTCATGATGATACGGTTCGATACAAATCTCCAGTTCGATTGTCTCATGCGTGACAGGTCCAGAAGACAAAGGTGATCCATCCACAGTTTCCATTTCAATTGGTGTGGATTTGGTCCTACTGGAAATATTATTATCACGTGTAAATTTTAAGTCCATAAAATTTCCTCCTGCTCCCGAATCCAACAGGGCAGAGCATTGTATTTTTTGGGTGCCCATTACAACCTGAATGGGGATTACAAAATGAGATGATGTAGTATGTATTTTGTCTATTTCTGGTGTTACTGATGAGATAGTCTGCAAGATGGAATCCGACTGCTGAGAAAGGTCCATATTGCTGGCAGACCTGTTGTTGGTAAAGGCTATAGTCCTTTTGTTAGGACAGTTGATGGCATAGTGTCCAGGGTCCCCACAATAGAGGCAGAGATGTTCTGCACGTCGCCTCTCCTTCTCCTGTGCAGAGAGTGGTCTTCGGATGACGTCGATCTGCATTGGTTCAGACACGCCTTGCGTCTTTTCTTGGTGGTCTGATGCTGAAAATGAGAAGCCAGGGCTATTCCCAAGTGCTCACAGTCTCTCCTTTCTCCTTTCAGTAAGTCTTTGGTCAATCCGGATACATAGTTGAATAAAGTCCTCCAACTGATCAGGGGTCTCAAGTCTCAACCCTGGCAAGCTCGTCTTTCACTGGTTCTGATAACCCTCGTCGAAATTGACTTCTCTGGGCCGCTGGATTCCAGGTGGTGTCGGCCACCCAGCGACGGAACTCCGATGTATATTCCGCAACAGAGCGACGTCCTTGGCGCAAATTATGTAATTTGGTTTCTGCTGTGGCACAGCGGTTTGGGTCATCAAAAACTTGATTCATAGCTGCGGTGAAGGCTTCCAGGTCATTAAGGAGGTCATAGTCCTTTTCTACATAAGGTGAAGCCCAAGCAAGAGCTTCATCTGTCAGGAGATTTATCATGAAAAAAACTTTCTTCCTCTCACTGGTAAAGGGAGCAGGTTGCATCTGGAAGTATATGCGGCATTGATTGAGGAATCCTCGGTACTGCTGGCGATCCCCACTGAACTTTGCAGGCAGCGGCAGCCGCGCGTTTGATTCGGACCCTGAATTGCGCACGTCCAGAAGTTGTTTTTGTAGCTCAATTACTTCCTGTTGTATCACCGTGAAATCAGTTTGTAACTTGGAATATTTTCCTTGAGAATCAGTACAAAAACTTTGAAGCTCCGTAACTTGCCGCCTCAGGGTGTTCACAGCGGACTCCATTTTGGCGCGAGATTATTCTGTCAGGATCCCGTCTGGGTTGGAGCCGATGTTACTGCAAACACTATGGGAAGCAGAGGCAGGTAGCGTAGTCAGGTGGCAGGCCGAGGTCAGTTCACAGGAGAGCAGTGTTTGTAGCAGAGGAGCAGGCAGATAACGTAGTCAGGTGGCAGCCGGAGGTCGGTACACAGGAAAGGCAGTTCAGCAGCAGAGGAGCAGGCAGATAACGTAGTCAGGTGGCAGGCCGAGGTCAGTTCACAGGAGAGCAGTGTTTGTAGCAGAGGAGCAGGCAGATAACGTAGTCAGGTGGCAGCCGGAGGTCGGTACACAGGAAAGGCAGTTCGGCAGCAGAGGAGCAGGCAGATAACGTAGTCAGGTGGCAGGCCAAGGTCAGTTCACAGGAGAGCAGTGTTTGTAGCAGCAGGAACAGCAGGAGAAAGAGCTTGACTAAAGGCTGGAAGCACAATAATCTCGCAATGACACACCCACAGGGCCAGGTTTATATAGGGCGTGTAATTGGCAATCAGAGGCCAAACGAAGAGAGCACTGGGTGAAGCCGATCAGGAAGAACAGTCAATGGTATCCGGGTTCAGCAAGGAACTTTGTAGCCAGCAGAATAGCTCAGATGGTAGAGCTGCTGGCCGGTAGACAAGAGACACTGGGTTCGATTCCTGACAGTAGGTGACGTAGGTAGCGGGCAAGGCTACATGAATAAGCCTCTTCACCCTCATCCACAGCTGCCCTTGAAAGATAATTGAGGACCCCTGTGTCCACATGTCTCCGGGTATCAGAGGCAGTGTTGTCTCGCCGTATTCTCCCTCAGCGGGATATTGCATCAGCCTGGGGGGAGACACGCAGAGGTACAGTAGGGCTGCTGCTGTTTGCTGCTTCCTCAACGCAGGCGGCTGCTGCTGCAGCTGGTGGGTCAGGTCCTGGTAGAGGTGCAGCTGATTGGTCAGGTCTTCGTGCTGGGGAAGCTTGGGGGATGCAGCTGGGAGGCTCAGAAGATGGGCCAGCCACCTCTTCACCTCCCCCAACCGGGTCTATAATGGCCTCTGAGTCGGAGCCTGTCTCCCTCTCAGTGAGGTTGGACTGAGTTCTGTTAGGAAATTAAATGGGATCAGAACATGTTGGAGATGTCAGCCTAAACTGCATATGTGTTATGTGGTGTGTTGTATGTACTTACGGTCTCAGATCCAAAATAGGAGCCAAAAACCCATGGCGGTCAAAGTACACATATTTCCGCTTGGTCGGTGCTGCAGAACCGCTCCTGGCCCTCTGCTGACGTTCCTGCTGGTACTGGTCGCGGATGCTTCGCCAGCGTCTCATTACATCTTCCACTGCAATGTGACATATAATTTCATAATTTACCTAGCTGCTCAATGGCAAATTGATCCACATACATTTCAGATAGTCATGGGGGCCTAGTCGGATGTCAGTATACTAACATTTTGGTGCTTAAAAAAAAAAAAAATTAGATTTTAGGGAAGCTCTGCTCAATTATTACATTGTGCTCTTTAAGATGTTTCGGAAAAAAATCTGGTAACTTACTCATTCGGTGCTGCTCCTCACGTGGGCTGTCACCAAAGTGGGGAAACATGCCGTCTCTTTTCTTGCACGGTCTGCGTAGTGTGCATCCGTTGGTCCCAAATTTCGGGCCTCTCCTGGACCAAAACGATCAACATCTCCACATTTATGTGTATAGACATGATGGTGGACTCCGTGGAGGTATTCTTCCTGGATGTCTGGCGCTCTTTTTGAGCTAATTTGCATTTGTAAGCTTCCTGATTCATGGCTTGCACCATTTCCTGTGAGCTGCAGAAGTCTTGCGTATTTCTCGCAAGTCACACTTGTGGTCCGTGTGTAATCCGTATTTTTCTCGCACCCATACTTTCATTGGCGTACAACGGGCGTAATACGATGACAAGAGTGTCTCGCACCGTAAAATGCGGCTGAGAAATATACGCATGATCAGAGCTGCCCCATAGAGAAATATTGGTCCGAGAGTAATGCGTGATTTTCACGCCTCTCACTCGTCCGTATTCCTCTTTTGTGTGACGCCGGCCTTATACTATACTCCTCTACAGCACGGTCCTGTCCGATTGGTGTCTCTGGTCTTGATCCACTGCCTCCTCTCTACTTGCGATCGCTGTCATCCTCCTCTGCTTAATGGGACGATGCGGCCTATGTCATTCACACAGTGTCCTCCATAGCACTCCTGTGCAGGCGCACTTCTCTCTACCTTGCCAAGGACAAAGCAAGGTACTGTATGTGCATGCACGTTGATAGGCCAAAGAGCGCCGGCGCATGTGCACCACAATACTTTCACCTGCAGAAGCGCAATGGAGGGCACTGTGTGGATGATGTACGATGTGTCATCCACACAAAGCAAGAAGGAGGATGGAGATCACAAGAGTGGAGATGTGAGGAGACAGGCACGTAGGATGCAGTAACGGATTGTACACAGACCAAGGGTGAAAGGGGTTTATTATACAGTAGAAACTCCACGCAGGGAGAAAACGGAGGGATAATATTCCCTAATACAGCAAAAGGGTAATGGGGATAACTTAACCCCTTCCCGACCCATGACGCCTACGTTGGCGTCATGAAAACCAATGGCATCCCGACCCTATAAATCATGTTCCTGCGGGTCGGGTGACCGGGGTCACTGAAAGGTCACCCAACCCGCAGGCACAGGACCCTTAGTGCATCACCATAGTGGGGGTGGCTTAATCCCCACGTAGCTACGATCGCTCTGATTGGCTGTTAAAAGTGAAACAGCCAATCAGAGCAATCTGTAATATTTCACCAATGAAATTGGTGAAATATTACAATCCAGCCATGGCCGATGCTGCAATAGCATCTGCCATGGCTGGAGACCGCGATCTGACCCCCCCACATCGTGTCACGGCGGCGATCGGCCGCCGCCACAGAAAGATGGCGGTGATCGGTCACCGCCTTCACTATCTGCTCCCCTCCTTCTGGCCTCCGCTGCCCCCACCTTCCGATCCCCCCCTCACCTTCTGACCCCCTACTCACTCTCCCGGTCCACCGATGTCCCTGGATTCGTCCCGGCGGCTGCCCGGGATTCTTCATGGGCGCCGCCATCTTGGAAAATGGCGGGCGCATGCGCAGTGCGCCCGCCGGCCGGCGCATGCGCAGTGCGCCCTGCACAGTCCAGAAATTTATTTTGATCACTGTGATAAACTGTCACAGTGATCAAATAAAAAAAAAGTAAATGAACACCCCCCTGTCATAGGTAGGGACAAATAATAAAATAAAGAATTTTTTTTTTTCCTATTAGGCCCTGTGCACACGTTGCGGATTTTGCTGCGGATCCGCTGCAGATTTTGCTGCTGATCCGCAGCGGATTTTGCTGCGGATCCACAGCAGATCCAGAAACCATGTACAGTACAATGCAAATAAATGGTAAAAAAAACGCTGTCACATGCTTTGGCTAAGCAGTCCGAACAAGGGAATTTGTAAGATTAAGTTCACACTTGCATTTTAGGGTGCGTTTGGGTTTGGTGTTTTAAATCCGCAGCATGTCAATTCTTTGTGCGGATTCTGCAGCGATTTTACACCTATTCCATTATAGGTGTAAACCGCAGGGAAAAAAACCGCAGCAAAACCGCAGTACATCCACGCTAAATACGCAGGTAAAACGCAGGTCATTTTACCTGCGGATTTTAGAAAAATCCGCAAGTGAATCCGCAATGTGTGCACGGGGCCTCAGGGTTATTGTTAGGCTGGGTTCATATTGCATTATGGCAGTCCGTTAGATGGACTGCGTTTCATCGCAGTATAACGCGGTGTAACGCAGTCCGTTAACGCTGCCATTCACCCCATTTGTGTGCGCATCGCAACGCATGCCGTAAAGCAGCTTGCGTTCGCGACGTGCCGTCATTCAGTGACGGAGCCTTGGACGCGGGCTGCAGCATCTGGGCTCCGTCACCGCTAGCACAGATGAATCATCGCTGATTCCTCTGCGCTAGTGGTATAGCATAACGCAATCGCGTTATGCTATACTGTTACCAACCCGTCAACGCTACGTGTTGAACGGGCTGGTAAAACGCAATTTGAACCCAGCCTTAGGGTTAGGGTTAGAATTAGGGTTAGCATTAGGGTTAGAATTAGGGTTGGGGTTTGGGGAATTAGGGTTAGGGTTGGAATTAGGGTTAGAGTTGGGATTAGGGTTTAGGTTTGTGGTTAGGGTTAGAGTTTGGATAAGTGTTAGGGGTGTTTTGGGGTTAGGGTTGGGATTAGGGTTAGACTTGTGTTTAGGTTTATGGTTAGAGTTGGAATTAGGGTTAGGGGTGTGTTGGGTTAGGGTTATGGTTAGGGTTTGTATTAGGGTTAGGGATGTGTAGGGGTTAGGGTTGGGGTAGCGGTGTGTTGGGGTTAGGGTTGGAGTTATAATTGGGGGTTTCCACTATTTACGCACATCAGGGGTCTCCATACGCGATATGGTGCCACCATTGATTCCTGCAAATTTTGTGTTCAAAAAGTCAAACAGTGCTCCCTTTATTCCAAGCCCCGACATGTGCCCAAACAGTGGTTTACCCCCACATATGGGGTATCAGCGTACTCGGGAAAAAAATTGCACAACAACTTTGGGGTCTAATTTCTCCTGTTACCCTTGGGGAAAAAAAATTGGGCACTAAAAAAGTTATTTTTGTGGAAAAAGAATGATTTTTTATTTTCACGGCTCTGCGTTATAAACTTCTGTGAAGAACTTGGAGATTCAAAGTGCTTACCACACATCTAGAGGAGTTCCTTGGGGGATTAGTTTCCAAAATGGGGTCACTTGGGGGGGTTTCTACTGTTTAAGCATATCATGGGCTCTGCAAACCTAACATGACACCCGCAGACCATTCCATCAAGTCGCATTTTCAAAACGTCACTACTTCCCTTCCGAGCCTCGACGTGTGCCATGCAGTAGTTTTCTCCACATATGGGATATCAGTGTACTCAGGACAAATTGGACAACAACTTTTTGGGTCTAATTTCTCCTGTTACCCTTGGGAAAATAAAAAAATTGGGGACTAAAAGATCATGTTTGTGGAAAATATATGATTTTTTTATTTTCATGCCCGGCGTTATAAACTTCTGTGTAGCCCTTGGTGGTTCAAAGTGCTCACTACACATCTAGATAAGCTCCTTGGGGGTCTAGTTTCCAAAATAGGGTCACTTGTGGGGGGTTTCTACTGTTTAGGCACATCATGGGCTCTGTAAACGCAACATGATGCCCGCAGAACATTCCATCAAGTCTGCATTCCAAAATGGCGCTCTTCCCTTCTGAGCTCTCCCATGTGCCAAAACAGTGGTTCCCCCCCACATATGGGGAACCAGTGTACTCAGGACAAACTGTACAACAACTTTTCTGGTCCAATTTCTCCTGTTACCCTTGTGAAATAAAATATTGCATGTTAAAAAAAATCAGTTTTTGAGGAAAAAAATTATTTTTTATTTTCACGGCTCTGCATTATAAACTTCTGTGAAGCACGTGGGGGTTCAAGGTGCTCACCACACTCTAGATAAGTTCCTTGAGGGGTCTAGTTTAATAATGTGGTCAATTATGAGGGGTTTCTACTGTTTAGGCACATCAGGGGCTCTGCCCGCCGCAGACCATTCCATCAAATCGGCATTTTAAAGTGTCACTACATCCCTTCCGAGCCCTGACATGTGCCCAAAACGTGGTTCCCCCCCACATGTGGGGTACTAGCGTACTTAGGACAAATTGGACAACTTTTGGGGTTTAGGCATACAGGGGCTCTCCAAACACGACATGGTGTCCGCTAACGATTGGAGCTAATTTTCCATTCAAAAAGTCAAATGGCGCTCCTTCCCTTCTGAGCCCTGCCGTGCGCCTAAACAGTGGTTCCCCCCCACTATGGGCCCAGCGTATGAGGAAAAACGGACAACAACGTTTTGGGGCCAATTTACCTGTTACCCTTGGGAAAATAAAAAATAGGGGCTTAAAATGATTTTGGAAAAAAAATGTTTTTTTTTTTTTTTTTTCACTGCTCTCGTTTTAAACTTGGAACACTTGGGGTCAAGTCTCACTACCATCTAGTAACTCCTTGGGGGTCTGTTTCCAAAAGGGTCACTTGGGGGGGTTTTATGTTTGGCAATCAGGGGCTCTCAAAAACCCGACCCCGCAGAAATTCCATAAAGTCTGCATTCCAAAAGGCGCTCCTTCCTTCTGAGCTCTCCATGCACCAAAACAGTGGTTCCCCCCATATGGGGTCCAGTTATCAGGACAAATTGCAAAAAAACAACTTTTTGTGGTACAATTTCCCTTTCCCTTGTAAAAATAAAAATAACCGTCAAAAAAATTTATTTTTGAGGAAAAAAAATTATTTTTTTTCACTGCTCTACTTATAAACTTCTGGAAGCCTTGGGGGGGGGGGTTTAGAGTGTCACAACACATTGATAAGTTCCATAAGGGGTTCTAGTTTCCAAAATGGTGTCAATGTGGGGGATTTTCACTGTTTAGGCACACAGGGGCCCCCAAAGGGTCATGGTGTCCGCTAAGGATTGGAGCATTTTCATTCAAAAAGTCAAATGGCGCCCTTCCCTTCTGGGCTCGCCGTTCCCAAACAGTGATTTTGACCAACATTTGAGGTATTGTGTACTAGGAGAAATTGCCCAAAAATTTTTGGTTAATTTTTCTGTTCCCATGGAAAATGAAAAACTAGGCTAAAGAAAATTTTGTAAAAAAAAGTACTTTCTTTTTTTTAGGATCAATTTTGAAGGACCTGAGGTTCAAAGGCTCATGTCATAAATAAGTTCTTTGGGGGGTTAGTTTCCAAAATGGGTCACTGTGGGGAAGCTCCCATGTTGGCACACAGGGACCTCCAAATGCGAATGGCAACCGCTAAATATTCCAGTATTTTCCACTGAAAAAGTCAAATGGCGCTCCTTCCCTTCTGGCCGCCGTCGCCCAAACGTGGTTCATGACCACATTGAGGTACCGTGTATAGGATAAATTGCCCAACAATTTTAAGATCCATTTTATCCTGTTGCCCAGTGAAAATGAAAAAAATGAGGCTAAAAGAAAATTTTTGTGAAAAAAAAGTACTTTTTTTTTTTTACGGGTCAATTTGTGAAGACCTGGGGATTCAAAGGCTCCCTGAACTATTTATTCCTTGGGGGTCTAGTTTCCAAATGGGTCTTGTGGGGATGCTCCAATGTTTAGGCACCAGGACTCTCCAAATGCGACAGGCAACCGTAAATATTCCGCATATTTTTCCATCAAAAAAGTCAATGCGCTCCTTCCCTCTGACCTTGCCGTGCCTCCCAAACAGTGGTTAATGACCACATATGAGGTATTGTGTATCAGGGAAATTGCCAACAAATTTTAGGGTCCATTTTATCCTGTTCCCATGTAAAAATAAAAAAATTGAGCTAAAAGAAAAATTTTGTTTGAAAAATTAAAATGCCATTTTTTCTTTCCACTTTGCTTTAGTTCCTGTGAAGCACCTGAAGGGTTATAATCTTTTTTAATGTTTTTATTAGCTTGAGGGTGCAGTTTTTTTAAGGGGGCATTTTTGGGTTTTTTATGCCATATGACCCCTCAAAATGACTTCAAAAAATGGGGTGGTCTCTAAAAAAAAAAAAAGGGTTTTTTAAATTTTTCTGTAAAAATGAGAAAAACGTTCAATTTTTAAACCCCCTTTAAATCCTAAAAAAAAAAAATTTTTTTTCCCAAAATTTGCTGATGTAAAGTAGACATGTGAAAGTTATTTTAATTTTTTTTTGTCATATAACCTTGGTTTAAAAGAATAAAAAAACAAAATTTGAAAATTTTGAATTTTCAAAATTTTGGCCAAAAATTTCCTTTTTTTTTCAAATAAAGCAAAAATTACCCTAAATTTACCACTAACAA
>JARQOD010000003.1:219690015-219818972 GCA_033576555.1 Oophaga sylvatica | reverse complement strand
GTTCACCATGTGGTGGCAATATGTGGTCCAGCCATGGTGTCGCGGTATTTGTCCCTTGTATGTCGTATTATTCAGTCACTATGTGTTGGTAATATGTGGTCCGGCTATTGTGTGATGGCATTTGTTCCTCTATGTGGTATTATTCAGTCACTATGTGTTGGTAATATCTGATCTGGTCACAATATGATGATATTTGTTCCTTTTATGTGCTATTATTCGGTCACTATGTGGTGGTAATATGTGGTCCAGCCTTGGTATGGTGGTATTTGTCCCTTGTTTGTGGTATTATTGGGTCACTATGCGGTGTTAATATGTGGTCCGGCCTTAGTGTGGCAGTAGTTGTCCCTTGTTTGTGGTATTATTCGGTCATTATGTGGTGGTAATATGTGGTCTGGTCATGTGTATTGGTATTTGTCCATTGTATATGGAATTATTGATTATTTTAAAAAATGTATGTGATTCATTCCCTTAAAGAAAAATAAATAAAATATAACTAAAATGAGTATTGGATGTTTTAAGAAATGTTTAATAGGTTAGAGCAGAGTAGGACCTGGTCAAAAGAGTCTACCTTGTTGTAGTGGTGGCTTAAAAAATCTTTTGACCAAACAAAAGCTGCTGGTTATGTATGAGATCTGGTGTTCAATAGGAACTGTTAATATGTGATTGGTGAGGATGTGGAGCATAAGTGAAATTTTTCCAAGAGTAGGCAGTGGTACTGTGGAATGTTTGCAGGGTGGAGGCGGAGCTGGGGTGGAGCCTGGGAAGAGTCTCAAAGGGGCCCGAAAGTTTTGCCAGTGTGGAACCCTGAAATTCCTAGTGGCAGCTCTGTAAGTCCGTGTTCAGGTTCAGTAAAGGACACTAGGTGTCCGGTACGAATCCCAAACTTTACAGTTTGGGTTTGCTCATCCCTGGTTCACTGAAGACAAATTTTACCTGAAAATTAAGATTTTTAAAAATGATAATCAGTCCAGGAGAGAAAGAAGCATATTTCTCTGATAATATATATTACAAAGTCACATATTTCCCTGTGTACTATTCATTTATAAAATTAAAATAACGGGCTACACTTTAAAAAAAAGACAGAAAAATATAACCTGAGGGCTTGTTCCTTTAAAAAAGTCTTCCTCTGTTGAAGCCTTTTGGGTAGAGCTGTGGCCCATGATTAGCAGTGTATATTTGTAATATTACATGACTTCATAATGTTTTATCATTATACATATGGGTTGTAGGTAAAGTATCATATTATAAAAACACACATTTTGCGATAAAGTAACA
Organism: Oophaga sylvatica; assembly: GCA_033576555.1. Taxonomy (NCBI): domain Eukaryota; kingdom Metazoa; phylum Chordata; class Amphibia; order Anura; family Dendrobatidae; genus Oophaga; species Oophaga sylvatica. Next base: position 219,817,697 of record JARQOD010000003.1, on the reverse strand, counting down.
ATTATATAGAAAATATTATTTCTGTTATGTCTTTGGGGTCTATCACATTGCGCTTCAAAAGGATGGTGCAGTAACACAGGTCACATGGACTCGGTTCTGGTTCAGATCAACTTAAATGTTACTTTACATGATAAAATGCAATGGTTACGATCTATGAACACAGCTTGGTGGTTACAATCTTGGGCCCACAGCTTGGTGGTTATAGTCTATGGCACAAAGTATGGTGGTTACAGTCTATTGCCCACATCTTTGTGGTTACAATACGTCAAGACAACACATCTTGGTAATTCAGACACCAGGAAGGCAGTTTTTTCCCTTGTTTTCTCTAGTCAAGCTTGACTCCAGGGGTCTGGACTACATCCGCAATAGAAAATGACTCAAATCACTCTTGCTCAATGCACAGTCCCTCATAGAACATGCTAATTTTTTTTGTGGCAGGTCCAAAGATACACTCGACAGCTGGTTTTACGACATTTCTTTAAAATATGCAGTTGGCAAGCAGTGCCACAAGTATAGGTCTCAAATATACTAAAATATAACTTCCTTCCTTACAGGGCCTTTCTCATTATAGCCCTCTTCGCTACTATTACGGGCACTTCTTGGAAGGGAGATATCTCTGTAGCTGGCACATACGCTCCTCGCCCATCACTGCAACCACCGGCTCTGCCCCACGTCTTCCATGCAGTCTCTATTTCTTGGCTCCGATCTCCACCTCCTGCATACTTTTGCTCTGGTCACCCTCTAACAATCTGCCATTTTAAATACATGGGAGATGCACAAACACCCATTTAATAGAGTCAGTGTTATTTTATGGATCTCAAATGGAGTTCAATGAAGGAAGACCACAAAAGCAGAGTCAAATAGTTGTCTGGACAGGAAGACCTTATGTAGATTGTGGAAAAGCTTCAGGGAAAAAGTATCAGCCTTTTTTTTTAATCCGAAACGGTGCAACTCTTGTCCTTGGGTGTGTCTGCTATCGCAGCTTAGCTTTGTTCCCTTTAATAGACTGAATCACAGGGACTGGTGTGCTGATTTTCCAATACTGTACAATGAAAGTGACTGATTTGTGAATATAGCCTCTTTTCCAGAAGAAAACAGCTTATTAATCAGTTGATCACCCCATTCTAGGAAGCCTCCAGCTGCCATACAGTTCTACATTTACATGAAATATTATTACATGCAGCACTACATGCAATAAATACAGAGAAAAGTGGAGGACGCACCCTGTAAATACCAATTGTAAGACAATCTATTAAATCTGTGTTTTTGCGCTTAGTTGATGACTACAGTGCTGCCTACATGTTTATTAAAAATCAGATACAATATATTCAAGTACAAAGACAGTCTGGTTGTAACAATTACTAGATGATAAGCCTAAACAACTCGTCCATTCAAAATACATTCACATGTTATGGAGGTTTGCAGAATAATTTTGCCAGACATGCTCATGTTTTTTGTATAGTAAATTTGCATGTTTTTGCATTTTAATTTACTTCATATTGTTTTTACTTGTTTTGTTATGCAAATTGCATGCATTGTGACTTCTCTAGTGTGAAATCCAGGGCCAAATTCTGCAGCATGTGAGCCTGGCTTAAAGGCTATGAACCCCCTAAATATATTCTGGCATGTAATTTAATAATGTCAGAAGATGTTATTGGTGGGCTTGTGAGTTGAGCCCCCCACTGCTCATTTGAACGAAGCCTCATGCCCCCTTGGCCTCAGTTGGCTTCACTCTCAGATTTCCGTATCTCTGCTCAGAGCTTACTCTGTTTCTATTAAAATCAATGGGAATCTAATGCCTGGTCAGCCGTCCTCATCAAAATCATTAATGAAGTCGGTGTCAGCAGAAGGGGCACGTAGTCTCCTGCAACACAGCAGCCACTTTGCTCTAAAAATCATTAAAGACCACACAGGACTTTATTTGATTGCATTAGGAATTTTAGAAAATGTGCGGTAAGAGGGTTTTTTTTGAGGTTGTAAAAACGACAACTTTAGATTTTATATGGTTTCCTTGGAGCCTTGTTTTTAATGGCTTGTGAATAAACTGGTTTTTAACATATGATGGTTGAGTTGGATTCCTTCTTCCTTCTCTTCGTGGCTGTGCCTCACCAGCAGAAGCGGCACCCTCCACGTGTATATTCATCCCGGATATCGATTACCTCACAACGGGGTGAGCGTCATCCATTTTCCCCTTTTCTCTCTATTCATGGGATGATCTCTTTAAGTTTGTTTCTATATGAAAAAGTCCATCTGTACTTGATGATAAGGAAAAACTCAATTGTAGACATTTGTTTTAATAACTATCAATGTTGGCCAGCGACTTTGTCCAAGCTTTTAATTTTGGCCCTCTGTGTATTTGAGTTTGATATCCTTGATGTAGAAGAACTACGACAGTCGTCTAAAGAAAAGAAAGAGAATTTTTGTTTTGGCTTGCCTATGATCTGGAGGGAACCACAAAATCATAGTGATGACTTTTACTTTTCTACGTGCAACGTGGAAGGATTCAACCTTAACATTTAAAGGAAATTAAATACCCACACCTCAAGTTAGCAATTCATCTTGTGCTTCATGGTCTAGGAATACATGTCCCTTCACCTCCCGGAGAAACTTGAAGATACACCTGATTCAGACTATTCAGAACATGAAGAGCAAGATACTGACGAAGACTTTCCCGCAAGTGCCAACGAGCCACAGCTTTTCTCACCACTCAAATTAAATTATTTAGTCAGGGGCTTGGACTTTCCTAAATATTCTGCAGAACTTGTAGGCTCTAGACAAAAGGAAAAGAACCTGCTAGCTCTTGATAAGTATTTTTTTCATTGTATAGAAGCAAAGAAAAGCAATTCCTTCCATTCTTTTCTCCAGATGGTGCTCTACTATATTGCAGTAATGTTCCTGGGATGATGGAAAAATGTAACATTGAGTACAATGTGAGCGAGTGGAGACTCTTTATTGATATCCAAAAAAGTCTAAAAGCTGTGCTACTGCACAAAGGCAGCAAGTGTGCTTCAGTGCCTGTAAGGCATTTTGTGCACTTTAAGGAAAGCTATGAGAATATAGAATTTATTCTCAAGAAACTCAACTATGAGGATCAAGGATGGTCAATATGTGGTGACCTTAAAGGTCTCTGTTTGCTCCTTCGGCAGCAAGGAGGATACACAAAGTACCCATGCGTTAGGTGCGAATGGGACAGCTGGTATAGGACTCATCACTGGAGCCAAAAAACTTGCAATGTGGACTCAAGAACATAGTTGTTGAAAGTTTAGTTGATCCCACTATAGTTCTCCTGCTACCACTCCACATTAGGCCGGTTTCACACGTCCTGATATTTCCGGTACCGGAAAGATCTGTACAGGAGATATCAGTGTCCGTGTGTGCACTATGTGCGGAACACATGTGGCAGCCGTGTGCCACCCGTGTGCCGCATCAGTACCACACAGACACACGGACGGCCGCTGGGGAACTCGCGGCTACAGTAAGCCGCTGTCCCCCTGCAGCTGGTGCTGAAGCCGGCAGACATCATTCTCCCTGCTCTACCTGCGATCTGAGGAGAACGCTGAGCGGTATATTAATACATCGCTCTTCGTTCTCCTGTGCTCGCAGGCAGAGCAGGGGGAATTACAGCCGGCTTCAGCACCAGCTGCAGGGTGACAGCGGCTTACAGTAGCCGCGAGTTCCCCAGCGGCCGTCCACGCACACGGAGGACTGTGTGAACAGTTCTCCGTGTACATGTGTGCGGGATGTTTTCCGGTCCGTGTGTCCGTGTCAAAACGGACATGTTTACGTGTTTGGCACACGGACACACGAACCGTGTGAAAACTCGCACATGTGCATAGACACATATAATATAATGTGTCTATGTCTGTACGTGTCTCCAGTACATGTGAAAACTGTCACCACACGTACTGGAGACACGGACGTGTGAAACCGGCCTTAAGCTTGGACTGATGCAGTTTGTGAAAGCTCTGCCGAAAGAAGGAGAGACTTTTAAGAACCTGTGTACCAAGTTTCAGGGACGGTCCGAAGGAAAACTGAAGGAAGGCATTTTTGTGGGTCTGGATATTCGGAAATTAATTAAGGATGACGTGTTCAAAACAAAAATGGAAGCCGTTGAGAAAAGGGCTTGAGATTCTTTTAAATAAGTTGTAAAGAAATTTCTAGATAACAACAAAGATCCAAAATTTAAGCTTTGGGTTGTCGGATGAATTTGTAGTTACATTGTCATTTGGACTATGCAAGGAGCAAAGAGAAACATTTCATCAGGATATCAAGGAGATGGAACGACAATACCAAGGTAGATGGAATGACGATACGAAGGTAGATGGAACGTGAACATGATGAGGGACTTCTATAAGAGAAAAGTTATCAAGAGAAGCTTTGAACAGAAAGAAGAGGCCCAAGAATTAATTTCCAATAAAGTTTCAGAATGAATGCTCCATATATTTTTAGATATTATATAGTATACATGTTTGGCTACAGTAAAGATTTTTCTCGTTCATCTTGTTTGTACGTAATTTCACAGGCGTTTTGTGCAACATCCATATATAATGGTTAAAAATAGAAGTGTTTTTTTAAATCAGAGCATTAAAAAATATAAAAATACAGTTATTGTATTTGAAAGAACGTTAATAAACTCGTGTGTGTCCAATTTTTTTCACAGATCTAAAGACTTTCATTTCCGATTTTTATCCGAGACATGGATCAAATAGGACGTATCCAATTTTTTTCCGCAGACCACTCGGTCCTAGGTAAAAATCACATGTGCACAGCCCCATAGAATATCATAGTTACGTGTGCTATTCATGAGAAAATCGTCTGTGTGGTTGAGCCCTTAAAGATGCCGTTGACAGAGCTGCTGCAAAAATGACGGTTATAGCGCTGGTGAAGCCACTTTAGGAAACTTTCCACTGGCGTTATCCTAAAGCAACTTCACCTGGGAAATTTCGTCAGCTGCACCCATTGCACATAGCCTTAAATGAATTTCTGGAGGAATTTTTAGTTTCTTGGAGCAAAGAGGTATTTTTTTTCTGTGAAGCATTTCTTGCAGCCTTTTGATTGGACATTTTTCCTGAAATGGTTAAAAAAGCTCAAAATACTGAACATATCAACAGCAAAGTGATTTTAAAATAGGAATGAACAGCAAAAGCCTTCTATGAGTTTTTTATGCAATTTTTCAAGTGGATCCACTCAAAAGAAAGTCCTCAAAAACATGCACAAACTATTAGGCTGCAGAAGATGAAATTTAGTTTGGTTTTGTAACATTAGTCTGGTTTAAAAAATTACAATTCAAGTAGACTGTTAATCATCAAATTTAAATGAAGGTATTTATCAGCTGCGGAAAGAAAAACTCCCATCCGGATTCCAATTAGTCTTTTCTGGAAGTTATCTTTCCAATCAGCTATCAACACGATTCTTAGTAGGAAGGCCCACACCCTGACTGCTGTCTCTTTAAAGAATCACTTATTCTGCCAGGGCAGGATTGAAAGGGTTGCATGAGAAAAAGAATATGATAATATGAACTGCATCACCTCACACCTACAAGTCAGGACTGCAATTTTGTTATCTACTTTTTAGACATTTTAACTTAATATGTTTCAGCCTGTTCAGGACACAGTATAGGGACATTACAGATCTGTGCTGTATAGATCTGCTATATGGCACTTATAGAAATCTGTGCATCATAGATCCGAGTCATAGATCCAAATTAACCATACAAGTCTATGAGTCTGTAAGAATCACAGACAGCACTCCGATGTCATCCGTGTGTAATGCATGTGTAACAAGGTGGCACGGGTGGTAGTCGTGGGTGAGTCCATTAGGTCACAGTCAGTGAGCACCCTGGCACCTTGCACACAGAAAGACAAGTGAAGTCCCAGTCCTGCGGTACAGTCAGTTTCCTTTATCACACGTTCACTTCAGTTGCAGGGGATCAGGTCTCAGGAAACACCACAAGTATCAGTTCTGCTCCACCTGTAAAACTTTACTGAACACGGTGCAAACAAGACAATGCTTCCTGTACTTTCCCTGCAGCTTCTGTATGTGGCACGCCACCGGCTTCTATCCTGGTCCCGAACCCTGTATTTCTCCTGGATCGATCTCGCTGATCCAGTGCCCGTCCACCTGAGGCAGCTTTTATCCTCCCGACAGAGGAATCCTCTGTCCTCACTACGGTGCATGTCCTGCCCTGGGCAATCCTGCCTGGACTCTGCTGCTTATACAGGAAGTTCTTTTCCTAAGTCTCTGGGGCTTTGCACCTTCCCCCTTTTAACACCCCCCTTTTAACTCCTCCCAACTGTTTAACCCTTTGCTAACTAAACCTAAGCTACTAATTCTATTCACTATCTCTAATGTGCCCCATTACGCTAACCCCACTATTGTTCTATACTTATTTATACCTTAAGGTACTGCCACACTAAACAATCCCGCTAGCGATCACAATAACGACGCATACTAATGCGATCGCTAGCGGGATTGTTTCTATATCGCTAAGTGCGGCCACATTTAGCGATATAGTTAACGACGCTATCGCCGTTAGCGATCTTCTTAACGACTTTAGCGGTACAAAAGTACCGCTAAATCGCTAAGAAAAGGTGCCACACTAGCGATATATACTTACCCAGCGGGAGCGCCGACGAGAAAATAGGGTCCGGAACGATTCCAGCGACGAGCGAGATCACAGCAGGAAGCTCGTCGCTGGAAGCTGCCGCACTGAACAACATCGCTAACGGGATCGCTAAATAGTGACGTTTTTTAGCGATCCCGTTAGCGATATTGTTCAGTGTGGCATACCCTTTACCCTACCCCTAATCTTATAAACAACACATGGCACATTTACATTACAGTGGTAACAGCATAATACAGCACATTACACATTACCGGAACAATAATTAAACTGAATATAACATTAACATTGACAAACAACAAGGTGCCGCATATGTTACATGTGTACAGTGTCCACAGGAGAGAGAAGGCAGTTGAGAGTCCCCGCCACCTCCTTACACATGCGCTGTCAGTTTTTAATATTGTAAAGGGTAGTGCTTTTCCAAATTTTCTTCTGGCATAAGAGAAAATCTCTTATAATAAAAACTGTCAGGCTACGATCCCACAATGATCTTTTAATGAGTATTTGATGTTGTAGATTTTCTGCACCTATCATGTAAATTAGATTACATGCATTTTTTCACTGCAATTATTGACATGTGCTTCTGTTGTATTTATGACGCTGTTTTCTAATGTCTTTTGATGGTACCTCATGTTTTAAATAAAGAAGCTTTGATTTTGACACTTCCAGGTATTTGGCTTAGACAAAACTATTGGTACAGTTGTAACAAGGGCAACTGGGGTGGTAGTCCTGACCGAGCTCACCCACAAAACACAGTCTGCAGACACCCCGGCCCCTTGCACACGAAACACAGGACTGACACAGTATTTCCCCTCGGGTTACCTTCTCTTCCTCTGGTCACAGTAGTCCCGCAATTAAAGTTTCAGAATGCTGCTGTTTTCCAACAAGGAATAACTTAATGAACAGTGATGAAAAAGACAAATTTAACACTGGCTTCCTGCTCTCTCCCTGACACTGCCTACTGCCGTGCCCAAAAAGGCTGCAGTAGCTGAAGTTCGCAGTAGTCCACTCGCTGGGATCTGGACGCTTAAAGTCACTACAGCAGGGGCCCTTCCAGAGTCTTGGGCCCATATTGTGGTCTTTTAATCCTTAAGTCCATGAGTCCGGGGAAATAGATCTCTCCCCTCCAGGTGTCTGGCAATGCCCCGTCTGTAACCAGGGCCGGCTCCAGGTTTTTGAGGGCCCCGGGCGAAAGAGTCTCAGTGGGCCCCCCGTTTAACACATAACACGATTCATGATGCACAGATACAGCTGAGAAATATAGGTATAGTACAGTGCCAGATTTCACTTCTTACATGAGTGATAGCGCCCGACTCAACGCAAGTCAATGGGTGCAGAAACGGTGCATATCCGCACAAAGAATTGACATGCTCCGGAAATGAACCCCCAGCGTTTATGCTGGTGATTTTTCTGCATGTGCACAGCGGTTTTTATTTTACATAGACTATAATGGCACTGTTCAACGCAGGAGAATCTGCTGCGGATCCGCAGCAGAATCTGCAACGTGTGCACAGACACGAAAATGAAGGTAAAAATCTGCATTTTTTATGCAGATTTTCAAGCGTTTTTACGTGCGGTTTTGTATGCATTTTTGTAGGCTAAATAAAGATCTATTATTTACCAAAAAAAAAAAAAAGAATTGTGATGTCATTTCTTGTTCAGCCTCTTCATATCCTGGCTTTCGTATGTTGGGTTAACACTACGCCATCCAATCAATTAGGGACAGAATAGAAATTAAACAGGGATGAATTTTACCAGTACAGGGGCTGTAGGACCACAAGTATCAGCATAACCTGATATGTAGACCGCACTCAATACTGCTTATGAACTTGCCTCCAGTTAGCGGTTACGTACTACAAAGCTCAGGGTGCCCAGTCAGACCATGAAAGGTCATAGTGTCTCTGGATGCTACTACAACCCCAATCATGCATATCTACTACTGACACTATCCCCTTGGAGATGAGCTGACATATGAGCACACATCGGCCCGGATGAATCAGGGGTGCTTGGCATATCTGACATTATGGAGATATGAATCATACAGATTTGAGGAGACCCCGCCAGCTGCATATACACTGACTTTGCACTCAGGTGTCTGACAGAGCAGGAGCTGCAGACACCTGAGGCTTCACTGTGGTTAGAAGACATGGGAGAGGTGAAAGGACAGAGCATATTGTCAGGGAGGAGTATAGGGGATTAAACCTGGGAAAGCAAAAACTTTCCAAACTTCAGGATGGCAACTAATCACAAAGAGGAGAAGCTTACTGTTAGGCTAAGTTCACACGTTGCGGAATTGCCGCGGAAATTTCCGCGGCAATCCCGCACTTCTCCCACGGGAAATACGCACTTTTTTTGTATGCGTATTCCCACCAGAATAATAGCGTTTTGCAAGCGTAATTAGCTTGCAGAATGCTAGCGTTTTCCTAGCGATCTGTAGCATCGCTTGGAAAAGTGATTGACAGGTTGGTCACACGAGTCACACATAGTGTTTGACACGTGTGACCAACTTTTTACTATTGATGCCGCCTATGCCGCATCAATAGTAAAGAGATCTAATGTAAAAATAATAAAAAAAATAATAAATAATGATATTCTCACCTTCCGGCGGCCCCCGCAGCTTTCCCGTCTTCAGCGACGCTCCCGGCAACTCCCGTCCCAAGGATGCATTGCGACAAATCACCCCGATGCCGTACATCTCGCGAGACCGCTAAGCCATCTGGGTGATTCTCGCAAAGGACTCTTGGGACCGGGAGTTGCCGGGAGCGTCGCTGAAGGCGGGAAGGCTGCGGGGGCCGCCGGAAGGTGAGAATGTCATTATTTATTATTTTAATTATTGTTTTACCAGGGATATGGTACCCAGGGCCTGGAGGAGAGTCTCCTCTCCTCCAGACCCTGGGTACCACCGCACATGAACCGCTTACATTCCGCAAAATTAATGAACATGTTGCTATTTTTTCCGTGAAGCGTTTTTTTAGCGGAAAAAAACCCAACATGTGGCCAAAACATGCGGAATCAATTAACATGTATAGGATGCTTAATGCTTGCGTTTTTTTCTCGTTTTTACCGTGGAAAATCGCAGAAAAAACGGCGAAAAAAACGCAAATATTCCTGAACGTGTGCACTTAGCCTTATGGTCAGCCCAGGAGCCAGTCCCCCCGTGCACAGCAGCAGAGACTCACTGAGAAGGCCCTCCCCCCTCCATCACTCCTCTCTTCCTGTTCCTGCGTCTGCTGCCTGTCACCTCACCGCAGACCACAGCAGAGACAGCCGGCCGGAGAGCAGCATAATGTATGCTAACAGGGGAGGAAGGGGGCCCGTTTGACCCTCATATCACCTGCGTGCAGTAGAGCGGCCCCCTGCTTCTCCTGTTAGCAGTAATACTGCCGCCGGCTGTCATTCTCCTCATTGCTTTGTTTGCACCACTTGAACCGGCAGTATGTCTGCCCATGCTGAGTGGGCCCCCCGTCTCACCAGGGCCCCGGCACTTGCCCGGGTGTGCCGGGTGCTGACGCCGGCCCTGTCTGTAACATACGCTTGCTCCGGGCTAAAATGCCTGGGCTTCTGACTAGGAAGCAACAGTTTCCTGTTCCCTCTCTGCTGCTTGCCCAGCCCATAATATTAAATAGTTGTGTCCCTGCCTCTAGTATGTGCATTACAAACACAGTACAATAGTCATTTATGGCAGACACAGCACATTTAACAGTGTAAAACACAAAGGGATAACATTAAGACATAAGTGGTACATAGAATTACACAGCAGCATAAAACACATGGCAATACATAGACTTTTTAACATAAGATGCATGGAGGTACATGGACGGAGGAGAGGGCGTGACTGAGGGGACGTGCCACCTACTTACACTCTTACACCCCCTTCTTAAACATGGCTGTCCTCGGCCATGGTAGCTTCCGTAAAACATACGCACAACATCAGAGTCCCAGTCTCCCTGTATATGGGTCCTTAAAACACAGAAAGAAAACAGTTCATAGTTCACATATCTTCCACAATAGAAACACTGAAGAAAAGAAAACGATCAACAAAGTCCCAAATATTAAGATAGAAAACCTTTATTGAAGTATCAAACAGGGGAGCAAGAGGGAATGACACTCAAACCAATTTACACATGTGGGACAAGGACACACATAGGTAGTCAAAAAAATATATATAAAATGATGAAATATAAATGCATGTAGATTCTACAACTGACATAGCAGTATACAATCATGGTATATTGGAAACAATGACCCAGAGGCTATAAATCAAAAGCTATGTGCTCAGCCTGAAGGTACATATCAAATGGGAGCGTTATAACGCTGGTTCAAACATATGATAAGTATAATAACCAGTGCTTTTACCTGCTATGAGTCAGGAGAGAAAGAGGTACCACGTGTGTCCACCCCGACGCGCGTTTCGGCATATGTGCCTTTTTCAAGGGGTAATGGGAAAGGGGAAGTGAAGGGGTATAAAAAGTCTAAATCCACCAATGAACAGCGACAAAACGAACCACATGATCATCCTAAGTGCCGGCCACATAAAGCAAACAGGTGTTACACCGCACTGATACAAATAAATATCAATCAAGTTGTCCAGACGCAATCATTGCGTCATCATAGTACGTCTCTACAGCGCCTGTTGTGGTGTACAGAAAGCATAACAAAGTTGCTGTGACATATCTACAACAGACGCCGATAAGATGGTGTTAGCGATGTGATCACGCATCTCTGCTGACGCGCATGTCACCGGGGCAACCAGAGACGCAACACGGCGTCGGCGTCACGTGCCGAGTGACGTCACAATCATGTGATCAGTCACAACGGCAACAGAGACGCCGAGAACTGTGGAGCGTGTCGGGAGACCCAGCGCAGGCGTGTACCGATGGTGAGTATATGAGAGACGCTATATAAAGGGACAACGTCATCAAAAATGCCATGTACAAATAATCAAAATCAAATAGACAAAAGCCAGATAATTGGACACAGAAAACATATGCCAAACATTGAGCACAGTTCGAATATGAATTGCATATAAATATATAGAAAAGTGTATGAAAAGAAATAAATAAATATATAATAATACTATAATAGTACAAATATATATATAATAATAATAGTTATACAGTGATAAAGGTAGTTATGTAATAAACACAGTACATAGGATGTCCTTAAGTGTCCATTATGCCAGAGATGAAGAGCAATAGTTGAATATGATGTATTCCATGTTGTAAGACACTGATTCCATTGAAATAGGCATGCAAGGATCAAATTATCACATTGGATGGATGAAAACTAAGTAAAAATGGTATAAAAAGAAAAGTTAAAACCAAAGTTAAAAAACACACACATGCGCAAATATAGAAGATCAGACAAATTACCACCACGGATGCCAGGGTCAATCAAATCAATACCTTTGATCCTAAGGAGAGAACTGTCGCACCCATGGTGTAGCTTGAAATGACGTGGTAAGGTCCTAAGCGTGGTCACATCATCGTGGCCGGCCGCCGCCTGGATGCCCAAAACATGTTCCCGGGTGCGCACCTTCAATTGGCGAGAAGTCATGCCAATGTAAATTAATGGACAAGGACATACTGCAAAGTACACTACATAGCGGGAAGTACAAGAAATGTATTTCCTGATGTTATAAGTCCTAGAACCTGCTGAATTTGAGAAGGTGGCACTGCGGTCAATGTTAGGGCAGGCGACGCACCGGCCACAAGGAAAACAACCACGCCTAGGACCAACATCACCAAAAAAGTTAAGTTTAGTTTCACACTGATAGTGACTGCGTACTAAGTGGTCCCTGAGATTTTTGGACCTCCTAATGGTGATACTAGGTCTATCAGGGAGGATGTGGTTCAAGACTGGATCAGTCTGTAGGATGGGCCATGCCCTAAGGAGACAGTCCTTCATGCGTGAAAACTGGGAGTGATATTTCGTAATGAATCTAACCACCTGAGATGATTTTTTATTAGCCTTGTTGTATAGCAATGATTGTCGGCTAGAATGTTTTGCCCAATGGTAGGCTCTCTTAATGGAGCGTCTACTATATCCTCTCTCGAGGAATCTATTGGATAGGTCGTGGGCCTGTTTTTCAAATTCACAATCGTTCGAGCAGATTCTGCGGATACGCAAAAACTGCCCGACCGGAATAGAATTAACCAATGGTTTAGGATGTGCAGAGGAGGCGTGCAATAACATGTTAGTTGAGGTCTCCTTCCTGAAGACGCCAGTCTGTAGTAAATTGTCAGAGTCCCTCCAAACCACAACATCTAAAAAATCAATACTATTGAAATCATACTTGTATGTAATACGAATGTTCTTGGTATTTGAGTTCAATGCCGCAAAGAATTGAAGCAACGAACTCAAATCCCCCTGCCAGATCAGGAAAATGTCGTCAATGTACCGCACCCAAAAGGGTCTTTGAACAAGACTGGCTCAATGTGAGACAAAATGGATTTGGTCTCTCGATACTGTCCATCCAAAAGGCCTAAATGAAACTGTGAGTTTCGCTCCATTTCTCTGAATTATGATCGTTAATGTCTGATCTTCTATATTTGCGCATGTGTGTGTTTTTTAACTTTGGTTTTAACTTTTCTTTTTATACCATTTTTACTTAGTTTTCATCCATCCAATGTGATAATTTGATCCTTGCATGCCTATTTCAATGGAATCAGTGTCTTACAACATGGAATACATCATATTCAACTATTGCTCTTCATCTCTGGCAAAATGGACACTTAAGGACATCCAATGGACACTTAAGGACATCCTATGTACTGTGTTTATTACATAACTACCTTTATCACTGTATAACTATTATTATTATATATATATTTGTACTATTATAGTATTATTATATATTTATTTATTTCTTTTCATGTACTTTTCCATACATTTATATGCAATTCATATTCGAACTGTGCTCAATGTTTGGCATATGTTTTCTGTGTCCAATTATCTGGCTTTTGTCTATTTGATTTTGATTATTTGTACATGGCATTTTTGATGACGTTGTCCCTTTATATAGCGTCTCTCATATACTCACCATCGGTACGCGCCTGCGCTGGGTCTCCCGACACGCTCCACGGTTCTCGGCATCTCTGTTGCCGTTGTGACTGATCACATGATTGTGACGTCACTCGGCACGTGACGCCGACGCCATGTTGCGTCTCTGGTTGCCCCGGTGACATGCGCGTCAGCAGAGATGCGTGATCACATCGCTAACACCATCTTATCGGCGTCTGTTGTAGATATGTCACAGCAACTTTGTTATGCTTTCTGTACACCACTACAGGCACTGTAGAGACGTACTATGATGACGCAATGATTGCGTCTGGACAACTTGATTGATATTTATTTGTATCAGTGCGGTGTAACACCTGTTTGCTTTATGTGGCCGGCACTTAGGATGATCATGTGGTTCGTTTTGTCGCTGTTCATTGGTGGATTTAGACTTTTTATACCCCTTCACTTCCCCTTTCCCATCACCCCTTGAAAAAGGCACATATGCCGAAACGCGCGTCGGGGTGGACACACGTGGTACCTCTTTCTCTCCTGACTCATAGCAGGTAAAAGCACTGGTTATTATACTTATCATATGTTTGAACCGGCGTTATAACGCTCCCATTTGATATGTACCTTCAGGCTGAGCACATAGCTTTTGATTTATAGCCTCTGGGTCATTGTTTCCAATATACCATGATTGTATACTGCTATGTCAGTTGTAGAATCTACATGCATTTATTTTTCATCATTTTATATATATTTTTTGACTACCTATGTGTGTCCTTGTCCCACATGTGTAAATTGGTTTGAGTGTCATTCCCTCTTGCTCCCCTGTTTGATACTTCAATAAAGGTTTTCTATCTTAATATTTGGGACTTTGTTGATCGTTTTCTTTTCTTCAGTGTTTCTATTGTTTAGCGATTTTTCCCATACATTTCCATATTGCCCATATGCATCTTGATGGCAGGATTTTTTCCCTCATATACTAACTTTACATCAATTGTATGGGCATGTGTTCTATGAAGTGTTTTTACTGTTTAATTACTGTGTTTTGCACAGGTGCAATTTTCTTCTTGATCATGGATTTCCGGGCCAAAGACAAAACTTGGCTCGGTCAAATTGAGCAGGTGTTTGGAGCTGGTGGGGCTGACCCTCAGCCATCAGTTGATCAGACGTTTGAAAAACAAGCCAGTGAGATTGAAAGATGGCTAACGAGGAGAACAAGAACATGGTGGAACCGTGCCTTTTTGGAAAAGTATATTTCATGTAAAATGATTCCGAGAGGACTTAGGATACGTGTGGCCCCATCTTTCCCCATGGATGATGAGGATTTTATCAAACAATGGGAGGAGGCGTGCAGTACATGTTCTTATACATTTATGCGACTTTTGGTGCATTTCAACACTAAAATCATTTCTAATTTGGATAAGTCAATTGATGATGCAGAACGTGAATTAAGATCCAAATGTCCAGCTGACAAAATTGTTACCTTTGAATCACGCATTGAGAAGAATCTAGATCTTTGTGTGAAAAAAATTCAGGAGACACAAACCTCCAAATTTCAAAGGGATTTGAGAGACTATTCTACCAATAATGTCTATTTTTGGAGAAGGTCTCCCACACAAGTTCCCAAGTTATCTGAATCAGCGTCAGCTAGCTCTCTCTCGACTATGAGTGATTCATCTGAATGGTCAGCTTCCTCAATGATGACACGGTCTGGGCCCAGGTCTAAGCGAACCAGAGATGACAATTTTCATCCCTATAAACGTATGCAGATTAAATCTTCTGAACATAAAAGGAATGGCAACAAGGTAATTAACCTGAGTACTCATACATTAACTAACCATGACCTGTCTTTATTGAGTAAGGGACTCTCCTTTTCTCCTAAATCAAATTTTGATTTGTTCACAGCAATCAAGGATCTTCATTTCTTTGCCAGATCCTTGATTTTCAAGAAATATTTTTTTGATCCTGATTTACATAATTTGTTCCCCACAGAGGAGGAACAAATAGCCATACAGAACCTGGAGTAATTATCAGCTGAACACGAATTGGGTGAGGGAGGTAAGATCCCTGAGTCCATTAGAGTTAAATCAAAAAAATTTCCTCCTCTGGCCACATGCACAGCTGTTGATCTATTCGTGCAGGTGCTCACGAGTGAATTTACGAAAATTCCCAGGTACATAACACGTGACAATCTGACCCGCCAGGAGTGTGCTAGATTGGACGACCTGCGGGCACTTCCTGATGTGGTGCTGAAGCCAGCCGACAAAGGCGGTAACATTGTTATTTGGCCCAAATCTCTCTATGAGAAAGAGGCCTTTAAACAGTTGAACAATAAGACATGTTACAAACGCCTCACGTTCAATCCTTTGTCGGCTTACATGGAACAACTTAAGAAAATTCTTGGTGATGCTGCCCATAGTGGTACCATCACTAAGGAATTGGCTTCAGCACTCCAGCCACAAGAGCCCACTGTTTCTACCATGTATCTTTTGCCCAAGATACACAAAAACAGTGAGGTGCCCCCAGGTCGTCCAATCATCTCCGGCTCTGGCAACTATTTGGAAAAAGTAAATTGTTGGATCGAATCTAAATTACAACCTCTTGTCGAGAGTTTGCCTTCCTTCCTGATAGACACCAGTGAATTTCTACGCAGAATTGATGGTCTTCATGTGGATTCTGATATGTTACTGGTGACAGGTGATGTAGAATCCCTGTACACCAGCATCAAACATGAAGATGGAGTGTCTGCAGTTAGACATTTCCTCTTGATGTCCAATTTACCAGAGGACATCATCCATCTAATTCTTGAATTGTTGGAGTTCTCCCTAACCCACAACTTTTTTATTTTCAAAGGGTCCTTCTACCTGCAGCTCCAGGGCACAGCCATGGGGGCATCTTTTGCTCCCGCCTACGCCAACTTGTTCCTGGGGCTGTGGGAGAGGGACCTTTCCCTGCCGGATCAGGGTGCGTCAATGGACCGCATCCCCTTTTGGGTGCGGTACATTGACGACATTTTCCTGATCTGGCAGGGGGATTTGAGTTCGTTGCTTCAATTCTTTGCGGCATTGAACTCAAATACCAAGAACATTCGTATTACATACAAGTATGATTTCAATAGTATTGATTTTTTAGATGTTGTGGTTTGGAGGGACTCTGACAATTTACTACAGACTGGCGTCTTCAGGAAGGAGACCTCAACTAACATGTTATTGCACGCCTCCTCTGCACATCCTAAACCATTGGTTAATTCTATTCCGGTCGGGCAGTTTTTGCGTATCCGCAGAATCTGCTCGAACGACTGTGAATTTGAAAAACAGGCCCACGACCTATCCAATAGATTCCTCGAGAGAGGATATAGTAGACGCTCCATTAAGAGAGCCTACCATCGGGCAAAACATTCTAGCCGACAATCATTGCTATACAACAAGGCTAATAAAAAATCATCTCAGGAGGTTAGATTCATTACGAAATATCACTCCCAGTTTTCACGCATGAAGGACTGTCTCCTTAGGGCATGGCCCATCCTACAGACTGATCCAGTCTTGAACCACATCCTCCCTGATAGACCTAGTATCACCATTAGAGGTCCAAAAATCTCAGGGACCACTTAGTACGCAGTCACTATCAGTGTGAAACTAAACTTAACTTTTTTGGTGATGTTGGTCCTAGGCGTGGTTGTTTTCCTTGTGGCCGGTGCGTCGCCTGCCCTAACATTGACCGCAGTGCCACCTTCTCAAATTCAGCAGGTTCTAGGACTTATAACATCAGGAAATACATTTCTTGTACTTCCCGCTATGTAGTGTACTTTGCAGTATGTCCTTGTCCATTAATTTACATTGGCATGACTTCTCGCCAATTGAAGGTGCGCACCCGGGAACATGTTTTGGGCATCCAGGCGGCGGCCGGCCACGATGATGTGACCACGCTTAGGACCTTACCATGTCATTTCAAGCTACACCATGGGTGCGACAGTTCTCTCCTTAGGATCAAAGGTATTGATTTGATTGACCCTGGCATCCGTGGTGGTAATTTGAACAAAAGACTGGCTCAATGTGAGACAAAATGGATTTGGTCTCTCGATACTGTCCATCCAAAAGGCCTAAATGAAACTATGAGTTTCGCTCCATTTCTCTGAATTATGATCGTTAATGTCTGATCTTCTATATTTGCGCATGTGTGTGTTTTTTAACTTTGGTTTTAACTTTTCTTTTTATACCATTTTTACTTAGTTTTCATCCATCCAATGTGATAATTTGATCCTTGCATGCCTATTTCAATGGAATCAGTGTCTTACAACATGGAATACATCATATTCAACTATTGCTCTTCATCTCTGGCAAAATGGACACTTAAGGACATCCTATGTACTGTGTTTATTACATAACTACCTTTATCACTGTATAACTATTATTATATATATATATATATTTGTACTATTATAGTATTATTATATATTTATTTCTTTTCATATACTTTTCCATATATTTATTTTATATGCAATTCATATTCGAACTGTGCTCAATGTTTGGCATATGTTTTCTGTGTCCAATTATCTGGCTTTTGTCTATTTGATTTTGATTATTTGTACATGGCATTTTTGATGACGTTGTCCCTTTATATAGCGTCTCTCATATACTCACCATCGGTACGCGCCTGCGCTGGGTCTCCCGACACGCTCCACGGTTCTCGGCGTCTCTGTTGCCGTTGTGACTGATCACATGATTGTGACGTCACTCGGCACGTGACGCCGACGCCATGTTGCGTCTCTGGTTGCCCCGGTGACATGCCCGTCAGCAGAGATGCGTGATCACATCGCTAACACCATCTTATCGGCGTCTGTTGTAGATATGTCACAGCAACTTTGTTATGCTTTCTGTACACCACAACAGGCACTGTAGAGACGTACTATGATGACGCAATGATTGCGTCTGGACAACTTGATTGATATTTATTTGTATCAGTGCGGTGTAACACCTGTTTGCTTTATGTGGCCGGCACTTAGGATGATCATGTGGTTCGTTTTGTCGCTGTTCATTGGTGGATTTAGACTTTTTATACCCCTTCACTTCCCCTTTCCCATCACCCCTTGAAAAAGGCACATATGCCGAAACGCGCGTCGGGGTGGACACACGTGGTACCTCTTTCTCTCCTGACTCATAGCAGGTAAAAGCACTGGTTATTATACTTATCATATGTTTGAACCGGCGTTATAACGCTCCCATTTGATATGTACCTTCAGGCTGAGCACATAGCTTTTGATTTATAGCCTCTGGGTCATTGTTTCCAATATACCATGATTGTATACTGCTATGTCAGTTGTAGAATCTACATGCATTTATATTTCATCATTTTATATATATTTTTTTGACTACCTATGTGTGTCCTTGTCCCACATGTGTAAATTGGTTTGAGTGTCATTCCCTCTTGCTCCCCTGTTTGATACTTCAATAAAGGTTTTCTATCTTAATATTTGGGACTTTGTTGATCGTTTTCTTTTCTTCAGTGTTTCTATTGTTTAGCGATTTTTCCCATACATTTCCATATTGCCCATATGCATCTTGATGGCAGGATTTTTTCCCTCATATACTAACTTTACATCAATTGTATGGGCATGTGTTCTATGAAGTGTTTTTACCATATCTTCCACAATGACCGGTTGGCCCTTTAGCACTGATGGGCCCTACTTAGGCCCGGCAGCTTCCCCCTCTCTCCGTTCAGTGGACCACAGGCCCTTTAACGGTTGTGGGCTGCATTTTTTAAACATGGGGCTAGTCCAAGGGTTGAGGTGGGGAGCACAGTTCAGGGACACACAGTCCAGCAGCTGCATCCGGAGTCCACCGTCATTAACCCCCATGGGGTTTTGGTCCCATGATCCAGCAAGGAAGGCACCAACGGGTGCAAACAAACTGGGAGGAGGGGAAAACAAACAAGCATGGCCGTTAATGGGTGGCCACGTCAGACACCATTGTCCTTGAGCGCCATGTAGGACTTACTACCCTCTTAGGGATGCAGTACAGTCCCCTGCTCTGGGTGCAACCTCCTTACTCAGTTATGTGCTTATTACATGCATTCTTGATGCATTTCTACAACGGAAATGTACTAAAACCACATGTGCATTTTTTACCTGCAGATTATACACATCTAATGCAAGTCTATGGGAACAAAATACACCTAAAACTTAGCGTGCCCACAAAAGAAACTGTCAAAATTAAAATTGTGCAGGCGGGGAGGTAGTTCTGTGGTGGACAACGGCCATTTTGCGTGCTTTTTACGCTTCAACGGGTTGACCACAGAACTGACTCCCCTGCCTCCACAATTTTAATCTTGATGTATTGAATAAACACATTTTTTTTTTACTGGAAATCAAAGTGCCACCCCTTCACTTCTTCTCTTGGATTCCTGATAACAGAGCCCTGATGTCAACATCATCCAGTCTGTCTGGGGTTACATGCAGACACAGAAGGACTTGCACAAGTCTACTCTTCAAAAGATCTGTGGTTAGTTCTCTGAGATGTTTGGAACAACATCTCTGCCCAGTTCCTTAAAATATTGTGTCTAACCTTACCTAGAATAACTGAAACTAAAGCTGTTCTGAAGGTGAAGGGTGGTCACATTAAATATTGAATTGATTTATGTTTTTCTTTTCCTCATTCAGACTTTTCCATTACAGAAATAGGAGGTGACAGCTCTTATTGAGAAGATTCTATGTAGGAGGTGACAGGATCTCTTCTTTTAGCTGGTTGTCACCCCTCACATCCTCCCCTCCACATAGAATCTTATTAGTAACAACTATCCTTTCATATCTCAGTAATGGGAAAGTCTGTCTTCGAATACAGATTTTACCACAGAATTGAGAATTTTCAGAATTAAAGTGCAAATATAAATCAGAAAATTGTGATGTGCATTTGTATTCAGCCTCATGTAGTCTGTTATCCCTAGATAAAATCCTGAGTAATCCAGAAGACAGCAGCTATTGAATTGAGTCTAGCTGTGTGTATTTTATTGTCAGTGTAACAGCAGATATTCTGTGAAGGTCTCAGAGGTTTGTTTGAGAATATCAGGGATCAAACATCATCATGAAAACCAAGGAACACACCAGACAGGTCAGAGATAAAGTTGTGGAGAAAAGTACAGCCGGGTTAGGCTATAAAAAAAAAGAGCCCAAGCTCTGAACATATCATGGATCACTGTTCAATCCATCATCCAAAAATGGAAGGAGTATGGCATAACTGCAAACCTACCAAGGCATGAATGTCCACCTAAAAAGGATTAAAGCATACTCATGTGTTTTAATGGCCCATTCAAAGTCCAGAACTATATTTTGGACCATAAGACACACTTTTTTTCCTCCAAATTTGGGAGGAAAGTGTGAGTGCGTCTTATGGACGAAATGTAACATGTGGGGAGGGGGGCAGGGGGCAGCGGTGGAGTGGGATCAGCAGGAGGCAAGAAAATATCCCCTCTGCTGCAGGAAACAAGCGCTGGGGAAACCCCGGTCCCTACTTAAGTGCAGTGAATATTAATCAGCCGCTTCCCCGCCCATGTATCAGCTGAGCAGTGAGTGGGGAGCAGCAGATCACAGAGCCACACAGTTTCCCCAGCGTCTGATTCCTGCAGCAGCTGGGCAGATCGGTGTCTGAAGAAGAAGGAGGCAGCAGGAGCAGCTGGCATACCTGACAGCCTGGGTCTGTGCTGATGGGAGGCTGAATGCTCCTGTGAAGGACCTGTGATGAGGTCATGAAGAGGGTGGGCTGGAGCATCACATGACCAAAGCCCTGCCTCTTCATGATGTCATCACAGGTCCTTCAGACACACTGTACAACAGAGAATTAATTAAAAGGTTAGGCTACTTTCACACTTGAGTTTTTTTGTGCAGCGCATCATGCGCACATGAAACGCATACGTGTCACATTTCTATCAACTCTGTCTCTATCATCTCTGTCTATATCCTCTGTCTATATCATCTGTCTCTATCATCTGTCTCTATAATCTGTCTCTATCATCTCTGTCTCTATCATCTCTGTCTCTATCATCTGTCTCTATCATCTGTCTCTATCATCTCTGTCTCTATCATCTCTGTCTCTATCATCTGTCTCTATCATCTCTGTCTCTATCATCTCTGTCTCTATCATCTGTCTCTATAATCTGTCTCTATAATCTGTCTCTATCATCTCTGTCTCTATCATCTGTCTCTATCATCTCTGTCATCTGTCTCTATCATCTGTCTCTATCATCTCTGTCTCTATCATCTGTCTCTATCATCTGTCTCAATCATCTCTGTCTCTATCATCTCTGTCTCTATCATCTGTCTCTATCATCTGTCTCTATCATCTCTGTCTCTATTATCTGTCTCTATAATCTGTCTCTATCATCTCTGTCTCTATCATCTGTCTCTGTCATCTCTGTCTCTATCATCTGTCTCTATCATCTCTGTCTCTATCATCTCTGTCTCTGTCATCTCTGTCTCTATCATCTGTCTCTATCATCTCTGTCTCTATCATCTGTCTCTATCATCTGTCTCTATCATCTCTGTCTCTATCATCTGTCTCTATCATCTCTGTCTCTATCATCTCTGTCTCTATCATCTGTCTCTATCATCTCTGTCTCTATCATCTGTCTCTATCATCTGTCTCTATCATCTCTGTCTCTATCATCTCTGTCTCTATCATCTCTGTCTCCATCATCTGTCTCTATCATCTCTGTCATCTGTCTCTATCATCTGTCTCTATCATCTCTGTCTCTATAATCTGTCTCTATCATCTGTCTCAATCATCTCTGTCTCTATCATCTGTCTCTATCATCTGTCTCTATCATCTGTCTCTATCATCTCTGTCTCTATTATCTGTCTCTATAATCTGTCTCTATCATCTCTGTCTCTATCATCTGTCTCTGTAATCTCTGTCTCTATCATCTGTCTCTATCATCTCTGTCTCTATCATCTCTGTCTCTATCATCTCTGTCTCTGTCATCTCTGTCTCTATCATCTGTCTCTATCATCTCTGTCTCTATCATCTGTCTCTATCATCTGTCTCTATCATCTCTGTCTCTATCATCTGTCTCTATCATCTCTATCATCTCTGTCTCTATCATCTGTCTCTATCATCTCTGTCTCTATCATCTCTGTCTCTATCACCTGTCTCTATCATCTCTGTCTCTATCACCTGTCTCTATCATCTCTGTCTCTATCATCTGTTTCTATCATCTCTGTCTCTATCATCTCTATCATCTCTGTCTCTATCATCTCTGTCTCTATCATCTGTCTCTATCATCTCTGTCTCTATCATCTCTGTCTCTATCATCTCTGTCTCTATCACCTGTCTCTATCATCTCTGTCTCTATCATCTGTCTCTATCATCTCTATCATCTGTCTCTATCATCTGTCTCTATCATCTGTCTCTATCATCTCTGTCTCTATCATCTCTGTCTCTATCATCTGTCTCTATTATCTATCTCTATCATCTATCTCTATCAACTCTGTCTCTATCATCTGTCTCTATTTCTATGCAGCATGTATTTCTATGCAGCCGCACGATCCAGTCTGAGTGCCGGCGGCAGTTCCGGGTGTTCATGCGAGAGACTCACACGAAATCGTGTGAGTTTCTCGCATGTGTGACCCCGGAATTATACTCACCCTCCAGCGTCTTCACATAGTAGTTTACAGACACCACACTGGTCCCGCAGCACCATCTCCTACCCGTAGCTTCCAACATAATAACATACTATATAATAACACCACATATAATAGTATGTTATTAAATATTTTACCACATTTTTTGCTTCAAATATATTTTTCCCTATTTTCCACCTCTAAAACCTGGGTGCGTCTTATAGTCCGGTGCGTGTTATAGTCCGAAAAATACGGTAAGTCTTCTTGAGAATTTGTGGCAAAACATGAAAATTTCTTCTCAGAGATGCTCTTCATCCAATCTCACTGAGCTACAGCTATTGGGGGCTCAATACAAACGCATGTCACAATTTTCAGATTTATATTTTTAAAATAATTAGAAAACCAGATACAGTATCATAATATCACAATATGATTTATATAAATTGCACTGTTTCTATGTTTGCAGGTGACAGCAAGATACATAATATCATGCAATATATTGTTATAGAGTAAACCTCTGATGGCTTTAAAAAGCGTAGATGAGTTCTTAGAACAAAATATGGTAAATTGTTGTGTGAATATACAGATATCTTGCTTGAATGTTAATCCAGGCTGATCAACACTTGTGATCAGGAAGAAAATCTCTCACTTGAAGGTTGGATTGGTGTAGGTCTTATGTCTTTTTTAAATCTCCAGATCAATAGTAAGATACAAAATATTTAAAATGCAGCCCAACCCCTTGTTTCTAATCCACAATGTCTCCAATCCTAACTCTAACCCTTTGTTCATCCATGTACTGCATCTTGTTTTAATATATTATGCAACTTGTAATCAGATTCAACCTAATTTTACACAAACATTCCACCAAAGAGGTGATTCAAAAAAAGTGTACTACCCCTTAAAGACTGTTTTTATTAGTGATGAGCAAACATGCTTGCATAATGTGTTATCCGAGCATGCTTGGGTATTTTATATAGAGTCATTACAAACAGAGTGATCTGATGATTATAGCTTACAGTCAATGAAAACCCAAAAGTCATTATCTCAGTAAATTAGAATACTTTATAACACCAGCTTGAAAAAATGATTTTAAAATCTGAAATGTTGGCCTACTGAAATGTAAGTTCAGTAAATGCACTCATTACTTGGTTGGGGCTCCTCTGGCATCAATTATTGCATCAATGCGGCATGGCATGGAGGCGATGAGCCTGTGGCACTGCTGAGGTGTTATGGAAGCCCAGGTTGCTTTCATAGCAGCCTTCAGTTCGTCCGCATTGTTGAGTCTGGTGTCTCTCATCTTCCTCTTGACAATACCCCATAGATTCTCTATGGGGTTAAGGTCAGGCGAGTTTGCTGGCCAATCAAGCACAGTGATACTGTTGTTTTTAATCCAGGTATTGGTACTTTTGGCAGTATGGACAGGTGCCAAGTCCTGCTGGAGAATGAAATTTCCATCTCCAAAAAGCTTGTTGGCAGAGAGAAGCATGAACTGCTCTAAAATTTCCTGGTAGATGGTTGCACTAACTTTAGTCTTGATAAAAACACAATGGACCAACACCAGCAGATGACATGGCTCCACAAACCATCACTGATTGTGGAAACTTCACACTAGACCTCAAGCAGCTTGGATTGTACAGTATGCCTCTCCACTCTTCCTCCAGACTCTGGGACCTTGATTTCTAAATGAAATGCAAAATTTACTTTTCTTGTGGAGTATGTTAATGACTGCCTTCTGAACATCTGTCAAGTCAGCAGTCTTCCCCATGATCGTGGAGCCTACTGAAACAGACTAAGGGACTTTATTAAATGCTTAAGGTACTGCCACACTAAACAATCCCGCTAGCGATCTCGTTAGCGTTGCATACTAATGAGATCGCTAGCGGGATCGTTTCTATATCGCTAAATGCGGCCACATTTAGCGATATAGTTAACGACGCTATCGCCGTTAGCGATCTTCTTAACGACTTTAGCGGTACAAAAGTACCGCTAAATCGCTAAGAAAAGGTGCCACACAGCGATAAGATACTTACCCAGCGGGAGCGCCAGCGATGAAATAGGGTCCGGAACGATTCCAGCGACGAGCGAGATCACAGCAGGAAGCTCGTCGCTGGAAGCTGCCGCACTGAACAATATCGCTAACGGGATCGCTAAATAGTGACGTTTTTTAGCGATCTCGTTAGCGATATTGTTTAGTGTGGCATACCCTTTAGGAAGCCTTTGCAGGTGTTTTTTTGTTAATTATTCTAATTTACTGAGATAATGACTTTTGGGTTTTCATTGGCTGTAAGCCATAATCATCAACATTAACAGAAATAAACACTTGAAATAGATCACTCTGTTTGTAATGACTTTATATGAGTTTCACTTTTTGTATTGAAGAACTGAAATAAATTAACTTTTTGATGATATTCTAATTTTGTGAGATGTACTTGTATGCTCAAGTCCCTTCGGCTATAATGTTTTACGACTGTTAGACAGCCACAAGACATGCAGGAATTGCCTGTTTGTTAGACAATCCCGCATGTGTTGCTGTTGTCTAACAGCCACAAATCATGCAGCCACAGTTATCCAAGGACGTTGGCGAATAAATAGTTTTCATCCATTAATTATAGGGGAGGTCCAATCTTAACCCCTTAATGTCCACTGACGTGCAGAGTCCGTCATGGCAAGGTGTCAGTTCCGGCACCAGGACGGACTCTGCACGTCATGGCTTTGATCTACCACTGCGTGTAAACACGCAGTGGTAGATCAGTGCCGACAGCTGTCACAGACAGCTGACAGGCACGGCAAGCGGTGCGGGGACCTTTGCCGTCGGTCCCCGCACCTACAGCGCTGTGCTTGGTCAGTCAATCTGACTGACCAAACACAGCAGCGATCGTGCAGGAGAAGCTGAAATTTCAGCTTCTCCAGCGCGATCAGTGCAGGAGCCGGCGCTGCAGTGGCCAGGCTTCCTGCACTGACAGCCAGGAGCGGAGCCCCCACCACCCCTGGCTGTTAACCCCCTGACTGCTGCGATCGAGCGCGATTGCAGAGCTCAGGGGGGGAGGCAGAGGGTCGGGAGCTCCCTCTGCCTCAGATCGGCACCCTGCAATGTATTTGCAGGGCCCGATCTCTGCCTTGATGACCCGGGGGTTGTCATGACAACCTCCGGGTCATCTAGCTACGGAAAGCTGCTGTGATCATTGTCACAGCAGTTTCCACTATAGTTGCAATGCATTGCAATGCCAGAGCATTGCAATGCATTGTAACTGCAATAAAAAGTAAAAAAAGTGAAAGTCCCATAAAGGGACAAGTTAAAAAAAATCATTTTTTTAAAAAAATTGTAAAAAAAATATTAAAAAATAATTTTAAAAAAATCCCCTAAAAAATACACATTTTTATGTAATAAAAAAAATAAAAAACAAAAAACATACACATGTTAGGTATCGCCACGTCCGTAAAAATCCCATCTATAAAAGCGTAACCCTATTTAACCCCTTCAGTGAAAGCCGTAAAAAAAACCACAAAAAAGTAGTAAATTATACTTTTTCCAAGCGGTATCATTATACCGCTTGGAAAAAGTGCAATAACACGCGATCAAAAAGTCAGATATAAATAATCATGGTACCGCTGAAAACGTCATCTTGTCCCGCAAAAAACAAGCCACTATACAGCATCATCAGCAAAAAAATAAAAAAGTTATAGCTCGCGGAATAAACTGATGCAAAAATAATTATTTTTTCTATAAAATTTTTTATTGTGTAAAAAACGCCAAAACATAAAAAAAAATATATAAATGAGGAATCGCCGTAACCGTAGTGACCCGAAGAATAAAGCTGCTTTATCAATTTTACCACACACGGAACGGAGGAAAAAAAAAAAACAATTCCTGAATTGCTGGTTTTTTATTCATTCTGATTCCACAAAAATCGGAATAGGAAACGATCAAAAAACGTTATGTGCCTGAATATGGTACCAATAAAAACGTCAGCTCGTCCCGCAAAAAATAAGCCCACAGATAACTCTGTCGGCCGAAATATGGAAAAATTATAGCTCTCAAAATACGGCGATGCAAAAATTTCTTACAAAAAATTATTCCAAGAAAAAGCATCTTTTAGTGTGTGACAGAAGCTAAACATGAAAAAAGGGTGTAAATCTGGTATCGCTGTAATCGCACCGATCCGAGGAATAAAGTCGCCTAATCACTAATACCGCACGAGGAACGGCGTAAAAAAGAAAACCAATTCTTCACCTTTTGTGGATTTGTTCATTGTGCCTCCCAAAGATCGCAGTAAGGCGATCACAGTGGTTCCCCCCCACATATGGGGTATCAGCGTACTCAGGACAAAATGCACAATAGCTTTTGGGGTCCTATTTCTCCTGTTACCCTTAGAAAAATAAAAATTTGGGGCAAAAAGGTCATTTTTGTGGAAAAAAATATGATTTTTTTATTTTCACGGCTCTACATTATAAACTTCTGTGAAGCCCTTGGGGGTTCAAAGTGCTGATCACACATCTAGATAAGTTCCTTGGGGGTCTAGTTTGCAAAATGGGGTCATTTGTGGGAGGTTTCTACTGTTTAGGCACATCAGGGGCTCTCCAAGCGCGACATGACACCCGCAGACCATTCCATCAAAGTCTGCATTTAAAAACGGTGCTCCTTCCCTTCCGAGCTCTGCCATGCGTCAAAATAGTGGTTCCCCCCCCACATATGGGATATCAGCGTACTCAAGACAAATTGCACAATAGCTTTTGGGGTCCTATTTCTCCTGTTACCCTTATAAAAATAAAAATTTGGGGGCAAAAAGATTATTTTTGTGGAAAAAAATATGATATTTTTATTTTCACGGCTCTACGTTATAAACTTCTGTGAAGCACTTGGGGTTCAAAGTGCTCACCACACATCTAGATAAGTTCCTTGGGGGGTCTAGTTTCCAAAATGGAGTCACTTGTGGGGGGTTTCTACTGTTTAGGCACATCAGGGGCTCTCCAAACGTGACATGACACCCGCAGACCATTCCATCAAAATCTGCATTTGAAAAAGGCGCTCCTTCCCTTTCCAGCTCTGCCATGCGTCAAAATAGTGGTTTACCCCCACATATGGGGTATCAGCATACTCAGGACAAATTGCACAATAACTTTTGGGGTCCTGTTACCCTTTGGAAAATAACAATTGGGGGTGGAAAGATCATTTTTGTGGAAAAGATATGATTTTTTAATTTTACTGCTCTACGTTATAACCTTCTGTGAAGCCCTTGGGGGTTCAAAGCTTTCACCACACATCTAGATAAGTTCCTTGGGGGTCTAATTTCCAAAATGGGGTCACTTGTGGGGGGTTTCCACTGTTTAGGCACACAGGGACTCTCCAAATGCGACATGGCGTCCAATCTCAATTCCAGCCAAAAAAGTCAAATGGCGCTGCTTCCCTTCCAAGCTCTGCCATGCGCCCAAATAGTGGTTTACCCCCACATATGGGGTATCAGCGTACTCAGGACAAATTGCACAATAACTTTTGGGGTCCTTTTACCCTTTGGAAATAAAAATTTGGGGTGGAAAGATCATTTTAGTGGAAAAGATATGATTTTTTAATTTTACAGCTCTACGTTATAACCTTCTGTGAAGCCCTTGGGGGTTCAAAGCTCTCACCACACATCTAGATAAGTTCCTTGGGGGGTCTAGTTTCCAAAATGGGGTTACTTGTGGGGGTATCCACTGTTTAGGCACACAGGGGCTCTCCAAATACGACATGGCGTCCAATCTCAATTCCAGCCAAAAAAGTCAAATGGCGCTGCTTCCCTTCCGAGCTCTGCCATGCACCCAAATAGTGGTTTACCCTCACATATGGGGTATCAGCGTACTCATGACTAATTGCACAATAACTTTTGGGGTCCTTTTATCCTTTGGAAAATAAAAATTGGGATGAAAAGATCATTTTTTGTGGAAAAAATATGATTTTTTAATTTTACGGCTCTACGTTATAACCTTCTGTGAAGCCCTTGGGGGTTCAAAGCTCTCACTACACATTTAGATAAGTTACTTGGGGGGTCTAGTTTCCAAAATGGGGTCACTTGTGGGGGGTTTCCACTGTTTAGGCACACAGGGACTCTCCAAATGCGACATGGCGTCCAATCTCAATTCCAGCCAAAAAAGTCAAATGGCGCTGCTTCCCTTCCGAGCTCTGCCATGCACCCAAATAGTGGTTTACCCCCACATATGGGGTATCAGCGTACTCAGGACTAATTGCACAATAACTTTTGGGGTCCTTTTATTCTTTGGAAAATAAAAATTGGGATGAAAAGATCATTTTTGTGGAAAAAACATGATTTTTTAATTTTACGGCTCTACGTTATAACCTTCTGTGAAGCCCTTGGGGGTTAAAAGCTCTCACAACACATTTAGATAAGTTACTTGGGGGGTCTAGTTTCCAAAATGGGGTCACTTGTGGGGGGTTTCCACTGTTTAGGCACACAGGGACTCTCCAAATGCGACATGGCGTCCAATCTCAATTCCAGCCAAAAAAGTCAAATGGCGCTGCTTCCCTTCCGAGCTCTGCCATGCGCCCAAATAGTGGTTTACCCCCACACATGGGGTATCGATGTACTCAGGAGAAATTGCACAACAAATATTGTGGTTAATTTTCTACTGATACCCTTGACAAAATTTTAAAAAATTGTGTCGAAAGAAAAATTTTGAGAAAAAAAGTTAAATGTTAATTTTTTCCTTCCACATTGCTTCAATTCTTGTGAAGTACCTAAAGGGTTAATAAACTTCTTGAATGTGGCTTTGAACACGATGAGGGGTGCAGTTTTTAGAATGGTGTCACTTTTGGGTATTTTCTGTCATATTGACCCCTCAAATTCACTTCAAATGTGAGGTGGCCCCTAAAAAAAATGATTTTGTAAATTTTGTTGGAAAAATGAGAAATTGCTGGTCAACTTTTAACACTTATAACTTCCTAACAAAAAAAAATTTTGGTTCCAAAATTGTGCTGATGTAAAGTAGACATGTGGGAAATGTTATTTATTAACTAATTTTTGTGACATATCTCTCTGATTTAATAGCATAAAAATTAAAAGTTTGAAAATTGCAAAATTTTCAAAATTTTTGCCATATTTCCGTTTTTTTTCATAAATAAACGCAAGTTATATTGAAGAAATTTTACCACTATCATGAAGTACAATATGTCTCGAGAAAACAATCTCAGAATCGCCAAGATCCGTTGAAGCGTTCCAGAGTTATAACCTCATAAATAGACAGTGGTCAGAAATGTAAAAATTGGCCTGGTCATTAACCTACAAAATGGCTTGGTCAGTTAAATTACAAGTCTGCAGTCACTCTACGTGATTATAAAATGTACACTACCGGCCACATTCTGACTTGACTTTTTACTGCCTTGCTCCATACACTTCCATTGAGCGAGGCCGCGCCCATCTAGTCAGAATGTGGCGGGGTGTATGTATATCGATACGTGCGGTCGCACAATTGCCTGGCCTGCTGCCATGGAGTGTGATTTCTTGCAATTTTCTCACTGTTCACTAAGCCAAATACTAGTCTCATACTTACTGACCTGTACAGATCACTTTAGAGCTATCATTACAGGCAGGATAAAAAGACAAATATTTGTATATTCAGAAAATAACAGTGAATCCACCATTCACAATGGCTGATTGACTGAATGTCACAGTGCACCTCCTCACCCTCCCTTCACAATGACCTTTGCTTAATTCTGATCAAGCCTACAAAACTCTCCTGTATAGGACAGCGAGACATAGCCTGTACAGTATATTGCTGCCGATGTCTATGTAGCTGGTGAAAAGTGGTCTGTACAGAAATGGAAGTATTAGGCTTAGAATCCAGTGAAAATTGCAAGATATCAGATTTTTTTTATAGATATGTTAAACTATGGAACATTATAAAAAATGTAATTAACATCAAAATCTGATTTTCATTTAATCACTTCCCTCCGCTGCCAACTTTCTGTTTTGCACATCAGTTTTTTCCTCCCCTGCTTCAAAGAACCATAATTTTTATATTTTTCTTACAACATAAAAAGAGGACTTGTTTTTTGAAAGACGAGTTGTAGATTTGAATGACGTTATAGAGTTTAGCACTGATGTGCTCAAAAACTGTAAAAAAAAGTGTGGTAAAACTGATAAAAAATGCAATTCCGCCATCATTTTTTTCGATTTTTTTTTACGGTTCTGAATCATGATTGAGTACAATAGCGGCAATACCAAAACTGTATGAATTTTTTTTTTCATTTTTTTCATTTAAAATTTTTTTTTTTTAAATTTGTAAAGAAAATCTTTCTGTCAATTGAGCTGGATGAGAGCTTTTGTGCAAGACAAGCTGACAGTTTTATTGATTCCATTTTGGACTAGGTATGACATTGTGATTGATCTACAATATGAGCCCACCACATAGCCTCCATATATACAGTGTGAGCCCTGCATAGCCTCCATATATATACTTTAAGCCCCACATAGCCTCCATATATATACTGTGAGACCTACATAGCCTCTTATATTCATGTAGTGTGAGCCTCAAATAGACTCCTATATACATACTGTGCAAGTATTCCATACGCATGAAAAAAAAGCCATATACTCTCCTCTCTCCCATTCCCCCAGCACCATGCTCCTGTCTCCTGTGCACTGAGTCTCAGCAGAGGTGAAATGAAATGACATCATTGTGTCTGCTGTCTCACATCCCGATTGGTGGAAGAAGGGGCTGGCGGCTCTGTCCTCCACCAATGAATTGCATCCTAAGGACAGAGAATGGTGGAGGGCATGGTGCGGCCAGTGGGCCACAGTTTCAACCCTTCAGCTGTCTCGGTCCATGGGCTGAACTGGAACAGCTAGAGGGTCGAATATGGCCTACGGGCTGCAGTCTGCCCAGGTCTGGCTTATGCTATAGTATATACTATAGTTAGTGTAGTAGAGATTAACAGCAACATTTAAATGGTTAATAGCGGCAACCAGTGCTCCTTTCTGGCCATGTCTATTTAATATGGCTGGTATTTGCGGAGAGAGCTCGGCTTATGGGCTTAGCACACATGCTAAATTTCAGCAGAAAAGGATATTTCATGTTGAAATTGTGATTGAGAAAAGTGAACCCTGTCAGGTGAATACTGGAACGTCACTTCAGCTGTTTTTGCATAACGCGGCAGCCCACATGTCTCGCATCACCATGCAAAAACTGAATTAAATCAACTTTGAAATTATCAATCATCCACCATATTCTTCTGATTTGCCTACATCTAATTATTATTTATTTTCCGAAACTCAAAAATTCATTGGAAGAATGGAAATTAATGACAATCAAGATGGTAATCGATGCTGTGGAGTCGTGGTCTGCAGAACATAAGATTTTTTTTCTTGTAAAGGATTAGAAGTACTTTTTGATTGATGCATTAAATGTATATGAGCTGAAAGATGATTATGTCACATAAAATGGTATTATTTTTTTCTAGGCTTGGCCAACTATATATAAATACCCCTCGTATATCATTGGGTCATACAGATGGATTTTAACGTAGAACTAAATTACAAACCATAATGATGGAGCACCATTTTTTAGTAATGCTGGGAATACATTTAATGGAAAGAATGAATATATAGTAATAAAAAGATTCACATGTCATTCATTTAAGAGCAATGGATACTAATCCATCAAAGCAATTTTGAGCCACAACCCTTTGTGTAATACATAGTATAAGGGATAAAGAACAGGCCATTTTTATCGTACCCTGAATGCTGGTTCCATCTATGATAGCGCAGGCTACGCTATTGTTTTGGGGATTTAGTAGAAACTGCATAACTCTGCCAGGATTTAACAATAATCGTTCAGCATAGATGTATGGAGCTGAAATAAATGACCCATAAATCGTAGCTGGAACAGGCGCAGTAACAAAGCCTTCTCTTATGTAGGCCTTTTATGTCTGCAGGTGCATTTTCCTTTCCAAACTATTGTGTTCCAGAGAGTACATTAAAGTCTGTTTAGCCTGAGATCATACACAGCACTATTATTCCAGATTTCATGGCACTTACCCAGCGTTCCGTGCTCCCAATAGGAAACACTATTAAACACTACTATGAAACGTAGCGGCCCATCTTGTATTTATGAAA
Source organism: Oophaga sylvatica (assembly GCA_033576555.1). Taxonomy (NCBI): domain Eukaryota; kingdom Metazoa; phylum Chordata; class Amphibia; order Anura; family Dendrobatidae; genus Oophaga; species Oophaga sylvatica. The sequence continues at coordinate 219,784,354 of JARQOD010000003.1, read as the reverse complement.
TTGCACATTGTGATTAACAATACTGAAAACATTTACTAATTAATACAAACAATATGAAAGGAAATGTATCAAGGCCAATTAGTAAAATGATATGTCATGAAAAGACATTATTAGAACTGCTTATGCAATATTTTTTTAGTGTAGTATTTACAACCAACATACTAGGCAGCACAGTGCAGAGATTATTGCCATCCCCCAAAGTGACCCCCAATCTCATTTTACTATCTCAGACATAAACTATAAAGCTGTTCTCACACATATACAGTGCATTTTGTTGAGCACTGTGTCGGGGGTTTCCATTGGAATCCCCGAAAAACAGGATTTCAAGGGAAACCTCAACAGATCCCCAATTGAGTCAGTAGCCAGTTGGCTGACTGAGTTATTTGGATTCTTGCCTCCAATCCTTGAATGTTTGTCTTTTACAGAAATGTAAAACAACACGGTCATTCTTGTGTCTTGTGTACATCTGAAAAAGACAAACACTACTGTGTGGCCCAGCTGCGCTTGGTGACACATGTTCCCTGGAGGATGCACAGAAAGGTAATTCACAAATACCTGATGAGCATACAACACTTCACATTTTTCCTGGTTCCACCAGAGGGAGCCCTTGAGACAGCAGTGAGATAAAGACAGTCTAGCTGAACGTTAGTAGTTGTTGGTGTTACCTCAGGAGAGGAGACACATCGGAGAATGCAGTTACCTCAGACGAGCTGTGAGGGAGAAACTCCTGTCAGATTAGCCTGAGGGCTGAGGAAGTTGGAGTGAGAAGCTGACATCTACTGCTGCCTGTGCTTATATTATGGTGTGCGTAGGACGACAGGCAAGTGGACAAAGGGGAGAGAGAGTGACTGAGGAGAAAATAGCAGTGACAGCTAACCTCCACTCTGCACTACCGGACACCGGGTCCGAGCTTGCTAGTATCTTCACAGCTAGTGGGAAAAACCGGAGACTCTGGACTTCAAGTCGCAGAGGGGCCCTTCAGTGCTGATACGTAACCGGGGTCAGGAAGACGGGGGTCTGGCAGGTACCACCATAGAGACACTGTTCTGTCCACAAGAAGACCTCATCACAAGATCAGCCGGGCGTAGCAAGGAGAAGGAGTTAAACTTAGCTTCATGCAAGTTATAAACCCACACACACAGAGAAGTAAGGAGGCCTTAAACCTACTCAGTGATTACTGGATGTGCATCCTCCACCCTAAGCAGCTTCCCGGGACATGCCTGCAACCATCACCAGTAAAGGTATGGAAAGAGACTGACTTGTGTGTGTCTGCCTTATTGCTCACCCCCTGCACCGCCATATACCTCGAGGGATCAGTCTTACCTGTGGAAGACTTAACACCTTGCTGCCCAGTAACAACCCCTCAGAGGATTCACCTGCAGCACTGGTCACCCTGATCAGAAACCACAGGTGGCGTCACGAACAATTCCTAAAATCCCCTGTAAATATCCCCCTTGAATGAGCGCCCAGGGCAACGGACCGAGCCGCGCTACCCGTGACCTCTCCCCCATTGAAGTGAACGGGCTCGGTGCCGAGTACCCCATAAGCCCTGGTACGTGCGACTCACTACCACAATGGAGGATACTCAGAGTTCAAAGTGAGTAGCTGGCTTCAAAAATATGGAATGGCTCGGTTTGAGTTTCCATCAGATTCCTATTTTTCAGGGATTCTGACAGAGGCTGTATGTGAAGTCTGTGTATATCCAGGGTGCTACGGTCTTTGCCGCTCATATATTTGCATAGTTTCTATCCTGCACTACTTTCCTGTTTGTTTGCTTTACTCTTTATCTGTAATCTATTTAATCAGACCTCCCTGAGACTGTGCATGCTTTCTCCACTGTTCAAACTTTGAAAATCTCTGTACAACCTCTTCACCTTCCCTGCTGCTATCTCTCACACTGACAGAAGGGATGAGGAGGGCAGAGAAAACCATCAAAACATAGCAAGAACTCTGATAGATTTATAACATTTTACAAATACTCTGCAGCAGTGAAATGGTAGAACATTTCAATGAAGAGTATTTAGAAAGTTGCGTAATGTTGCATTTAGGAAGCAAATAAACCCTGTAGAATGGTGCTGCCACCCTCATGCTTCACAGTTGGAATGATGTTCTTTCACTTGCACGACTCCTTCTTTTTCCTCCATACATGACAATGGTCATTATTAGAGTTGAGCGAAACAGGTCGGTCAGATTCATAAATCGCCGACTTTCGCCAAAGTCGGGTTTCGCCGATCGAAACCCGACCATAGCGTGAAGTCGGCCATGTGGTCGGCAAAACGAGCGCCAAAGTCGGATTTCCCAGAATGCTTGCAGGTGCCTTTTTTTCAGCCAATGAGCAAGGACGTACACTGTGGGCAACGAGATGACATGTGCAGCGTCCACCACCATAGTTGAGAAGGGCATTACAGTGATTGTCTTCCTTTGGGGGCGTCATAGTGTCTATAAAAGCCTTGACCGCCAACCTCCATTTTACTTCTGCCGATCTTAACAGTAGGGAGAGGTTGCTGACGCTGTTTATCAGTAGGGAGAGAGTTAGCGCTGGAAAGAGAAGTTCTTATGTGCTTGTGCTGATAGCAATTGTGCTGTACAGTTAGTGTGCAGTGGCAGATGAGGATTTTGTTGTGTGCAGCAGCGCTGGTTATTAGGCTACCTGATAGCTGTATTGCTGTGTGTACAATGCTATGCAGACTGCTTTTTACACAGCACTAATACTTTTATTCTTTTTTTCTGCACAGTTACAGAGCGTTCATTTTGTCCCACAACGTATAGAGCTGTACGCTCCTCACACACTACCGTGTACCGGCTGGTATCACGGACAAATACATGCTGACTATCTGTGTGTGACTCCGGAAATAAATGCGCAGATTTAAATTTTCCCCTACACCATATACAGCTGTACGCTTCTGATACAGTACCGTATATCTGCTGTTTGTATTACGGTGAAATCCATACTGAGAGAGCGTCTGTGTGTGACTCCGGAAATATAAAAGGAGATTTAAATTTTTCCCTACACCGTATATAGCTGTCCGCTTCTGATACAGTACCGTATATCTGCTGTTTGTATTACGATGAAATCCATAATGAGAGAGCGTCTGTGTGTGACTCCGGAAATATATACGGAGACTTAAATTTTCCCCTACACCGTATACAGCTGTAGGCTTTTGTGTTATGTTTAGGTAGCTGAGGAGAAAAAGCAAAAACGGCAATACACCAGAGAGGCTGGAACCTATTGGATTGCAGTAACCTGAACTAACCACACAACTAGAGGTAGCCGTGGAGCGTTCCTACGTTGATCCTAGACGCCTCGTCACAGCCTGAGAGATAACTACACCTAAAGGCAGAAAGATGAAAGCTATCTGCCCCGGAGCAGATCACCAAAGAAAATAGGAAGCCCCCAAACATGTAATGGCGGTTAGACAAGAAGAAGCACGGACACAGACAGAAAATAGAATGAGCAAATGCTGGGGCCCAATCTGTCTAGACAGAAAAGTACAGGAAAGAATTCTGACTGCAATCCAAAAAAAACCCCTAAAAAATACCAACTCTTCTGATTGCAAAAACACCTGAGATCACACGATCTCCACCGCCTAAATCAGATCTCTGGTGTAACAAAACTAAGCCGCAGCCACTGAAAAAACAGGAAAAAGCAAATGAACAAATAACAGTGGCTACAGATAAACTGAGAGGAGTACAGGCCCCAGGAAGAGACCCGGTTGACCTCCACAAAAGTGCAGAAAATTATGCAAAAAGCAAGCACAAAAAGAAAAGCAGAAAATATCTTATCTGAAAGCAGCAGATGCATGCAAGACTCCAGCAGACTTCTAAATGAACCAAGAACCACAATTGAGACAAGAACAATTGATCACCGGCGACCATCATGGGAGGGAACCTCCTTTATATCAGTCCAGTCCGTGATCCCAGATTGCCATTCCTCGCTGTGAGGTTCAGTACTGTCTGCAACCACCAGAGGGAGCCTCTGCTCAGAAACCATCTCCAGCACATTCATAACAGTACCCCTCCTTGAGGAGGGGTCACCGAACCCTCACTTGTGCAACCAGGCCGATTAGGATGAGCTCAGTGATAGGCACGGATCAGTCTCCTAGCATGGATGTCCGAAGCAAACACCCAAGAATTGTCCTCCTGACCATAACCTCTCCATTTAACCAAATACTGGAGTTTCTGTCTAGAAAAACGAGAATCCAATATTCTCTCAACCACATATCCAGATTGTCCTCAACCAAAACAGGGTCAGGAGGCGCAGCCATAGGAACCACTGGCTCGACGAACCTCTTCAATAAGGACTTGTGGAACACGTTATGGATCTTAAATGTCCCTGGAAGAAGCAAAGGAAGGAAACAGGATTAAGAATCTCCATGATCTTATAAGGTCCAATGAACCTAGGCTTAAACTTTGGAGATGCAACCCTCATAGGGATATTTCTTGAGGACAACCAAATCAAGTCCCCCACTTTAAACCGAGGGCCATCAGTCCTATGCCGGTTGGCAAACCGCTGGGCCTTCTCCTGAGAGAGAGACAACCTCTCCACTACCTGGTCCCAAATCTGCTGCATACACTCTACAACAGAGTCAACACCCGGACAGACAGAAGCCTCCGCCTGTCCCGAAGAAAATCGAGGGTGAAACCCAGAATTTCAGAAAAATGGAGACATCAAGGTGGCAGAGCTAGCCCTATTCTTAAGAGCAAACTCAGCCAAAGGCAAAAAAGAGACCCAGTCATCTTGATCAGCAGACACAAAACATCTCAAATAAGTCTCCAAGGTCTGGTTTGTTCTCTCGGTTTGTCCATTGGTCTGAGGATGAAATGCAGAGGAGAAAGATAATTGAACACCAAGTTTAGCACAAAATGTCCTCCAAAATCTGGAAACAAACTGGACTCCTCTGTCAGACACAATGTTCTCCGGAATGCCATGTAATCGAACCACGTGCTGAAGGAACAAAGGCACCAATTCGGAGGATGAAGGTAACTTGGGTAATGGCACAAGATGTATCATCTTGGAAAACCTATCACAGATTACCCAGATAACGGTCATTTTCTGAGAAACAGGGAGGTCGGAAATAAAATCCATAGAGATATGGGTCCATGGCCTCTTGGGCACAGGTAATGGCATTAACAAACCACTAGAGCGAGAGCAAGGCTTGGAACGAGAGCAAGTCCCACAGGACTGCACAAATTCCCTGACGTCACGAGACAAAGTACAGTCATGGCCAAAAGTTTTGAGAATGACACAAATATTATATTTTCACATCATCTGCTGCCCTCTCGTTTTTATGTGTGTTTGACAGATGTTTTGATCACATACAGAAATATAATAACTGCAAACATATGAGTAACAAAAGCTTATATTGACAGTTAGAATGAGTGAGTTAATGCAGCAAGTCAATATTTGCAGTGTTGACCCTTCTTTTTCAGGACCTCTGCAATTCTCCCTGGCATGTTCTCAATCAACTTCTAGACCAAATCCTGACTGATAGCAGTCCATTCTTGCACAATCAATGCTTTCATTTTGTCAGAATTTTTAGGTTTTTGTTTGTCCACCCGTCTCTTGATGATTGACCACAAGTTCTCAATGGGATTAAGATCTGGGGAGTTTCCAGGCCATGGACCCAAAATCTCTATGTTTTGTTCCCTGAGCCATTTAGTTATCAACTTTGCTTTATGGCAAGGTGCTCCATCATGCTGGAAAAGGCATTGTTGATCGCCAAACTGCTCTTGGAGGGTTGGGAGAAGTTGCTCTTGGAGGACATTCTGGTACCATTCTTTATTCATGGCTGTGTTTTTAGGCAAGACTGTGAGAGAGCCGATTCCCTTGGCTGAGAAGCAACCCCACACATGAATGGTTTCAGGATGCTTAACAGTTGGCATGAGACAAGACTGGTGGTAACTTTACCCCAGTCCTCAGCAGTCCACTGCCTGTACCTTTTGCAGAATATCAGTCTGTCCATGATGTTTTTTCTGGAGAGAAGTGGCTTCTTTGCTGCCCTCCTTGAGACCAGGCCTTGCTCCAAGAGTCTCCGCCTCACAGTGCGTGCAGATGCACTCACACCTGCCTGCTGCCATTCCTGAGCAAGCTCTGCACTGCTGATCCTGCAGCTGAAACACTTTTAAGAGACGGTCCTGGCGCTTGCTGGTCTTTCTTAGGCGCCCTGAAGCCTTTTTGGCAACAATGGAACCTCTCTCCTTGAAGTTCTTGATGATGCGATAGATTGTTGACTGAGGTGCAATCTTTCTAGCTGCGATACTCTTCCCTGTTAGGCCATTTTTGTGCATTGCAATGATGACTGCACGTGTTTCTTTAGCGATAACCATGGTCAACAGAAGAGAAACAATGATGCCAAGCACCAACCTCCTTTTAAAGTGTCCAGTGGTGTCATTCTTACTTAATCATGACAGATTGATCTCCAGCCATGTCCTCATCAACACCCACACCTGTGTTAATGTAACAATCACTGAAAAGAGGTTAGCTAGTCCTTTTAAGGCAGGGCTGCAATGATGTTGAAATGTGTTTTGGGGGATAAAGTTAATTTTCTAGCCAAATATTGACTTTGCAAATAATTGCTGTTAAGCTGATCACTCTTTATAACATTCTGGAGTATATGCAAATTGCCATTAGAAAAAGTGAAGCAGTAGACTTTGTAAAAATTAATATTTGTGTCATTCTCAAAACTTTTGGCAATGACTGTAGGCCACCAAAAGGACCGACGCACCAAGTCTTTGGTACCAAAAATACCGGGATGACCAGCCAACGCGGAACAATGAATCTCAGACATAACACTCTTCTTCCACTGGTCTGGGACAAACAACTTCCCAATAGGGCAGCGCTTAGGTTTATCCTCCTGACACCCCTCCAGAGCCAGTCTCAAATTGGGCGAGATGGCGGAAAGTACTACACCCTCTTTCAAAATAACAGCAGGATCAGATAACTTAGAAGAGTCTGCAAAGAAACTCCTCGAGAGGGTATCCGCCTTAACATTCTTAGTGCCAGGAAGAAAAGAAACCACAAAATTAAAAAGTGTGAAAAACAAGGCCCACCTGGCCTGTGCAGGATTAAGTCGCTTAGCTGATTCGAGATAAACCAGGTTCTTATGGTCCGTGAGGACCTCCACCTGATGTTTGGCTCCTTACAGCCAATGTCTCCACTCTTCAAAGGCCCACTTCATGGCCAATAACTCCCGATTACCCACGTCATAATTACGCTCAGTTGGAGAAAATTTTCGAGAGAAAAAGGCACAAGGGTGACTCTTAGAGGTCTCTGGATCTCTTTTGGACAAAACGGCACCTGCCCCAATTTCAGAGGCATCAACCTCCACCTGAAACGGTAGAGAAACATCAGGCTGCCGTAGAACAGGAGCAGAAGTGAATCTCTGCTTAAGTTCCTGAAATGCAGAAACTGCCTTAGGAGGCCAATTCACCACATCAGAACCCTTTTTGGTCAAATCAGTCAATGGTTTAACAATACCTGAGAAATTACCAATAAATGTACGATAAAAATTGGCAAAACCCAAAAATCTCTGAAGAGCCTTTAATGAAGTAGGTTGGACCCAATCACAGATGGCCTGAACCTTGACCGGGTCCATTTCAATAACAGATGGAGACAAAATGAATCCCAGAAATGAGACCTTCTGTACGCCAAAAAGACACTTTGATCCCTTCACAAACAGTGTATTATCTCTAAAAATCTGGAACACAGTCCGAACATGTTTCACATGAGAGTCCCAGTCATTGGAAAAAATCAAGATATCATCCAAATGAACAATCAGAAATTTATCCACAAAATCCCTGAAAATATCATTCATGAAGGATTGGAAGACGCAAGGAGCATTATTGAGCCCAAAGGGCATCACTAAGTACTCAAAATGCCCCTCTGGGGTATTAAACGCCGTCTTCCATTCATCCCCGTGCTTAATGCGAACAAGGTTATACGCCCCCCTGAGGTCAAGCTTGGTAAACCAACTAGCACTTTTCACTCTGGAAAACAGGTCAGAAATCAAGGGTAACGGATATTGATACTTCACAGTGATCTTATTCAAGAGACGATAATCAATACACGGCGTCAATGAACCATCCTTTTTGGCCACAAATAAAAAAACGGCGCCCTAGGGTTAAGAGGATGGTCTGATATGACCCTTCTCCAATGACTCCTTGATATAAGATCGCATAGCATCGTGTTCAGGTACAGACAAGTTAAAAAGGCGACCTTTAGGAAATTTACCACCAGGCACTAATTCAATAGCGCAATCATAGCTCCTGTGAGGGGGCAAGGATGCAGATTTACTTTTGCTAAATACATCCGAAAAATCAGTCAAACAGTCAGGAACATCCTGAGACTGGGGAGAGGCAGAAAAAACAGGAGTGTCAGTATTAACAAATTGGCAGCCCCAACTGGTCACAGACACAGATTTCCAATCCAAAAGAGGATTATGAGACTGTAACCAAGGGAAACCTAGTACAATAATGTCATGCAGATTATGCAGCACCAGAAATTTGCAACTTTCCTGATGATCTGGTTCAACCCTCATTATCACCTGAGTAGAAAACTGGGGTTTATTCTCCGCCAAAGGGGTAGAATCAATGCCCAGTAGGGGAATAGACTTCCGCAGGGGTATCATGGGAAACCCACAATGTTTGGCAAAGTCAAAATCCATCAGGTTAAGAGCTGCTCCTAAATCAACAAAAGCCTGAGCAGAAAATGTGGACAGGGAGCAAATCAGGGTAACAGTCAACATAAATTTAGTCTGAACACTACCCAAGACAACTGAGCGTGCAAAACGTCTTCCCAGCTTAGGGCAGACGGAAAGAGCATGAGAGGCGTCACCACAGTAGAATCATAACCCATTGCGCTTTCGAAACTCATGACGCTGAGCCCCAGAAGTCACTCCATCACACTGCATGGGCCCAGGAGCTGGCTCACAAGGCAACACCATCTCACGCATACCTCTGCGCTCACGCAAACGTCTGTCAATTTGAATAGCCAATGACATAGAATCATTGAGACCAGAGGGGACTGGGAATCCCACCATAACATCCTTTACATTCTCTGACAGCCCCTTCCGAAAAAGGGCTGCCAAAGCATCATCATTCCATTTCGTCAGGACTGCCCACTTTCGGAATTTCTGATAGTACAACTCAGCGTCTTCAAGACCCTGATTTAATGCCAACAAGGTCTTTTCAGCTTGATCAGTGACATTAGGTTCATCGTACAATAACCCCAGAGCCAGAAAAAATACATCAATATCATTCAAAACAGGATCCCCAGGTGTCAGGGAAAAAGCCCAATCCTGAGGGTCGCCGTGCAGGAGAGAGATGACAATTTGAACCTGCTGTGCTGCGCTCCCCGAGGACTTAGGCTTTAAGGCAAAAAACAACTTACAGTTATTTTTGAAATTCAGAAATTTAGCCCGATCCCCCAAAAACAAATCTGGCATGGGAATCCTAGGTTCCACAACCGGCAACCCAGCAAGATAGGTAGCAATACTCCGAACCTCAGTGGCAAGCTGGTCCACACGGCCAGACAACTGTGCAAACTCCATTGAGAGAAAAAAAAATCCTCCTCATTACCCACAGAAAAAGAGGGAAAAAATGCAACAAACAGGAAAAAAAACAATCTCTGACAACTCTGACAACTTTTTTTTTCCTTCCACACTAATTTTCCCTTCTGTGAGTACCATATAATTTTCATTTTTGGCCGGTGTAAGGAAAAGGTTGTCGCCATTTTGTATAGGGCCTGTACCAGCCTCCATTTTGTCAGTTCACACAGCCACAGACTTTTAGCTACACATTGCCTATTAGCATATCCAGTACGACAGGTTTTGATGTCCACTAGGAATCAATAGGCCTTTACATGCTAATTAGTCTAGGCCAGTGACTGAATGAGATGGTCAGTCGTATGGTAAATAGCCCAAGCTCAGGCATTGTTTCCTGTTCCATATGAATTGCAGGCCAATTAATATGCGTGCTTCAAAGCAATGGGGATGGGCCTAGCAGGTTCAAGTACTAGCCATGACCAGGCTGCTGGTCTCATTCCATTTCACACACAGAAGCCAAGAAGATGGTCTAGGAAAGACCAAGGGACTATTCAGGAACTGAAGACTGTACCTGGGAATGGCAGAGCCAAGGCCTTCCCATGACCATAATACCCGGTAATATTGATCCATAGCTTATACCTTTTAGCCTTGTACATTATTGTTGTATTTTTACTCTGACTGCCATTCCATTGTAATTACGTTGTATAGCTTTACTGTATATTTCTGCAATTATCTAGTGCGCCCTTAAGGCAAATTAAACCATAAAATTAATCTTGGGCTGATGCTTTTACTCTGATCACGAATCTTAGAATACCCAGTGGGTAGCAGGACACCTTCCCCGGCGGCCATTTGCTCTAGGTGCAGTTCTCTTACTGACCTGAGAGACAAAGGGGGGCGCCGGAGAGCTGTACCTGTGGAGTTACGTCCCATTGGTGACGTGGGAGGAAAGGGATCGTCCGTCACATTTGGTAGCGGCGGTGGTATCAGAAGCTGTGATACCCGGGCTACCGTGTGGCGGCCGGCTGAGTTCCTCACAAATTGGTGGCAGCAGTGGGATCAGAGTAATAGTGTGCGTGGGACCCCTACTCCCAGACACTAGAGACTACCAGCAGTACTTTCACTGCTGGGGTCTTAAGGTCAGCCCAGCACTAGGCGGTCAGAGTGTAAATATAACAAGTTGTGTGCAAGGTCAGGGTTGCAGCTGTGTTTCAGTAACCAAAGGTTCCCAAGATGGCGGAAGGCACCAGGAGTAGGGCAAAGGGGGAGGCCAATGCTGTGGCCTATGAGGGGTTCGATACCGATGAGTTGGAGCTCAGCCAGGGCTCCCCAAGGAGCCCGACCCCCGTGCTCAGTCTCACAGTGGACTGTCCACCCCCTGCCCGTCCCAGCCTGTCCAGATCGGAGACCCTCTTCCAAGCGGCTATGGCACAGCTCGAGGCTGGTAATGACGCCGCCTATGACAGACTCCTGGTGGCGGCAGAGAAAGCAGCAGAACGTGAGCGAGCAGAACGCCGTGAAGCTGCGGAGCGTGAGCAAGCAGCGGCAGAGAGAGCAGCAGAGCGTGAGCATGCAGAACGTGTGTTGCAGGCTACAGAACGCCGTGAAGCTGCGGAGCGCCAGCACCGACTGGAGATGGCTCAGCATGGGCCCCCACTGGACGCACCAGGCCCACTGGAGACAAGGGCTTCCAAGGTCCGGGCGGAGGACTTTCCCTTGCTTGAAAAGGATGGAGACCTGGATTCCTTTTTGCTGGCTTTTGAGAGGACATGCCTCCAACATCATCTGGCCCTGGATCAGTGGGCAAGGTACCTGACCCCCGTTTGAGGGGTAAGTCCCTGGAAGTTTTGGGGGACTTACCTGCCGGGGAGGAGCAGGACTACAACAGCATCAAGCGGGCCCTGATCCAGCACTACAACCTCACCCCGGAGTCGTACCGCAGGAAGTTCAGGAGCCTGCAGCGGGGTTCAAAGGACACCTGGACCGACCACATGCGGGCCCTGTTGAGAGCTGCAGAGCACTGGACCTCGGGTCTAGAGCTCGCTACCCGCCAGGAGGTCCAGGAACTGTTTGTCGTGGAGCAATTTTTGTGGAACTGCCCAGAAGACCTCCAGCAGTTCCTCCGTGACCGGAAACCAAAGGGGGCTTCTGCTACAGCCGCCCTGGCAGACGAGTATGCCAACAACAGGGCGCCGGAGCCAAAGAAGCCTGCCAGCAGCACCTGGAGAGGGGGTAAGCCCAATCCTGCCCCAGCCCCATATCCAGCCCCCAGAGTGCAAGGGGTGTACCCCCCTGCTGCCCTCTCCAGGCCAGGAACAGAACCCAGACGTTGCCATAATTGCAATCAGCCAGGACACTTTAAGGCTGCATGTCCCCAGCGCCAGAAGGCCCCATCCCTGTCCCAGAAACCGTCCACTGTTTTGTGTGTGGGAGGGGGTGGTGGGAGGTCCCTAGACAATTACCAACCCGTCACCATCGGCCGCTCAGCGGTCATGGGACTGCGGGACACAGGCGCTGAACGAACCCTGGTACGCCCTGAGGTGGTGTCCCCTCAAGACTTGGTACCTGGGAAAACCCTTTCCGTCTCCGGAATTGGAGGCGTTGAACCGGCGCTGCCCGTTGCCAAGGTGTATTTGGATTGGGGTGCCGGGAGGGGGATGCGGGAGGTGGGAGTAACGCCGAATATTCCTGCAAATGTGTTGCTTGGGACCGATTTGGGGCGGCTAGTGTCCCAGTATGTGGCCACTGAACCCCCAAGTCCGGCTCCCCAAGAATGTCATGACTTTACTGTGAATGCTAATGTTAATGTATTGAATGTGCCTCCAACAGTGGAGGAGGGAGTGAAACCTGATGGTAAGCCATGCACTGACACTACACACACAGGGCTCACAGTGAGGACAGGTGAGGAGGCTGTAGGGGAGAGCTCAGAGGTGGAGGGAGGGGCTGCTATGGGCAGTGTAGGGCCCCTAAGTGAATCCAGCCTGCTGAGTCTAGGGCCCCTGCAGGAAGAGGAACAGGCCATGGGGGGAGGGGGTGTCCCGGGAGAGGAGCCACCAGGTAGGACCCCAGGTCAGGAGTTCCCCACATCCGGGATGTCAGGAAGTCAGGGAAGTCTGCCTGACCCGGCGACTTGGTCAGAGGAGGAGGGAAAGCAGGCGCTACCCGTGGTCTCAGCGGTCGTGGCCGCTGTTACCAGGAGTGGGAGCGCTGAAGCCCAAGGAGCCTCGCGGAGGTCCGACGGTTTCCCCCTCTCTGACCAAGTGGCTGCCGAGTCAGACAGTAGCCAGGAGACAGATCCCGGGGAACTGACAGAGGACAGGGCAGTTTCGTCAATTCTTGCCATATCTAGTCAGGGATTTCAGGCAGCGTTGGAAGCTGACCCTAGCCTGAAGACTCTCAAGGAACAGGCGGCACAGCCTCCCCTGGAGTCCGACCGCGAGCGAGTGGTCTGGGACCAGGGACGGCTGTACCGGGTAACGGTCCAGCAGGGTTCACCGGAGGCGTGGCCCAGGGACCGACAGTTAGTGGTGCCCCATCCGTTCAGGGCGGAATTGTTGCGGATCGCACACGAGATTCCAATGGCCGGACACTTAGGGATCACTAAAACCAGGGCCAGGCTAGCTCAGCATTTCTACTGGCCTGGAATGAGGACCGAGGTGATAGCCTACTGCCGTTCATGTGACACCTGTCAGAGGGTGGGGAAGGCGGGGCCGCGCCCCAAAGCCCCACTGGTAACTCTGCCCATCATCGAAGAGCCTTTCTCGAGGGTGGCTGTGGATCTCATTGGACCTCTGTCCACTCCCAGCCGCTCCGGGAAATGCTTCATACTAACGGTAGTGGACTATGCCACCCGGTACCCGGAGGCGGTAGCTTTGTCGTCCATTCGGGCCGACAAAGTGGCCACTGCCTTACTGGAGATTTTCTCCAGAGTGGGGTTTCCCAAGGAAATGCTCACCGACCGAGGGACCCAGTTCATGTCGCAGCTGATGGAGTCTCTCTGTAAGCAGGTACAGGTGCAACATCTGGTGGCCAGCCCGTATCACCCACAGACCAATGGCTTGTGTGAGCGGTTCAATGGCACCTTAAAGCAGATGCTGAGGATGTTGGTCGACTCCCACGGGAGAGACTGGGAGCGGTATCTCCCACACCTTCTGTTTGCCTACCGGGAGGTTCCACAGGCCTCAACGGGGTTCTCCCCTTTGAGCTCCTGTACGGGCGACGTGTACGGGGGCCCCTTGCTCTGGTGAAGGAAGCATGGGAAGGGGATTTAGCCACCCTGGAGTGTCGGTCATTGAGTATGTCGTGCGCTTCCGGGACCGAATGATGGCCTTGACGCGGCTGGTGCATGACAATATGGCCCAAGCTCAGGCTGACCAGAAGCGATGGTACGACCAGAATGCTTGTGAGCGGACCTACCAGGTGGGTCAAAAGGTGTGGGTACTGGTCCCTGTACCACAAAACAAGCTTCAGGCGGCCTGGGAGGGTCCATACCTCGTGCACGAGCAGCTCAACGCCGTCACCTACCTGGTCACCCTGGACCACGCCCGTGGAAGGAGGAAGGCCTTCCATGTGAACATGATGAAGGCCCATCATGAGCGGGAGGCTTATGCTCACCCAGTGTGCAACCTTCCAGAGGAAGGAGAGGCAGAAACCCTCCTCGATCTGCTCACCCAAGCCAAGGCGGGTGGATCCATCGAGGATGTGGGGGTTGGCCACCAGCTCTCGGAGGACCAACGTTCCCAGCTGGGGGCCACCCTACACCCCTTCCGGAGCTGTTCAGCAGCCTGCCCGGAAGGACTGAGGCAGCAGTCCATGACGTGGACACTGGTAACCACCCCCAATCCGGCGTTCAGCATATCGGGTCTCTCTTGAGGTGCAGCAGCAGATGCGCCAAGAGATAGACGAGATGCTGAGGCTGGGGGTGATCCAAGCGTCCAACAGCGCGTGGGCTTCGCCTGTAGTCCTCGTCCCTAAAAAGGACCGAACTACGCGGTTCTGCGTGGACTACAGGGGGCTCAACGCTGTGTCGGTCACCGATGCGTACCCAATGCCGCGCATCGATGACCTGCTCGACCAGCTGGCCGGGGCCAAGTACCTGACCATCATGGATCTGAGCAGGGGGTATTGGCAGATTCCCCTGACCCCTAGGGCACGGGAACGCTCTGCCTTTATCACCCCATTCGGACTGTACGAGTCCACGGTGATGCCCTTCGGCATGAAGAATGCCCCTGCCACTTTTCAGCGGATGGTCAACACGCTGCTCGAGGGACTGGAAGGGTATGCGACCGCGTACCTGGATGACATTGCCATCTTCAGTCCCACCTGGGAGGATCACCTAGAGCACCTGGCGCAGGTGCTCGGGCGGATCCAGCGAGCAGGCTTGACCATTAAGCCGGAAAAATGCCAGCTGGGTATGAGTGAGGTCCACTACCTGGGACACCGGGTAGGTGGGGGTGCTCTGAAGCCAGAGCCCGGGAAGGTGGATGCCATCGCATCCTGGCCCACCCCCAGGACCAAGAAGCAGGTGATGTCCTTTTTGGGTACTGCTGGGTACTATAGGAGGTTTGTTCCACACTATAGTGCCCTGGTCAAGCCCCTGACGGACCTCACCAAGAAAAGGCTGCCCGTCGCAGTCGACTGGACAGTCGCCTGCGAGACAGCTTTCCAGGCGCTCAAGACCGCCCTTTCTAGTTCTCCTATACTACAGGCAGCCGACTTCACGCTGCCATTCTTAGTGCAGACCGACGCCAGCGACTTCGGCCTCGGTGCTGTGCTCAGCCAGGTTGACACTACGGGCCATGAACACCCCATTTTGTACCTGAGCAGGAAGCTCCTGCCGAGGGAAGTGGCCTATTCCACGATGGAGAAGGAATGTCTGGCAATTGTGTGGGCCCTGCAGCGTCTGCAGCCATACTTGTACGGACGCCAATTCACCGTGGAAACAGACCACAACCCCCTCAGCTGGTTACACACGGTCTCTGGGACGAATGGGAGGTTGCTACGCTGGAGCCTCGCTCTCCAACAGTACCATTTCACCATTCGCCACAAAAAGGGCAGTGACCATGGTAACGCTGATGGGTTGTCCCGGCAAGGAGAGTGTGCGGTAGGGCGCACGGGGGAACACAGGAATGTGATACCCCCTAGCGCCCTCAAAAGCAGGGAGGTGTAAGGAAAAGGTTGTCGCCATTTTGTATAGGGCCTGTACCAGCCTCCATTTTGTCAGTTCACACAGCCACAGACTTTTAGCTACACATTGCCTATTAGCATATCCAGTACGACAGGTTTTGATGTCCACTAGGAATCAATAGGCCTTTACATGCTAATTAGTCTAGGCCAGTGACTGAATGAGATGGTCAGTCGTATGGTAAATAGCCCAAGCTCAGGCATTGTTTCCTGTTCCATATGAATTGCAGGCCAATTAATATGCGTGCTTCAAAGCAATGGGGATGGGCCTAGCAGGTTCAAGTACTAGCCATGACCAGGCTGCTGGTCTCATTCCATTTCACACACAGAAGCCAAGAAGATGGTCTAGGAAAGACCAAGGGACTATTCAGGAACTGAAGACTGTACCTGGGAATGGCAGAGCCAAGGCCTTCCCATGACCATAATACCCGGTAATATTGATCCATAGCTTATACCTTTTAGCCTTGTACATTATTGTTGTATTTTTACTCTGACTGCCATTCCATTGTAATTACGTTGTATAGCTTTACTGTATATTTCTGCAATTATCTAGTGCGCCCTTAAGGCAAATTAAACCATAAAATTAATCTTGGGCTGATGCTTTTACTCTGATCACGAATCTTAGAATACCCAGTGGGTAGCAGGACACCTTCCCCGGCGGCCATTTGCTCTAGGTGCAGTTCTCTTACTGACCTGAGAGACAAAGGGGGGCGCCGGAGAGCTGTACCTGTGGAGTTACGTCCCATTGGTGACGTGGGAGGAAAGGGATCGTCCGTCACATTTGGTAGCGGCGGTGGTATCAGAAGCTGTGATACCCGGGCTACCGTGTGGCGGCCGGCTGAGTTCCTCACAGCCGGTGATACTGTTGTGTTATGGTAGCTGAGGAGAAAAAGCAAATATGGCAATACACCAGAGAGGCTGGAACCTATTGAATTGCAGTAACCTGAACTAACAGCACAACTAGAGGTAGCCGTGGAGCGTTCCTACGTTGATCCTACACGCCTCGTCACAGCCTGAGAGATAACTACACCTAAAGGCAGAAAGAGGAAAGCTATCTGCCCCGGAGCAGATCCCCAAAGAAAATAGGAAGCCCCCAAACATGTAATGGCGGTTAGACAAGAAGAAGCACGGACACAGACAGAAAATAGAATGAGCAAACGCTGGGGCCCAATCTGTCTAGACAAAAAAGTACAGGAAAGGATTCTAACTGCAATCCAAAAAAACCCCTAAAAAATACCAACTCTTCTGATTCCAAAAACACCTGAGATCACACGATCTCCACCACCTAAATCAGATCTCTGGTGTAACAAAACTAAGCCACAGCCACTGAAAAAACAGGAAAAAGCAAATGAACAAATAACAGTGGCTTCAGATAAACTGAGAGGAGCACAAGCCCCCGGAGGGGACCTGGCTGACCTCCACAGAAATGCAGGGAACTATGCAAAAAGCAAGCACAAAAATAAAAGCAGTAAATATCTTATCTGATAGCAGAAAATGCAGGCAAGACTCAGCAAACTTCCAAATGAACCAGGAACCACAATTGAGACAAGAACAATTGATCACCGGCAACCATCATGGGAGGGAACCTCCCTTATATCAGACCAGTCAGTGATCCCAGATTGCCATTCCTCGCTGAAAGGTTCAGTACTGTCTGTAACCACCAGAGGGAGCCTCTGCTCAGAAACCATCTCTAGCACATTCATAACAGGGGTGATGGACACAAGGAAAGGTTTTGTTCCTGACCAGGAGCCTGCATCGACGACTCAGTGCTTGCATTTTTTGAAACTTCAGAAGAGTAGGCGATAGAGCTGGAGGCTGTTTCGGCAATGTAAGCCAAAACTGTTCTTGTTGCTCCAGCTTTAAAAGCAGTTTACCTACTCAAAGAAAAGGGGGCCTTCCAGGCCTTCTGGAGCCAGACGATGACGCAGGCTTAACACATCCTGCCTTAGGTGCTATTGTGCTTTTGGCACTACTAGCAGATGCACCACCACCACCATCAGTACCAGCTGACACCCCCCCGCCCATGTCCGCAGCCTCTTCCACCATACTTCCTCATGTTTGGGAAAATGTACCAAAAATACCAGCAGATATATGGTACTGTATGAGGAGCATACAGCTGTGTACGGGAAAATTTCAATCTCCGTATATATTTCCGGAGACGCTCACTCAGTCTGGATTTGACCGGAATACAAAGAGCAGATATACGGTACTGTATCAGAAGCAGACAGGTGTATACGGTGTACGGGAAAATTTCAATCTCCGTATTTATTTTCGGAGTCACACACAGACGCTCACTCAGTATCGATTTGACGTAATACAAAGATCAGATTTACGGTTGTTTCAGAAGCGGACAGGTGTATACGGTGTACGGGTAAGTTTCAATTTCCGTATATATTTCCGGAGTCACACACAGATAGTCAGCATGTATTTGTCCGTGATACCAGCCGGTACACGGTAGTGTGTCAGGAGTGTACAGCTCTATACGGTGTGGGAAAAAATGAACACTCGGTAACTGTGCAGAAAAAAAGAATAAAAGTATTAGTGCTGTGTAAAAAGCAGTCTGCACAGCAGTGTACACACAGCAATACAGCTAGCAGGCAGCCTAATAACCAGCACTGCTGCACACAAGAAAATCCTCCCCTGTCACTGTACACTAACTGTACAGCACAATTGCTATCAGCACAAGCACATAAGAACTTCTCTTTCCAGCCCTAACTCTCTCCCTACTGATAAACAGCGTCAGCAACCTCTCCCTACTGTTAAGATCGGCAGAAGTAAAATGGAGGTCGGCGGTCAGGACTTTTATAGACATTCCCATGTCATCTCGTTGCCCACAGTGTGCGTCCTTGCTTATTGGCTGTAAAAAGGCGCCTGAAAGCATTCTGGGAAAATCGACTTTGGCGCTCGGTTCGGCAACCGCATGGCCGACTGCACGCTATGGTCGTGTTTCGGCCAACGAAACCCGACTTTGGCGAAAGTCGGCGACTTTTGAATCCGACCGACCTGTTTCGCTCAACTCTACTCAGTACCTCTGGTATCTCCAGTAATAGATCAGAAAGGCAGTGTGGACAGCATTATGAGAAGCCTCTTCTTACATCAGCATCACTGGTATCTCCAGTATTAGATCTGAAAGTCAGGGTGAACAGCAGTATGAGCAGCCTCTTCTTACCTCAGCACTTCTGGCATCTCCAGTATTAGATCAGAAAGGCAGGGTGGACAGCAGTATGAGAAGCTTCTTCTTACCTCAGCATCACTGGTATCTCCAGTATTATATCAGAAAGGCATGGTGGACAGCAATATGAGCAAGTTTCACTGTTGGGATTGTATTGGGCAGGTGATGAGCAGTGCCTGGTTTCCTCCACACATACCGCTTAGAATTATCACCAAAAAGTTCTATCTTCATCTCATTAGACCATAGAATCTTATTTCTCATAGTCTAGGAGTCCTTCATGTGCTTTTTAGCAAACTCTATGAGGGTTTTCATATGTCTTGCACTGAGGAGAGGCTTCCATCGGGCCACTCTGCCATAAATGCCCGACTGGTGGAGGGCTGCTGTGATAGTTGACTTTTGTGGAACATTCTCCCATCTCCCTACTGTATTTGTGGAGCTCAGCCACAGTGATCTTGGGGTTCGTTTTTACCTCTCGCACCAAGGTTCTTCTCCCATGATTGCTCAGGTTGGCTGGACGGCCAGATCTAGAAAGACTTCTGGTGGTCCCAAACTTCTTCCATTTAAGGATTATGGAGGCCACTGTGCTCTTAGGAACCTTGAGTACTGCAGAAATTCTTTTGTAACCTTGGCCAGATCTGTGCCTTGCCACAATTCTGTCTCTGAGTGTCATGGGTGCATCGCCATGAAGATTGTCGCGATTGCACATTCTGACTTCTCGCAGCTGAATTGCTGTTTCTTTGTGTTTGGTAATGAGGGAGTTAATTTTACCTAGCTCTTTGCTAAGACTAGGTCCAGCCTCGCCCGGCTGCTTTTGATTATGTTCTAATTAGCTTCCTTTATATAGCTGCCAGTCTGCTGGTTAGATGCCGGTGAAAGCATTCATACAGACTGCAGATAGGATCGGTTCTGAGAAGACTTAAGCTAAGAGCTCTTTTGTTGTTTCTCCTCACCTTGCTTATAGTTTATCTCCTAGACCTTTGGTGTTCCCTCTGTGTTTTAATGTTGTATGCAAGACAGTATTTACTTTATCCCCTGTCTGTCTCGTTTGTCTATACTGTTTGTTAACCTTTACCTGTCCATTCCCTATGGTGGTAATCAGGGTCCTTCTAAGGACTAGATTACAGTGGTCAGGGATTTATAGGAGACAGGGTTTACGCTGGTGGCCTGGACCTCTGTACCATTAACAGTACCTCCAGGTAGAGGGACTAGTCAGGACCCCAGTTTAGGGTCAGCATAGACCCCGGTCCACCTCTAGCCAGAGACAGCGTGAAAAGGATTCAGTATTGACCCACAGGATATTATGTCAGGTAATACTATGCTATATATACATGTTAATGTTACCTATTTATATGTTATATAGAATGTTGTCCCACTTGATAGATTACTGACATTATATATTTATACATCTGCTAGACAGCGTGACATTTTCACCGGCCAAACTATAGATTCTCCCCAGCTACCATGGATCCAGTAGCCCAGCTTGCCCTGCAGTTGCAGAAATTGTCCATGGAGCTTACGGACATTAAGTCCAAGGTTTTGTCCCCCCCGGAGCAAACCAGATCTGAACCTAAGGTTGCTCTCCCGGACAGGTTCACTGGTGGGCGGGACAAATTTTTTACCTTCCGGGAGGCATGTAAATTGTACTTTCGGCTACGGCCTCGGTCATCGGGGAGTGAGGAGCAGAGGGTGGGAATTGTCATCTCGCTCTTACAAGGGGACCCTCAATCCTGGGCGTTCTCTCTTCCTCCGGGCTCCCCGGCCCTCCAGTCAGTAGATCGATTTTTTGCTGCCCTGGGGCTGGTGTATGATGACCCGGATCGGGTCTCCCTTGCTGAAACGAAGTTACGTAGGATACAGCAGGGAGATCGTCCGGCGGAGGAATTTTCTTCTGAGTTCCGTAGATGGGCCACAGATACTCAGTGGAATGACCCAGCTCTTAGGAGCCAGTTTTGTCAAGGGTTATCTGACAAATTAAAAGATGTTTTGGCTCAGTATGATTCTCCTCCGTCACTGGAGGCTGCTATGGCCCTTGCTATTCGTATTGATAGACGGCTTCGGGGGAGGTGCGAGGTAACTCCGCCCCCTGTTATTACTCCACCCACTACTAAAGTCCCTTATATGGAGGTTCCCCTGGTCTGTTCTGAGGAACCTATGCAGTTGGGTGGGACATCATTTTGTAGGAGGGAATCGGCGGTGCGCCGCAAGACAAGAAGGTGTTTCTTCTGCGGGAGAGAGGGACATTTTGTTGGGGGGTGTCCCTCCCGTGCCTCATTGAGCAAAAAAGTCACCGAAAAACTGTTAATCCCAGGTTGTGTGGTGGACGACAACCTGGGAGTAGGTATTTCGTCCCCAGGTCTGTCTCAATTTCTCGTGCCTGCGGAGGTGGTGGTTGGTGCGAGAGTTGAGAGTATTTCTGTTCTTCTTGATAGTGGGTCTGGGGCTAATATGGTGGACGCTCGGTTTGCCCAGGTGCAAGGTATGCAACTGAGTGTATTGGCCAAACCGATCCCTATACTTTCTATTGACGCCAGACCTCTCGGTCAAGGTAGCTTTGTACAAGCTGTTCATAACATAGACCTTCGAGTAGGGGCAATACATAAAGAACAGTTGTCTTGTTATGTGTTGGAGGGTCTTCCTACTCCTATTGTGTTGGGACTTCCCTGGTTGGCTAAACATAACCCAGTGATTGATTGGCAATCCAGAAAGATAAGCCAGTGGGGTGAATTTTGCAAGAATAACTGCATGAACACGGTCATCGGTGCGGTCGTGCCTAGGACTTTGCCTCCTTTACTGGAGGACTTTGGGGAGATGTTCTCAGAGGAGGGGTGTCAAAAGTTACCTCCTCATCGCACGTATGACTGCTCAATAAAATTGCTTCCTGATGCCTTATCTCGTAGTTTCCCAGGGGCCGGAAAGATGGATGACCCGGTTCCTATCCTTCAGGAAGGAGTGGTGGTGTCGGCTGTGTGCTCTGAGCTTGAGGAGGAGGTGTCGGAGGCTCAGGGGGACGCCCCTGTAGGACCTCCAGGGAAACTGTTTGTTCCTAATCAGTTAAGACAAAAAGTTATCGAGGCACATCATAGTTCTGCTTTAGCAGGACATCCAGGGAGTAAAGCAACTGTGGATCTCCTTTCTCGCCGGTTTTGGTGGCCTAACTTAAATAAAGAGGTAATAACTTTTGTTGCGTCCTGTGGAGTTTGTGCTCGCTCTAAGACCCCACATACCCGTCCATCTGGGTTCCTGAGGAGGAACGATTCTCGTCGTCACTTGCTTCAGTTTGGAGAGGAGTGCTGAATGGTCTGAGTGCTATGGGGAACTGTTTCAAGCGGAGGTCTGATAGGAGGAGAGTGTCTGGTCCGGACCTAGGTGTGAACGATCTGGTGTGGTTGTCTACCAAGAATATAAAACGCAAAGTTCCCTCCTGGAAACTGGGTCCCAGGTTCATCGGTCCATACAGGATCAGTTCTATAATTAATCCTGTGGCATTTCGTCTGGACCTCCCTCCTACGTTTAAAATCCATAATGTATTCCACAAATCGTTGCTTAAGAGGTACGTGGCGCCAGTTATACCGTCACTTCTACCTCCTCCTCCAGTGGTGGGCAATGGTAACTTAGAATTTCAAGTGTTGAAGATCATTGACTCACGTCTGAATCGCCGGTCCCTTCAGTATTTGGTTCATTGGAAGGGATATGGTCCTGAGGAGAGGACGTGGGTCTCTGCGTCTGAGATTAACGCAGATCGATTGGTTCGGACCTTCCACACGACTTACCCGGACAGACCTGGCCCTGAGGGTCCGGAGGCCCCTCATAGAAGGGGGGGTACTGTCATGGGTGCATCGCCACAAAGATTGTCGCGATTGCACATTCTGACTTCTCGCAGCTGAGTTGCTGTTTCTTTGTGTTTGGTAATGAGGGAGTTAATTTTACCTAGCTCTTTGCTAAGACTAGGTCCAGCCTCGCCCGGCTGCTTTTGATTATGTTCTAATTAGCTTCCTTTATATAGCTGCCAGTCTGCTGGTTAGATGCCGGTGAAAGCATTCATACAGACTGCAGATAGGATCGGTTCTGAGAAGACTTAAGCTAAGAGCTCTTTTGTTGTTTCTCCTCACCTTGCTTATAGTTTATCTCCTAGACCTTTGGTGTTCCCTCTGTGTTTTAATGTTGTATGCAAGACAGTATTTACTTTATCCCCTGTCTGTCTCGTTTGTCTATACTGTTTGTTAACCTTTACCTGTCCATTCCCTATGGTGGTAATCAGGGTCCTTCTAAGGACTAGATTACAGTGGTCAGGGATTTATAGGAGACAGGGTTTACGCTGGTGGCCTGGACCTCTGTACCATTAACAGTACCTCCAGGTAGAGGGACTAGTCAGGACCCCAGTTTAGGGTCAGCATAGACCCCGGTCCACCTCTAGCCAGAGACAGCGTGAAAAGGATTCAGTATTGACCCACAGGATATTATGTCAGGTAATACTATGCTATATATACATGTTAATGTTACCTATTTATATGTTATATAGAATGTTGTCCCACTTGATAGATTACTGACATTATATATTTATACATCTGCTAGACAGCGTGACACTGAGCTCTTTGGCCAGTTCCTTTGACCTCATGATTCTCATTCGGTCTGATATGCACTGTGAGCTGTGAGGTCTTATATAGACAGGTGTGTGCCTTTACAAATCAAGTCCTATTAGTTTAATTAAACACAGCTGGACTCCAATGAAGGAGTAGAACCATCTCAAGGAGGATCACAAGGAAATGTGACTTAAATATGAGTTTCTGAGCAAAGGGTCTGAATACTTATGACCATTTGATATTTCAGTTTTTCTTTTTAGATAACTTTTTGATAAATTTGCAAAAAATTCTACATTTCTGTTTTTTTTTTCAGTCAATGGGGTGCAGAGTGTACATTAATGTGAAAAAAATGAACTTTTTTGAATTTACCAACTGGCTGCAATGAAACAAAGAGTGAAAAATTTAAAGGGGTCTGAATACTTTCCGAACCCACTGTATATTACCATTTTTCAGCTGCCGTGCTTCTCCACAAAAAGTTTACTGAATGCAAACAAAACATTGTTTGTACCTCAAAATGGATACCAATCCCTCACAAAGCTCCATCAATATAAAAACTAAAAAGTCAAGAGTGACACAAACCAATTTTTCTTTTTTTTTATTACAAATTTCAGTGTTTTTTTTTTTCATGACACATTGCTATCATTGTGCTAACCTGGAGAATCATATTGGCATATTGTACTAACCTGGATAAATACGGTATATTTGCTAGACTTTCTTACTGCACAACAAACAATGTAAAAGCAAAACAACTGAACAAAAGGCTGATGATAACTATATAAATGAGGTAGCGGGCATATTTCTTCTCGTACATTTCAACATCACAGATCATCTCTATACACAGGGCCGGCTCCAGGTTTTTATGGGCCCCGGGCGAAAGAGTCTCAGTGGGCCCCCTTAACACAGACCACGATTCATGATGCACAGATACAGCAGAGAAATATAGGTATAGTACAATGCCAAACACTTCTCTTCTTCCATTACATGACTGATACCTATTGTAAATTGTACAATAGCTCAAAAACTGCCAAATCCTCACAGCGCACAGTACAGACTGGACAGTACAGTCCTCCATACAATATTATGGGCACCACATAGTCTCCCCCTCATCACCCATATAATACCCCATGCAGGATGTCACCCACCCCACCCCCCATATAATGCTCCATACAGAATACTGGACCCAATATAATGCTCCATACAGAATACTGGACCACATATAATGCTCCATACAAAATATGGAGCTCTCCTCTACACTGTGCTGCGTTCTGCACTGTTACAGCTCAGGAAAGGGCGCTGTGGAAAGACTCCCCATTAGCATCATCATTGCCTCCCCATCATCATCATTGTCTGCCCATCATCATCATTGCCTCCCTATCATCATCATCATCATTGTCTCCCCATCATCATCATCATTGCCTCCCCATTATCATTGCCTCCCCATCATCATCATCATTGCCTCCCCATTAATAACATCATCATCATTGCCTTCCCATTATCATTGCCTCCCCATCATCATCATTATCATTGCCTCCCCATTAATATCATCATCATCATTGCCTTCCCATTATCATTGCCTCCCCATCATCATCATTATCATTGCCTCCCCATTAATAAAATCATCATCATTGCCATCCCATTATCATTGCCTCCCCATCATCATCATCATCATTGCCTCCCCATCATCATTGCCTCCCCATAATCACTGCCTCTCCTCACCACCATCACTGCCTCCCCCCACCACCATCACACATACAGCACCACACACAGACAGCACCGCAGGCAGCACTCTCTCACATACACACACGCAGGCACACACACACACACACACCTCACCTGTCCGGCGTCCGCGCCCTCTCTGCCACAGCCGGCCGCTGAATGATGACGTCATTCAGCGGCGCTGCTGTGAGAGAGGAAGCGCCGAGCCCGGAGCTGCGGCAGCGGAGGCACGGGGAGAGGTAAGCATTGCGCCGGCTGCTGCCGGGGCCCTGAGCAAGCGGGGGGGCCCAGTGGCAGCGCTGGCACCGCCAACGGGCGCCGGGGTGCCTGACGGTGAGTGGGCCCCCCCGCCTACTCAGGGCCCCGGCACTTGCCTGGGTATGCCGGGTGCTGACGCCGGCCCTGTCTATACATATTCTCTTCACTTCCTTCACTTCTCTGATTCCAGTCTCCACTAGTCCCACTTGTTTCTACAAAACCCAGCTCAATACCACATTACAGTCTGTGAAAGTCATTTTTTTCTCCTGCAGTTCTACGTCTTTTCACTTTTAAAGGGATAATCCCAATTTGGCCGAAACTAGCTTGTTGACACCTAAGTAACTCCCGCCTGAGACACAGGGGCAGCATGGTGGCTCAGTGGTTAGCACTGTAGCCTTGCAGCGCTGGAGTCCTGGGTTCAAATCACACCAAGGACAACATCTGCAAAGATTTTGTATATTCTCCCTTTGTTTGCATGGATTTCCTCCAGGTACTCCAGTTTCCTTCCACATTCTAAAGGCATACTGATAGGGAATTTAGATTGTGAGTTCCATTGGGGACAGAGATGATAATGTGTGCAAAAACTATAAAGTGCTGCGGAATATGTTAGCGCTATATAAAAATAAAAGACTATTAAGCTTTATATTCGACGTTCTGGTCTGTTCAGTACCAGGACTCGCCTCACTCAGTCTCCTCGTTCTGCCATCAGTCTGCTGACCCATCGCACCTTGATCACTCTATAACTCGGTCAACTATTTCTCTCTCTCCTGGTATACACAATCTCGCTAGTCTCTCTCAGCTAAGGGACACCCACGAACTGTGACAATGCACACACCTGACCTTATGTCTGTCTCTGTCGCTGGCTGGGCCTTAACTGACTTTCTAAAGGGAAATTATCTACTGTCTCTTGCACTAGCCCCTCCCACTATTTGCTAGTCCCAAACACTTGACTCTATCTTACCCTAGTCACTGTCTGTTGCTGGGCAGAACACAGCTTCTTCACAGTACATTGCAGAATACTAAAATGAATCACAACACAATTCACATTACACATCACCCTCACAATAACACATCTTATTAAATATTACATTACCACAATAATATTGATGTCTTCAAGGGGAACAGGGCAATATGTCCAACTCCTTACACGTGGGCCACAAAACACGGACTGGCTGCAGGTCTCCCAACATGAGATTGACAACATCCGATATTTCTATGAGGCTGTCATGCTCAAGTTGGAGAGCCACGGCCAGTCTGTGCATTAGTAGTCCGTACTCAAACCGATTTGCATGGACATCTGCATGAGTCCTTAGAAGAAGGGGAGAAAAAAACAAAGGAATAAAAACAAAAAATCACCTGGTCCTGAAGGCGTTGAAGTATTGGCACATGTACAACTTCAATCAAATCTAGTGATGTTAATTAGAACATTTAAAAAGGATGTGATGAGCCTCTACTGTTAGGGGCTGAAACAATTCTGCTGGGTAAAACGCCATTCCATAGCACTTATGCTTTGCTGTTTGTTACTCTGTATTTCTTTGCTCTTTTTTTACCTTGCATGTTCTTTAGAAAAAGTTGGTGCAAATCTGGTATCATGTCATAGTAGGTCTATGCTGTCTTATGTTATGTTAGGTAGCTGAAGAGGACAGGAACAACAGCCGGGCAGCCGAACACCTGAGATGTTGGTAACTAATGGGTTGCAGATTCCTAAACTAACCACACAACTAGAGGTAGCCGTGGAGCGTTCCTACGTTGATCCTAGACGACTCGTCACAGCCTGAGAGATAACTACACCTAAAGGCAGAAAGATGAAAGCTATCTGCCCGGAGCAGATCCCTAAAGAAAATAGGAAGCCCCCAAACATGTAATGGCGGTTAGACAAGAAGAAAGCACGGACACAGACAGAAAATAGAATGAGCAAACGCTGGGGCCACAAGCTGACTAAATTGGATAGGACAGGAGAGATTACTTTCTGCAACCCAGAAAACCCTACAAAAATCCAACAATTCTAATTACAAAAATACTGAGATCACACGATCTCGCCACCCACTAAATCAGATCTCAGTGTGAACAAAACCAAGCCGCAGCCGCTGAAAAAGTAGGAAAAAGCAAATGAAAAAACAACAGTGGCTACAGACAAACTGTGAGGAGCACAGGCCCCAGGAGGGGACCCGGCTGTCCTCCACAAATGTGCAGAAAACTATGCAAATAGAAAGCACAAAAAGAAAAGCAGAAAATATCTGAAAGCAGCAGATGCAGGCAAGACACCAGCAAACTTCCAAATGAACCAGAAACCACAGATGAGACCAGAACAACTGATCACTGGCGACCATCATGGGAGGGAACCTCCCTTATATCAGGCCAGTCAGTGATCCCAGATTGCCATTCCTCACTGGAAGGTTCAGTACTGTCTGCAACCACCAGAGGGAGCCTCTGCTCATTCACAACAGTACCCTCCCTTGAGGAGGGGTCACCGAACCCTCACTTGTGCAACCAGGCCGATCAGGATGAGCTCGGTGAAAGGCACGGATCAGTCTCCTAGCATGGATGTCCGAAGCAAACACCCAAGAATTGTCCTCCTGACCATAACCTCTCCACTTAACCAAATACTGGAGTTTCCATCTAGAAAAACGAGAATGCAATATTTTCTCAACCACATACTCCAGATTGCCCTCAACCAAAACAGGGTCAGGAGGCGCAGCCATAGGAACCACTGGCTCGACAAACCTCTTCAATAAGGACTTGTGGAACACGTTATGGATCTTAAATGTCCCTGGAAGAAGCAAACGGAAGGAAACCGGATTAAGAATCTCCATGATCTTATAAGGTCCAATGAACCAAGTCTTAAACTTTGGAGATGCAACCCTCATAGGGATATTTCTTGAGGACAACAAAACCAAGTCCCCCACTTTAAACCGAGGACCATCAGTCCTATGCCGGTTGGCAAACCGCTGGGCCTCTCCTGAGAGAGACAACCTCTCCACCACCTGGTCCCAAATCTGCTACATTCGCTCCACAACAGAGTCAACACCTGGACAGACAGAAGCCTCCGCCTGTCCCGAAGAAAATCGAGGGTGAAACCCAGAATTGCAAAAAAATGGAGACATCAAGGTGGCAGAGCTAGCCCTATTATTAAGAGCAAACTCAGCCAAAGGCAAAAAAGAGACCCAGTCATCTTGATCAGCAGACACAAAACATCTCAAATAAGTCTCCAAGGTCTGGTTTGTTCTCTCGGTTTGTCCATTGGTCTGAGGATGAAATGCAGAGGAGAAAGATAATTGTACATCAAGTTTAGAACAAAATGTCCTCCAAAATCTGGAAACAAACTGGACTCCTCTGTCAGACACAATGTTCTCCGGAATGTCGTGCAACCGAACCACGTGCTGAAGGAACAAAGGCACCAACTCGGAGGAGGAAGGCAACTTAGGAAATGGCACAAGATGTATCATCTTGGAAAACCTATCTGTTGTGAATGGGTTTGAGATGAGTTCTGAGCAGAGGCTCCCTCTGGTGGTTACTAGCGGTACTAGTGAAGATTGTGAGGACTGGGAATCAGGTGTTACTGACTGGTCTTATATAAGGGAGTCATTTTCCCATCAGGGTTGCCGGTGATCAATTGTTCTGGTCTGAATCCTTCATTCCAGTTCCCCTTGTAGCCTGCTGTGTCGTGTCTGCATCTCCTGCTTCCAGATAAGACTTCTTTTCTTCTTTTGTGTTTTTGCTATATTTTTGCATTTTGTCCTGCACTTCTTTGGGGGCCTTCTGGGTCCCCTCCGGGGGCTTCTGCCTTCTCAGTTTAGTTCAGCCACTGAGTTTTGTTCTTTTGCTTTTTCCAGTTTTTTCAGTGGCTGCTGTTTTGATTTTGTTACACCAGAGAACTAATTTAGGTGGTAGAGGTCGTGTGATCTCAGGTGATTTTGAAATTAGTAGAGTTGGTGTTTTTCATGGTTTTCTGGGATTGCAGTAAGTACCCTTCCTATCCTTTTCTATTTAGATAGTTTGGGCCCCAGCGTTTGCTCTTACTATTTTCTTTCTGTGTCAGTATTTCCTCTTGTCTAACCGCCATTACATGTTTGGGGGCTTTCTATTATCTTTGGGGTTCTGCTCCGGGCAGATAGCTTTCCTATTTCTATCTTTAGGTGTAGTTAGTTTCTCAGGCTGTGACGAGGCGTCTAGGACCAACGTGGGAACGCTCCACGGCTGCCTCTAGTTGTGGTGGTTAGTCAGGGTACTGCAATCTCATAGATTCCAACTGCTCTGGTGTATTGCCTTTTTTACCTGCACTCCTCAGCTACCGAAACATAACATTATCACCGGCCAAAAAAATTGAAAATTGCATGGTACTCACAGAAGGGAAAAAATATTGTGATAGAAAAAAGGTTGTCAGAGTTGTCAGAGATATTTTTCTGTTTGTTGCATTTTTTTTTTTTTTCCCTCTGTATCTCTGGGTGCTGGGGAGGATCTTTTCTCCCAATGGAGTTTGCACAGTTGTCTGGCCGTGTGGATCAGCTTGCCACTGAGGTTCGGAGTATTGCTATCTATCTTGCTGGGTTACCTGTTGTGGAACCTAGGATCCCCATGCCAGATTTGTTTTTGGGGGATCGAGCTAAGTTTCAGAATTTCAAAAATAATTGTAAATTGTTTTTTGCCTTAAAATCTAAGTCCTCAGGAAACGCAGCGCAGCAGGTTCAAATTGTCATCTCTCTCCTGCGCGGCGATCCTCAGGATTGGGCTTTTTCCCTGATACCTGGGGATCCTGTTTTGAGTGATGTTGATGCGTTTTTTCAGGCTTTGGGGTTATTGTACGATGAGCCTAATGTCACTGATCAAGCTGAAAAAGCCTTGTTGGCATTAAATCAGGGGCTTGATGACGCTGAGTTATACTGTCAGAGATTCCGTAGGTGGGCAGTCCTGACCAAATGGAATGACGACGCTTTGGCGGCCCTTTTCCGGAAGGGTCTGTCAGATAATGTAAAGGATGTTATGGTGGGATTCCCTGTCCCCTCTGGTCTCAATGATTCTATGTCATTAGCGATTCAAATTGACAGACGTTTGCGTGAGCGGAGAAGTATGCATGGTATGGTGTTGCCTTGTGAACCAGCTCCTGAAACCATGCAGTGTGATAGAGTGATGTCTGGGGCACAGCGTCATGAGTTTCGAAAGCGCAATGGGTTATGTTTCTACTGTGGTGATGCCTCTCATGCTATTTCAGTCTGCCCTAAGCGGGGAAGACGTTTTGCACGCTCAGTTGTCTTGGGTAGTGTTCAGACTAAGTTTTTATTACTCACTGTTCTGATATGCTCTCTGTCCTCATTTTCTGCTCAGGCTTTCGTTGATTCTGGAGCAGCTATTAACCTGATGGATTATGATTTTGCTAAACGTTGTGGGTTTCCCTTGATACCCCTACAGAAGTCTATTCCCCTACTGGGGATCGATTCTACCCCTTTGGCTGAGAATAAACCCCAGTTTTCTACTCAGGTGATAATGAGGGTTGAACCTGATCACCAGGAGTGCTGCAAATTTTTGGTTCTATATAATCTGCATGACATTATCGTGCTGGGTTTCCCTTGGTTGCAGTCTCATAATCCTGTTTTGGATTGGAAATCTGTGTCTGTGGCCAGTTGGGGCTGCCAATGTGTTAATACCAACACTCCTGTTTTTTCTGCCTCCCCCCAGGCTCAGGATGTTCCTGACTTTTTGTTTGATTTTTCTGATGTGTTTAGCGAAAGTAAATCTGCATCCTTACCTCCCCATAGGAGCTATGACTGCGCTATTGAATTAGTGCCGGGTAGTAAATTCCCTAAAGGTCGCCTTTTTAACTTGTCTGTACCTGAACATGACGCTATGCGGTCTTATATCAAGGAATCATTGGAGAAGGGTCATATCAGACCATCCTCTTCACCCTTAGGTGCCGGTTTTTTCTTTGTGCCCAAAAAAGATGGTTCATTAAGGCCGTGTATTGATTATCGTCTCTTGAACAATATTACTGTGAAATATCAATACCCGTTACCCTTGATTTCTGACCTGTTTTCCAGGGTGAAAAATGCTACTTGGTTTACCAAGCTTGACCTCAGGGGGCGTATAACCTTATTCGCATTAAGCACGGGGATGAATGGAAGACGGCATTCAATACCCCTGAAGGGCATTTTGAGTACCTAGTGATGCCCTTTGGGCTCACTAATGCTCCTTCCGTCTTCCAGTCCTTCATGAATGACATTTTCAGGGATTTTGTGGACAAATTTCTGATTGTTTATTTGGATGATATCTTGATTTTTTCTAATGACTGGGACTCTCATGTGAAACATGTTCGAACTGTATTCCAGATTTTGAGAGAGAATGCTCTGTATGTGAAGGGATCAAAGTGTCTTTTTGGCGTACAGAGGATCTAATTTCTGGGATTCATTTTGTCCCCATCTGTTATTGAAATGGACCCGGTCAAGGTTCAGGCCATCTGTGATTGGGTCCAACCTACTTCATTAAAGGCTCTTCAGAGATTTTTGGGTTTTGCCAATTTTTATCGTAAATTTATTGGTAATTTCTCGGTTATTGTTAAACCATTAACTGATTTGACCAGAAAGGGTTCTGATGTGGTGAATTGGCCTCCTGAGGCAGTCTCTGCATTTCAGGAACTTAAGCAGAGATTCACTTCTGCTCCTGTTCTACGGCAGCCTGATGTTTCTCTGCCATTTCAGGTGGAGGTTGATGCCTCTGAAATTGGGGCAGGTGCCGTTTTGTCCCAAAAAGATCCAGAGACCTCTAAAAGTAACCCTTGTGCCTTTTTCTCTCGAAAGTTTTCTCTCAACTGAACGTAATTATGACGTGGGTAATCGGGAGTTATTGGCCATGAAGTGGGCTTTTGAAGAGTGGAGACATTGGCTGGAGGGAGCCAAACATCAGGTGGTGGTCCTTACGGACCATAAGAATCTGGTCTATCTGGAATCTGCCAAGCGACTCAATCCTAGACAGGCCAGGTGTGCCTTGTTTTTCACACGTTTTAATTTTGTGGTTTCCTTTCTTCCTGGCACTAAGAATGTTAAGGCGGATGCCCTCTCGAGGAGTTTCCTTGCGGACTCTCCTGAGTTATCTGATCGTTCTGTTATTTTGAAAGAGGGTGTAGTTCTTTCCGCCATCTCGCCCAATTTGAGACTTGCTCTGGAGGGGTGTCAGGAGGATAGGCCCGAGCGCTGCCCTGTTGGAAAATTGTTTGTCCCGGACCAATGGAAAAAGAGTGTGATGTCTGAGATTCATTGTTCCGCATTGGCTGGGCATCCCGGAAGTTTTTGGTACCAGAGACTTGGTTAGTCGGTCCTTTTGGTGGCCTACCTTGTCTCGTGATGTCAGGGAATTTGTGCAGTCCTGCGGGACTTGCTCTCGCTCCAAGCCTTGCTCTCGCTCTAGTGGTTTATTGATGCCATTGCCTGTGCCCAAGAGACCATGGACCCATATCTCTATGGATTTATTTCCGATCTTCCTGTTTCTCAGAGAATGACCACCATCTGGGTAATTTGTGATAGGTTTTCCAAAATGATACATCTTGTGCCATTACCTAAGTTGCCTTCCTCCTCTGAATTGGTGCCGTTGTTCCTTCAGCACGTGGTTCGTTTACACGGCATTCCTGAGAACATTGTGTCTGACAGAGGAGTCCAGTTTGTTTCCAGATTTTGGAGGACTTTTTGTTCTAAACTGGGTGTTCAATTGTCTTTCTCCTCGGCATTTCATCCTCAGACCAATGGTCAAACTGAGAGAACAAACCAGACATTGGAGACTTATCTTAGATGCTTTGTGTCTGCTGATCAGGATGACTGGGTCTCTTTTTTGCCTTTGGCTGAGTTTGCTCTTAATAATAGGGCTAGCTCTGCCACTTTGATGTCTCCGTTTTTCTGTAATTCTGGGTTTCACCCTCGATTTTCTTCAGGACAGACGGAGGCTTCTGTCTGTCCAGGGGTTGACTCTGTTGTGGAGCGTATGCAACAGATTTGGGACCAGGTAGTGGAGAGGTTGTCCCTCTCTCAGGAGAAGGCCCAGCGGTTTGCCTTGGTCTGGTTGTCCTCAAAGAATATTCCTATGAGAGTAGCATCTCCTAAATTTAAGCCTAGGTTCATTGGACCTTATAAGATCATGGAAATTATTAATCCTGTTTCTTTTCGTTTGCTTCTTCCAGGGACATTTAAGATCCATAACGTGTTCCACAAGTCCTTGTTGAAGAGGTTTGTTGAGCCAGTGGTTCCTGCTGCTGTGCCTCCTGACCCTGTTTTGGTTGAGGGCAATCTGGAGTATGTGGTTGAGAAAATATTGGATTCTCGTTTTTCTAGACGGAAACTCCAGTATTTGGTTAAATGGAGAGGTTATGGTCAGGAAGACAATTCTTGGGTGTTTGCTTCGGACATCCATGCTAGGAGACTTATCCGTGCGTATCATAGAACTCATCCTGACCGACCTGGTTGCTCAAATGAGGGTTCGGTGACCCCTCCTCAAGGGGGGGGTACTGTTGTGAATGGGTTTGAGATGAGTTCTGAGCAGAGGCTCCCTCTGGTGGTTACTAGCGGTACTAGTGAAGATTGTGAGGACTGGGAATCAGGTGTTACTGACTGGTCTTATATAAGGGAGTCATTTTCCCATCAGGGTTGCCGGTGATCAATTGTTCTGGTCTGAATCCTTCATTCCAGTTCCCCTTGTAGCCTGCTGTGTCGTGTCTGCATCTCCTGCTTCCAGATAAACTTCTTTTCTTCTTTGTGTTTTTGCTATATTTTTGCATTTTGTCCTGCACTTCTTTGGGGGCCTTCTGGGTCCCCTCCGGGGGCTTCTGCCTTCTCAGTTTAGTTCAGCCACTGAGTTTTGTTCTTTTGCTTTTTCCAGTTTTTTCAGTGGCTGCTGTTTTGATTTTGTTACACCAGAGAACTAATTTAGGTGGTAGAGGTCGTGTGATCTCAGGTGATTTTGAAATTAGTAGAGTTGGTGTTTTTCATGGTTTTCTGGGATTGCAGTAAGTACCCTTCCTATCCTTTTCTATTTAGATAGTTTGGGCCCCAGCGTTTGCTCTTACTATTTTCTTTCTGTGTCAGTATTTCCTCTTGTCTAACCGCCATTACATGTTTGGGGGCTTTCTATTATCTTTGGGGTTCTGCTCCAGGGCAGATAGCTTTCCTATTTCTATCTTTAGGTGTAGTTAGTTTCTCAGGCTGTGACGAGGCGTCTAGGACCAACGTGGGAACGCTCCACTGCTGCCTCTAGTTGTGGTGGTTAGTCAGGGTACTGCAATCTCATAGATTCCAACTGCTCTGGTGTA
This sequence comes from Oophaga sylvatica, assembly GCA_033576555.1. Classification (NCBI taxonomy): domain Eukaryota; kingdom Metazoa; phylum Chordata; class Amphibia; order Anura; family Dendrobatidae; genus Oophaga; species Oophaga sylvatica. The sequence goes on along the minus strand of JARQOD010000003.1, from coordinate 219,749,623 downwards.
TTGCCTTTTTTACCTGCACTCCTCAGCTACCGAAACATAACACCTATCACAGATTACCCAGATAATGGTCATTCTCTGAGAGACAGGGAGGTCGGAAATAAAATCCATAGAGATATGGGTCCAAGGCCTCTTGGGCACAGATAATGGCATCAACAAACCACGAGAGCGAGAGTAAGGCTTGGAACGAGAGCAAGTCCCACAGGACTGCACAAAGTCCCTGACGTCACGAGACAAAGTAGGCCACCAAAAAGCCAGACTCACCAAGTCTCTGGTACCAAAAATCCCGGGATGACCAGCCAACGCGGAACAATGAATCTCAGACATCACACTCTTCTTCCACTGGTCTGGGACAAACAATTTCCCAACAGGGCAGCGCTCAGGTTTATCCTCCTAACACCCCTCCAGAGCCAGTCTCAAATTGGGCGAGATGGCGGAAAGTACTATACCCTCTTTCAAAATAACAGCAGGATCAGATAACTCAGGAGAATCCGCAAAGAAACTCCTCGAAAGGGCATCCGCCTTAACATTCTTAGTGCCAGGAAGAAAAGAAACCACAAAATTAAAATGTGTGAAAAACAAGGCCCACCTGGCCTGTCTAGGATTAAGTCGCTTGGCTGATTCGAGATAAACCAGGTTCTGATGGTCCGTGAGGACCACCACCTGATGTTTGGCTCCTTCCAGCCAATGTCTCCACTCTTCAAAAGCCCACTTCATGGCCAATAACTCCCGATTACCCACGTCATAATTAAGTTCAGTTGGAGAAAACTTTCGAGAGAAAAAGGCACAAGGGTTACTCTTAGAGGTCTCGGGATCCCTTTGGGACAAAACGGCACCTGCCCCAATTTCAGAAGCATCAACCTCCACCTGAAACGGTAGAGAAACATCAGGCTGCCGTAGAACAGGAGCAGAAGTGAATCTCTGCTTAAGTTCCTGAAATGCAGAAACTGCCTCAGGAGGCCAATTCACCACATCAGAACCCTTTTTGGTCAAATCAGTCAATTATTTAACAATACCGGAGAAATTACCAATAAATTTACGATAAAAATTGGCAAAACCCAAAAATCTCTGAAGAGCCTTTAATAAAGTAGGTTGAACCCAATCACAGATGGCCTGAACCTTGACCGGGTCCATTTCAATAACAGACGGAGACAAAATGAATCCCAGAAATGAGACCTTCTGTACGCCAAAAAGACACTTTGATCCCTTCACATACAGTGCATTCTCTCTCAAAATCTGGAACACAGTCCGAACATGTTTCACATGAGAGTCCCAGTCGTTGGAAAAAATCAAGATATCATCCAAATAAACAATCAGAAATTTATCCACAAAATCCCTGAAAATATCATTCATGAAGGATTGGAAGACGGAAGGAGCATTAGTGAGCCCAAAAGGCATCACTAAGTACTCAAAATGCCCCTCTGGGGTATTAAACGCCGTCTTCCATTCATCCCCGTGCTTAATGCGAATAAGGTCATACGCCCCCCTGAGGCCAAGCTTGGTAAACCAACTAGCACTTTTCACTCTGGAAAACAGGTCAGAAATCAAGGGTAACGGATATTGATATTTCACAGTGATCTTATTCAGGAGGCGATAATCAATACACGGCCTCAATGAACCATCCTTTTTGGCCAAAAAAAAAAAACCGGCGCCCAAGGGTGAAAAGGATGGTCTGATATGACCCTTCTCCAATGACTCCTTGATATAAGATCGCATAGCATTATGTTCAGGTACAGATAAGTTAAAAAGGCGACCCTTAGGAAATTTACCACCAGGCACTAACTCAATAGCGCAATCGTAGCTTCTGTGAGGAGGTAAGGACGCAGACTTACTTTCAGTAAACACATCAGAAAAATCAGTCAAAAAGTCAGGGACATCCTGAGACTGGGGAGAGGCAGAAAAAACAGGAGAGTCAGTATTAACACATTGGCAACCCCAACTGGTCACAGACACAGATTTCCAATCCAAAAGAGGATTATGAGTCTGTAACAAGGGAAACCCAGTACAATAATGTCATGCAGATTATGCAACACCAGAAATTTGCAACTCTCCTGATGATCTGGTTCAACCCTCATTATCACCTGAGTAGAAAATTGGGGTTTATTCTCCGCCAAAGGGGTAGAATCAATGGCCAGTAAAGGCATAGACTTCCGCAGGGGTATCATGGGAAAGCCACAACATTTGGCAAAGTCAAAATCCATTAAGTTAATAGCTGCTCCAGAATCAACAAAAGCCTGAGCTGAAAATGTGGACATGGAGCAAATGAGGGTAACAGTCAACATAAATTTAGTCTGAACACTACCCAAGACAACTGAGCGCGCAAAACGTCTTCCCCGCGTAGGACAGACGGAAATAGCATGAGAGGCGTCACCACAGTAGAAACATAACCCATTGCGCTTTCGAAACTCATGATGCTGTGCCCCAGAAGTCACTCCATCACACTGCATGGGCCCAGGATCTGGCTCACAAGGCAACACCATCTCACACATACCTCTGCGCTCACGCAAAAGACTGTCAATTTGAATAGCCAATGACATAGAATCATTGAGACCAGAGGGAACAGGGAATCCCACCATAGCATCCTTTACAATCTCTGACAGCCCCTTCCGAAAAAGGGCTGTCAAAACATCATCATTCCATTTGGTCAGGACTGCCCACTTTCGGAATTTCTAACAGTACAACTCAGCGTCTTCAAGACCCTGATTTAATGCCAGCAAGGTCTTTTCAGCTTGATCAGTGACATTAGGTTCATCGTACAATAACCACAGAGCCTGAAAAAATACATCAATATCATTCAAAACAGGATCCCCAGGTGTCAGGGAAAAAGCCCAATCCTGAGGGTCGCTGCGCAGGAGAGAGATGACAATTTGAACCTGCTGTGCTGCGCTCCCCGAGGACTTAGGCTTTAAGGCAAAAAACAACTTACAGTTATTTTTGAAATTCAGAAATTTAGCCCGATCCCCCAAAAACAAATCTGGCATGGGAATCCGAGGTTCCACAACCGGCAACCTAGCAAGATAGGTAGCAATACTCCGAACCTCAGGGCAAGCTGATCCACACAGCCAGACAACTGTGCAAACTCCATTGAGAGAAAAAAAAATCCTCAGCACCCAGAGAAAAAGAGGGAAAAAATGCAACAAACAGAAAAAATAAATAAATCTCTGACAACTCTGACAACTTTTTTCTTTCCACACTATTTTTCCCTTCTGTGAGTACCATATAATTTTCAGTTTGGCCGGTGATACTGTTATGTTAGCTAGCTGAAGAGGACAGGAACAACAGCCGGGCAGCCGAACACCTGAGATGTTGGTAACTAATGGGTTGCAGATTCCTAAACTAACCACACAACTAGAGGTAGCCGTGGAGCGTTCCTACGTTGATCCTAGACGACTCGTCACAGCCTGAGAGATAACTACACCTAAAGGCAGAAAGATGAAAGCTATCTGCCCCGGAGCAGATCCCTAAAGAAAATAGGAAGCCCCCAAACATGTAATGGCGGTTAGACAAGAAGAAAGCACGGACACAGACAGAAAATAGAATGAGCAAACGCTGGGGCCACAAGCTGACTAAATAGGATAGGACACGAGAGATTACTTTCTGCAACCCAGAAAACCCTACAAAAATCCAACAATTCTGATTACAAAAATACTGAGATCACACGATCTCGCCACCCACTAAATCAGATCTCAGTGTGAACAAAACCAAGCCGCAGCCGCTGAAAAAGTAGGAAAAAGCAAATTAAAAAACAACAGTGGCTACAGACAAACTGTGAGGAGCACAGGCCCCAGGAGGGGACCCGGCTGTCCTCCACAAATGTGCAGAAAACTATGCAAATAGCAAGCACAAAAAGAAAAGCAGAAAATATCTTATCTGAAAGCAGCAGACGCAGGCAAGACACCAGCAAACTTCCAAATGAACCAAGAACCACAATTGAGACCAGAACAATTGATCACCGGCGACCATCATGGGAGGAAACCTCCCTTATATCAGTCCAGTCAGTGATCCCAGATTGCCATTCCTCGCTGGAAGGTTCAGTACTGTCTGTAACCACCAGAGGGAGCCTCTGCTCATTCACAACAGTCTTATCTGTTTGTCAAGTGTCCAAGGGACTGTAAGGGTATGAGCCTATGACTTTTTTTTAGGCGAGAGAACCCACTGGGTTTAAGAGAAAGCCAGTTCAGGAAATGCGTTTTATTTACTGAAGAGTCTTCTTTTATCAATCTTTAGGTACTTTCATGAGTACTTTTTCTATGTTTTTGACCACTAGCATTTTTCCTACAACTTCCCTAGCATTCTTGTGGTATCGTTTTTACTGGCCTTTTCCTGTCATTTTTGTTAAATTCTATCAACAGGGAAGAAACCTCTGGCGATTTTTGAGGCAAAAATGTGAGCTAAATGCTCAAATAGATACCTGGGCATATTCTTGGTGGCTCTTGTGCCCATTGACTTGTATTGTATATAAAATATTGAATGTCTTTTAGAATGAAAACCACCTGAAGACTGGTCCTCTCACTTCCTTTACCCGTTTATAGTTTTGGAAACTTGAAGAGGTTAAGACACGCTCAAAAGACTAAACAAATAAACAGTAAGTCGTTTTTATATTGCAGTGCATATGTTCATTCCTTTGTGCGTATAGTTAGTGCTTTTTTAGGAGCGAACCCACCTGAAAAAGACGTCATGTGTCCATACACTAACTGTAAAGAGTGGGCCGCTGCTGGAGAAAAGTCTGTTTTCTCCATTTTAATTTCTGTTATGTTGCATGCTTTCTGCACTATTTCCCAACTGGTAAAAGAACTGCTTTACTACCAAATGGGTAACATATTTGTCCTAATGGGACAACTCTTAACTTTCAGGGACAATATACTGTATATCCTATGCAGCAGTCCAATAAATTATATATTTGTGTATCCTAGGTGCAATATAAAAAACTGTACGCTGTTAGTGGTATTTGTGACGCTGATTACTGCTCACGGACTAGCCACGAGGCAGAGTGTTCTAGAGGTCCAGGGTCAAAAACCAGGATGGTACGTCAAATACAAAGTGATAAGACAAACTGATAGTGAGGGGAAAAGTCTAGGGTCTGGTAACTAAGGTCAGAATGCGTCAAAAGCAAAAGGGGTTATATAAATGGGTAGTCAATAGGCAAATCTAAGGGCCTGCAACAAAATATCAGAATATCAGAATACAGAGCACAGAGTAAAGACACCACTGAGCAGAAGCTACAATTGGCAGTGATCTGACATTAACAACCAGTTAAATAGCCTGGCAATTATCCGGAAAGCTAAAGAACTCTAGGAAACCCAAACTCTACACCGACAGCCCGACACTTCCCTGCTATCCATAGGGTGGCTGTGCTGCTACTTACTGCCTGACAGCCCGACATGCTCCTGCTATATATAGGGTGGCTGATCTGTCACTCACAGTGTCCCTAAGACACAGTGAGTGTAAGGGATCCTGACATTATTGCAGATTTTGTAGCTTTAGCACATGTATTCCTGTAATTATGCTACTGTAAAGTGTCCAAGAGTGGTAGTTGCATCCGAGTTGCTGTTCGGTTGTGATCTGGCACTTTACAGACAAGGGGTGTCCCAGTCATAGTGTGCTGTAGGGTGTGGGGTGCAACATACTCACTTGTAGGCTGTAGGCCTCTGCTGTCTCCAGGCTTCCGTCCTCATGAGCAACTGTACACAATGCATGGTACACCAAGTTTTTTGTAACAGTCAAACTTTAACTAAACAGTCCAAGTTCATCAGGTGGGCACAAGTGAGATAGGGCTTAACATTTCACACATCCTTCCTCCTTAGTACAACTGTAGGAGTGTGTTATGATTTGGCAGCTGAGGAGGGCAGGAGCAAAAAACTGCAAAGGCAGCCAAACACCAGAGAGGTTGGGATCTAATAGGTTGCAGACCCCTAAACTAACCGCACAACTAGAAGCAACCATGGGACAGTCCTACTGTGCCCTAGACGCCGCGTCACAGCCGGAGAATTAGCTAGCCCTGAAGATGGAAAGAGGAAAGCTAACTGCCCCGGAGTAGAGCCCCAAAGGAATAGGAAGCCCCCAAACATATAATGGCGTTTAGACAAGATGAAAACACGAACGCAGACAGAAAATAGAATGAGCAAATGCCGGGGCCCAAAACTGTCTAGATAGGACAGCACAGGAGAGAATACTGTCTGCAACCCAGAAAAACCCTAGGAAAAACTCCAACACTTCTGATTCCAAAAATGCTGAGACCACACGGTCTCGACCACCTATATCAGGTCTCTGGTGTGAACACGCCGCTACCCAGCAGTAAAAAATCACAAGAACTGAGCAAATGAACAAATACAAAAAGAGAACAGAGACCAGCGCAAGCCCCCAAAGGGGCCCCGGCTGAACTCAAAAAGCATGGCAGCAAAAACAAGGAAAATCAAACCACAGAAAAAAAACAGAAAGTAACTTATCTGAATGATAGCAGGAGACAGCAGAAAAGCAAGCTGAATTCCAACCAAGACCAGGAAGTAACAATTGATCACCGGCAAGGATCATGGGAGGTCAGCTCACTTATATCAGGCCAGTCCGTCCCCCTGATAACCATTCATCAATTGCAGGTGATGGACTTTTGCTGTTCAACATAGGTTCAATCCCCTCAGCAACCACCAAAGGGAGCCTCAGCTCCGAAGTCGTCTCTAGCACGTTCACAACAGGAGTGGTGGAAATGATGTTCTATTTTTTGACACCCCAAGTGGTTAAATGTATTTTATATCAATGTAGGTTATCTGAAAGTAAAACCCTCTGCGGCTGCAGTTTAGCCTAGACGGGGTTAACTGTAACGGCCTGCCCAGATTCGGGGGGGAGCTGAGAGTTTGTGCCAAATTCAGTAAATGTCAAGTTCAGTTAGAGAAAGTGTGGTGAATAAGCTTCTAGGAACAACATGAGCCTGTTTCTTGAGGCAGTGGATTGCCAAAGGATTGTGTGTGGTGTTGATCTATCTATGGTTGTTTATCAATAAAATTTAGCTTTTTAGGGGTAATTAGTTATGATTTCTGTCTTGAAACCCTATATGTAAACTACTTGATTAAGGTTGGTAAAATTGAGACTGTGATGGCTAGCTTCCTAACAGGTCCCATTAATTCTGATATATGGCTTGAAGATGCAAACCAGGTTTTCAGCATAGGAGGTGCACAAGATAGCTATACTGGACCCTTGGCCCTTAAAAACTTGTTTGGGGAGGTATATGGTGGATATAAAGAATATCTTAAATTTTGGAAAATTATCTTAAAAATCGGATTATACCTAGGAGATTGAGAATTAATATAAATCCATCCCCCAGAATTGCCTCCCCTGAGTTACTCAATCTATGGCTCAAAGAATCCATTGAGTCATCAATGAGATTCATGCAGATCCTTCTAGTGGAGGAAAGAAAAGTATTGGAAAGATCTAATTTGCAACTGAATAAACTGATAGAAGGTGTACTCAAATTTAAAACTGATCCTGATTTTAACAGGAGAGAAGGCCTACTACAATCTTCAGTTGAGAGATATCAGGCTTTAATTAATGAGCGAAAACAGATACAGTTTCAAAGGGACCTCAAAGATTTTAGTGACAACCAAGTGTTTAATTTCCAACAAGAGAGACAAACAGAGGCGTCTTCCTCTGATATAGATACCTCGGATACCGAGAGAACCGATAGTGGCACGAGGAGTGTTCAGGGGTTCAGAGGCCCAGCTTCGAGACAAAGATGGCACAATGGCAGGGGGAAGTATGGAAGGAGTGGAAGAAGGGGTGGTGTTACCCACAGAGGGGATATTCAGACTACCTTTCTTCCTCCCCCCTTCAACATCCGGCCCCCTAGTGTCCAATTCTATCCCCTCTTCCTCATCTGTACCCTCTGTTTCTTTTTTGGAACAGGGGGCGAGAACAGGTTATCACCTAAGAACCCGGTTCAATTAACACGGGGACAAATCATTAACCTGTCCTCGCATGCTATCACAAGGGAAGAAAACGATGTACTGTCAAGAGGTTTAAACTTTGTACCAACAAATAAATTCCACTGTTTTGAATGGGTAAAAGACATTAATTTATTCTGTAGAAAACTCAAATGGAAGAAATTCTTCAGAATAAATAGCCGTGAAGAATGTCACCGACATGGCCTGAGTGACAATGACATCGAAAGTTATCAGGCACTTGTTGGTCTCTTGAGGGAAAATGATAGAGCACCACAGAAAGGAAGCGGACCCTTCACCACTCTCAAAAAAAAAGAGTGAGAAAATGCCAGCTATGGGAGACACTGGTAACATTGACGTCTTTCTATCTCTGGTGGAGAGGGACCTTAAAAAAGTGGGGCGGGGTGACTGGGAGTCACTAGATAATCTATCCATGAGGGAACGTAAAGCACTTGAAACACTCCAGAAGAATGATCAATTGATCATCAAGCCCTCTGACAAGGGGGGGAATCTTGTAATTTTGGATCATGTAAACTATCTGATGATGTGTCATAAGATCTTACATGATGAGTCTACTTATGAGGTGTTAAGAGGTGACCCAATTACTGGTTTTAAGAATGAATTGAAGGGACTCTTGGAAGAGACCCTACAAGGCAATTTAATATCGAAAATAGAATTTGACTACCTTTTGCCCAAATTTACGGTCATAGCCACATTTTACGCTTTGCCCAAAGTACACAAGGGACTGACCCCACACTCAAGGGTAGACCCATTGTGTCTGGGGTGGACTCTCTGACACAGAATTGTGGAATATATATTGACGAAATTCTCCAATCATTTGTTGTATCTGTTCCCTTCTACCTGAGGGATACATCAGACCTACTGATGAAACTTGAAGGGGTCCATGTGGAGGAGGGCACGTGGTTAGCCTCAATAGACATCGAGGCACTGTACAGCAGTATCCCACACAAATTGGGCCTCAAAGGTGTTGAATTTTTTCTACAGCAGAGGACGCTTCCATGTAGGGAACACAACAGGTTTCTTTTGTCTCTCCTTGAGTTCACCTTAACCCACAATGCCTTCTCCTTTGATGAGAGGTTCTTCCACCACAGGAGTCCCTGTGCCCCATCGTATGCAAATTTGTTCCTGGGCTGGTGGGAGGACACCGTGGTATTCAGGGGGGAGGCAGAGTGGTGGCAGGAATTTATCACCATGTGGTATAGATTCATAGACGACGTCTTCATTATCTGGACAGGGACGAAAGAAAGATTTGAAGATTTCGTAGAAGAGTTGAAGCACAATGAGATCAATCTTAAATTTACATTTGAGATTCACCAAAACGAATTGCCTTTTTTGGATATAATGGTGAGAAAGGACCTACAGGGTGGCATCTCCACATGTATTTACCGTAAGCCAACCAGCACAAACAGTCTCCTCCACTGGCAGAGCCATCATCCTATCCCCCTCAAGAAAGGCATCCCCAAGGGCCAGTTCCTCAGATTGAGGAGGAACTGCTCGAGGTTTGATTCCTTTAAAAAGCAAGCCGGGGAGATGTTCGGGAGGTTTAGAGAGAAAGGCTACCCTGCATATGTTCTGGACACAGCTTTTAATCATGCAAAGAGAGCTGATAGATCACAACTATTGCAGAAACGTGCCAGTGAAACCTCATCTGGTGACGTGATGAGAGTCATAGGCACCTTTGATGTGGGACACAGGGAAGTAAGGCACATTCTGACCAGAAACTGGGATGTCCTTAGACTAGACCCAGATTTAAGGGATGTAGTGGGTGAACGTCCGAACATTGCATTCAGAAAAGGTAGATCAATCAGAGATATGCTGGTTCAAAGCCAATACAGGAGACCAGCTAATGCGGGATCTTGACTGGACAGTAGTGTTGAGCGATACGATACTGCAAATATCGGGTATCGGCCGATATTAGCTGTATCGGGCTTTCGATTCCGAGTACCGATATTTTCGTCATATCGGATACCGGAATCGGATTTGTCACTGTCACTGTGAGTGTCCGTCGGTCGGGTCTGTTAGGAGTCAGCGGCACTTACCTGGCAGAAGATCTCCGGCGGTCACGTCCTGGACTGCCTGATGGCCGCCATTATCTTCTCCCTGGCGGTCACATGCAGTTTTTCGCGATAACTGCAGTGACTGCAGGGTAATCCCGGCCGTAAAGCAGTCCGATGACGTCACCGCCGGGGAAGCAGGTAATCAGCTGTGCTGCGCCAGGATGACAGGCTCTGCCTGTCATTCTGATGTAGCAGAGCTGGATCGTCGTGGGACACTCGTTACTATGGACTGCGTCGGACAGGTGGTATACTGCTGTTTTTTTTTTTCATTTTTTTACAGGAGATCGATGGCGTCGCAGGATGAGACTGTAATAAAAGTAATGAAAACTGTGTTGTGTTTTTTATTAAATTAAAAATTTTTTTTATGAACATTCACCCGTCCGGGTACATCAACAATTTAACTATTTACATACAGGGACCCTGTCCGGGTTATTTATAATTCTTTGGCAGGGGTGTTCCAGGTACCACCTGGTACTCTTCTGATGCTTGCCAAACATCCGAGACACCAAGGACCACCAGGACCTGATGACGTCGTGTGGCCTGTACAGTCAAGTCGTGACCCGCTATCTGTGTCTGTGTGGCCACCTCTTTCATCTCCCTCCGGGTCTGGAGCCCTATGTCCCGGACTGAACGAACCCCAGGGGGCCTAACAGGCGCCGGGTATGGGCCAGCTATAGTTATCATGTCCATAGCTGGGGCTGCTGAGGAGACCACTGAGGGAGGCTGGGGAGATTTACGGCGTGGGGTGGGCACTTGTGCAGAGGCCTGGATGTGGGAGGCTGAAGGCTCCGAGGGTCTCACAGGTTCCTGACACTCTGGGGAGTAGGGGTCGCACCTGGTAACATTTAGGGCGTACCATCCATTGTAACCCCAGTGTCGGGTGTAAGTCACCAAGTCTCCTGGCAACAGGTCCCTCCCCGGGTGTCCTTCTGGGAGGTGAGTCTCCACGTCCCGCCGGGTCACAAACACTTCTAAATAAAGTCCAGGCTCCTGGATGAAGCCCCAACCACCTTTCAATTTAAAGCTCCGTACTGCACCCTTACGCCGCGGCTCCCACAGGGTTCCTTTATCTTTTCTCATCCGGTCCTTATCTGCCCGGTCCTTCTCGATGTGACGTTGGCGAAGCTTCTGGGATTCGCGCTGCTCCCTTTGTCGCTCTGCTTCCCGCTCCCAACGTCTCCACTCTTCCTCCTGACGCCGGTTGTAATTCTCCTCCACCAGCATCTCCATGTCTCCACCATCAAACTGCAGTGTCACGCTGTCTAATGATATGTATACAATGTCAGTAAACTATTAATACAGGAACAACACTCTATACAACAACTAGTATAGCAACATCAGCATGTAAGTATAGAATAGATTTACCTGACACGATATCTGCTGAACTCAGGGTTAATCTTGAGGACTTGATGAGCTGAAACAGGAAAGAGGTGGACCGGGATCTAACCTGACCCTAAACTGGGGTCCTAACTAATCCCTCACCTTGGATGTACAGATAATGGTTCAGAGGTCCAAGTCTCCAACCTAAAGGGTATGCCACACTGAACAATATCGCTAACGGGATCGCTAAAAAACGTCACTATTTAGCGATCCCGTTAGCGATGTTGTTCAGTGCGGCAGCTGCCAGCGACGAGCTTCCTGCTGTGATCTCGCTCGTCGCTGGAATCGCTCCGGACATTATTTTCTCGTCGGCGCTCCCGCTGGGTAAGTATATATCGCTAGTGTGGCACCTTTTCTTAGCGATTTAGCGGTACTTTTGTACCGCTAAAGTCGTTAAGAAGATCGCTAACGGCGATAGCGCGTTAACTATATCGCTAAATGTGGCCGCACTATAGCGATATAGAAACAATCCCGCTAGCGATCGCATTAGTATGCGTCGTTATCGTGATCGCTAGCGGGATTGTTTAGTGTGGCAGTACCTTAACCCTGTCTCCTATCAGACCCTGAACCCTGTAATCAGTCCTAAGAAGGATCCTGACTACCACCAAAGGGATATGGGCTGATCTCAGCTAAATACACAGATTAGACATATAAGACAGACAGGATAACACTCGCTTGCATACACACTCAAACACCAAAGGAACATAAATGGTCTGGGAAATAAACTCTAACCAAGTTGAGCTTAGAACAACTAAGGAGCTCACAACTAAAGTCTATACAGATTCATTCCTATCTGTGGTCTGCATGAAGGTTTCACTGGCAACTCCCCAAGCAGACAACCAGGAATTTAAAGGAAACCAATCAACAAATAATCAAATGCAGCCGGGAGAAACTGCACCCAGTCCCAGCACCGAGCACAGACAGAATTAACTCCCTAGCTGCCAAACACAAAGAAACAGCAGCTCAGCTGTGAGAAGTCAAAATGTGCAACCGCGACGATCTTCGTGGCAATGCACACATGACATGCAGCTTACGATGTCCGGTTTGCGGCAGCTCTCCTGGCGCCCCCCAGTCCTGGCGGCGCTCACCTGCGGAGGAAGCAGCCGGCTCTGGAACAGATGACAGTCGGGGCTCCGGTACAGACAGGTAGACCTCTGGTGCCTGCGCGGCCTCCTCCATGAGGACGGGTGTCGCTTCTTCTGTCTCAGCGACGGGGGCAGACAGCGGGATCTGGGGTGCTGCCGGTGCAGAGTTTTTTGCAGGAACGGGTGCCTCCACTGCGACAACGTCAACCGGATCACATTGCAAGGGCTGGGATGCCCGCACGGACTCCTCTACTAGAACGGGTGCCTCACCTTCCGGTACAGACACTTCAGGTAAGAGGGATTGGCGCCGCTCCAAGTTTAGTTTTAGGGCACGCCAGCTGGCTTCCATCCTGGCGACCTCCTCCCGGTGCCTGGCCAGGCCTCTTAGGGTATCCTCCGCTTCTTGCAGCGTAGGAGGGTTTCCAGGCCGGGTGCCCAACGGTGGTTCCGTGGCGATCGGGTCGCTTCCGTGGGGGGAGAGCTCTGACTGCTCCATCCCTTCACACTTCTGCTCGTGTCCATTAGCCATCTCTGCCAAGTCACATGTGTCATTAGCATCTGGAGAGGGCCCCTCTTTTGTAGTGAGGCGGGACCTTCGTGTTAGTTTCCGCACACTGAGGAGGATGAGGAGGCGGAACTGAAGAGCTGTGGGGCACGATCTTACATTGCAGTACCATTTAGAGTGGTCGGCCATCGTTTTTGCGCCACTGAGTGAGTGTACACCCACGAAGAGCACACCCTTCTTCTTCACCAGTGCCTCGTCGTGACGCAGATATGGCGGAAAAATGGCAAATACATTCTCTGATGATTTTAGCAATTCTCAAGCACAAAACCAGTGCAATTCAGGCACACAGGACTCGCTTATAGCGAGCTACAGAATCCTGTTCGTGACGCCCAAGTTGAGTCGCACAGATCCAGAGGTTTTGGGGGTACTCGGCACCGAGCCCGTCGACTTCTATGGGGTATGTCACGGCTTTACCCGGCAATTGAATCAGAGTCTATTTTACTATGTAGAAGTGTATAAACTATAAATATATGTATATATATATGTCACAATGACATGTATATATATATATATATATATATATATGTGTATTCTATGTGTGCATATTTTGTGTTTACAACGAAAGAAAGGGTTTTTTTTGTTGCGATATTTTGTTCCCATAGACTTACATGGGACTTCCGGTATCGGAATCGGATATCGACGATATTTAGTGATATCGGCGATACCATTTCGATACGATATTTTTAGATATCGAGCAATATCGCTCAACACTACTGGACAGGAAACCCATGGGTTTCTTTAAATGTGGAGACTGTAGTATGTGTAGATGGATGTCACCAGAGAAATCCTTCTGTAGCTCCACTACAGGCAGGGTGCTCTACACACGAGACTTCTCCAATTGTAAAACGGCAGGGGTGGTATACAAAGCCACGTGTTCCTATCCAAAGGATTATGTGGGTAAGACCAAAAGAGAACTAAGGAGAAGATTCGGAGAACACATGGGAGATATCCGCAATAAGAGGGACACCCCCCTGGCTAACCTTATGCATAGCCATCATAGTGGCAATCTTGGTGAAGTGAAGTTTATGATCATAGAGGTTGTTCATTTGAACTCAAGAGGAGGTAATGTCGATAAGACAATCTTGAAGGAGGAATGCGAATGGATATTTAGACTGGAGACTCTCGAACCTAAGGGACTGAATGAGCAGCTGTCATTCGCCTGTTTCTTGTAGCCTTTAATGAATATGTGGATTAAAATAGCTAGCTTTCACATAAATCTCTAATAAAGTGTTCCTAGTTTATGGGACCTTCATAGATCACTATGAGTTATAGATCTATATAGATATTTGATCCCTTCCCACCATACACCCCTATTCGTTTTGGTATTTCTTTCTTTTCTCCTGGTAGCATCCACTAAGTGCGATATATTCTATTTAATGCACATAACTGTATCTTATCCTATCAATAAGCAAGATGGAGGATGATTTAATAGATGCTGTGAGTTATGGAGACTAGCTCAGGAACTGAATTTATGTGACTAAAGGGACATATGCGATGGTAGAATATCTTGCATCTGTACCCAGTGATATATATAATGTATGCCGACCCAGTGGCTCTATGTGGAGAGCAATTGAAAATAAATAAAATAAAATATCCCCAAAAAATTTTTTTTTTTTTTTTTTTTGGAAATTATCAGGCTGCACGAGTGCAGTGGTTGAACTTGAGTATTAAACTGAGGGCTTTGCACTTATCCTTAATCCCGCCTGATGCTTAGCACAGTTCTAGAGAAGTGCGAGTAAAATATGAACTAAACATATACCAAAAGGAGTGCAACTACACATTTTGGCAACAAGCCACTTTAGCGATACGGTGGATTATCTAGCATACTGAGCCACAAGAGCTATGTGCAGGCCCAACAGAGAAGGGAGACTAAAATAGAGGGTGGCGTGGTCACCTATGTCTCATCCTCCCACATGCTGCAGTTCGGAGCAATATGGGAGAGTTGCTCTCTATTTAATGCAGGACGACATGAGGAGTCTGCGTAGCTGTACTTGTCGGTATTGAATTGACTGTGTGATGTGGTGAGCGGCTTAGTATATGTCCAGCCGCTGAAAACAGTGTGAGCCGACTTTAGATCCTCCAGCTGGAGGTGATATGCTAGACATGGAAATATCGGGCTGAGTTGGATGCCATATGCGATCTGTATGCACAGGAGTGTATGTACGTCGTCATCTACATGGGTGGAGCTGAGGAAATTCCCAGTGGCCACCGATTGGTAACAATAATGAGATATGGGTGTGGTGATGGGTTTAAAAGGGGATCATTAAAGCATCGGCTTGCCATAACACCACTGAGAGACACAAGCTATCACTGTATCAAGCCTCCTGATGAACCCAGAGGGGTGAAACGCGTCGAGGCGTTCCTAACTAGATGGATGGTGACATGGGACAAAATGAGTACTATGTTTGTGGTGCCGTTATTTCTACCTGCTGTCCCCACATTGAGCCACATGGCTGGTTGAGGAGGGCATGATATACAGTTATATGAAAAAGTTTGGGCACCCCTATTAATCTTAAGCTTAATGTTTTATAAAAATTGGTGTTTTTGCAACAGCTATTTCAGTTTGATATATCTAATAACTATTGGACACAGTAATGTTTCTGCCTTGAAATGAGGTTTATTGTACTAGCAGAACATGTGCAATCTGCATTCAAACAAACTTTGACAGGTGCATAAGTATGGGCACTCTTATCATTTTCTTGTTTTAAATACTCCTACCTACTTTTTACTGACTTACTAAAGCACTTTTTTGGCTTTGTAACCTCACTGAGCTTTGAACTTCATAGCCAGGTGTATGCAATCATGAGAAAAGCTACTTAAAGTGGCCACTTGCAAGTTGTTCTCCTGTTTGAATCTCCTCTGAAGAGTGGCATCATGGGCTCCTCAAAACAACTGTAAAATGATCTGAAAACAAAGATTATTCAACATAGTTGTTCAGGGAAAGGATACAAAAAGCTGTCTCAGAGATTTAACCTGTCAGTTTCCACTGTGAGGAGCATAGTAAGGAAATGGAAGAACACAGGGACAGTTCTTGTTAAGGCCAGAAGTGGCAGGCCAAGAAAAACATCAGAAAGGCAGAGAAGAAGAATGGTGAGATCAGTCAAGGACAATCCTCAGACCACCTCCAGAGAGCTGCAGCATCAACTTGCTGCAGATGGTGTCACTGTGCATCGGTCAACTATACAACGCACTTTGCACAAGGAGAAGCTGTATGGGAGAGTGATGCGAAAGAAGCCGTTTCTGCAAGCACGCCACAAACAGAGTCGACTGAGGTATGCAAAAGCACATTTGGAGAAGTCAATTTCTTTTTGGAAGAAGGTCCTGTGGACTGATGAAACCAAGATTGAGTTGTTTGGTCATACAAAAAGGCGTTATGCATGGCGTCAAAAAAAACACAGCATTCCAAGAAAAACACTTGCTACCCACAGTAAAATTTGGTGGAGGTTCCATCATGCTTTGGGGCTGTGTGGCCAATGCCGGCATCGGGAATCTTGTTAAAGTTGAGGGACGCATGGATTCCACTCAGTATCAGCAGATTCTTGACAATAATGTTCAAGAATCAGTGACAAAGTTGAAGTTACGCAGGGGATGGATCTTTCAGCAAGACAATGATCCAAAACACCGCTCCAAATCTACTCAGGCATTCATGCAGAGGAACAATTACAATGTTCTGGAATGGCCATCCCAGTCCCCAGACCTGAATATCATTGAACATCTGTGGGATCATTTGAAGAGGGCTGACCATGCTCGGCGACCATCAAACTTAACTGAACTGGAATTGTTTTGTAAAGAGGAATGGTCAAAAATACCTTCATCCAGGATCCAGGAACTCATTAAAAGCTACAGGAAGCGACTAGAGGCTGTTATTTTTGCTAAAGGAGGATCTACTAAATATTAAAGTCACTTTTCTGGTGAGGTGCCCATACTTATGCACCTGTCAAATTTTGTTTGGATGCAGTTTGCACATTTTCTGTTAGTACAATAAACCTCACTTCAAGGCAGAAACATTACTGTGTCCAACAGTTATTAGAGATATCAAACTGAAATAGCTGTTGCAAAAACACCAATTTTTATAAAACATTAAGCTTAAGATTAATAGGGGTGCCCAAACTTTTTCATATAACTGTAGTTAAGATCTCACTAATGGCTTTTGGGAGCGCTCTCAATCAGAGTCACAGCATACTGCTAGCAGAGGACTGGCATATTTGAAACTGAGGGTATATATCTCCTATAACTATGGACATTAGTCACAGCACATTGTTGCTAGAGGATTGACAGTCCTGAAGCTGAGAGTATATCTCAAGTTGATTGCTATAGAATGATGATCACTGCATTAAAATCATATGTGACTACCATGAATTGTGAGCGCTCTAAATTGCAGTTTTAGCACACTGCTAGCAGAGGACTGGCAATTTTGGAATTGAGGTTATATGTCTCCTATAACTATGAACATGAGTCACAGCACATTGCTGCTAGAGGATTGACAGCCTTGAAGCTGAGAATGCGTCTCAGATTGATTGCCACAGAAATATGAGATTATGAAGGTGAAATATGTTGGTCCGTGATATGGACCTTTGAGAGATATTATACGGCTACCACAAAAGTGCTATAGAACCATCTCCATTGATCACATATACCCATTCTACTATTTGTGTTCATAATTGTTTTTACTTACCGTATATACTCGAGTATAAGCCAACCCGAGTATAAGCCGAGGCCCCTAATTTTGCCACGGAAAACTGGGTAAGCTTATTGACTCAAGTATAAGCCGGGTGTATAAACCGCCTTCCTGCTCTGTGCTGCCCCTGTCCTGCTCCTTGCTCCCCCATCCAGCTCTGTGCTCCCCCATTCTCCTCTGTGCTCCCCCCTCCTGCTCCGTCCTCCGCTGTGCTCCCCCCTTCCTGCTCCGTCCTCATCTGTGCTCCCCCCTTCCTGCTCTGTCCTCCTGTGCCCCCCCGTCCTGCTCCGTGCTCCTCTGTGCTCTCCATCCTCCCCCGTCCTGCTCCGTGCTCCTCTGTGCCCTTCATCCTTCCCCCTCCTACTCCGTGCTGCTCTGTGCCCTCCATTCTCCCCCGTCCTGCTCCGTGCTCCTCTGTGCTCTCCGTCCTCACCCCCCGTCCTGCTCCGTGCTCATTGTCCTCCTCTATGCTTCCCCCGTTCTCCGTTCTCCCCCATCATACTCACCCTCCCCGTGCCATCACTGAATGTCCTGGCAATCCTCCGTTGTACCCGGCTTCCTGCAGCTCTCCTGTGCTGAGCGGTGACGTAATACCGCTCATTAAGG
This sequence comes from Oophaga sylvatica, assembly GCA_033576555.1. Taxonomy (NCBI): domain Eukaryota; kingdom Metazoa; phylum Chordata; class Amphibia; order Anura; family Dendrobatidae; genus Oophaga; species Oophaga sylvatica. Next base: position 219,731,306 of record JARQOD010000003.1, on the reverse strand, counting down.
CCAAGAATATGGACGCCACGCTTATGGGAGTGGCGTCGCGTCCATATTACATTACCTTAATGAGCGGTATTACGTCACCGCTCAGCACAGGAGAGCTGCAGGAAGCCGGGTACAACGGAGGATTGCCGGGATGTTCAGCGATGGCACGGGGAGGGTGAGTATGATGTCCCAGCCACCGGCTCCTGCCGCGGCACCCCCTCCCCCGCTGGTTTCTGCCCAATGACTCGTGTATAAGCCGAGGGGGCATTTTCAGCACAAAAAAAGGTGCTGAAAATCTCGGCTTATACACGAGTATATACGGTATTTTGAGGCATAGGGTTGTCTTATTGTTAGGTGTGATCTCTGTTTATTCCTCAGGGGTCCCCTTAGCTATTGTGGGACTCCATAGCGGCACTAGGGTCTATTAGGGCCCTTAGGGTGGGCCGTCGAGGAGCGGGGGCGCCGCAACGTTCCTCCTAGGGTGCCAACCTCCGCGGAAAGGAAGGTGACAGTACAGTGGACACACTAGGGACAACTAGATGTACACAAGATATTTTAATGGGGTATTTTGAACACTGTTTTTGTTTATTATCTGTGTGTGGTGTTGACCTATCTATGGTTGTTTATCAATAAAATTTAGCTTTTTAGGGGTAATTAATTATGATTTCTGCAGTGGATTGCCAAAGAGCCCTTCCGCGTGATTCCATCTGTCGGCCTGGGAACCACCAGATGGACATTGGGCGCACTAAGCCTGTGGAATTGCAGGGAACGGTGGACGCAAACTCTCAAGAGGCGGAAAGTGATGGAATCCTGGTGCACTGCTTGTGGTGGAGAAGAATTCCTAGTGCTAGAGGAGTTAGCAAGAGTTATGCTCTACCAAGACCGAGAACTAGGGCTGAAGTTAAGTCCAGTACCTGTGGGAAAGTCTGTAACCCATTGAGCTCTATCCTATATGCCTGATTCTAATGAACGTAAGCTGCCAAGTAAAAGTTTATCTGTTTTAACTAATTCAGTGTCCTCTGGATTGTGTGCTGCAAAGGTTCTGAAAGATGAAAGCCTGGTGCCAATGGAGGCCTATGGGCCACAAGTAAGTGTGATGCACCCCACATAGAGCCGAACACCAGAATTGGGACACATTTTGTATGTAAAGTGTCAGAGGGAGCTGAAGCAGCTTCTTGCCCACAACTACCCCGCCCAGGCACCTATCATTTGGTGTAGTTGGCAGAATGCGAGTTCCTCGCATGAAGAAAGCCTGTGGCGCCGATGAAATAGTGCAGGAATATGTGCTATCCAAGATGGCTGCCAGAAGCATGGATCCTAAGATGGCGATGGCGGCAGTGAAGAGAAGAAGAAGGATTGCCTATCGAGGGAGTGAACGACACCCGAGAGCGCAGAAATATGGCCAGTCCTCAAGAGTGTAAGCCCAGAGAGGGATGTGCCCTGCAGTCAGGATACAGCCCAAAATGGAAGGTGCGTTCCAGAGGATGGCGTGGTGCAGCATGAAGCACGGCCCATTGGGTAGAAGATGGTAGCGGCAGGAGGTGCAACTGAATGTGGAGATGACAGGAGTAAGACCTAATGAAGCAATTGCGTTGGTAGTCCGGACTAGGAAGAGGTGGAGCCAGGCGCATAGGAAACGCATTGTCAGGAAGCGACCGGTGACATTTTCTCCTCAATACATGAGAAGTGAGTAACAGAGAGGTGAGCTCCGAGCAGCGATGGCGTAAAGTGACTGAGGCCCAATCGGATCTCCTGACAACGTGAAGGAAGTTAATGAGGAGGAGATGAAGGTAGAAGAGATCCCTGAAAACATCCCCCCAAGGCCGCATTGGGGCGTCATCGGATGACTGTGCTGCCCAGGAACCATCGCCCCCCGCCACAGATGGTGATTCAGTCAGAGGTGGGTTTCCTGGTTCATAAATTGCGGGTGCTCTGCTGGAGCCAGTTGCTGTTGTAAGAAGCTCCCTCGTCTGAGGGAAAGAAGACTACCATCATGGCAGCAACACCACCGGGAGTGGGCAAATGAGCCCCAACGTGGCTGATCCCCAATCCTGCCTCAGCTAGGAAAGTGTAAATAAAGAAGTTTCAGGGCGCTTCCTTCAGAGGATCCTTTTTTGTTATAAAAAAACACAACGCGTTTCGGCCATGTAGGCCTTCATCGGGTGTATAAAAAAATGATTTTGTTGCAAGCTATTTATACCCCATTTTCATTACTAATGGGTGTGGTTCTAATAACTGAGGAACCAATCACTATTTATCAAACTTTTTAGCAGTTGAAGTATGTATACTGTAACTTCATCCCCCAAAAAAAGAATGCTGTACACGCCTATTATATAACATCATCCCTCATTCAGGGTTAAAACAGTATATCTGTAAATTTTAGGCACTCACACGCGTCAGTGTACATGTTCCAAAAAAAAACAAAAAACAACAGAAATAAAAAAAAAAACTGTTCATATCCCTGATTAAACACCTCACTTGCGGTCAGGCGATATACTAGAAGAACTGCAGGTACTAAAGATAATAAATTAAATAAATAACAATATATATATATATATATATATATATATATATATATAGTTTTTTGTTGTTTTTTTTTTTTTAAAAAAAATCTAAAAAAAAAAAATTTTTTTCCAAAATTAAAAAAAACAAAGACAAGACAAACGGAGAATCTATTGATTGATCTATAAGAGATCGGAGATCTCATTCAGTCCATCAGGGTCCAGACTGCCAAGTCTGTAGATCCAATGAGACACTTTGGCATTAAGAACTGCTTTTCTGTTTCTCGTTGCTGCAGGTATTTGTTCTATTGCCGTGACTTTAACACATTCAAAGTTTTTGTTATGTATAAGAGTGATATACTTAGATAAACTTTGTTTTAAAAACCCTATTTTCACATTATGTCTATGACCATTGATACGATTTCGTAGTGAGGGCTCATACTCACTGGGCTGGAAAAAAATCGGTCCGTTTTCGGCAGGAAAAAAACGGTACAATTGTTGTAAAAAGACATGCGATTTTGATGCGATTTTAAATCGCACCATGCGTTTTCTGTCAGTTTTCCATCAGTTTTCCATCTGTATGCAATGCGATTTTAACATGAAGTTTTACATAGAGCAGTTATCTCTATGTAAAAAGTCATGTAAAAATCACATTGTAACAAAAAAAGTACACAAAAAGCAAATAATTATATATATAATATATATATATATATATATATACATCTAATATATATATATATAATATATATATAGGTCATACACTTCTACATAGTATAATAGCCGCTAATTCATCCCTGGCATTACTGTAAAATCACACTGACAGCTTTAATAAAGAATAGAAACAATACATATACACACATAGAATACATATATATATATGTAATTGTGACATATATATATATTATACATATATTTATATTTCCTACACTTCTACATACTGTAATAGCCGCTAATTCAATTGCCGGCTTTTGTGAAATCACAGAAGCCGACATGAAATGATACATTGTTTCCACACAGTTAACCATGTCATTTCCTGTATTTTGATATATGGTTTGAACTTACAATTACATGAGTGTATTTGTACAAAATTTCAGACATGTAGGGGTTAATTAAAGGTGTAAATTCGTTGAAAAAAAATGCGTGGGCTCCCGCTGTATTTTCTCCACCAGACAGATAAAGCAAGCGAGTGGGGGCAGATAATAATAGCCTAGGGAGGGTACATTTTTTTTGTGCCCCCCCTGGCTACTAACATCTGCCCCCAGACACCCCAGAAAGGGCAAATCTATAATTAGATTCGCCCTTTCTGGCACTTTGCCCGTCTATTCCCATTGCCCTGTAGCGGTGGCGAATGGGTTAATAATGTCACCTTAATGTCACCGTAGTATTGAAAGGTGACCTTAAGGCAGGTTAATAATTGAGAGCTGTCAATTAGACAACTATCAATTATTAATCCTATTGAAGTAAATTAAAAAAACACAGACACATTAATAAAAATTAATTTTAATGAAATAAAAACACATTTTTTTGACCATATTTTATTTTACACTTAATCCGTGCGAAGCCATTGATCTCCTAAAATAAAGAAAAAATAATAAAACAACATTATTCTTACCTATTCCGCCGATCTGTCACGTCCCACGCTGTAATCCTTCACAAAGGGTTAACTAGCTTTGAGCCAAGCAGTGCAAGTAATCCTGCTCAAAGCTCCTGAATGAATAAGTTCCTCTCCTGGCCACAGGAGAGGATGTGTTTCATGAATGAAGCTTAATTGATTGTGTCCACTTTCCCTTCAGGTCAGGTCACTAAAGTTAAATTGCCAATAAATCAATTAAGCTCCATTCATGAATCTATTCCTCTCCTTTCACTGGGAGAGGAACTTATTCATTCAGGGGGTTAGAGCTAGTAGACAGAATTATCTCCCTGCTAACTGTAACCTCTTAACCCTTTCTGATGGATTACAGCGTGGGACCTGACTGTACATCGGATTGGTAAGAATAATTTTGCTTTTTTATTTTATTTTTATTACAGGAAATGGTTTTAGCAGGAAAATAAAATATGGTCAAAAACTGTGTGATTATTTAATTAAACTTATTTTTTATTAAACTGTGTGTGTTTGATTTTTCTTTCATACAATAGGATTAATAATTGATAGTTGTCTAATTGACAGCTCTCAATTATTAACCTGCCTTAAGGTCACCTTTCAATACTAAGGTGACATTATTAACCCATTCGCCACCGCACCAGGGCAATGGGAATAGACGGGCAAAGTGCCAGAAAGGGCGAATCTAATTATAGATTTGCCCTTTCTGGGGTGTCTGGGGGCAGATGTTAGTAGCCAGGGGGGGCACAAAAAAAATGTACCCTCCCTAGGCTGTTATTATCTGCCCCCACTCGCTTGCTTTGTCTGTCTGGTTGAGAAAATACAGCGGGAGCCCACGCATTTTTTTTCAAGGAATTTACACCTTTAATTAACCCCTACATATCTGAAATTTTGCACACATATACTCATGTAATTGTAAGTTTCAACCATATATAAAAATACATGAAATTACATGGTTAAATGTGTGTAAACAATGTATCATTTCATGTCGGCTTCTGTGATTTCACAAAAGCCGGCAATTGAATTACCGGCTATTACAGTATGTAGAAGTGTATGAACTATAAATATATATATATGTATGTGTCACAATGACATGTACATATATATATATGTATTCTATGTGTATATATGTAGTGTTTTGTGAGCTGTCAGTGTGATTTTACAGTAGCCGGGGATGAATTGCCGGCTTTTCAAAGGAGACTGGTGCGTATACATCGGACAGCACTTGCATGGGGCGAGTGCTGTGCGATGATTTCTAGCACCCATTGACTTGCATTGGCGATTATCATGCCAAAATCGCATCAAATCGCAGCATGCTGCAATTTTTTTCTCACACCGATTTCTGATGAGAAAAAAATCGCAAATGAAAACTCACCCATTGACTAATATTGGTCAGATTTGAATCCGATTTTTTTTCATCAGATTTTCATCCGTTTTCGGCGCAAGTGAGTATGAGGCCTGACTGTGTAGTGCGGCCGACATATAAAAGTCCACACACACAGGTCACCACATACATAACAAAATCAGAGCCACAGGTTAATTCTTGGGTAAAATTGTATGTGGTATTGCTGTTTTTTATATTTAAATTTTTCTTAACATGATCTATAATTTTACAACAGTCACAACGTTTTTTTCCACATTTAAAAATGCCTTTTTTCTCATTTTTTTGGACAAATGGCACATTTATTGGTATTGTTTTTTTGGGGGAGGTGTAAATAACTAGGTGTTATATGATTTGTAATCGTTCTACCTCTTCTAAAGACAATATTAGGTCTTTTTGGGATAAGATCTTTGAGTATTGGGTCTTTCCTCAGTAAGTACCAATATTTTTCAAGAATATAGCGGATGGATTGGTGGCTTCTATTAGGGGGTGGCTGGAGGGGTCTAACAGTGCCCGGCAGGAGGCAGTAGAAAATGCCCAGACCAGAGGTTGCATATTAAAGTTCAACATCAAGAAGGGGTTGGGTTTCTAGAAGAAGAGTGGACTGGGCACGAGGTCTATGTGAGCCGTGATGTGGTGAAGCGAAAGTATCTGCCCTCCCGACTCCAAAGTCTGAATCCGGTAGAGATCATGGAGTTCGTCAAGTGTGAGTGAAGAAGGAGCTGCTTCGCGGCGGCCCTGGTATGCTCTCACACCTATGAGGATGTGAGAGAGAACACGTTGGGTCCTATCCTATATGTCTGATTGAAATCAACGTAAGCTGCCAAGTAAAAGTTAGACTTCTTTAACAAATTCAGTGTCCTCTGGATTGTGTGCTGCAAAGGTTCTGGAAGGTTAAAGTCTGGAGCCAATGGAGGCAGAAGGGCCACAAGTAAGTGTGAGGCACCCCACACAGAGCCGAACACCAGCACTGGGACATGTTTTGTATGTAAAGTGTCAGAGGGTCAGGGGAAGCAGAATCAGCACCTCGAAAATGACTATCTTGCCCAGGCACCTTACACAACTCCCCTTCTGTCTTGCCAACCGATCGGTTCTAGACTACCCCAAGACTGCTGTCTACAACAGCCTAAGGAATTTGTGGTCCACTACGGCAGTGTACCTCGAACCAGCTACCTGCGTCCTATGCAATTTCACGTCCACAGACCTTGTGATTTCAGAAGGTGAAGCGAATTCCAAGGTACCTGGTCCAACCCTAAGCTCCAGATGCTTTTGGAATGTCCATCAGGGAACTCCATTTGGCCTTCTACTGCCTTGAGCGTTTGGCCCATGCTGGCCCTAGCAACCCACCCCACATGAGCTCCACTATACACTTCACTAACTGACACTGAACTCCCTCTAACCAGGAAATGCCCCCCCCTTCATATCAGCACTAGTGCCCACCCCCTGAGTTAATCCGAACCTTAACCATTCTCTATCTTAAATGCTAACCTATTATCCTTAGGGACCAGTCTCACATAGCGAGATCGCTAGCGAGATCGCTGCTAAACAGCGATCTCAGCAGCGATCTCGCTATGTCTGACACGTACCAGCGATCAGGCCCCTGCTGTGAATCGCTGGTCTGTCAGAAATGCCAGAACTTTTTTTTGTTCGCTGGTCTCACGCTGGCCAGCACACATCGCTGCGTGTGATAGGCAGGAGACCAGCAATCTACTGGTAACCAAGCTACACATCGGGTTTCCAGGTGCGGGGCTGTGCCTGGAAACCCGACGTGTACGTTGGATACCAGCGCGCTGCTGCAGGGGAGCTGGTAACCAAGGTACACGTCGGGTTTCCAGGCACCGCGTAGCGCCTGAAAACCCGACGTGTACCTTGGTTACCAGCTCCCTGCATCAGCGGGCTGGTATCCAACGTACACTGCGGGTAACTAGGCGACGTTACCCGCAGTGTCGCTGTCCTGATCGCTGCCTGTTTGGCAGCTCAGCAGCGATCATGTAGCGACACACCAGTGATCCTGATCGTTGTCGGGATCGCTGGTGTGTCGCTATGTGAGACGGGACCCTTATGCTATTTTCTGTGCTGTCTTAAGCTTATCATTATGCTATATTTACATTATGCATTAACACTTTATATTGTACAGTACATCACCATAATACATTACATTAGACACATGTTACTTTCACACATAAAATCGCATGCATAGTGCGTCTATTGTCTTCATGAGCAGGAACAGGGTAAAGTCCACATGCCTACACTTCTAACATCAAGTAATGTAATTCCCTAATATATTACCCTGTGTGCCTATCCATATACATATATCACAATATTTATTCTCTTACACTAATACAAGGTTTTGGCAATCGAGTTTATACAAGAAAGCAATCAGCATCACTGTATAAGGTATAAAGCGCTGTACGGAGGCACAAGGACTCCTTGCGGCTTTAAGAGACTCCATAATATGTGGTTGTCCAAATAGAAATGGTACTTTTGAGGGACAATACTGTTATAATGCAGGTCCGACACAGCCTCTGTCTTAAATCACAGACCTACAGGGAAACAGTAAATTCTCCAAAGGTACCGTATAACGGTTTTGCAGAAGGCACACAGTTCTTTACAGGATCATACAAACTTTTACTTGAGGCTTAAGTATAGCATAAGAGCTAATATATAAAAAATATCTCAGTATGTCTTTTTCTTCGTTCGAATCCAAAGAAAATCATGTACAAACTGTATTAATTAAATATATTAATTCTGTTGAAGTAAAGCAGTGAGGAGCATAGTGACGAATAGTGGGGTATGTTTGGTAGGTGCTGGTGCCTGGGGGTTGTTAAAAATCTATTTTGCCTTGGTAAGCAGACACAGGGCAGTAAACTGAAACATTGCCCCCCATTACAGTGGAGAAAAAAACTGAAATTGCCGATTATACAGATGGTACATAACAACTGTGCAAAACTCAAATTCCTTAGATAGTGCATAAAAAGTCTTCCATATGTGGGTTTGATCATTTTGAGACCTTCCATAAAATTGGAGACTAGTTCTCAGAATTGAATTACACAAAAATGGGCATACCGAGGGGAAATGATAAATCTTGGCTCTCAAACCTATCTCTAACATACATGGCATCTTTCATTGGGTAAAAATTAAAATAATGTGTATGATGTTTGTTGCAAATATTCGACAAGGTAATTCATCTTCCTATGTTATATGACGACTGGTTATCAGCTATGTACAGTATTACCTGCATAGTGTGTTGCCTAAATTATCCTTAAAATGAGGTAACAATATCAATATGGCAAAGAAATTGCATGGAGAAGTGAAAATGACAAGATGTAACTGCTAATGAAAGCCAGAGAAAGATTCAGCAGGACAGTAACTTGTACAGATCCAAATGTTAGCAGATAAAAGGGATCGAGGTTAAGGAGTCTATTAAAAGGTCGCTGATGAGATCCCCCCTTAGAGTATTGTGTTCTACTACAATCTTCCACAAACACACTAATTCTCATACATGAGTCTCCAGAATATGCATGATTTGTTATAAAGAGGACCAGGTATTGTCCATTAGAAATGATCCATATCTCTTAGATGGTTGTCAGATGGTTTATGCCTACTACAGCAGGGGTAGGGAATAGAGTTGAGCGAGTATCTTCGGTTCCCCGCTTATTCGGTAAGCTATAGCGCTTGCTGAATAAGCTACAGTTGGAACCCTGCTTCCTGGGTCGCGCCGGCTGATCAGCTGATCGCCGCCGCAGCTGCATGTGTTGCGGCTGTGTCACAGTCACAGCATATGCATGGAGGGCCTGTGTGTTGGGCTCTCCATGCATGTACTGTGACTGTCACACAGCTGCGACACATGCAGCTGCGGCGGCGATCAGCTGTTCAGCCGGCGCGACCCAGGAAGCAGGGTTCCAACTGTAGCTTATTCAGCAAGCGCTATAGCTTGCCGAATAAGGTCTCTTTCACACATCCGTTGTGCGCCTGATGGCGCCCTCCGGCATTTTTTTGTCCAACCGCATCCGGCGAAATGTAATGCCGGATGCGGTTTTTTTTTCATTGACTTTCATTAGCGCCGGATCGCGCCTGATGTCATTGCGTTGTATCCGTTTTTGTTCGGATCCGGTGGAAATGTACATTCCGGCGGCCGGACAAAGCGGAGCATGTAACGTTTTTTTTTTTTGCCGGAGCCGCCTGATGTGCCTGAAGTGGCGCATCAGGCGGCCGGAAACAATAGAATTCAATGGAACCGGATCAGACTTTTGTGCAATCCGGCAAAAGTCTGATCCGGATTCTGGAAATCAAGGACTACTACTACTACTACTACTACTACTACTACTGCTAGTACTACTAATACATTTTCCAGTGTCTCCGGGCATCAGAAACCCTCTTTTTCTAGGTTCAAAAGTTCAGGACGGATCCAGCAAAAAACCGGATCCGTTGCATCAGTTTTTTTGTTTCAGCGCCGGATCCGTCCCTTCAGGTGTTCGACGGATCATGCCTGATACAAAAAGACGGATGTGTGAAAGAGGCCTTAAGCGGGGAACCGAAGATACTTGCTCAACTCTAGTAGGGAACTTTAAGACGTTCAAACAGACTGGCTTGCCCTAGGAATAATATAGCACTGTGGAGTAAATTAACTTTGTTCAACTATACCAATCATTTGGCTCTCTCTCTTCACAGCCCTTCTAATGCCTCCTCTTTGACCTTGATTGGTGGCGGCACTGTTCCTCCAGGCACTGAAGTCTTGCATCTGCACCATTCCCATCTCTGCACATCTGTGGTACTCTCCCTAGTGTGGGCAAAGTCAGCATGGTGGAACTATCGATCAGGGTCGAAGAGAAGCAAGGTTTCATATGGAGAGCTGGAAAACTGTGACCAACTGTCATGTGTGCATCGCCACGAAGATCGTCGCGGTTGCACATTCTGACTTCTCACAGCTGAGTTGCTGTTTCTTTGTGTTTGGCAGTTAGGGAGTTAATTCTGTCTGTGCTCAGTTCTGGGACTGGGTGCAGTTTCTCTCGGCTGCAATTAATTATTTGTTGATTGGTTTCCTTTAAATCTCTGGTTGTCTGTGTTGGGAGTTGCCAGTGAAATTCTTCATGCAGACCACAGATAGGATTGTATCTGTATAGACTTAAGTTAAAGAGCTCCTTAGTTGTTTTAACCCCTTCACCCCCAAGGGTGGTTTGCACGTTAATGACCGGGACAATTTTTACAATTCTGACCACTGTCTCTTTATGAGGTTATAACTCCGGAACGCTTCAACGGATCTTCGCGATTCTGAGATTGTTTTCTCGTGACATATTGTACTTCATGTTAGTGGTAAAATTTCTTCCATATAACTTGCGTTTATTTTTGAAAAATACGCAAATATGGCGAAAATTTTGAAAATTTAGCAATTTTCAAACTTTGAATTTTTATTCCCTTAAAACAGAGAAATATGTAACACAAAATAGTTAAGAAATAACATTTCCCACATGTCTACTTTACATCAGCACAATTTTGGAATCAAAATTTTTTTTTGTTAGGAAGTTATAAGGGTTAAAAGTTGACCAGCGATTTCTCATTTTTACAACAAAATTTACAAAGCCATTTTTTTAGGGACCACCTCACATTTGAAGTCACTTTGAGGGGTCTACATGACAGAAAATACCCAAAAGTGACACCATTCTAAAAACTGCACCCCTCAAGGTACTCAAAACCACATTCAAGAAGTTTATTAACCCTTCAGGTGCTTCACAGGAACTAAAGCAACGTGGAAGGAAAAAATGAATATTTAACTTTTTAGCCACAAAAATGATCTTTTACAAACTTTTTTTTTATTTTCACAAGGGTAAAAGGAGAAAATGGACAGATAAGGTTGTTATGCAATTTCTCCTGAGTACGCCAATACCCCATATGTGGGGGAAAACCACTGTTTGGGCACACGGCAGAGCTCGTAAGGGAAGGAGCGCCGTTTGACTTTTTCAAACTAAAATTGGCTGGAGTTGAGATTGGACGCCATGTCGCGCTTGGAGAACCTCTGATGCGCCTAAACAGTGGAAACCCCCCACAAGTGACACCATTTTGGAAACTAGACCCCCTAAGGTACTTATCTAGATCTGTTGTGAGCACTTTGAACCCCCAAGTGTTTCACAAAAGTTTATAATGCCTGGGTGTGAAAAAAAAAAAAAAAAATTCCACAAAAATGATTTTTTAGTCCTAAATTTTTGAATTTTCCCAAGGAAATTGGACCCCAAAAGTTGTTGTCCAATTTGTCCTGAGTACGCTGATACCCCATATGTGGGGGTGGAAAACTGTTTGGGCGCACGGCAGGGCTTGGAAAGGAAGTAGTAACGTTTTGGAATGCAGACGTTGATGGGGGTCATGTTCCGTTTGCAGTGCCCCACATGAGCCTAAACAGTGGAAATCCCCCACAAGTGACCCCATTTTGGAAACTAGACCCCCTAAGGAACTTATCTAGATCTTTGGTGAGCACTTTGAACCCCAAGTGCTTCACACAAGTTTATAATGCCCGGGCATGAAAATAAAAAATCCTATTTTTTTCCCACAAAAATTATCTTTTAGTCACTAATTTTTTATTTTCCCAAGGGTATCAGGAGAAATTGGACCACATAAGTTGTTGTCCAATTTGTCCTGAGTACGCTGATGCCCCATATGTGGGGGGGAACCACTGTTTGGGCGCACGGCAGAGCTCGGAAGGGAAGGAGCACCATTTGACTTTTTCCAACCAAAATTGGCTGGAATTGAGATTGGATGCCATGTTGCATTTGGAGAGCCCCTGATGTGCCTAAACAGTGGAAACCCCCACAAATGACCCCATTTGGGAAACTAGACCCCCTAAGGAACTTATCTAGATCTTTGGTGAGCAATTTGAACCCTCAAGTGCTTCACACAAGTTTATAACGTAGAGCCGTAAAATTTAAAAATCATATTTTTTCCACAAAAATGATCTTTTCACCCCAATTTTTATTTTTCCAAGGGTAACAAGACTCCAAAAGTTATTGTGCAATTTGTCCTGAGTACACTGATACCCCATATGTGGGGGTATACCACTGTTTGGGTGCATGGCAGAGTTTGGAAGGGAAGGAGCGCCATCTCACTTTTTCAACGCAGAATTGGCTGGACGCCATGTCGTGTTTGGAGAGCTCCTGATCTGCCTAAACAGTGGAAACCCCCCACAAATGACACCATTTTGGAAACTAGACCCCTCAAGGAACTTATCTAGATGTGTGGTGAGAACTTTGAACCCCCAGGTGTTTCACTAAAGTTTATAACGTACAGCCTTAAAATAAAAAATCCTTTTTTTTTTTTACAAAAATGATTTTTTCGCCCCAATATTTTATTTTCACAAGGGTAACAGAAGAAATTGGAACCCAAAAGTTGTTGTCCAATTTGTCCTGAGTACGCTGATACCCAATATGTAGGAGAAAACTACTGTATGGGTGCACGTCAGGGCTAGGAAGGGAAGTAGTGACGTTTTGGATTGCAGACTTTGATGGAATGGTCTGGGGGCGTCATGTCGCATTTGGAGAGCCCCTGATACGCCTAAACAGTGGAAACCCCCACAAGTGACCCCATTTTGGAAAATAGACCCCACAAGGAACTTATCTAGATGTGTGGTGAGCACTTTGAACCCCGAAGTGCTTCACAGAAGTTTATAACGCACAGCCGTAAAAATAAAAAATCCTTTTTTTTTTTACAAAAATGATTTTTTCGCCCCCAATATTTTATTTTCACAAGGGTAACAGGAGAAATTGGACCCCAAAAGTTGTTGTCCAATTTGTCCTGAGTACGCTGATACCCAATATGTGGGAGAAAACTACTGTATGGGCGCATGTCAGGGCTCGGAAAGGGAAGTAGTGACGTTTTGGATTGCAGACTTTGATGGAATGGTCTGGGGGCGTCATGTCGCATTTGGAGAGCCCCTGATGCGCCTAAACAGTGGAAACCCCCCACAAGTGACCCCATTTTGGAAAATAGACCTCACAAGGAACTTACCTAGATGTGTGGTGAGCACTTTGAACCCCGAAGTGCTTCACAGAAGTTTATAACGCACAGCCGTAAAAATAAAAAATCCTTTTTTTTTTTACAAAAATGATTTTTTCGCCCCCAATATTTTATTTTCACAAGGGCAACAGGAGAAATTGGACCCCAAAAGTTGTTGTCCAATTTGTCCTGAGTACGCTGATACCCAATATGTGGGAGAAAACTACTGTATGGGCGCATGTCAGGGCTCGGAAAGGGAAGTAGTGACGTTTTGGATTGCAGACTTTGATGGAATGGTCTGGGGGCGTCATGTCGCATTTGGAGAGCCCCTGATGCGCCTAAACAGTGGAAATCCCCAACAAGTGACCCCATTTTGGAAAATAGACCCCACAAGGAACTTATTTAGATGTGTGGTGAGCGCTATGAAGCCCCAAGTGCTTCACAGAAGTTTATAATGTACAGCCGTAAAAACAAAAAAAATCTTATTTTTTTTACAAAAATAATATTTTCGCCCCCAGTTTTTTATTTTCCCAAGGGTAACAGAAGAAATAGGACAAATTTCACAATAACTCTTGGAGTCCAGAGTACGCTGATACCCCATATGTGGGGATAAACTACTGTTTGGACGCATGGCAGAGCTCAGAAGTGAAGGAACACCGTTTGACTTTTTCAACGCAGAATTGGCTGGAATGGAGATCAGACGCCATGTCACATTTGGAGAGCCCCTGATGTGCCTAAACAGCGGAAACCCCCCAATTCTAACTCCAACCCTAACCCCAACACACCCCTAACCCTAGTCCCAACCCTAATCCCAACCCTAACCCTAATCCTAACTCTAACCCTAATCCTAACTTTAGCGCCAACCCTAACCCTAACTTTAGCCGAAACCCTAACCCTAACCCTAATGGGAAAATGGAAATAAATACATTTTTTTTATTTTATTATTTTTCCCTAACTAAGGGGGTGATAAAGGGGGTTTGATTTACTATTTATAGCGGTTTTTATGATTGGCAGCTGTCACGCTAAAAGACGCTTTTTATTGCAAAAAGTAGTTTTTTGCATCGCCACATTTTGAGAGCTATAATTTTTGCATATTTTGGCCCACAATGTCATGTGAGGTCTTAATTTTTGCGGGACGAGGTGACGCTTTTATTGGTACCATTTTTGAGCACGTGACATTTTTTGATCGCTTTTTATTTCGATTTTTGGGAGGTTAGAATGAACAAAAATCAGCAATTCATGAATTTCTTTTGGGTGAGGCGTTTTTATTGTTCCGCGTGTGGTAAAATCGATAAAGCAGTTTTATTCTTCGGGTCAGTACGATTATGGCGATACCTCATTTATATAATTTTTTTATGTTTTGGCGCTTTTATAGAATAAAAACAATTTTATATAAAAAATAATTATTTTTGCATCGCTTTATTCTGCGAGCTATAACTTTTTTATTTTTTCGCTCATGATGCTGTGTGACGGCTCGTTTTTTGCGGGACAAGATGACGTTTTCAGCGGTACCATGTTTATTTATATCCGTCTTTTTGATCGCGTGTTATTCCACTTTTTGTTCAGCGGTATGATGATAAAGCACTGATTTTTTGCTTCGTTTTTATTTTTTATTTTTTAAGGGGTTCACAAAAGGGGTTAACTAGTGGGACAGTTTTATAGGGGGGGTCGTTACGGACGCGGCGATACCATATATGTGTACTTTTATTGTTTTATTTTTTTTATTTACAATAAGTAATGAATTTATTGGGGAATATTTTTTTTTTTTTTTGGATTTTTTTTTACACATGTTTATTTTTACTTTTTTTTACTTTTTTACTTTGTCCCAGGGTGGGACATCACTGTATTTCATCAGATCGCTGGTGTGACAGTGTGCATAGCACTCTGTCACACGAGCGATGTGACAGGCAGTGCAGGACGCTTCCTCATGCCTGCTCTCGGCAGGCACTGAGGAAGCCGCCTCCCTCCAGGACCCCAGCGCCATCTTGGATCCGGGTCCTGGGAGGGAGGAAGCCCTCAGAGCAGCGCGATCACATCGCGCTGGTCTGAGGGTCTCAGGGGGGCGCGCAGGGAGCCCCCTGCCTGCGCGATCCTCCCCTGTGCCCCCAGTACACCGCGATCATGTTTGATCGCGGTGTGCAAGGGGTTAATGTGCCGGGAGCGGTCCGTGACCGCTCCTGACACACAGTCACGGGTGTCAGCTGTGATAATCAGCTGACACCCGGCGGCGATTAGCTGCGCTCCCTCCGGGAGCGCAGCTAATCGCCTATGACGTACTATCCCGTCCATGGTCAGAATGGCACGGGTTTTATGGACGGGATAGTACGTCTAATGTCAGAGAGGGGTTAAGCTCACCTTGCTTAGAGTTTAATATCCCAGATCATTTATGTTCCTTCTGTGTTTGAGTGTGTATGCAAGTCTGTGTTTTCTCCAGTCTGTCTTATATGTCTAATCTGTGTATTTAGCTAAGATCAGCCCATATCCCTTTGGTGGTAATCAGAATCCTTCTTAGGACTGATTACAGGGTTCAGGGACTGATAGGAGACAGGGTTAGGCTGGAGACTTGGACCTCTGAACCATTATCAGTACCTCCAAGGTGAGGGATTAGTTAGGACCCCAGTTTAGGGTCAGGTTAGACCCCCGGTCCTCCTCTTTCCTGTGACAGTGTATCAAGTCCTCAAGATTAACCCTGAGTTCAACGGATATCGTGTCAGGTAAATCTATTCTATATTTACATGCTGATGTTGCTAATCTATATGTTGTATAGAGTGTTGTTCTTTTAAGAATAGTTTACTGACATCGTACACATATCATAAGACCGCGTGACATTTTCACTGGCCCATAAAATTATTCCCAGTTGCCATGGATCCAGTAGCCCAGCTGGCTCTGCAGTTGCAGGGATTATCCATGGAGCTGACGGACATTAAGTCCAAAGTTTTGTCTCCCTCGGAGCAAACCAGATTTGAACCTAAAGTAGCTCTCCCGGACAGGTTCACTGGTGGGCGAGACAAATTTTTTACCTTCAGGGAAGCATGTAAATTGTATTTTCGGCTTCGGCCTCGATCATCAGGAGTGAAGAGCAGAGAGTGGGAATTGTTATCTCGCTCCTACAAAGGGACCCTCAATCCTGGGCCTTCTCCCTTCCTCCGGGATCCCCGGCTCTACAGTCAGTAGATCGATTTTTTACTGCCCTGGGTTTGGTATATGATGACCCAGATCGGGTCTCTCTTGCTGAGACAAAATTACGTAAGATACAGCAGGGAGATCGTCCGGCGGAGGAATTTGCTTCTGAGTTCCGTAGATGGGCCACAGATACTCAGTGGAATGACCCAGCTCTTAGGAGCCAGTTTTGTCATGGGCTTTCTGACAAATTAAAGGACGTTTTGGCTCAGTATGATTCTCCTCCATCACTGGAGGCTGCTATGGCCCTAGCTATCCGTACTGATAGACGGCTCCGGGAGAGGTGCGAGGTAACTCCGCCCCTGTTGTTACTCCACCTACTACTAAAGTCCCTTATGTTGAGGTTCCCCTTGTCTGTTCGGAGGAGCCTATGCAGTTGGGAGGGACATCATTTCGTAGGAGGGGATTGGCGGTACGCCGCAGGACTAGAAGGTGTTTCTTCTGCGGGAAAGAGGGACATTTTGTTGGGGGATGTCCATCCCGTGCCTTGTTGAGCAAAAAGTCGCCGGAAAACTGTTAATCCAGGTTGTGTGGTGGACGACAACCTGGGAGTATGTATTTCGTCCGCTAGTTCTTCTCAGTTCCTTGTACCAGTGGAGGTGGTGGTTGGTACGAGAGTGGAGAGATTTTCTGTTCTTCTTGATAGTGGGTCCGGGGCTAATCTGGTTGACGCTCAGTTTGCTCAGGCTCAAGGTATGCATCTGAGTGTATTGGTCAAACCGATCCCTATATTCTCCATTGACGCCAGGCCTCTCGGCCAAGGTAGCTTTGTTCATGAGGTTCATAACATTGACCTTCGGGTAGGGGCAATACATAGGGAACTATTATCTTGTTATGTGTTGGAGGGTCTACCTACTCCTATTGTGTTGGGACTTCCTTGGTTGGTTAAACATAACCCTGTGATTAATTGGCAGTCCAGAGATATAAGCCAATGGGGGGAGTTTTGCAAAAGTAACTGCATGAACACAGTCATCAGTGCGGTCGTGCCTAGTACTTTGCCTCCTTTTTTGGAGGACTTTGGGGATGTGTTCTCTGAGGAGGGGTGTCAGGAGTTGCCTCCTCATCGCGTGTATGACTGCTCTATTAATTTACTTCCTGATGCTAAGTTACCTAAAGCTAGGTTATATAACCTTTCTGGTCCTGAGAGGCAGGCTATGAAAGATTATATTTCGGAAAGTCTGGCCAAAGGGCATATTAGACCTTCATCTTCCCCAGTGGCCGCGGGGTTCTTCTTTGTGAAGAAAAAAGATGGAGGCCTACGCCCTTGCTTGGATTTCCGCGAACTTAATCGGATTACTGTTCGAGATCCGTATCCACTCCCTCTGATTCCTGATCTCTTCAATCAAATTGTTGGCGCCAAATGATTCTCTAAATTGGATCTCAGGGGGGCGTATAATCTGATTAGGATAAAAGAGGGGGATGAGTGGAAAACGGCGTTTAACACGCCGGAGGGACATTATGAGAACCTTGTCATGCCTTTTGGTCTGACTACTGCACCAGCAATATTCCAACATTTTGTTAATGACATTTTTCGTCATCTGGTGGGGCTGTTTGTGGTCGTATATTTGGATGACATTTTAATTTACTCACCAGATCTTGTGTCTCACCAGGAGCATGTGAGACAGGTGTTGCAGATCTTGCGAGACAATAAACTATACGCCAAACTGGAAAAGTGTGTATTCGCCGTACAGGAACTTCAGTTTTTGGGTTTCTTGGTGTCAGCCTCCGGTTTCCGTATGGACCCTGAAAAGGTGAGAGCAGTGCTTGAATGGGATCAGCCAGAGGATCTTAAGGCTCTGCAGCGTTTTCTGGGGTTTGCTAACTACTACCGGAAATTTATTTGTAATTTCTCATCTGTTGTCAAACCTCTCACTGACATGACAAGAAAAGGGACGGATTTTTCTAAATGGTCGGACAAAGCTTGCCAAGCTTTTTCCTCTTTGAAAAAATGTTTTGCTTCGGCACCGTTCTCATCCAACCAGATGCATCACAGCCGTTCGTTGTGGAGGTGGACGCGTCTGACGTAGGGGTGGGTGCAATATTGTCCCAGGGTCCGTCCCCTGGTAAATGGCATCCGTGCGCTTTCTTTTCTAAAAAATTGTCGTCCGTCGAAAGGAATTATGATATCGGCAATAGGGAACTTTTGGCCATTAAGTTGGCTTTGAAGAATGGCGTCACTTTTTGGAGGGGGCAGTCCACCCGGTCACCGTCATTACTGATCACAAGAACCTGCTGTATTTGGAATCTGCTAAGCGTCTGAATTCCAGACAAGCTCGATGGTCGTTGTTTTTTACCAGGTTTAATTTTGTTGTCACTTATCGCCCTGGATCTAAGAATGTTAAGGCGGATGCCTTGTCTCGCAGTTTCCCAGGGGCCGGGAAAATGGATGACCCGATTCCTATCCTTCAGGAGGGGGTGGTAGTGTCGGCTGTATGTTCTGAGCTTGAGGAGGAGGTGTTAGAGGCTCAGGGGGACGCCCCTGCAGGACCTCCAGGGAGACTGTTTGTCCCAAATCAGTTGAGACAAAAGGTTATTGAGGCACATCATAATTCTGCTTTAGCAGGACATCCAGGGAGTAAGGCTACTTTAGATCTCCTTTCTCGCCGGTTTTGGTGGCCTAACGTTAATAAAGATGTTTTAACTTTTGTCGCGTCATGTGGGGTTTGTGCTCGCTCTAAGACCCCTCATACCCGTCCGTCTGGGACCCTCTTACCCTTGAAACTTCCGGAGCGTCCATGGACTCATTTGTCTATGGACTTCATCACGGACCTTCCTCAGTCGTCAGGGAAGACTGTCATACTGGTGGTTGTTGACAGGTTCAGTAAGATGGCACATTTCATTGCTCTTCCTGCCCTCCCTAATGCTAAAACTCTGGCGCAGGTGTTCATTGGGGAGATTGTGAGACTTCATGGGTTGCCTTCTGATGTGGTGTCAGATAGGGGGTCTCAGTTTGTGTCCAAGTTTTGGAGGGCATTTTGTTTACGTCGGGGGATGCAATTGTCATTTTCCTCGGCTTTTCATCCGCAGACCAATGGTCAGACAGAGCGTCTGAATCAAAGCCTAGAGACTTATCTTCGGTGTTTTGTGTCAGAGAACCAGGAGGACTGGTCTTCTTTCTTGCCTCTGGCAGAGTTCGCTCTTAACAACAGGCGGAGCGAGTCCACTGGTAAGTCCCGTTTTTTGGGGCATATGGTTTTCATCCCCAGTTTTGTACATCAAAAGATGTGCCAATTGTGGCACTTTACCCGGCTCTTCCCACTTGCCCTGTAGCGGTGGCAAGCGGGGTAATAAGGGGTTAATGTCACCGTTGATTGCACGTTGACAATAAGACCGGTTAATAATGGAGAGGCGTCAATAAGACACCGATCCATTATTAATCCCAAAGTTATTAAATGCATAAAAAAAGACAAAGCAAGAAAAAAGTATTTTAATGAAATAAAAGAGACAACACAGTTTTCATTTATTTTATTGTACTCTCATACCTGCGACGCCATCGATCTCCTGTAAAAAAAGAAAAAAAAAAACCAACAGTATACCACCTGTCCGACGCAGTCCATAGTAACGACAGTCCCACGACGATCCAGCTCTGCTACATCGCAATGACAGGCAGAGCCTGTCATCGCGACGCAGCACAGCTGATTACCTGCTTCCCCGGCGGTGACGTCATCGGACTGACTGCTTTACGGCCGGGATTACCCAGCAGTCACTGCAGTTATCGCGAGAAACTGCATGTGACCGCCGGGGAGAAGAGGATGGCGGCCATGAAGCAGTCCAGGAAGTGACCGCCGGAGATCTTCTGCCAGGTAAGTGCTGCTGACTCCTGACAGACCCGACCGACGGACACTGACAGTGACAGACCCGACCGACGGACACAGACAGTGACAGTGACAAATCCGATTCCGGTATTCGATAAGACGAAAATATCGAAACGAATTATCGAAAGGCAGATAGAGCTAATATCGGCCGATAGCCGATATTTGCATTATCGTATTGCTCAACACTAATCATGATATGTCCTGCACCGGGAGGCTCATGTGGGCACTACAATGGGAGCCGGGCTCCTATAGCATATTTATAGAATCTTTATTTCTTTCTCTCTCTGTTCTTTCTTTCCCATCTTTCTTTCTTTCTTTCCCATCTTTCTCTCTGTTCTTTTTCTTTCTCTCTGTTCTTTCTTTCCCCTCTTTTTCTCTCTCTCTGTTCTTTCTGTTCTTTCCTTTCTTTCTCTCTCTGTTCTTTCTTTCTCTCTGATCTTTCTTTCTCCTTTCTTTCTC
The DNA here is from genome assembly GCA_033576555.1 of Oophaga sylvatica. Lineage (NCBI taxonomy): Eukaryota > Metazoa > Chordata > Amphibia > Anura > Dendrobatidae > Oophaga > Oophaga sylvatica. The sequence goes on along the minus strand of JARQOD010000003.1, from coordinate 219,710,411 downwards.
TCTGTTCTTTCTTTGTCTCTCTGTTCTTTCTTTCCCCTCTTTCTATCTCTCTGTTCTTTCTTTCTTTCCTTCTTTTTCTTTCTTTCTCTCTGTTCTTTCTTTCTCTTTCTCTCTGTTCTTTCTTTCATTCCTATCTTTCTTTCTCTCTGTTCGTTTTCTTTCTTTCTCTCTGTTCTTTGTTTCCCCTCTTTCTTTCTATCTCTCTGTTTTCTTTCTTTCTCTCTGTTCTTTCTTACTCTCTGTTTTTTCTTTCCCCTCTTTCTTTCTTTCTCTCTGTTCTTTCTTTCTTTCTCTCTCTCTGTTCTTTCTTTCCCATCTTTCTTTCTCTCTATTTCTCTGTTCTTTCTTTCCCCTTTCTTTTTCTCTCTCTCTGTTCTTTCTTTCTCTCTCTGTTCTCTTTCTTTCCCCTTTCTTTCTTTCTTTCTTTCTTTCTTTCTTTCTTTCTTTCTCTGTTCTTTCTTTCCCCTGTCTTTCTTTCTTTCTTTCTCTCTGTTCTTTCTTTCTTTCCTCTCTTTCTCTGTTCTTTATTTCCCCTCTTTCTTTCTCTCTCTATTATTTCTTTCTCTGTTCTTTCTTTCCCCCTCTGTCTTTTTTTCTCTGTTCTTTCTTTCCCCTCTTTCTTTCTCTCTCCCTCTCTGTTCTTTCTTTCTCTCTCTGTTCTTTCTTTCCCCTCTTTCTTTCTTGCTTTCTTTCTCTCTGTTCTTTCTTTCCCCATCTGTCTTTCTTTCTCTGTTCTTTCTTTCCCCTCTTTCTTTCTCTCTCCCTCTCTGTTCTTTCTTTCTCTGTTCTTTCTTTCTCCTCTTTCTTTCTCTCTCCCTCTCTGTTCTTTCTTTCCACTCTTTCTTTTTTTCTCTCTCTGTTCTTTTTTTCTGTCCCCTTTCTTTCTCTCTGTTCATTCTTTCTTTCCCATTTTTCTTTCCCATCTTTCTTTCTCTGTTTCTTTCCCGTCTTTCTCTCTCTTCTTCCTTTCCCCTCTTTCTTTCTCCCTCCCTCTCTGTTCTTTCTTTTTTTTTCTCTCTTTGTTCTTTCTTTCCCGTATTTCTTTCTTTCTCTCTTTGTTCTTTCTTTCCCGTCTTTCTTTCTTTCTCTCTCTGTTCTTTCTTTCCCCTTTCTTTCTCCCTCCCTCTCTGTTCTTTCTTTCCCCTCTTTCTTTCTCCGTCTGTTCTTTCTTTCCCCTCTTTCTTTCTCTCTCCCTCTCTGTTCTTTCTTTCTCTCTCTGTTCTTTCTTTCCCCTCTTTCTTTCTTGCTTTCTTTCTCTCTGTTCTTTTTTTCCCCATCTGTCTTTCTTTCTCTGTTCTTTCTTTCCCCTCTTTCTTTCTCTCTCCCTCTCTGTTCTTTCTTTCTCTGTTCTTTCTTTCTCCTCTTTCTTTCTCTCTCCCTCTCTGTTCCTTCTTTCCACTCTTTCTTTTTTTCTCTCTCTGTTCTTTTTTTCTGTCCCCTTTCTTTCTCTCTGTTCATTCTTTCTTTCTTTCCCATTTTTCTTTCCCATCTTTCTTTCTGTTTCTTTCCCGTCTTTCTCTCTCTTCTTTCTTTCCCCTCTTTCTTTCTCCCTCCCTCTCTGTTCTTTCTTTTTTCTCTTCTGCTCTTTCTTTCCCGTCTTTCTTTCTTTCTCTCTTTGTTCTTTCTTTCCCGTCTTTCTTTCTTTCTCTCTCTGTTCTTTCTTTCCCCTTTCTTTTTCCCTCCCTCTCTGTTCTTTCTTTCCCCTCCTTTCTTTCTCCGTCTGTTCTTTCTTTCCCCTCTTTCTTTTTTTCTCTCTCTCTGTTCTTTCTTTCCCCTTTCTTTGTTTATTTCTTTCTCTCTCTACTCTCTCTCTGTTCTTTCTTGCTTTCCCCTCTTTCTTTCTCTCTCTCCTTTCTTTCTCTCTGTTTTCTTTTTTCTCTCTCTGTTCTTTCTTTCTTTTACTCAGTACCAGTGTGCCCACAGTACCAGTCACTGTGCCCTCAGTACCAGTCAATGTGATCACCAGTGCTAAATGGGTGTGGTTGGGGCGTGGACATGGGTGTGACTAGTTGTGAAATGGGTGTGGTCAGGGCGTGGCCTAAAATTTGCCGCTACACGCGCCACAACCTTTGTCCCTCTTTCTCGTCTTCAAAAGTTGGGAGGTATGATAAGGGAACACCTATATGACATTGAACACCCCTCTAATCGTACCATGTCCAATGCATCTAATCATTTTGTGAATGTTCACAATAGGATGACAACCAGTTTTACAATCTATGCGATGGAACACATATTTAAAAAAGTGCGCTGCAGCAACAGAAGTGACACATTACATAGGAGAGAAGCATATTGGATTTTTGCTTTAGATACTCTGGTTACTTGATGTCTAAACCTTCAAAAATAAATGTTGTTACATTATTAGTTACATTACATTCTTTCTTGTTTTCATTTGTATTCATAGGTACATTTTTTGGCTATTCTAGTATGTCTCTCTCCTTTTTTTTTCTCTTTCCTGAATGCAATAAACCTGTTTTCTAATCAACCTGATGGATATATAAGGTTCCTCCCTTGGTTTAGTGTTCATTCTCACCAAGTCTAAGAACCTGTCCTGTTCGAAATGCAATTTGTTGAATATATGTCCTTTTTTCCTCCCATGTTCCTCCCCCCCCCTTTTTTTCAAATATCCTTTGGCAAATGTTTTTTGGATATTTCTTTTTCAAATGAATAAGAATAAATCCTGGATTTTATTTGTAACGTATCAGGAGCTGGATCAAATTTTTTTTTCCCTCATCTAACTGAGCTCTCGCAGCAGTGCTGATCGCAGACTCCTGAACCTGCTGCAGCTGGTGGAGGGTGAACTGGTTTATTGCCTTGCATTCATCTAAAGTTAAAGATGACACATTTCCTTTCTATTTTAGGCATAAAAAATATATTGCGATCTTTCACATTTTTAAAAGTGCAAAAAGGAAAATGAGTGGATGCATAAGTGTGGACACCCTGCATGGTTAGTACCTAGAAGCACGCCCTTTTTCAGGTATCAGAGTTTGTAAATACTTTTTGCAGCCAGCCAAGAGTCTTTCAATTCTTGTATGATGGATTTTCATCCATTCTTCCTTGGAAAATTCTTCCAGTTCTGCTCGATTCCTGGGTCATCTTACATGCGCTGCTATTCTGAGGTCTAGCCACAGATTTTCAATGATGTTCAGACCAGGGGACTGTGAGAGTCATTGTAAAACCTTGAGCTTGGGCTTTTTGAGGTAGTCTATTGTGAATTTTGACATGCGTTTAAGATCATTATCCATTTGTAGAAGCCATCCTCCTTTGAACTTAAGTTTTTTTACAGATGGTGTTATGTTTGCTTAAAAATGGGTTTAAATTTAATTGAATCCATTCTTCACTCTACCAGTGAAATTTTCCCAGTGCCATTGATCAATCTCCATGCTTAATGGTTGGTGAAATTCTGTGCCCTTTTTTCTCCACACATACGTTTGATCATTGAGTTGTATTTTAAACTCATTGGTCCACAGGACTTGTTTCCAAAATGCATCCGGCTTGTTTAGATGTTCTTTTGCATACTTCTGATGCTGCATTTTATGGTGAGTATGCAGAAGAGATTTTCTTCTGATTCTTCCAAAAAGGCCATATTTGTACAGTAGAACAATGAACACTGCTGACTGGCATTATCAATTCCTTGGATATCTTTTTGTATCCCTTTCCTGTTTTATACAGTTCAACTACCTTTTCCCGTAGATCCATTGAGAATTCTTTTGCTTTCCCCATGACTCACAATCCAGAGACGTCAGTGGCTGGATGAAAGATGCAAGAGTCTGTCTGAATCCCCGAAAAGCACTCAGCTTTTATGCACACACACTGATTACAAGCAAACAGGTCATAGGTGAGGATGTTACCTTTAGTAGCCATTCAAACCCATTTGTGTCAACTTCTGTGCATGTTATCATGCCAAAATCTCCAGGGTATTTGTACTTTTTATCATGGCCTTTTGGATTTTAGGTTGTCAATATGATTTAAAAAGAGAAAACACAGTAGTTTGACAATAAATGGCTTCACCCAACCACTAACCATGAGTGGAGAAACAGTTTTGGTGTTATCATTCATATTCTCTAAAAAAGGCCAAGACAGCAAAAATTCTGTCGGGGTATGTAAACTGTAGATGTCTCCTCTGAATTGTAAAGTGCTGCGAAACATGTTGGTGCTATAGAAATAATAATAATTATTATCTAATATTACACATATCTTGAATTTATATTATCAATTGTCAATAGTCCAAAAAGCTAACATTTGTACCATAGCATGTCCCTATGGGAAGAGAGAAGGGCCTATGGGTTGAAAATGTTGAAATATTTAAAGAGAAGGCAAACATTTCTGTACGGGGCTGGAATGCTGGATAACATTATCAGAGTTCAAAGGCCATAAGGCTAAAGAGTAACATGAAAAGTATATGCGATAAGATCTAGATCCCGAGGAAGATATAAGGGGCTAATATTATAAAAGAATTCAGCTCATCTTAAGAAAGAATTTTAATAAGAAAATGACCTGACTGTATTTTCCCTCCATCACATTATTCTTGCCATTATGTTTTGATAGTGATCATGAACAGCACATCAATGTCACTACAGTTTTACTTTACACTGGAAGAAGGGAAAGAAAAAAGAAGGGATTGAATTTCAGCAGATGTATGAATGGTGTACTCCATAAATTTACATGATAGAACGTGTCCAATACAATACATGATGATTTCTATCTTATATAGCTGACTATCAGTTTTACTATGGTCAGTTTACGAACTGGTCGATGTCCAGCTAGCAAACCACCATATCAATTACAAGGAAGTGATTGCTGTAGTCACTTGCTTTTTTCAGTAATTTCGTATGTGACAAAAATTGAGCAGGTCGAATAAGTCAGAGATCTTGTCATAAATCAGCAGCAAAATCTGCGTAAGTTACATGTTACGTTTCTGTGGATTCTCTGGGCATACTTGATACATTGTGCTAAAACCAGTGCAGAGTTGGGGGGAGTGCGAGCATGGCACAGAAATTCTCTTTTTAGTTTTATCACTGTAGCACACACCAGAGGTAAATTTAGGTTTTCTTGCACATAGGGCAAAAATTCAGTTTGGTGTCCCCTCTTATAAGCAGCTTAAGCGGTTTGTGCAATCGTCATATGACTTCTCATATGCGATTTGCATGCATACTTAGTCACGTGCCGGCTTGCTGCTCTTCTTAATTCTCTCCTTATTCAGTGAAAAACTACAACCCCTGCTTTATTTACAGAAGCAGGAAGAGAAGCTAGTTGGCACCTGATCATAATTATGAAAATCGCATATGAATCACCATGTGATGATTGCTGGAATTAGGAAGCAGAGCTGAATCCTGACACCGAGTGTATTACACGCTTTTATGATTTGTAGGATTTGGCATGCACTTAATTTCATAGTTAATGGTAACATAAATGATACACTTGTAGTAACACTTAACTTGTCAGATGGCACAATGCTTTTTCAATATAGCCATGTATATGTTATTTAACACATTATAGATTGATACATTTGTCCAAGATCAGAACCAATAACAGTACATGAATACGTCACCAGAATCACTAATAGTACATGGATACAGGTCCATCATCAAGGCATTACTGCCCTTACTGGCGTATGGGGTCCGATGAGCAGAGGCATGAGCAGTTAAAATTTGTTGCCGTGTTGGAGATTCCTCCCGCATGGCAACAGTTAACAGCCGCCAGCAAGTCACAGGCCAGCAGCTGACATCAGCGGGTACGTTGGCGGCGTATTATGTCACTGTCATACACCGGAACGAAGGTCCGCGCCTCAGATGTATCGAGTAGAGGACACTGCTGGATCTCGGCCAGGTAAGGAGAAACTTTTTAATTTTTTTGTAAAGCCTCAATATGGGGCTGCATTATACTGTTATGGAGGTACATTATACTATGGGGGGGGTATTATATTATGGGGTGCATTACACTACTATGGGGCTGCATTATACTACTATGGCACTGCATTATAATGCTATGTGGGTGCATTATACTGCTATGCGGGTGCATTATTCTACTATGGGGCTGCATTATACTATAGAGGTTGTGGTGTAGTGACACCTGATGCAGCTAGGGGGCACTGTGTATGCTCCTCGAGGTATGCATGGAAGCATGGTTTGTGTTGTGGTGAAGGACCTGTGATGAGGTCATGATCAGGTGACCTAACCATGTGATCCTGACCTCACCTATGTTATGTGTATCAAAAGGACCTGTGATGAGGTCATGGTCAGGTGACCTAACCATGTGATCCTGACCTCACCTATGGGTGGGGTTACACCTATGTAATGGAGTTTGTTTTGCACCTGTGAGAGAGTGTGTGGGAGTCTGTGAGTGTGAACAGACTTCCATGTGTCCAAGGCAGGACATTACAGAGAGGTCTCTGTGAATGAAGAGTGAGGCTCCAGGCAGGAGCTGAAGCATTGAAGAGCTGTATTATATGTTACCATATGGTTTATGATGTAATAAACCTAAGGACTTTTTGCATAAGATCGAGTCTCCTGATTACCTCTGAAGCAGCCGAGTGAGTGAAACCTTACAATTGGTGGATGGAATGCTGGCAGCGACCCAAGGAGCACATGTTCCAGGACTGGGAATGAGGAATCAGAGGAGGAACGGACGGTCTGTGAAACCGTGAGTGTGACCAGTGGTCACGAATAAACTGTGCATTTATGTTGATGTGGTGCCTCTGAAGATATGAGGTATCTGAAGACGCTATTAAGCAGTGGTGACAGACAGGAGTCTGTGTTATGTTGACCGGGGTCATTGAAAATTGAAGTAAGCAAAAAAAAAGCATGCTGAGATGATACCTCAGAGGAGGTGTCCGGAAACCTGCGTGGCCAACAGGTAACAGACAGGAGTCTATGGTGTACTGACGGGTCAGTGAGACTGTTTTTTCCTTTTTGGGATGCCTCTCTGAGAGAGGAGGTGTCCGGAAATCTCTGTGGCCAAGAGTGACAGACAGGAGTCTGTGTTGTGCTGACGGGTCAGTGAAAGACTGTTTTTTTCCTTTGTGGGATATCTCTGCGAGAAGAGGTGTCCGGAAAATCTCTCTGGCTGAGAGTGGTGACAGACAGGAGTCTGTGTTGTGCTGACGGGTCAGTGAGAAACTGTTTTTTTTCTGGGACACGTGTGAGGTGTTTGCTGTGGCTCGTGGAGTCATGAAGGTGACAAGCGGCTGGCTGTGACTCGTGAGGTCACGAAGGTGACAAGCGGCAAGACAGCGCAGTGTGCAGAGACTTGTGGTGGCAGGAGCTACAGTGACTGTTGCAGCAAGAGGTCTGCAGCAGCTGGAGCTGCAGTGGCAGCCGGAGCTGCAGTGGCAGCCACAGCAGCTTGGGAGTAGCATCTGGAGGTGCTGGTTGTTGGTGGCTGCAGCGGTAGCGGTAGCAGTACCACCAGGAGCTGGTGTGGTAAAGAGGACAGTGTGAACCGAGGCACACGGACTCTTAAAGGGCCGGTACACGCCCTGGGTGGAAGACACTGTCTGAGGGTACTGTGTGGACTGGGGCCTGTGGGAGCCGTGGTGTGTACCCAGTGATGGGTGGTGTCCCAAAAGGGGGGCGGCAACCCAAAGCAGGGATGGTTACCCAAAAGGGGGCGGTAACCCAAATTGGGATTGTGGCCCGAAAGGGGGCGGAGTCCCAAAAGGGGGTGGTAGCCAAAAATCAGTAAAGTGGCCCGAAAGGGGGCGGAGTCCCAAAAGGGGGTGGCACCGGTTTCCTCAGTGGACATATCTGAGGAACAGCGGTGTGGGTGTTATACGTATTCCGCATGTGGCATAGACTTCCCATTTGATAACAGCCCACAGGTGTGTACGGTAATGTTACATAGGGAAGGAGTCTCTGGACAGTTGGACTCAAAGAGTCAGGTGACTCTGAAAGGAACTCCGCTAGTTCTCTGTCTGACCGAGAAAAAGGTCCAGGTGTGCTGCATCCACGGGCTCATTGTGGACTATTTGGTAGACAGGGTGACGCTTGAGATGTCCACAAGTGTCGAGGATCAAGATGGCGGTATACCACCGAACGTATTGTACCCCTATGAGAGGGCACGGGACTTTGTATTTTTTGAAAATGCATGGGAACTTGATAAAGTGTGGTGTTGTTTAGAGGAGGGAGCCCCATCACAGCAGGCGGCTGTAGTGGTTCCTTGCCGTGTGAAGTGTGAAAAGGAGGTAAACCCTAATAGCGATAGTCCCGAGCCCCAGGTGACCAGAAGAAAGTGTGGGTCAGACCAACTCGGGGACTTGGAGGTGACGAGACGTGTGACCGTGGGAAAAGGTTTAGCTCTAGCGCAGGGGTCTGACTCCTGTCTAGGTGGGGACGTGCTGTTCCAGGATGACAGGGGGAGTGGGAGTGACTCCTGTGCAGACTGTGACTCGACCGCAAGGGAAAGCGAGTGCAGTAAGGTGGAGCCAAGTAAAAATGGTAGATCTTCCTCTCGCCGCAGGGGCCGCGGAAAGGCGGGACAGGCTACAGCCTCTAAGAAGAGAAATGATGAGGATAAGTCAGGGTCAGGTACCGGTCAGGTTACTGTCCTTGATAAAGAGGCCACGTTATCTCTGAAAAATCCCAGTACAGAGGTAGGGCTGGAGGTAGAACAGACCTGTAGTAGATCCACATCTGCAATGCCGGAAAGGGTGAAATGGCTCAGTATGATGAAGGCTCCAGGGTACCGGAGGTAGAGCTGTTGAAAGAAACAGTAAAAGAGGCAGTTGAGCAAGAAAGGGTCCTGAGACGAATAATTGAGCACAGAATGGAGGAGCTGGAGAAGGAAGTCTCTAAGCTCAGAGATCATCTGTCAGCGTGTCATAGTATGAACAAGGCCCTATGGAAAGATATGGAGGTGCTCAGAGAGGCCCAGGAGAAGCATCAGCAGGAACTTCTCCGGAGGGAGGATGAGTGTCACGGCTTGGCAGAGGAGCGAGATAAAGTTCTTCGTAAGCTCAAGATGGAGAAAGAGACTAATGCCCAGCTCCAGAAATCCACGGGAGACGAAGTACAGCAAGCAAAGTGCCACACAGATGGCCACACAAGAAATGCTGAGGTCTTGGAGAACTGCGCTGATGCTCAGGAGGAGGAGGTCCAACAGCATGTTCAGGAAAAGGAGACATCGCTTTTCAAGTGTATGATAGAGGTACCCGAAGACATGCAAGAAGCTTGTGCCAGTGAGGATGTACATGAGGCCTTTAGAAAAGCGGTAGAAGCATGTAGTGTGAACTGGGTGCCAGAGATGAAACAGTTAGTCATACTGTCGACTAAGGAAGTCACACTGAAGCGAGTGGCTGTCCTGAGAGACATGCACCTACATTGTCTCCGCACAAAGCAACTGATCCTGTTGAGAAATAACGAAGCCACTCGACGTTTGGAGCAAGCAAGAAAGGCTCAAAGTCAGCTTGGATTAATGGAGGACATCATTCAAGTGCCCAGAGGTCTGGTGAAGAAAGTCATCGGAAGACTTGGGAAAATGATGCAGGAGATGGTGAATAAGTCCGGTGTGACGAGAGTCAGGATTCCGGCAGATGACGAAGTCCAGGTCGTGGGTGAAGACGGGATGGTACCGTTCCTCGTTGTCGGATCCAGGGAGAGCCTTGGGAATATCCGGATGCTCCTGGAGTATCGTGTGTCCTACCTGAGAGAAGTAGAGCAACTACGACTTGAGAGGGACCAGGTCAACAGGAACCTGCAGAAAATAGAAAGAAGATGGCCTCCACCTTCAACCCGTGGTATTGAGAGGAGAAGAGATAGAAGTAGTGATGCCTCAGTTAGCTCAGTGATGAGTGACTTAAGCAGGAGAACCTATAGTGGAAAAAATGAAAAGGACGCAGACCAGACAGGACGTATGGGTGCAAGTGAATTGCGACGCCGTACTGACCGCTGGGGAGGCGGGTGGTCTGACAGAGGGCCCGACTTAGCCAGACGGTTTGACTGGCAGAGACGACCGAGAAGGATCTCTGGTCGGGTAATAAGTGTTCAACCCCACAAGTTTGAACAGAGGGGGGAGGTATGTGGTGTAGTGACACCTGATGCAGCTAGGGGGCACTGTGTATGCTCCTCGAGGTATGCATGGAAGCATGGTTTGTATTGTGGTGAAGGACCTGTGATGAGGTCATGATCAGGTGACCTAACCATGTGATCCTGACCTCACCTATGTTATGTGTATCAAAAGGACATGTGATGAGGTCATGGTCAGGTGACCTAACCATGTGATCCTGACCTCACCTATGGGTGGGGTTACACCTATGTAATGGAGTTTGTTTTGCACCTGTGAGAGAGTGTGTGGGAGTCTGTGAGTGTGAACAGACTTCCATGTGTCCAAGGCAGGACATTACAGAGAGGTCTCTGTGAATGAAGAGTGAGGCTCCAGGCAGGAGCTGAAGCATTGTAGAGCTGTATTATATGTTACCATATGGTTTATGATGTAATAAACCTAAGGACTTTTTGCATAAGATCGAGTCTCCTGATTACCTCTGAAGCAGCCGAGTGAGTGAAACCTTACAAGGTGCATTATAATACTATGGGGCTGCATTATACTATGGGGGTGCATTATACTACTATGGGGCTGCATTATACTACGGGGGTGCATTATTCTACTATGGGGCTGCAATTATACTATGGGGTTGCATTATACTACTATGGGGCTGCATTATACTATGAAGGTGCATTATACTGCTATGGGGCTGCATGATACTATGGGGGTGCATTATACTACTATGGGGCTGCATTATACAGGGTGGGCCATTTATATGGATATACCTAAATAAAATCCTTCCTCTTTGTGGCACATTAGTATATGGGAGGGGGAAAACTTTTCCATATGGGTGGTGACCATGGCGGTCATTTTGAAGTTGGCCATTTTGGATCCAACTTTATTTTTTTTCAATGGGAAGAGGGTCATGTGACAAATCAAACTTATTGAGAATTTCACAAGAAAAACAATGGTGTGCTTGGTTTTAATGTAACTTTATTCTTTCATGAGTTGTTTACAAGTTTATGACCACTTATAAAATGTGTTCAAAGTGCTGTGTTGGATTGTAAGTGCAATCCTCTTCTCCCACTCTTGACACACTGACAGCAACACCAAGCCATCAAGGTCTCCCGATCTGACCCCATTAGACTTTTATCTTTGGGGTCATCTGAAGGCAATTGTGTTATGATTTGGTAGCTGAGGAGAGCAAGCAAAAACGGCAATACACCAGAGAGGTTGGAATCTACTGGATTGCAGTACCCTGACTAACCACCACAACTAAAGGCAGCCGTGGAGCGTACTTACGTTGGTCCTAGACACCTCGTCACAGCCTGAGAGGTTAACTACACCTAAAGATAGAAAGAGGAAAAGCTATCTGCCCCGGAGCAGTTCCCCAAAGAACATAGGAAGCCCCCAAACATGTAATGGCGGTTAGACAAGAGGAAATACAGACACAGACAGAAAATAGTATGAGCAAACGTTGGGGCCCAATCTTCCTAGACAGAAAAGGATAGGAAGGACACTTACTGCAATCCCAAAAAAAACCTAAAAAGTACCAACTCTACTAATTGCAAAAACACCTGAGATCACACGACCTCTACCACCTAAATTAGTTCTCTGGTGTAACAAAACTAAGCCGCAGCCACTGAAGAAAAACTGGAAAAGGCAAATGAACAAACAACAGTGGCTCAGACAAACTGAGAGGAGCACAACCCCCGGAGGGGACCTGGCTGACCTCCACAAAAGTGCAGGAAACAATGCAAAAAGCAGGCACAAAAATAAAAACAGAAAATGTCTTATCTGAGAGCAGGAGAAGAGGCAAGATTCAGCAAGCTTCCAAGTGAACCAGGAACCACAGTTGAGACAAGAACAATTGATCACCGGCAACCCTGATGGGAGGGAACCTCCCTTATATAGGACCAGTCTGTAACTCCTGATTGCCAATCTTCACTAAATGGTTCAGCACTGTCTGCAACCACCAGAGGGAGCTTCTGCTCAGAACTCATTTCTAACACATTCACAACACAATTGTCTATGCTGTGAAGATACGAGATGTGCAGCATCTGAAACAATAGATACTGGAAGTCTGTGCTAGCATTTCTTCTGTACTATAGGAGTGCATTATACCGCTATGGGGGTGCATTATACAGCTATAGGGGTGCATTATGCTACTCTATATGACTATGGGATGCATTATACTATTATGGATGACTATGGCGGCAACATGGAGAGACATGAGGCAGAATGAGAGGACACGTGGGGTCCAGAATATGACTATGGGATGCATTATACCATTATGGATGACTATGGCGGCAATATGGAGAGACACGAGTCAGAATTGGGAGGATACATGGGGTCCAGAATGTGGGATATTATTACTGTAGGGGCTAATTAAAAAATATTATTTTTGAGGAGACTGTTTTCAGTGTGGGGGAGGAGAGGTCCTGTTACTGTGCAGGGCAACACAGTCGCGTTTTTCTTCATCTGGCATAGTCTAGTTTGGGAAAAAATTGGGGATTGTGCTCTAGATAACTGTGTTATTTTCTGCAGAGACAAGACCTGGCTGGAAGACATAATGGCAGTCTGAACTGGATGAAGAAGAATGTAATGTATGTAGTACAGTTCATATAGCGTCTTGTGCTTGGGTGCGATGAAAACACAGGAGTCACAGGTTTGATATAGAAAAGTCCTGTATTACTTCATACAAGTTGGCAGAAATAGTCACACAGTTTGCAGACACAGAAACAGGAGACACAGCAGGCCAGAGTAATCCAAGCTCAGCAATCACTCTCCAATACAGATTCAGGATCTTCTTCTCTGTTACCGTAAGTCCATGCAAACGTGGGTCTTTCAAAGAGCAGGGTTCAGAGTCCACAAGTGCTTCAGAGTTCCTCAGTAGGAATAGCTGGAGTACAAGGTCCAAGGCTTACAGGAGTCAAGTCACAGGTTCACTGCAGGCTAGATTCTGAAGCACTGATTGCTCAGCTGTGGCTGCTTAAGAAGCAAAGGAGAGAATCAGGGCGGGAACATGCAAGCTGGAAACTCCATTTTGACTGAGGGCAAGATAGCTGCAGCAAGACAGAAAGCAAAATGGCCGACGAACAAACTGAGTTTCAGGAATATATACATAGAACCTTACATTACTCCCCCCTTAAGGACAACCTCCGGATGACCTCAGACCAGGCTTGTGTGGGTACCTCTGATGAAACTGACGGAGCAAGCGAGGAGCATTAACGTTATTGACCGGTTCCCATGAGTTGTCCTCCACTGGGTAGCCCTGCCATTTAATCAGATATTGTAACTGATTTCTATACAACCTGGAATCTAAAATCCTTTCCACCACAAATTCTTCCTGACCATCGACTAGCACTGGGTCAGGGCAAGGAGAGGAACGTCCAGGAAACGTATTGGGTGTCGCAGCCTTTAGTAGGGATACATGAAAGACAGGGTGGATTCTCATAGTTCTGGGCAGTTGAAGACGACAAGCAACGGCATTTATAATTTTACTGATTTTATAGGGTCCAATGTACTTATGTCCCAACTTAGACGATGGAATCCTTAACTTAAGATTTCTGGTTGACAGCCAGACCAAGTCTCCTACCTTGAAAGCTGGTGCAGGTTTACGAAATTTATCTGCTGCTTTCTTGTACCTTTCTTGAGCCGATTCCAGATTTTCCTTTAGAAGATCCATATTCTTCTGTAAAGACGTGATTCTTTCAGCCACTGCTGGTAAAGGCGTTTCTATGGGAAATCGTGGTAGAATGTTAGGATGATAACCTAGATTAGAGTAAAAAGGAGACTGTTTAGTGGAGGCACTCTGAGAGTTGTTATACGAGAACTCAGCTAATGGAAGTAGATCCACCCAATCATCCTGTAGGTGGCAGATAAAGCAGCGGAGATACTGCTCCAGGGTTTGATTGGTTCGTTCGGTCTGTCCATTAGTCTGGGGATGAAAAGCAGAAGAAAGGTTTACTTTAATGTCCAATGCTGCACAGAAATTTTGCCAAAACCTAGAAGTGAATTGCACCCCTCGATCCGAAATAACCTCATCGGGTACTCCATGTAAGCGAAACACATCTTTAATCATCAAATCTGATGTCTGTTTTGCAGTGGGTAAGCCGACACAAGGGATAAAATGAGCTGCCTTTGTTAGACGGTCAACCACCACTAGAATGGTGTTCTTCCCCTGAGAGGTTGGTAACTCCACAATGAAGTCCATAGAAATGGATCCCCACGGGCGGGACGGGGTGGGAAGAGGCTGTAACAGACCAGTTGGTGAGGAGCGAGGTGTTTTGCATCTTGCACAGACCAGACATGAAGTGACATAATTCAAAACATCCTTCCTGCAAGTGGGCCACCAAAAGAAACGAGAAAGAAATTCCTGTGTCTTTAGAATTCCTCTATGCCCAGCTATCTTGGAATCGTGAATGAGTTGCAATACTCTTAATCTGACTGTTTCAGGAATATACAGACGTTGTCCCTGAATCCACACACCATTCTTAAAGACAAGACTTACGTCCCTTGGGGGTTGTGCCAAAAAGGAATCCGCATGGTATGCTTCCTTGATGTCCTTAAGTAGGTCTTGATTATGAATTACTCCTAGGAATCTAGAGTCAGGAAGAATAGTCTTAGGAGGAGTAATTGGACGTGTCTCTGCTGAGTAAATCCTAGAGAGTGCATCAGCCTTTCCATTGCGCGATCCTGGTCTATAAGAGATGATAAAATTAAATTGGTTTAAGAAAAGATTCCAGCGAGCCTGGCGAGGAGTCAGGCACTTAGCCGACCTGATAAACTCAAGGTTACGATGGTCTGTCAGGACGACTATTTGCTGTGCAGCTCCCTGAAGAAGGTGTCTCCATTCTTTGAAGGCGGCAATAATGGCCAACAACTCTCTATTGCCCACATCGTAGTTCCTCTCAGCCAAAGACAACTGCTGGGAAAAGAAGGCACAGGGATGCAAGACATTCTTCTCACCTGTTCTCTGAGAGAGTATAGCTCCAACGGCACAGTCTGAAGCATCCACCTCTATTATGAAGGCAAGCTCGGGGTTGGGATGTACTAGGATAGGTGCAGTGGTAAATTTATCTTTTAGATGGGAAAATGCTTCCTGGGCTTGGGGAGTCCAGGAAAACCTAGACTCTTTCCGGGTAAGTTGAGTGATAGGTGACACTACCTCAGAGAAATTTCTAATGAAACGTCTATAGAAGTTGGCAAACCCGATGAAGCGCTGTACCTCCTTCACATTTCTAGGACTTGGCCAATCCTTGATGGCTTGGGTTTTGCTTCCATCCATACTAATTCCTTGTGTAGACAGTACATACCCCAGAAATTGAATTTCGGTCCTATGGAATTCACACTTTTCAAGTTTGATGTAAAGATGATTTTGTCTTAGACGTTCCAAGACCATTCTCACATGTCCATGATGTTCCTCTGTGGAGTTAGAAAAAATTAGAATATCATCCAAATAAATTACCACGAATATATCTAGGAGATCCCTGAAGATGTCATTCACCAAGTGTTGGAAAGTGGCTGGGGCGGTACTCAGACCAAAAGGCATAACTAGATATTCAAAGTGTCCATAGCGTGACCTGAATGCAGTCTTCCATTCATCCCCAGGTCTAATACGGACTAAGTTATAGGCCCCACGAAGATCTAGTTTAGAAAAAATTTTGGCATGTCGCACTCTCTCCAATAACTCAGGGATTAAAGGCAATGGATAACGGTTTCTAATAGTAACCTTATTGAGTTCCCTATAGTCTACGCTTGGTCTCAGAGATCCATCTTTCTTTTTTACAAAGAAGATGGGTGCACCTGCAGGAGATGAAGAGGGGCGTATGAAGCCCTTGGCTAGATTTTCATCTATGTAATCCTTTAAAGCCTTTAGCTCGGGCCCCGCCAGGGGGTAGATCTTACCAAAAGGTATCTCTGCTCCAGGCAATAATTCAATTGGACAATCATATGGACGGTGAGGAGGAAGCTGGTCAGCGTTCTTCTTGTCACATAAATCCACATAGTCCTGGTATACAGCTGGTAGTTCAGGGACTGACATGATTCCTTTAGGAACAGAGCAAGCTGAAACTTTTGGACTCATCTGTTTCTCTGGAAAGTGTAATTCCTTGGTCTCCCAGTTAATGGTAGGATTCTGAGCCTGCAGCCATGGTAGCCCTAGAATAATGGGAAAGTGGGGAGAAGAGATAAGCATAAAGGACAGTTTCTCTTAATGATCTTTACCCATAAGAACCCTCAAAGGCTCTGTTTCCTGATCCACTGGTCCAGAGGTCAGCAGGGAGCCATCCACAGTTTCCATCTGTACTGGAGTAGCCTTCTTCACTGAACGTATTCCCTGTTTCAGAGCAAAGGAGACATCCATAAAATTTCCACTTGCCCCTGAGTCGATCATAGCAGAGCTAGACACCCAAGCTGAGTCAACCCAGAGTTTGATGGAAAGAAAGCAATGAGAATTGTTTTTCTTACAACTCAGCTGGGACACCGCTGAGGAAACTTGAAAAATGGCAGCGTTTACACAGTCAACGTCCTCAGAGGTAACGGAGTTTAAGTCCGAGAAATCAAGATCTGTTGCTGCAGATCTCTCTGGAGCCTGAGGCTCGGACCTGACAGATCCCCTCTCGCAACACTCACAATGAATGAGTGCTGCAGTAGTCTTACGAGAACGGCTGGGGCAGTTTATAATGAAGTGCCCTGACTTACCACAATAGAAACATAGATTCTCCTTAAAACGATGTTCCTTGCGTGCATCACTAACCCGTCGTTGTAAAGAGTCTACCTGCATGGGTTCAGGTTCAGGTTCCCGTGTAATCCTACTCAAAGGTTCCTTAGCTGGAGAGGAAGGTAGGAAAAGGTTAGTACGATTGCTTTCGAACCATCTCTCTTGCCTGCGTTCAGTCAGACGAGTATCAATACGGATGCAGTAGTTAATAAAGTCACCTAACGCAGTGGGAGGGTCGGCACGAGCAAGTTCATCCTTAATCAGTGGAGATAACCCCTTTCGAAAAATAGATTTTTTGGCGGAACTGTCCCAGGTGGTATCAAGGGCCCATCTCCTGAAATCCAAGGCATATTCAGCTACCGAGTGCTTACCTTGGCGCAAAGCTAACATGGCTGCTTCAGCTGTTGCACCTCGATTGGGGTCATCAAACACCTGCCCCATGGCTGAAATAAAATCATCAAGGTGATTCAAACAATCATCCTCAGTCTCAATCAGAGGGTTTGCCCACATTAAAGCCTTGTTGGTAAGCAACATAATTATAGTAAGCACCTTAGATCGTTCAGTGGGAAATTGTGAAGCATGTGCAGAAAAAAAAAGATTGCATTGATTAATAAATCCCCTGAATTTCTCACGTTCACCGCCAAAACGAAAAGGGGGCAACTTGGGAATCCCAGCACTCGGGGCTACGGCAGGAGCCTGGACTCGCCCCTCTAGAACCTCAATCCTGGCTCGCAAATCCTGGGTAGTCTGTCCAACCACTTGCAAATTGTGATTATTGAGGTCCTGTAGATTTGTAAAACGGGTCTTTATATTCTGCAAATCTGCAAGGATATTATCAGTCACTCCGCAAAGTTCCTTTATGCGGGCCTCCATTTTCCAGATCTTTTAAGACAGGATTACTGGAAGAAGAGGAGAGAAAAAAAACAATAGTGTTCACCTGTGGCAACACTGCAGAGAGAAAAAAAAATTAAGGGAACTGCTCACCTGGAATGGTTGTGAGAAGTCACAACCACTATCATCACAGAAAGTTTCAACCAGACATCTGATATCCAGAGTTACAGCAGACAAAAAAGAGAAAAGAAAGGAAAAAAAAAAAAACAATAGTGTTTACCTGTGGTAACACTGCAAAAAGAAAAAACTTAAGGGAATTGCTCACCTGGAATGGTTGTGAGAAGTCACAACCACTGTCATCACAGAAAGTACAACCGGACGTCTGATATCCACAGTACAGCAGACACAGCCTTCCAGACCCAGCAGACACTAACGTTTTGGCTTCAGAATCTTGTAATGTATGTAGTACAGTTCATATAGCGTCTTGTGCTTGGGTGCGATGAAAACACAGGAGTCACAGGTTTGATATAGAAAAGTCCTGTATTACTTCATACAAGTTGGCAGAAATAGTCACACAGTTTGCAGACACAGAAACAGGAGACACAGCAGGCCAGAGTAATCCAAGCTCAGCAATCACTCTCCAATACAGATTCAGGATCTTCTTTTCTGTTACCGTAAGTCCATGCAAACGTGGGTCTTTCAAAGAGCAGGGTTCAGAGTCCACAAGTGCTTCAGAGTTCCTCAGTAGGAATAGCTGGAGTACAAGGTCCAAGGCTTACAGGAGTCAAGTCACAGGTTCACTGCAGGCTAGATTCTGAAGCACTGATTGCTCAGCTGTGGCTGCTTAAGAAGCAAAGGAGAGAATCAGGGCGGGAACATGCAAGCTGGAAACTCCATTTTGACTGAGGGCAAGATAGCTGCAGCAAGACAGAAAGCAAAATGGCCGACGAACAAACTGAGTTTCAGGAATATATACATAGAACCTTACAAAGAAAAGCGAAGATGAAGGACTTCAACTAGAGACGTCACAGGTGAGTCAGTGTGTTACCTGTACGCTTACACTATATACTGTATACTATATACAGAGCTCCTGTGTATAATGTCTCTGGTGATCACTGTATTACCTGTACACTATATACAGTGTTCGTGTGTATAATGTCACTGGTGATCCCTGTATTACTTGTACACTGACACTGTATACAGAGCTCCTGTGTATAATGTCACTGGTTATCACTGTATTACCTGCACACTATACACTATATACAGAGCTCCTGTGTATATTTTAACTGGTGATCCCTGTATTACCTGTACACTGACACTATATCACTATATGCTGTATGCAGAGCTCCTGTGTATAATGTTACTGGTGAGCACTGTATTACCTGCACTCTGACACTATATATAGAGCTCCTGTGTATAATGTCACCGGTGATCACTGTACTACCAGTACATGGACACTATATCAAGTACAGATCTCATGTGTATAAAGACATTAGCATTGTGTTTTTTATTAATGATCAGTATTGTAGTATTCGGTCACCATGTGGTGGTAACATGTGGTCTGGTCATGGTGTGATGGTATTTGTTCCTTGTATGTGGTATTATTCGGTTACTATGTGGTGGTAATATGTGATCTGGTCATGATGTGGTGTTATTTGTTCCTTGTATGTGGTATTATTGGTCAACATGTGGTGGAAATATGTGATTCGGTCATGGTGTGGTGGTATTTGTCCCTTGTATGTGATGTTATTGGTAACTTTAAAAATTGAAAAATAAATAAAAATATACCTAAAATTGTATTGGATATTTTAACAAATGTTTAATAAGTTACGGTAGAGTAGAGTAGTGCCCGGCCAAAAGAGTCTGCTTTGTTTTGGTGGCAGATTAAAAAATCTTTTCGCCAAAACAAAATCTGCTGGCTATGTATGTGATCTGGTGATGGGAACTCTTAATGTGTGATTGAGGAGGACATAGTGCAGAAGTGGAGTTTTGGTGGGAGAAAAGAGAGGGTGGTGGGACTGTGGAAGGTTCAAGGTGTGGAGCCTGGGTGGAGTTTCAAGGGGGCCCAAAAATTTTGCCAGTATGGGCCCCAAAATTCCAAGTAGCATTACTGCATGGATACATCACCAGAACCATCATAAATAAAAAATAAAACATCACAACCACCATCAGTACATACATAAATCACAAAAACCACCATCAGTACAGGATATTTGACCAGAACCAACATCAGTACAGGAAAACATCACCAGAGCTACCATCAGAACATTAATACATCACCAGAACCATCAACAGAACAGAAATACAGCATTACAACCTCCATCAATACATGAATATAGCATCAAGCTTAGTATAGCGATCAATTGCAGTGTCAGGTCAGCCACATATACTGTATAAATGCAGCACATGAACCTTTTATTCACAGTATGTCTTTAACAATGGTAAGGAGATACTGGGAGTGTTTAACTGCCAATATCAGACTGCAGGCCATACAGGAACCACAATAATGATTAGAGGTAGTCAGTAGCACAAATAAACATTTACAATCAGGTACCACAAAGACAACATCTTCTCTGATTGGAGTCATTTTCTTTCTTTTCTTCTCCATCTTGTCAATATGCCAAGATGACTTTTTACATCCACAGCTCGTCTCTTCAGACTTCCATCTTCCCTGGTCTTCTGCAGCACATCCTTACACGGTGCCCTAAAAAAATTGTGTCATTTTAATGCTCCTGAATAAAAAGATCTACCCTACGATGTGCCCTTGAATAATTACCCCTCACTGCGCTCCACACTGTTCTCTACTTTCAATACTAGGACCCCTCTGACCACTGTTTTCCCTCTATATTGCAGTCTCTACACTGTC
>JARQOD010000003.1:219618736-219689915 GCA_033576555.1 Oophaga sylvatica | reverse complement strand
AAGGAGGTAATAGGGATATGGTACTTCATATATACCTTCCCGGTGGGACGCCCCCCTCACCTCATCATTGGGACCACTCCTCCTCACCGCCCTATAAGACGATACCCGGCGTATAAGACGACCCCCGACTTTTAAGAAGATTTTCAGGGGTTAAAAAGTTGTCTTATATGCCGGAAAATACGGTAATAGATTCCCTGCTGGAATAGTCCTCACTATTTAGCATATCAAATTTTTTGCAAATTCTTTAGGACACAAAAGCTAATAATGGGGTATCCTACTGTCATCTGTAATCTATCATTTGTAATCTATGGCGATTAGTAATAAAGATGGCCATATATGAGGAGGCCAAAATTTGAATTGACCATCAACATGCCAAACTATAATATCAGATTAGGAGACTTTTTTAATAAAAGAAAAAGCAAAGAGTGGGATTGCACATTTCATGCCATCCACAGTTACACAGGGGAAATTAGACATTACACAGCTCACACTGAAATTACAGTAAATGGTTGTCAGTGTATTCCAAAGACACTCTTTGTAGTCCTTCTACCCTCTAATAAGCCAAAACAGGGTACCCCTCTTTTAACTCAAAATTCTGTAATAGGGTATTTGTGAAAAAGTTTTCTAAACTAGACCCCTACTTTAATACCTACGTTTAGACTGTCAATGAGCGACTTCCAAATTAGTCTCACATTGCTACATTTCCAAATTTGAGCAATGTTAGCAATTACAGTGCCCATAGAGGTTGACACTCATTTTTTTGTACAAATTGCTAAGTTCAGCATCAGCCCCCTCTCCTTCATCTGCTCTGCACAGCCCTCTCTGCATTGTACTGAAGAATCAGGAGGCACAGGATGAGCATTATCATAGATTCCTACCATGCTTGAGAAAGCAATGAAAAAAAATGGACAAATTCAGATTTTTGTCAAACAGATGATTATCATCAAAAGGCATTTTGTCTACAATCTGAGGGTCCTGGAACAGATGTTGAGTGTTATTTCACAAAATTTGCGCCATTTTGGGATTACAGCGGATTTAACACATGTGAAAGTTTGAATGCATTTTCTACTACTTGAAAATGATTCTGCAAGTTGTTCTTTATGAAATCTGATTCATTTTGGACAAATAAGGTTTAAAAACGATGCATGAAATCTGTAATTTTTGTGCCCTCTCAGAACATTTTTCATACAAGAGCCATTAGTGCTAGACATGGCTTTCAGGCTAATGATTTGCAGGAGTTTCCTCCTCTATGCTTAGTAATTAGCTTCTGGTGCCCCCCTCCCCTTCTGCCAAATGAGTCAGTCTACCGGGGATATGTATACATAATACAATCAGCTCTTTTACAGTGAGTAATGTCATGATGTAGAAAAGATGGAAAACCCAGAATGGCGTGTTTTACAACCCCTTGTATGAAACACCAGGAAATACTTATAATCAAGCCCCCTTTTTCAGGTTCAATACTTACTCAATGTTCCAGTTTGTAAGAATTGTCATCTCAGGCAGGAAAAATACTTAAAAGTAGCAGCAGTTTGGTTCATCATGAAATCTGCTTCATTTTCCTAAAGTTTCTTAAAAAGTTTTGTTTTGTTCCAGGCTTAAAGGGAATCTGTGTGGCACCTGCATTTGCCAAGACTGCGATTCCTAATGCTGAAATGCCATCGGCTCCCTGCAATAAAAGCTTAAAAGGAGTCTGTGTGGCATCTGCATAGGCCCCCTGCAATAAGGCTTATGCGGAGCCTGTGTGGCGCATGCATCGGCCCCCTGCAATAAGGCTTAAAAGGAGTTTGTGCGGCACCTGCATCAACCCCCTGCACTAAGGCTAAGGCTGGGATCACACATGCGGGGAAATTGTCCGATGCTCGCATGTGAAATCCCAGCTCTGGCGCCGGCACTCGGGAGTGGAGTGTGCGGCTGCATGTATTTATATGACATCACCGCTCGTCACTTGAGCCTGTGCGCGCTGCTTCCATTCAGTAGAGGAAACTGATTAACCCCTTGAGCTGGATTGCGGCGTGGGACTTGACTGTACGACGGACAGGTTTGGGTTTATTGTTGCTTTTTTATTTTTTATTTTTTCCAGGAGAACAATGGCTTCAATATGGGATTAGGAGTGTTATTTCTCTCTCATGTTATAGGTGTTTCTGGGAGAACTATTCTGGCTGTGCAATGCGATGCTTTCCTTTTGGACACGGTCCAGGTGATGAATCCTGCAGTAGCCTGGATTCTCCTCCCCTGAAGCCGTAAGTTCATTTGTCAGCCTCTCATGGTTAGGACACAGAAAACAGTCCTGCTTCTCTCACTTCCTGCTTTTTGCCCAAAACCAACACACAGCAAACTACAGTGGAGAAAGGATTAGTCCAAGTGCAAACATATGAGAGGGGATTATGGTCTCTTAAAGTCACGGTGTCATTCATTGACTAGCAAGGGCTGACCCCCTAAAACCTTACAGAATGGTATGCTTAACCCCTTAACAGCCTTTGAAGTGTAAATACATCAAAGGTTATGTCCCTGCACTCCATATGGGCTCCGGCGCTGAACCCGCATGTTTTCCGGCACAACCCTGGGTTTGCAGTACACCCCTGTGGTTGTCATTGCCAGATCGCTATGAAGTTATGGCTCTAGAAAGACAGGGAGCAAAAAACAGAAATGCCAAAATGGAATATCCCTTGGTCGTTAAGGGGTTAAACGCCTCTATTGATCTCCTACATGCAGAATTTGGCGGCCTATTTCCACTCACATTAAGGCTGCCATACATATTAGACTAAATTTGGCTTAACCCTCCAATATTGTCGTGATAGGCCAACAGTTTAATGTGTAGGAGGGCAACTTCCCAACTCTTTTCCAACAGATGATGTAGGTGGAGATAAAGATGGGGCAGTTTGAATTTTAGCAGTGACACTTTCTCTGCTTTCCTCGATGGAATGATCGTTGGGCTGGCAGCTAATGTGTATGTGATATCAGCACTTACTGTTTTGTGTACGTTGATGTCACTGCAGTATGGAATTTATTAGTGTTTTCAGCTATCTATTACAGGGAATCTTCCCGTGCTTTTAACCACCTAATTGAGAGCAGATTATATAGAAAGATATCCTAATTTCAGCAATATGTCACATTTTTTGGCTACTTGTTGTAGCTTTGATACAATCAGTTTTTTCACTCAGAGATTTTACTAGAGAACTAGCAAAACTGCTGCCTTGTTAGCCCTTCGTATTCAGAGCTCTGATAACCCACCACGGTTGGCAGCTTGATACTATGCACAGTGTACACTGAAAGCGGCCAGTGGTGTGGGCGGATTATACAGAAACGGATTCAGAGGACTGCTACTCTAACAGTCATGGCCAAAAGTTTGAGAATGAACCAAATATTATATTGTTCACATGATCTGCCTGCCTCTGTGTTTTTAATGTGTGTTTGACAGATGTTTTTTATCACAGACAGAAATATAATTGCAAACATATGAGTTACAAAAGCTTATTTGACAGTTAGTATGAGTTATGCAGCAAGTCAATATTGCAGTGTAGACCCTCTTCTTCAGGACCTCTGCAATTCTCCCTGGCATCTCTCAATCAACTTCTGGACCAAATCTGACTGATGCAGTCCATTCTTGCACAACAATGCTATTATTTTGTCAGAATTTTTAGTTTTTTTTTGTCCACGACATCTCTTGAGGATTGGACCACAAGTTTCTCAATGGATTAAGATCTGGGAGATTTCCAGACCATGGACCAAAATCTCATGTTTGTTCCCTGAGCCATTTAGTATCACCTTTGCTTCATGCAAGTGGCTCCTCATCCTGGAAAAGGAATGTTTGATCGCCAACTGCTCTTGGAGGGTTGGAGAAGTTGCTCTTGAGGACATTCTGGTACCATTTTTCATCATGGCTGGTTTTTAGCAAGACGTGAGAGAAGCCGATTCCCTTGGCAGAGAACAACCCCACACATGAATGGTTTCAGATGTCTTACATTTGGCATGAGAAAGACGGTGGTAGCGCTCCACCTTGTCTTCTTCCGAATGAGCTTTTCCTGATGTCCCAAACAATCGAAAAGGGGATTCATCAGAGAAAATAACTTTACCCCAGTCCTCAGCATTCCCACTGCCTGTCCTTTTGCAGAATATCATCTGTCCTGAGTTTTTCTGGAGAAAGTGGCTTCTTACGCCCGCACTTGAAAACCAGCCATGCTCCAAGATCTCCGCCTCACAGGCTGCAGATGCACTCACACCTGCCTGCTGCGATTCCTGGCAAGCTCTGCACTTGGTAGCCGATCCCAAGCTGAAACATTTTAAGAGATGCCTGGCGCTTGCTGGTCTTTCACAGCCTTTGAGAGCTTTTGGCAACAATGGAACCACATCGCTTGAAGGGTTTTTGATGATGCATAGATTGTTGACTGAGGTGCAATCTTTCTAGCTGCGATACTCTTCCCTGTTAGGCCATTTTTGTGCATTGCAATGATGACTGCACGTGTTTCTTTAGAGATAACCATGGTTAACAGAAGAGAAACAATGATGCCAAGCACCACGCTCCTTTTAAAGTGTCCAGTGGTGTCATTCTTACTTAATCATGACAGATTGATCTCCAGCCATGTCCTCATCAACACCCACACCTGTGTTAATGGAGCAATCACTGAAAAGAGGTTAGCTGGTCCTTTTAAGGCAGGGCTGCAATGATGTTGAAATGTGTTTTGGGGGATAAAGTTCATTTTCTAGCCAAATATTGACTTTGCAAGTAATTGCTGTTAAGTTGATCACTCTTTATAACATTCTGGAGTATATGCAAATTGCCATTAGAAAAAGTGAAGCAGTAGACTTTGTAAAAATATAATATTGTGTCATTCTCAAAACTTTTCTCCATGACTGTACAGGGATAAAACTGGTATTTTACAATATGCTGCTCTCAAAAGGGGTAGCAAATACTTGGTAAGGCCTCTTTAACACGTCCAGATATTTCCGGTACCGGAGATATCCGTGTCCGTGTGTATACGTGGTACATCGGTGTGGCAAACGTGTGCCGCATCAGGACCACACGGACAGCCGCAGGGGAGGAAGCGCTACTGTCATTTTCCCACGATGCTGAGGTGACAGGAGTTCAGTTGTCAGCGAGCACAGACTCAGTGACATCACCGCTCGTCACTTGAGCCTGTGCGCGCTGCTTCCATTCAGTAGGGAAACTGATTAACCCCTTGAGCTGGATTGCGGCGTGGGACTTGACTGTACGGCGGACAGGTATGGGTTTATTGTTGCTTTTTTATTTTTTATTTTTTCCAGGAGAACAATGGCTTCGATATGGGATTAGGAGTATAATAAAAAATTTTAAACTGTGCAGTGTATTCTTTCATTAAAATACTTTCTTCTTATTGTGTATGTGGTTATTTAACCCTTGAATAACTCTAGGATTAGTAATGGATAGGTGTGTTATTGATGCCTCTCCATTCCTAACCAGGGCTTAATGTCACCTTATGTAGCGCCAGCGTCCCTGTCCTCTGTCAGGCAGGGACGCTGTTCCCCTGCGCCAGCGTCCCTGTCCTCTGCCAGGCAGGGACGCTGTTCCCCTGCGCCAGCGTCCTCTGCCAGGCAGGGACGTCGCTCCCCTTACCCTCGCTCGGCGTCCTCCTTCCGCCCTGCTGGGGCTGCGCGCTCCTTCCCTGCCACTGGGCTTAGGGCGCGCGCGCGTGCACTCCCCCGCTCTTAAAGGGGCCGCGCGCATCTTTCAAAAAAGGTCCCCGGCCAATGCCGGAGGATTCCACTTTATATAAAGCACCTCCTCCTTAATGGAGGTGTCCGAGCAATGTTGTTGCACTGTTCACTACTCTGCTTCAGCCCTTAGGCTCCGTTTCCAGATACCTGCCTGATTCCTACCAGCCCGTTCACCTGTGGACGCTCACCTGTTACCTGCCTGTTTGCCTACCTGGAGGTTCGGCCGTCACGCGCAGTGACCATCGGCTATTCCAGAGACTCTCGCCTGCTCACTTGGGGGCGCTCATCTGCCATCTGCCTGCTAGCCTACCAGGAGGTTCGGCCGTCACGTGCAGTGACCATCGGCTATTCCAGAGACTCTCGCCTGCTCACTTGGGGGCGCTCATCTGCCATCTGCCCGCTAGCCTACCAGGAGGTTCGGCCGTCACATGCGGTGACCATCGGCTATTCCAGAGACTCTCGCCTGCTCACTTGGGGGCGCTCATCTGTCATCTGCCTGTTAGCCTACCAGGAGGCTCAGCCATCTCAGGTCGTATATGCCTGTTAGTCCAGAGACTGCCCCGGTCACTTGCCGTGACTTCCTGCCTGTTTGTCCAGAGACTGCCCCGGTCACTTGCCGTGACTTCTTGCATGTCTATCCAGAGACTGCCCCGGTCACTTGCCGTGACTACCTGCCTGTCTATCCAGAGACTGCCCCGGTCACTTGCCGTGACTTCCTGTCCGTCTTCCCCGGGCGCCACCCGCTCCTTTACAAGGAAAGCCTCCTTGTATAATAGCTCAGAGGTTCCGCCTCCCAGACCCGTTACACCTTACAATAGAAAGGTGACATTAACCCCTTATTAACCCCACTTGCCACCACTACAGGGCAAGTGGGAAGAACCCGACAAAGTTCCAGACTAGGCGCATCTAATAGATGCGCCTTTTCTGGGCAGCTGCGGGCTGCTATTTTTAGGCTGGGGAGGCCCATATTCATGGCCCCTAACCAGCCTGAGAATAGCAGCCCACACCTGTATAGTTTGCAGGGTTGGTTCACAAACAGAGGGGGACCCCACGTCAGGTTTTCTTTCCTTCATTCTCTCCTGCTCGCGCTGTTGCCGGCAGAGTAAGAGAGAATAATGACAGCCGGCTTCAGCATCACAGGCAGGGGAACAGCGCTTACTGTAGTGCGTCTTCACTGGCGGCCATCCGTGAGCACGGAGGACAGTGTGAACTGTTCTCCGTGTGCACGTGTGCGGGACATTTTGCGGGCCGTGTGTGTCCGTGTTAAAACGGACACGTCTGCGTGTTTTGCACACGGACACACAGTCCGTGAAAACACACTGACATCTACATAAACTCATTCATTTCAATAGGTCTACATGTGTCAGTGTCTCCCGTACGTGAGAAAACTGTCACTGCACGTACCGGAGACACTGACGTGTGTAAGGGGCCTAACAGATTCCCTTTAAAGTTTTTGTTTTATCCTGTAAGACATAATCAACTCCAATATACCAATATACTGTATGTTGCATGGATTAAAATATGCCACAGTATTTGTTTTGCTCTCCACTCTAAACCTGATACAGAACAAAGGGGTTGTCTGCTCTAGGCCTCTTCACACTTCCGTGTGGCACCATTCTCAGTGTTTAGGATCAGTGTGTCATCATTATTTGGTCTGTGTGTCCATATTTACCATCAGTGTGACATCAGTGTTTTTCACGGATGGATAAATAAGTAAGTTACAAAATTTCTCCTATACTTTGTAATGTTACATATGGGCAGTACATGGATGCCATCAGTGTGCTGTATGTTAGTCTGGACCCAAAAACTAGTATTGTCTCTTTTCATCCATGATTCCAGAGAACAGCAGACATGTCTCTGTGAGTTTTGCGACACTGACATCTGAATGGCACCATAGATTATAATGAGTACATGTTGTTTCTGTGAAAGCAACATACACGACATGTATGTGCAACACGGACGTCCGAAGGAGGTCTTAGGAAAACGTCACTCTGAAGTATATGAAAATGGGGAAGTAGTGCACCTTGTAGTTTGCACTCTCAGCCAAGAGGAGTCATGTGACTGAATGGTTATATAGGGTCCCGGCATGGCATGTATTAAAGGGGTTGTCCATTACTAGGACAACCCTTTCATAAAATAAATGTTTGGCCCCAATGAAATAAAGCAACCTATACTCATCTCCCGTACCAGCTTCTTTCCAGCGGTGTCGGTACTCGCAGTCACGAGGCTGTGAAGCGGTGGAATGACATGTGGTGCCTGGCACCCAATCAGTGCTGGCATCACTGTCCCCGCCGCCGCTGCCCGCCGAGCACCACGTGTCATTCCACCGCATCACAGCCCAGAGACCGCGAGTGCCGACATCCATCGCTGCAACGGAACTGGTACAGGAGGTGAGTATAGGTTTGCTTATTTCAACATTTAGTTTAAGTTTAAGACGGGGCTGTCCTAGTAGTAGACAACCCTTTTAAGCCCGCCATGCACATTAGACGGCTGTCTCTCGAACGATGGTTCAGTCAGCAGTCTTCTCGGTTGTCTCTTCCATAAATCTTCTGTAGGAGGGAGTGTGAGCAGGTTGCGAGATGCAACGACGGACAGGAGACAGAGCAAGGGTTAATGCTTTTAATTAACAAGGGTATAGTCCACGCAGGGAGGTAACTGGTTAAACAGGGGAAAATGGGCAGTGCAGATGAAAAGTATATAATGGGTTGAAGAGAAAATGAACGTGGTTACAGTACAGTTCTGCAAAGTATAACTTATCCAAAGAGGTGGTTTGCAGGTAGCAGGGTCCACGAATCAAAGAATGGCGCCAGCGACGGCCGGCGCGGGGTTGGTCCAGTGAGGTCCTGTAGATGACGATGATCCGGGTCCCTGTGGCAGCGGTTAGTCTCTGGTACCTTCTGCAGGGTCCTCAGTCCACTAACGTGCCCAGAGCATTTGGTAGCTTGCCCTGCTGGGACTAACTGACACAGGACCGGACTATGCTCACAGTCTCTGCGGATGTCAGCAGGGTCGCTCGGGCCTGCGCTGCTACAGTACCCGTGGGACGGAGCGCTCACTTCTCCTTTCTGCTCGCTGTCTGTTCCTGCCAAGTCTGACCGCTTGCACGCATGCTGAGGTTGTTGCCCCTTAGCCACGCCCTCTGATTTCCTGGTTCAAGGGTTTGTCCAGTCCCCTAAGCTTTCCCCCAGGCAACAGAGGAGACAGCCCCGACAGTTCCGGACCCAGTGCAAAACAAGTACCCATGGCCCGGTCCTTCTTCCTACACTAGCAGTCACCAGAAAGGTCTGGTGGTGGCTAATATATGGGAGAATAAAGCGATTGACAGTCCAAAGTCAGACTTGCCTGACTGACATGTCCCCTGAAAATCTGGTGTCCATGGCTCCCATACACATTAGACTGCCATTTCAACTCGTTGATATTGCAATAATTGTCTGATAATAGTTTAATGTGTATGGGGGTGGAGCACCTGCCAGAGCCAGGGGGTTACTCGGTACCAGGCCGGTTCTTAAGGAAATGTGTCACGGCAGCAGTGA
This sequence comes from Oophaga sylvatica, assembly GCA_033576555.1. Lineage (NCBI taxonomy): Eukaryota > Metazoa > Chordata > Amphibia > Anura > Dendrobatidae > Oophaga > Oophaga sylvatica. Next base: position 219,680,691 of record JARQOD010000003.1, on the reverse strand, counting down.
CCCGGTCCTTGGCCCTGGGTGTCCAATGAAAATGATGATGAGGGGATGATAAAGTTTATGAAAGATAGTTAGTGACGCCACCTGTGGTACTCGGCAATAAAGATGTTAGCCGATGCTGCTTCAGAGTCCACTGGGGCTGATGGTGATGCAGCAGAGTTGTTACAGCTCTCTACAGCTAGAGCTAGGCTCCAAGGAAGCTGTATGTGTAAGAGATGACGGTGGTTGTAGTGCAGGGCAGATGACGCAGTAAATAATTGTGAGGACACAGCAGGGTGCAGTCTTTTCAGTTTACTCACAGTTTGAGGTGCAGACCAGGGCACTGAGTACAGATGGTAATGGAGGTCTGGGCAGCCTGGAAGCAACTTAGGATCCACTAAGCCAGATGGGTTGGAGGCCTCCTTTTGTAAGGTTCTATGTATATATTCCTGAAACTCAGTTTGTTCGTCAGCCATTTTACTTTCTGTCTTGCTGCAGCTATCTTGCCCTCAGTCAAAATGGAGTTTCCAGCTTGCATGTTCCCGCCCTGATTCTCTCCTTTGCTTCTTAAGCAGCCACAGCTGAGCAATCAGTGCTTCAGAATCTAGCCTGCAGTGAACCTGTGACTTGACTCCTGTAAGCCTTGGACCTTGTACTCCAGCTATTCCTACTGAGGAACTCTGAAGCACTTGTGGACTCTGAACCCTGCTCTTTGAAAGACCCACGTTTGCATGGACTTACGGTAACAGAGAAGAAGATCCTGAATCTGTATTGGAGAGTGATTGCTGAGCTTGGATTACTCTGGCCTGCTGTGTCTCCTGTTTCTGTGTCTGCAAACTGTGTGACTATTTCTGCCAACTTGTATGAAGTAATACAGGACTTTTCTATATCAAACCTGTGACTCCTGTGTTTTCATCGCACCCAAGCACAAGACGCTATATGAACTGTACTACATACATTACAAGATTCTGAAGACAAAACGTTAGTGTCTGCTGGGTCTGGAAGGCTGTGTCTGCTGTACTGTGGATATCAGACGTCCGGTTGTACTTTCTGTGATGACAGTGGTTGTGACTTCTCACAACCATTCCAGGTGAGCAATTCCCTTAAGTTTTTTCTTTTTGCAGTGTTACCACAGGTAAACACTATTGTTTTTTTTTTTCCTTTCTTTTCTCTTTTTTGTCTGCTGTAACTCTGGATATCAGATGTCTGGTTGAAACTTTCTGTGATGATAGTGGTTGTGACTTCTCACAACCATTCCAGGTGAGCAGTTCCCTTAATTTTTTTTTTCTCTCTGCAGTGTTGCCACAGGTGAACACTATTGTTTTTTTTTCTCTCCTCTTCTTCCAGTAATCCTGTCTTAAAAGATCTGGAAAATGGAGGCCCGCATAAAGGAACTTTGCGGAGTGACTGATAATATCCTTGCAGATTTGCAGAATATAAAGACCCGTTTTACAAATCTACAGGACCTCAATAATCACAATTTGCAAGTGGTTGGACAGACTACCCAGGATTTGCGAGCCAGGATTGAGGTTCTAGAGGGGCGAGTCCAGGCTCCTGCCGTAGCCCCGAGTGCTGGGATTCCCAAGTTGCCCCCTTTTCGTTTTGGCGGTGAACGTGAAAATTCAGGGGATTTATTAATCAATGCAATCTTTTTTTTTTCTGCACATGCTTCACAATTTCCCACTGAACGATCTAAGGTGCTTACTATAATTATGTTGCTTACCAACAAGGCTTTAATGTGGGCAAACCCTCTGATTGAGACTGAGGATGATTGTTTGAATCACCTTGATGATTTTATTTCAGCCATGGGGCAGGTGTTTGATGACCCCAATCGAGGTGCAACAGCTGAAGCAGCCATGTTAGCTTTGCGCCAAGGTAAGCACTCGGTAGCTGAATATGCCTTGGATTTCAGGAGATGGGCCCTTGATACCACCTGGGACAGTTCCGCCAAAAAATCTATTTTTCGAAAGGGGTTATCTCCACTGATTAAGGATGAACTTGCTCGTGCCGACCCTCCCACTGCGTTAGGTGACTTTATTAACTACTGCATCCGTATTGATACTCGTCTGACTGAACGCAGGCAAGAGAGATGGTTCGAAAGCAATCGTACTAACTTTTTCCTACCTTCCTCTCCAGCTAAGGAACCTTTGAGTAGGATTACACGGGAACCTGAACCTGAACCCATGCAGGTAGACTCTTTACAACGACGGGTTAGTGATGCACGCAAGGAACATCGTTTTAAGGAGAATCTATGTTTCTATTGTGGTAAGTCAGGGCACTTCATTATAAACTGCCCCAGCCGTTCTCGTAAGACTACTGCAGCACTCATTCATTGTGAGTGTTGCGAGAGGGGATCTGTCAGGTCCGAGCCTCAGGCTCCAGAGAGATCTGCAGCAACAGATCTTGATTTCTCGGACTTAAACTCCGTTACCTCTGAGGACGTTGACTGTGTAAACGCTGCCATTTTTCAAGTTTCCTCAGCGGTGTCCCAGCTGAGTTGTAAGAAAAACAATTCTCATTGCTTTCTTTCCATCAAACTCTGGGTTGACTCAGCTTGGGTGTCTAGCTCTGCTATGATCGACTCAGGGGCAAGTGAAATTTTATGGATGTCTCCTTTGCTCTGAAACAGGGAATACGTTCAGTGAAGAAGGCTACTCCAGTACAGATGGAAACTGTGGATGGCTCCCTGCTGACCTCTGGACCAGTGGATCAGGAAACAGAGCCTTTGAGGGTTCTTATGGGTAAAGATCATCAAGAGAAACTATCCTTTATGCTTATCTCTTCTCCCCACTTTCCCATTATTCTAGGGCTACCATGGCTGCAGGCTCAGAATCCTACCATTAACTGGGAGACCAAGGAATTACACTTTCCAGAGAAACAGATGAGTCCAAAAGTTTCAGCTTGCTCTGTTCCTAAAGGAATCATGTCAGTCCCTGAACTACCAGCTGTATACCAGGACTATGTGGATTTATGTGACAAGAAGAACGCTGACCAGCTTCCTCCTCACCGTCCATATGATTGTCCAATTGAATTATTACCTGGAGCAGAGATACCTTTTGGTAAGATCTACCCCCTGGCGGGGCCCGAGCTAAAGGCTTTAAAGGATTACATAGATGAAAATCTAGCCAAGGGCTTCATACGCCCCTCTTCATCTCCTGCAGGTGCACCCATCTTCTTTGTAAAGAAGAAAGATGGATCTCTGAGACCATGCGTAGACTATAGGGAACTCAATAAGGTTACTATTAGAAACCGTTATCCATTGCCTTTAATCCCTGAGTTATTGGAGAGAGTGCGACATGCCAAAATTTTTTCTAAACTAGATCTTCGTGGGGCCTATAACTTAGTCCGTATTAGACCTGGGGATGAATGGAAGACTGCATTCAGGTCACGCTATGGACACTTTGAATATCTAGTTATGCCTTTTGGTCTGAGTACCGCCCCAGCCACTTTCCAACACTTGGTGAATGACATCTTCAGGGATCTCCTAGATACATTCGTGGTAATTTATTTGGATGATATTCTAATTTTTTCTAACTCCACAGAGGAACATCATGGACATGTGAGAATGGTCTTGGAACGTCTAAGACAAAATCATCTTTACATCAAACTTGAAAAGTGTGAATTCCATAGGACCGAAATTCAATTTCTGGGGTATGTACTGTCTACACAAGGAATTAGTATGGATGGAAGCAAAACCCAAGCCATCAAGGATTGGCCAAGTCCTAGAAATGTGAAGGAGGTACAGCGCTTCATCGGGTTTGCCAACTTCTATAGACGTTTCATTAGAAATTTCTCTGAGGTAGTGTCACCTATCACTCAACTTACCCTGAAAGAGTTTAGGTTTTCCTGGACTCCCCAAGCCCAGGAAGCATTTTCCCATCTAAAAGATAAATTTACCACTGCACCTATCCTAGTACATCCCAACCCCGAGCTTGCCTTCATAATAGAGGTGGATGCTTCAGACTGTGCCGTTGGAGCTATACTCTCTCAGAGAACAGGTGAGAAGAATGTCTTGCATCCCTGTGCCTTCTTTTCCCAGCAGTTGTCTTTGGCTGAGAGGAAATACGATGTGGGCAATAGAGAGTTGTTGGCCATTATTGCCGCCTTCAAAGAATGGAGACACCTTCTTCAGGGAGCTGCACAGCAAATAGTCGTCCTGACAGACCATCGTAACCTTGAGTTTATCAGGTCGCTAAGTGCCTGACTCCTCGCCAGGCTCGCTGGAATCTTTTCTTAAACCAATTTAATTTTATCATCTCTTATAGACCAGGATCGCGCAATGGAAAGGCTGATGCACTCTCTAGGATTTACTCAGCAGAGACACGTCCAATTACTCCTCCTAAGACTATTCTTCCTGACTCTAGATTCCTAGGAGTAATTCATAATCAAGACCTACTTAAGGACATCAAGGAAGCATACCATGCGGATTCCTTTTTGGCACAACCCCCAAGGGACGTAAGTCTTGTCTTTAAGAATGGTGTGTGGATTCAGGGACAACGTCTGTATATTCCTGAAACAGTCAGATTAAGAGTATTGCAACTCATTCACGATTCCAAGATAGCTGGGCATAGAGGAATTCTAAAGACACAGGAATTTCTTTCTCGTTTCTTTTGGTGGCCCACTTGCAGGAAGGATGTTTTGAATTATGTCACTTCATGTGAGGTCTGTGCAAGATGCAAAACACCTCGCTCCTCACCAACTGGTCTGTTACAGCCTCTTCCCACCCCGTCCCGCCCGTGGGGATCCATTTCTATGGACTTCATTGTGGAGTTACCAACCTCTCAGGGAAGAACACCATTCTAGTGGTGGTTGACCGTCTAACAAAGGCAGCTCATTTTATCCCTTGTGTCGGCTTACCCACTGCAAAACAGACATCAGATTTGATGATTAAAGATGTGTTTCGCTTACATGGAGTACCGGATGAGGTTATTTCGGATCGAGGGGTGCAATTCACTTCTAGGTTTTGGCAAAATTTCTGTGCAGCATTGGACATTAAAGTAAACCTTTCTTCTGCTTTTCATCCCCAGACTAATGGACAGACCGAACGAACCAATCAAACCCTGGAGCAGTATCTCCGCTGCTTTATCTGCCACCTACAGGATGATTGGGTGGATCTACTTCCATTAGCTGAGTTCTCGTATAACAACTCTCAGAGTGCCTCCACTAAACAGTCTCCTTTTTACTCTAATCTAGGTTATCATCCTAACATTCTACTACGATTTCCCATAGAAACGCTTTTACCAGCAGTGGCTGAAAGAATCACGTCTTTACAGAAGAATATGGATCTTCTAAAGGAAAATCTGGAATCGGCTCAAGAAAGGTACAAGAAAGCAGCAGATAAATTTCGTAAACCTGCACCAGCTTTCAAGGTAGGAGACTTGGTCTGGCTGTCAACCAGAAATCTTAAGTTAAGGATTCCATCGTCTAAGTTGGGACATAAGTACATTGGACCCTATAAAATCAGTAAAATTATAAGTGCCGTTGCTTTTCGTCTTCAACTGCCCAGAACTATGAGAATCCACCCTGTCTTTCATGTATCCCTACTAAAGGCTGCGACACCCAATACGTTTCCTGGACGTTCCTCTCCTTGCCCTGACCCAGTGCTAGTCGATAGTCAGGAAAATTTGTGGTGGAAAGGATTTTAGATTCCAGGTTGTATAGAAATCAGTTACAATATCTGATTAAATGGCAGGGCTACCCAGTGGAGGACAACTCATGGGAACCGGTCAATAACGTTAATGCTCCTCGCTTGCTCCGTCAGTTTCATCAGAGGTACCCACACAAGCCTGGTCTGAGGTCATCCGGAGGTTGTCCTTAAGGGGGGAGTAATGTAAGGTTCTATGTATATATTCCTGAAACTCAGTTTGTTCGTCAGCCATTTTACTTTCTGTCTTGCTGCAGCTATCTTGCCCTCAGTCAAAATGGAGTTTCCAGCTTGCATGTTCCCGCCCTGATTCTCTCCTTTGCTTCTTAAGCAGCCACAGCTGAGCAATCAGTGCTTCAGAATCTAGCCTGCAGTGAACCTGTGACTTGACTCCTGTAAGCCTTGGACCTTGTACTCCAGCTATTCCTACTGAGGAACTCTGAAGCACTTGTGGACTCTGAACCCTGCTCTTTGAAAGACCCACGTTTGCATGGACTTACGGTAACAGAGAAGAAGATCCTGAATCTGTATTGGAGAGTGATTGCTGAGCTTGGATTACTCTGGCCTGCTGTGTCTCCTGTTTCTGTGTCTGCAAACTGTGTGACTATTTCTGCCAACTTGTATGAAGTAATACAGGACTTTTCTATATCAAACCTGTGACTCCTGTGTTTTCATCGCACCCAAGCACAAGACGCTATATGAACTGTACTACATACATTACACCTTTCTCCGCTGTACTATGAGGTCCTTGCTGCCTAAAGCTTTGCTTGGTCCTCTGTTCCTTACTGTCCTGTGATACTTGCCCGTATGGCAGGCAGCTTGAACCTATTGCAGATGTCGCTCCTCTAAGGCGGCTCTGGGCTCTGATCTGCTGCTGTGCCTTCAGGCGTATGATGGGGTCAGAACGCCTGCAGTCTCCTGCCCTCCGGATTTAGCTGCTGGGACTGCCGTACCCGACCACCCATGGACTCTGATGTCCGGTTTCAAGCGCTCTGCCCTGGGTGAGCTTGGTCACAGCTCCAATCCCCAGGGTTCCCTAAACTTCTCCTTTCCTCTCTCTTTACTCTGCTCTTGGATGAGCTCCTCACAGCTCCAGTCCCCAGCACTGACTGACTAACATTGACCAACCCCACCTCCAGGCCAGAACTAATAAGGAAGCTTTCCTGAAACCAGGTTTAGAGCTCCCCCTTCTGGTCTGGAGTTTGGAAAAGTGTTGCATGTTGGTATTACCTGGCTAGAGGATCCCTCCCTGCTTCCAGGCACGACATCACACCCTGTGAGGGAGGCAATGCCACTGTGGCAACCGGACTCCTGGGGTGCCACAGGGCCTAAAGCTGCCAGGGTGGAGGCTGTGAGATAAACAAGTCATTCTGCCTTGGCTACAGTATTTAGTTACAGAGCGAGGTCAGCAAGGGAACGCTGTGCTACAACTGGCTAACTAATAATGAAAAGTCTGTTCATCAGTACTAAAGCAGGAAAACAGGAGCAGGAATATAAACTCATGTAAACATCTCAGTGGAAATGAAATTAATACCAGAATCTCACTGAATGCCATGATGCTGGTGCATTATATCAAAAGAAACAAAAAATTAAAAAGGTTCCATAAACCTTTTCAAAAATGTAGCATGAGTTTCATGAATAAATACGAAGCACTGCATAAAAAGGAACATATCATTCCACCACAAATAACAGCATAACCCCCTGGGCCTATAATCACAATTAAAAATTATAATAAATATTTACCAGTTTAAAGAGGATATACAACAAAATATATAAAATATAAGAATATTTTGCCCTCGTATTTGTTCATGGCTCTCTGATCACTGGCTCTGTAAATTATGTTACAATTTTAGATTCTGTAATCATCTGGCAGCAGTTTGGAAAAATTGCCCAGGAGGCCCCTGCTTATTTGAAATGACTGTTATGTTTTGTGGCATAATACCTATGGCAAGGGAGTAACGACTGCAGTCACAGGATGTGCGAATACGACTGGGCCGTGAGTGAGGACCATTGGTCTAGAGCTATTCTCAACTGGTGGTGCGCCTAGGAACGTACCGGCAGATAAGAGCTATTGTGAAGCACAGAGCCTCTGGCTCCATGCCCCACACTTACTTTACAGTTGCGAGCCTATAGGAGGCCCGCAGCTGCAGAGCACTCTGGTATAATGATGCCAGGCAGGGCCAGCGATAACGCCTCCTGTGGCATGACATCAGTGTGCTCTGCAGCTGCAGGTCTTTGATAGGTTCACGGTTGTAGAGTATGTGCGGGGCACGGAGCCAGCAGGTACCAGAGCAAGAGGAGCCACTCAGCATGGGAGCAGGGACTGGTAAGAGTCTGAGGTTTTTTTTTAGTAGTACAGCACTGTGTGGGCATACCTTGTGAGCACAATGGGGGCCACATAGAGGCTAATATTAATGTATGGGTTAAGAATTGGGAAACATTATGACAATATGGGGGCCACATAGGAAGGCATAATTTATGGGAGCCAGAATAGGGGTACATTATGATATTTTGACAGTAGGGGGACTACATAAATGGGCAATACTTAGCGGAGCCAGAATTGGAGGACATTATTACTGTATGTGGGACATTACTAATGTGTGGGGAGCATATAAGAGCACATTGTTACTATATAGAGACCAAATAAGGAACATTATTAATGTATAGGCTCATATAGAGGGATATTGTTAATGTATGGGGTTATATAGGGGAATGCTATATCAGCGCCAGAAAGAAGGACATTACATGTGTATGAGGGCATAATAAGTGAACAAAACTACTGTATGGGTGCCCTGACGAAGGCAATTCTTCTGAATTTGGGCACAAATGACACAAAAGCATTACCAGTGTGTGGAGCACACTTAGGGGAACATCACTACTGTATTGTATTTTATTTTTGAGTATATTGTGGGATACAAGAGAGTTACTGTTATTATAGAAGTGGGGGAAAATGTTGGGACGGTGCTCAAAAAATGATCAGTCATAGATGTATATGTGTTATATTTTGCAGCGATGAGTCCTGGCTGGAAGAAGTCATAGTGGTCTGTACCAGATGAAGACAAAAACAGAAATTGAATTACTTCAATTGGAGAAGTTACTAGTAAGCATCTGGAGTTTCCTATACTGTACACATACTGATTCCTTTGACCAGACGGTCATTGCATAGTGATAATCTTAGTGTTAGTACTGTGATTTTTTATTAATAATCTATATAGTGGTATTATTTGGTCACTATTTTGGTAGTAATATATGGTCATAATGAAGAAGTATTTGTCCCTTGTATGTAGTATTATTGGTATATTAGTCTAGGTATAGTGGGTTTTGTTCGGTAATTGTATGGGGATAATATTTGTTATTCAGTAACTATATTACTACATTTAGACACTTTACTTTTTTAAACGCGGTACTCGAAAATGATCTTATTGCACTTTTTGTCACATTCATATTGAATTTGGATTATATTTTTACGGAGGCTCAGGTCCAAATTTTGCCCTGGTCTCCATAGGACTCTAGTTATGCCACTGCCTATGGATATGTCATTAATCACCAGTAATTAACAAAATAAAACTCTCTATAAGATATAATTGTTGTAATATGATTCCATCTCAGTACAGGGTTGGTACCAGCTTGAAACCACTACATGGACGACCTATTGATCTATGCACAGACCATAACAGCTGCACCATTTTTCAAATGGAGAAATTAGTTTTGCCGCTCTCCAAGTGCATAGTGCAAGGCCTTAAGCTAGCAAGACTACTAGTCAAGGAAAAACATTTTTCTGTGACTACCTAAAATTTTCAATTAAAGGCACACGGTCGGACAATTAAAGCAGAATGGATAGCAAAGGACTCTCAAACAGTAGCTCAGGCCATCTAATAATGACTTAAAGTGGTCCTGTCACCAGGTCAAAAATGTCCAGTTTTGACGCTTACTTTATTCCCGCTGCTCACCTGAGTATTCTGTTTTTTTTGGTTATTTTTCTAAATCCTCCATTTGGTTACATAGATAAGGGTCATTTAAATCAGTGGTAATTTTTATGGTCTTTGCAACAGGGTCTGGTTCAAAGGATTGTCAGGGTGCATGTCTTTAGGATGTTCGACATTATTTGCCTGTGAGCCATCACCCCTTGGCAAAGATCATTAATACAAAACAAAACGGTCCTTATCTTTGGAACCATATGGTGGATAAAAAAAATCGGAATACTTAAACAAGACCTAAAACTGACCACGTTTGCTGTGATGACAGGTCCTTTTAATAGCTCTATAAAAATTAAAAACTAAACTATGGATACTGGAGAATTTCGTATAGCCTTTGTATCAGGCATCAATGGATAAAGCAAGCAATACACTTTAGAAATTTATTAAACGCCCTATATCGAAAGCTTAGTGTAACTAAAGCCTTCCAAGGAAGGTAACCTCCTGGCCCCAGCCTGCCAACCCACATTTTTATTATAGTTGCTTAAAACTTAAGCACTTCTGGGTTTTCTTCAGCTATGGAAAGTTAGGAGTGGTTCCTCTACACGAATGGAGACATCTGCCAAGCATGCCGTGGTCCGGTGCTCATATATATATATATATATATATATATATATATATATATATACTCTATGGGGCGAGTAACTACAGCGGAGCTGAGAGTAATGTAACAGGGTGGAAAAGGTGACCGAATCCATCAATAACCTGGTGGCACCTATTAATATGTTTTATATAGAGACCACTGGGAATATGATATTGCACTATTACTAAATGTTTTCCGGCTGTTTCTCATTTTTCTGATAAATGCGCAGTTCAATAATTCTATTTTTTGTTGTTGTTTTATGCTGTGTTTACCATGGATCTTTTTTATTATTACCCAACTACATTACTTTTTGATTATAAATTTCATTTTGTATTACTTTGATCTCTAGACTAATTCGAAGGAAATGTGAAGCCTTCGTTTAGAGATAACATATTCCAAATGCTTTTAAAATAAAAACCAAATGGAATAGCAGAGGTGTTTATGTATAGAAGTGTTGTCCAAAATTTGTATTGTGGAATTGTGATTACCGTTACATTGGGAGGTCTATTGCTGGTAAGGCAGACCTGGAAAATGTTATGTTACTTGAGGTTTTGCCTGCTAGTTGTTAAAATATTACTTCCCTTGCTAGTTGCAGCAGAGCACCCCCTTTGGATTGTGTCCCCGAATCTACTTCACAAAGCAAGCGTCCCTCCCCACTACCCCAGTAACCGCTGCAGCCTTCCTGCATTCCTTCCCTAGTATTTATATTTATGGCCTCACCCATTTCCCAGTTGTTACGGCTGATTCCCCTCTACATCCCCAAGAACACGTAATCTGGTAGTACTGGTGGATGCTTCATTTACTGGGAGAATGGGGTCCGGTAACACTGAATCGAGAGGCAGTATTCCTCATAGATTGCAATGTGTGCATAAAGGAACTTTCTGCTACTCTATAAACTTTAATGGAGATGGCATTTCTCAAGCACTGCCAATGCTGCACAAGGGTAGAGTCACACGACTGTTTTCTACACATCCACGAAAAACGATTTGATTATTCTGATCAGACTGTGATCGCGGTTTGATCAGAGTTTGATCACAGTGGCATCAGAAAAAAAAAAGTTTCTCCACCTTCTCCATTTTGTCAGTCTGTGAAAATCAGACCCCACTCGGACATCATTCGAGTGCGGTCTGATTTTTTTTCACAGACCTATAGACTTGCATTGCCAATTTTGATCTGACACTCGTAACAAAATTGGACAAGTCACCGATTTTTTTCAGCAGACCACTTCATCCAAGGGAAAAATCGGACATGTGCACAGCTGCATAGAATATCATCGATACAAGTGCTGTATGTGAAAACCAACTAAATAGCCCTTACACTATATGGAGAGTGTGACAGACTAGAATTGGCAAACAGGAATCCATTAAATGTTCATCATAGGAATGAGTGAGGTCTATCTGAAATCACAGGAAAATAGCAGATGGGTAATCAAACTCATCACCAATGCAATGAGAGTTTATCAGCAGAATACAGGCTACACCATGTACAGCAATGTGTGTTCTCACTATAGTTCAACAAGTATTATTTAAAGGGAATCTGTCACCCCATTTTTCGACCATCAGCTGTAGCCACCGCCATCAGGGGCTTATCTACAACATTCTGTAATGCTGTAGATAAGCCCCCGATGTGACCTGAAAGAGAAGATAAACGAGTTATATTATACTCACCCAGGTGCGGTCCGCCGTCCGGTCCGATGGGCGTCGCGGTCCGGTCTGGAGTCTCCCATCTTCTAGCGAAGCCCTCCTCTTCTTAGCTTCCCGTCGCAGCTCCAGCGCAGGCGCACTGCTCTGCCCTGGTGAGGGCAGAGCAGAGTACTGCAGTGCGCAGGCGCCGGGAAAGGTCAGAGCGGTATGGCATGGGTGAGTATAATATAACTAGTTTTTCTTCTCTTTCAGGTGACATCGGGGGCTTATCTACAGCATTCCAGAATGCTGTAGATAAGCCCCTGATGGCAGTGGCTACAGCTGATGGTCGAAAAATGGGGTGACAGATTCCCTTTAATTATTTAATGACCTTCAGTTCGATCTAAAACCATAGCGACTTGACGGATGAATGATCTCTAGGAAGATTGATTTGTGCAAGCCTAGATAGGTCAACCAGGGTCTTCTCCACTGTTATCTTGATAGTATCAAGCCATCGGGTTGCTTGTCTTCCTGTTCGCTTTGTTCCTTCTATTTTTCGAACCATGACGACCTTCTCCAGTGATTGCTCGCTTCATATAATGTGCCCAAAGTAGGCAAGCCGAAGATGGGTGATCCTTGCTTCGAGTGACATGTCTGGCTTGATTTGGTCCAAAATTAATTTGTTTGTTCTTCTTGCCATCCATGATGTTGATAACATCCTTCTCCACCACCACATTTTGAAGGCCTCGTTTCATCTTCTGTCTTCTTTCTTTGTTGTCCAGGTTTCACACTGTAACGCTGGTATTGTCTGTACTTTGTTTTCCAGCGTTACTCTGCATGTCTTTTGCATTAACCCTTTTGCTCCTTTCCCCCTAACCAGCTGGGATACTGTTGTCTGTTACCTGTATGGATGCTGCTCAGTTCCCAGCTCTGCTGCGTGGCCGTACTTGCGTGAGTGTCTCCGCTGCGTTACATGACCACCCGCATGTGCGGTCCCTGACCTGCTGCAGAAGCCATCCGTAGGTTCCAAAGTCCTCTGCAATGGTGCATGATTTACTACGTGTGTGGCAGCAGCTTCTGTCAGTCGCCTGGCCTGCTGTGAAGACCATCCGTAGGTTGCAAAGTCCTCTGCAATGGTGCATGATTTACTACGTGTGTGGCAGCAGCCACTGTCAGTTGTTCCTCTGTAATGAGTTGTCTGGCTCTGCATAGGGGGCGCGGCCCACACCTGTCCTGCTTTTATGAGGATTGGGTGTGTACTAGAATTACTGCTCCAGCCTATCGCTGTGAAGCAGTTCATATATAAAGTTCCCTAGCCCTGATGGGCGTTGCCAGAGCTTCGCATTGAATCCACATTGAATTCCTGAACCTAGCCGTATGTGGTTGTGTGTTCTGCTCCTGCTCTGAGTTCGATCAGCTCTGGAGAGCTGATTCCCTGTTCCTGCTGTGTCTTGTTCCCTGATCCTGGATCTAACCTGGTACCTGAATGTCTGAACTGTGTTCTGTATTTCCGCCTATGCTGGGGCTGATTACCCAGATCGCCGTTCCTGGAGGCTGTATATCCAGGCCTGTTCCTGTTGTATCTTGTTTCCTGAATCCCTGATCCTGGATCTAACCCGGTACCTGAATGTCTGAACTGTGTCTTGTGTTTCCGCCTATGCAGGGGGCTGATTACCCAGATCGCCGTTCCTGGAGGCTGCATATCCAGGCCTGTTCCTGCTGTGTCTAATTACCTGAACCCCTGATCCTGGATCGCATCCTGTACCTGACTGTCTGAACTGTGTCCTCTGTGTTATGTTCCTGAAATCCTGCTGTGTCCTGAACCCTGTGCCAGTGACTGTGAATCCTTGCTATATAACCTGAGTTCATCTTGGAAGGAGGAGTCCGGTGTGTGCTGAGTTTCCGTTACTCTATGCTCAGCTTCTGTGCAATTCCCGGCCAGCTCCCGTTGAGCCTGGCGGGGCTTGCACCAGACCGCTGGGGTTCCTTTTCAGATCGATACTAGATGTCCGGAGTCCGAGGACCGTGTCCTCCCTGATGACCACTGCCTGATATCCGATGTCCGATGACCACTTCCAGATGTCCGGATCCTATCCATCTCTGCCTGATGTCCGGAGCCTGCCGATCGGTGCCAGATGTCCGGAGTCCGATGCCTGTGTTCCAGTCCGTGTTCCTGACTCCCTGAGATCCAATCCGTGTTCCTGATGTTCCTGTCCGTGTTCCTGACTCCCTGAGATCCAATCCGTGTTCCTGATGTTCCTGTCTGTGTTCCCGACTCCCTGAGATCCAATCCGTGTTCCTGATGTCCTGTCCGTGTTCCTGTGTCCCTGAGATCCAGTCCGTGTTCCTGATGTTCCGATGTCCTGTCGGTTCCTCCTTGGTCTACCCTGTGATGACGTCTGTCCTGGGTCGGTGTCTGATGTTCTCCTGCTGAGCCTGTGCTACGCCTGAGGCCTGAGAGTGAGGCCATACTAGTATGCCCGTGCCAGATGATCCTGGACTGCATCTACCCGTGATGACCCCGCCATCGCCTGAAGTCTGTCTGAGGTCGGTGTCTGATGTTCTCCTGCTGAGCCTGTGCTACGCCTGAGGCCTGAGAGAGAGGCCGCCCAAGTATTCCCGTGCCAGATAACCCTGGACTGTATCTACCCGTGATGTCCTCCTGCACTCGTCTGTGATCCTGAGTCGTGTACCCTTCTCTGATGTGCGGAATCGGGAGCCCGGTCTTATGTTCTGTTTATGTACTGTGTTTCTTTAAGTAAACTTTATGTTCTTCATACCTGAAGTTGTGCGGTGTTGTCTAGTCCTGCAGGTCGCCATCTTGCCCACATGCTCAGCTGCCACGGATCCCGGCCGCTACCCTTCCCTAGTCCGGGCAGGCCCGGGTCTCCCTCCGTGGTCCAGTGGGTAAACATTCTCTTACCATCTGGGACTCATGCCTCACGTCGTCGTGGACTGGCGGCGTGGGAGCATTGGCTAGTTAGGCAAGCTATGCCATGTCCCAACGCCCCGCAGCCATGGGAAGTGTCACACACATCCATATGTTATCACAGAAAAGACCAAACTATATATAAGCTGTTTCTTTGTTGCCAGTGAAATGTTCCTCGATTTGAAGACCTTGACCCGTGATTTCATTGTTGCTTAGCCCATAGCTAATCTCCTATTGACTTCTAGTGTCATCGCTGCAGCATGAGTGATCATTGATCCAAGTAGATTGAAGTCCTTTACAACTTTCAGTTTGTGGCTGTCCATCTCAAAGAGATGTGATTGCTAACACTAGTTGGATAATGGAAAAGGCTAAAGAATACAAGTGGATTTATTTTTGGTTTATCGACTACAGCAAAGCCTTCAACTATGTTGATCACCAGAAACGTTGGAATATCATGAAGGATATTAGTGTGCCAAACAATCTGATCAGCCTCATGAGGAATCTTTACATTGACCAAGAAGCAACAGTCTGAACGGAACACGTTGAGACGGCATGGTTCACAGTAGAGCAAGGCATCAGACAAGGCTGCACCCTGTCACCATTTCTCTTCAATTTATATGCAGAAGCTGTTTTCAAGAAGGCCAGACTCGCCGAAAAGGAGAAAGGAATCAAAATTGGTGGAGGAATCATCAACAAAATTAAATACGCAGACGATACAACATTCATAGCAACAATCGTAGATGGAATGAAGGACTTATTACGGAGTGTCAAGATGGGAAGCTTGAACAAAATACTCAGTACAGAGAAGACAAAGTTATTGACTACTGCCAACAAGTGTAGCCTGTCGTAAAGTATCCTAATTCTTGACAGTTGTTTTTTACCTGATTATATCTGTACAGGTGCTTCCATCCATGTTATTTATTTTTCTAAATGTCTGAGAAAAAGTGGGAAAAAAATTAGAATAAAATTTCAAAACTGGCGATCTGTTCCACTTAATGTACAATGATTACATATACAGGCTGTACAATTATTATTATTATTCTTATACATTTTTATAGCGCCATTTATTCCATGGCGCTTTACATGTGAAAAGGGGCAAATATAGACAAGTACAATAAACGTGAGCAAAACAAGGCACACACAAGTACAGAAGGAGAGAGGACCCTGCCCGCAAGGGCTCACAGTCTACAGGGATGGGTGAGGATACACTGGGAGAGGGTAGAGCTGGTCGTGCGGTGGTTCAGTAGACTGAGGATCACTGCAGGTTCTTTTTGAAGGTTTCTAGGGTAGGCGCGAGTCTGATGTGTTGGGGTAGAGAGTTTCAGAGTATGGGAAGGCACGGGAGAAGTTTTGTATGCGGTTGTTGGAAGAAGAGATAAGAGGGGAGTTGAGGAGGAGATCTTGAGAGGATCGAAGGTTGAGTGTGGGTATGTACCGGGAGACCATGTCACAGATGTATGGAGGAGACAGGTTGTGGATGGCTTTATATGTCATAGTTAGGGTTTGAACTGGAGCCTCTGGATGATAGGAAGCCAATGAAGGGCTTGGCAGAGAGGAGAGGCTGGAGAATAACGGGGAGACAGGTGTATTAGTCGGGCAGCAGAGTGCAGGATGGATTGGAGTGGTGCCAGAGTGCTAGAGGGCAGGCCAGAGAGTAGGAGGTTGCAGTAGTCGAGGCGGGAAATGATGAGGGCATGCACTAGTGTTTTTGTAGTTTCATGGTCAAGGAATGCACGGATCCGGGAAATATTTTTTTAGTTTGAGATGGCAAGAGGAGGCAAGGGCTTGGACATGTGGCTTGAAAGAGAGGGCAGAGTCGAGGATCACCCCGAGGCACCGAGCATGCGGGACTGTGGAAAGTGAGTAGCCATTGACATTGATGGATAGGTCTGATGGGGGAGTAGAGTGAGATGGGGGAAAGATGATGAATTCCGTTTTGTCTATGTTCAGTTTTAGAAAGCGAGCAGAGAAGAAAGCGGAAATAGCAGACAGACATTGTGGAATTTTGGTCAGTAAGGAGGTGAGGTCAGGTCCAGATAGGTAGATCTGCGTGTCATCGGCGTAGAGATGATACTGCAAACCGTGGGATTCTATGAGCTGTCCCGGGCCGAGGGTGTAGATGGAGAAGAGTAGGGGTCCTAGAACTGAGCCTTGAGGAACACCGACAGACAGAGGGCGAGGTGAGGAGTTAGTGTGGAAGAGGGAGACACTGAATGTTCGGTTTGTTAGATATGATGAGATCCAGGATAGGGCCAAGCCTGTGATGCCAAGAGATGAGAGAATCTGTAGCAGGAGGCAATGGTCCGCAGTGTCGAAGGCAGAAGACAGGTCCAGGAGAAGGAAGACAGAGTAGTGTCGCTTGGCGGTTAGTAGGTCATTGGTGACTTTAGTTAGGGCAGTTTCAGTTGAGTGATGCAGTCGAAAGCCTGATTGTAAGCGGTCAAAGAGGGAGCAGGAGGAGAGGTGGGAGGACAGTTCAAGATGGCCATGCTGTTCCAGTAGTTTTGAGGCATAAGCGAGAAGAGATATCGGGCGATAGCTAGACACAGAGGATGGATCAAGGTAGTTCTTTTTGAGAATGGGTGTGATCGAGGCATGTTTGAAGGCTGAGGGGAAGACACCATTTGTAAGTGAGAGGTTGAAGAGGTGTGTTAGAGTAGGGGTGAAGACTGTGGCAAGGCTAGGGATGAGGTGGGATGGAGCGGGTCAAGCATGCAAGTGGTGAGGTGTGATCTTGATAGGAGGGTGGAAAGCTGATCTTCTGTCATGGTGGAGAAGTTGGTTTTGGAGGAACAGGGCTGAGCAGCTAAGAGGGGCAATGGGGGCTGTGGGCCAAAGCTTTCTCTGATCGTATCAATCTTCTGCTTAAAGAAAGAGGCAAAGTTTTCAGCAGAAATGAGAGGAGAAGGAGGAGGTGCTGGGGACAGAGTAGAGAATTGAAAGTGTTGAAGAGCTGTTTAGGGTTGTGAGACAGGGAGGATATGAGAGATGAGAAGTAAGTTTGTTTTGCGGCAGTGAGCGTGGACTTGAAGCTGGTGAGGGACTGCTTGTATGCAGTTAAGTGCTCAGCAGAGCGGGATTTTTTCCATCTCCACTCAGCAACCATGAAAGCCCGTCTCAGTTCTTTGGTGAGGCTGGTCAGCCAGGGCTGCCTGTTGATTGTAAGAGTTTTGCTATGTGTGAGGGGGCGGCCGAATAAAGTGCTGCTGTTATTGTAGTGTTATAAAAGGTGGCAGTAGAATCTGTGTCATGAAGTGAAGATATGTCTGTAAGAGGAAGGAGGGACTCAGAGAGCAATGGTAAATTGAGGTGTTTGAGATTTTTGCGAGGGTGAGTGAGTTTGTGGAGTGGGGGTTGTGCACTGGAAGAGGAGAGGGAAGAGAACGTCAGTAGGTTGTGGTCAAACAGGGGAAGGGGTGAGTTAGTGAGATTTGTAAGGGAACAGAGGCGGGTGAAGATAAGGTCCAGCGTGTGACCATCTTTGTGAGTGGCCGCAGAGGACCATTGAGTGAGGCCAAAGGAGGCAGTGAGCGATAAAAGTTTAGAGACAGCTGCGGTGGAAGCGTCAATGGGGATGTTGAAGTCACCCATGATGATAGTGGGGATGTCAGCAGAGAGGAAATGAAGCAGCCAGGTGGTGAAGTGATCGAGAAAGGTGGAGATGGCTAGTTCTGGGGGGTAGTAGATGACAGCCAGCTGGAGGTTGGAGGGGGAGTAGATGCGGACGGAGTGCACCTCAAACGAGGGAATAGTAGCGGAGGGGGTAGTGGAATTGGGGTAAAGGAGCAGGTATCAGACAGAAGCAAACCAACTCCTCCACCACGTTTGTTGCTGGGGCGGGGGGTGTGAGATAGGTGGAATCCACTGTATGAGAGTGCAGCTGGTGAGGCTGAGTCAGAGGGGGTGAGCCAGGTTTCGGTGATGCTAAGGAAGGAGAGTTTGTTGGTGATGAACAGGTCGTGGATAAATGACAGTTTATTGCAGACAGAGGGTGCGTTCCATAGTGCTCCAGGTAGTGGGACCGGGAGAGTGGGGGCTGGGTGAATGGGTATGAGGTTATCGTGGTTGCGAAAACGTGTAGAGGGTTGTGGCAGGTCGGTAGAAGTGAGTGTGGGGATGTGTTGAGGAGGGCCAGGATTTGTGGATATGTCACCAGCAATGAGGAGTAACAGACAGAGCGTTAGAAGGTGGGAGCAGGATAAGACATGGTGTGGCCGTGTGTGTCTGGAGAAAAAGGATTGTACGTGGAGGAACAGTTCTGAGGAAAAGATGAGATGGCTGGGGAGGGTGGAGGGGGAAATGACTAGTACCTTACTAGGTGGGGGGATTACAGGAGATAGGAAGAAAATAAGTAGTATGGGGTGAAAAGAAAAGGAAACATGTTAGTGGTTATATATTCTGTCAACTAACAGTCAAATTCCAGTCCAATTCTAGTCTAATTCAGAGTATAGTAATTAGAAATCTGTAATTTGAAAGATGAAATCCCATGTTTTTGAATGGCATAGCAGTTGTTTTCATTGGCATGCCATCTGGCAATGAAAGGGTGCTGGGTCCTAGTGGCTAATTGCGTTCCTATAATATTTTACATTCTTTCTCGGTCAGCACTCATTAGGAATTATATAGTAAGTATAGAGTTAAGGGTATGCCACACTAAACAATATCGCTAACGGGATCGCTAAAAAAACGGTCACTATTTAGCGATCCCGTTAGCGATATTGTTCAGTGCGGCAGCTTCCAGCGACGAGCTTCCTGCTGTGATCTCGCTCGTCGCTGGAATCGTTCCGGACCCTATTTTCTCGTCGGCGCTCCCGCTGGGTAAGTATCTTATCGCTGTGTGGCACCTTTTCTTAGCGATTTAGCGGTACTTTTGTACCGCTAAAGTCGTTAAGAAGATCGCTAACGGCGATAGCGTCGTTAACTATATCGCTAAATGTGGCCGCATTTAGCGATATAGAAACAATCCCGCTAGCGATCGCATTAGTATGCGTCGTTATTGTGATCGCTAGCGGGATTGTTTAGTGTGGCAGTACCTTTATTCTCATCCAGCCTATTCCCCAGTTATCAGATCCTTACAGGGGTTGCCTCTAATTAAGTTAGGGCTTGAGTGATTAATTAGCTAGAGAACTGTCACTGCTGCTCATTGTGTGACTGTGGGAGTCTGTGGTCACAGAGGAGAAAGTCCATGTCAACACTTCAGCCTGAACAATGCAACTAAGAAGCTATGCAATGGCCCAAGAACTGGAGCACACATATTTAAGTAGTCTGGACTTAAAGAATAACCATTGTTTAATTTGTATTTCATAACTCAATTGTACTTCTGAAAATAAGAAACTTTGTAATAAATGCTGTCAGTAAAATTGGCTTTTTCTCATCCTGAACTGATCTTTTACTCTCTATTCATTGTTAAAATCTGTATTCATTGACGACAGATGTTCACATTGCTGAGATATGAGATTGTATGGAGGTGGCGGGGACCCTCATGTACCTTCTCGCTCCTGAACGCTGTTCATCTGTGTCACATGCGGCACCCTGATGTTTTAGTAATGTTTTACTATTGTGTGTACTGTAATGCAAATGTATTTGTCATGTATTGTGCATAGGCTTAGGGATAGCTTAGGACATAGTGTAGGACCGTAGGGGTTAAGGTACTGCCACACTAAACAATCCCGCTAGCGATCTCATTAGCGTTGCATACTAATGAGATCACTAGGGGATTGTTTCTATATCGCTAAATGCTGCCGCATTTAGCGATATAGTTAACGACGCTATCGCCGTTAGCGATCTTCTTAACGACTTTAGCGGTACAAAAGTACCGCTAAATCGCTAAGAAAAGGTGCCACACAGCGATAAGATACTTACCCAGCGGGAGCGCCAGCGATGAAATAGGGTCCGGAACGATTCCAGCGACGAGCGAGATCACAGCAGGAAGCTCGTCGCTGGAAGCTGCCGCACTGAACAATATCGCTAACGGGATCGCTAAATAGTGACGTTTTTTAGCGATCCCGTTAGCGATATTGTTTAGTGTGGCATACCCTTTAGAGTCTAAGGGGGGCACCATAGAGATAGGATAGTATAGAGTAGATGTAAGAGTAGTAAGGTATAGGGAGCAGAGGGGTTAAGTAAATGGGAGGGGCACAGAGCAGAGCAGCAGAGAGCAGGGAGATAAAGGATAGGGACTTCCAGTTTAGAATCAGCAGGACGCATACAACAAGACAGTTACAGGCCATGGGGATAAAGCTGCAGACTGCAGTAAGGGGTCCCAGGCTGGAGAACAGTGTAAACAGGCACCAGCTCAATTGAATCATCCCAAGGAAGGATTTGGGGTCTGAGACCAGGGCAGGAGCAGCTGAGATGGCGTTCCCGGTACCTTTCCCTAATAGAACCGGACGAGGGACTGACAGGGAGCAGGTGACGTGTAACGTGCAGATGGGACACTGATTGTCCAAAGAGGCTGTCCGGATGACAGGTACAAGAAGGACATGGGTTGGACACGGATTGTCCAAAAATACGGCAGGGATTTCCAGGAACAGAGAAAGAGAGACTGTAGAGAGAATAGAGTCTTCCCGGATGGCAGAGGAAAGGAAAGTACAGACAGAAAAGAGTCTGACTAGAGATACGGTCGTAAACGCCGAGAGGAAAAGAGAGATGCCTGAGAGACTAGAATCTGCCCGGAAGGCAGGGAAAGTACAGGAAACGTTGCCCTGTGTGAACTGTGCTGCTGATGTGATGAATGCCTTGCTGTTTAGTAAAGATCAACTGTTGGAAAAGAACTGTGACAAAGGACATTGTATTTCATCTGTTGGGCGCCAGGGTGTGGGAACAGTAAAGTCAGTTTGCCATGACTACCACCCTGGCCACCTTACAAGAAGACAGTTGATGCTTTTACAATTCTATGGCGAAAGGAGGAGAGAAGATGAGGGAGCAGCTAGACGCAGACACAGGTATTCTGCTGCACGTTCTTCTGAAACGTCAGTTACAATTCTCCAGAACTGTATGAGCACCAACTCATCTCCGCTATAATCGCTAAAGATTGATTTTTTACCTGTGAGTTAAGAATTTTGAGAATGAACAGTCAGTACAGGAAGATAAAAAAGCAGATT
This sequence comes from Oophaga sylvatica, assembly GCA_033576555.1. Lineage (NCBI taxonomy): Eukaryota > Metazoa > Chordata > Amphibia > Anura > Dendrobatidae > Oophaga > Oophaga sylvatica. Next base: position 219,658,863 of record JARQOD010000003.1, on the reverse strand, counting down.
TCTGTAATAAGATGTGTTATAAAGTTTCTTATTTTCAGCGCTACTGTAAGTCCGCAAGGACAGGGTCCTCTCCCCTCTGTACCAGTCTGTCATTGTAAATCTGTTTACTGTAAACGATATCTATAACTTTGTATGTAACCCCTTCTCATGTACAGCACCATGGAATTAATGGTGCTATATAAATAAATAATAATAATATTTTTGATTTAGTGAAAGCAAAATAATCTCATGTTAAAGATGATACACCAGTAACTTGAGCCGTCTTCTTTCCATGCTCTTTTTAACAATTTCTTAGTTATATCTTATTCTGAAAAAAATAGAGACTTCCAGTATGGTCTTCACACAGTTTCTCCTCTAACTTTCCCAAACTCCTAAATCGCAATGCAGCCCAATACTACTGCAAAACTAGGAATTTGAGAATCCAGGAAAGTTACGAGACTACCTCAGTGGCTATAACTTTAAAACTCTTACAAAAGAGGACAGAACAAACCTCAGACACAGTACAAGGACAAGATGCTACAGGCAATTACCCATATTGCAGTCATGATTTTGCCCATGTATCTCTATGAGCTAGCCCATTATTCATTAGGGGAGAATACTTCGGTAATACAGGCACCTATATGTACAAATGCGATGGGCACTGTAGTCATGTATCATCATATGAAAGATAATGATAAATGCTGATCACGGTTATACCAGTAGGCTTGTCATAATCAGTTCAGCCGTTGATATTGCAGTAGACGTCAACTCAGTCAATATTGTAGCATTTAACCAACTACACGCCAAGAAAATACAGGGTGGTCCAAAAGTAGATGGACAGAAAATAATAACATTATTAGACATACTGTCCACCTACTTTTGGACCACCCTGTATGTGCCGCAATAACAAAAACAATATTTTTCCCTTAAGTTATCACTGTATGTAAGTCCATCTCCATGGGGAAAGATGTTAGAAGAATACTTTTCAGATCAGGAGCAAATCTTACTGACTAGAACCAGCTTTATACTTGGACCTGAAGTGGTGTAGTAATCAGGTCCAGCAAAGCAATCAGGTCCAACAAGCTTTCAGTATTACTTACACATTGCAAGAATCCAACACTAGACATTTCAATTCTATATGAATTCTTTTTATGTCTCTCCGTTTTATGACTGCAATCATCTATGCATGTTTCGTCAGATACGGCACTGTGGTTGGGTTGCCAGATGTCAGAATAAATAAAGGTGAAAACAGAAATCTTGGCGGACATCAAATATCAAGCATCATACTGTACAAAGCTATACAAACTACAATCCAGTAAAACTGGCAAGTTTACATGCACAAGATAATATCATGAAATTGTTATTCCATGCTCATATATTGCAGCCTCGGTTAAACTTAATCTCCTATCTGGCAGGGTTTTAAGTCACTGCTCATCTTCATCTCAACCATGAATATAATGGCAATGCAAAAGTTCTACAGTAACTAATCTACACACAGAGCAGTAGCAGAAAGAGGAAAAAGAGAGTAAATACACACATTAGAAAAAGATGGGATGACAAATTATTGTTTCAACGCATCAGCCATTCTAGATTTTTTTCATCCCCACCACATAGTATGATGCCCTGATAGTACATCCTCACACAGTATGATTGCCCCAAACAACCACACAGTCCCCCCTCACACATTATGTTCCCCCCACATAGTATGATGCTCCCATAACCCCCACACAATATGATGGCCTACCTTATAGTTTAATGGTCTCCCACATAGTTTGATGGTCTCTTAAACCCTCCAAACAATAAAATGGTTTTATAGCACCCCACACAGTATTGTACCCCTGTAGGGATAGCAGAGACTGTTGCACTTGGGAACTAACCACAGTTTCTCATTAACAGACATTAATCCTCTTTTGCTGCATTAATTTGTACTTCAGCTCCCAGAAATGTTTTTATTTTTTTTGCAACTTGGAAGAAAAGCAACAGCAGAGGAAAGAACTGCTTGGCCAGCTAGCTGGAGAAGAAGGAAGTAGCTAACTGCATTATGGAACCTGTGGACTGCCATCCATTGAGTGAGGACCCAAGCCAGAAGCACAGAGTGAGTGCTGACAGCTCTGCAACTGAGTGTGAGAGGAGAACAGTGAGCCCTGGAGCTGTGTCCCATCTGCAATCCTTATAGAAATATCTTATATACCTTATAGATTGCAAGGTGATAGTTTATTCAGAGATGTACATACATATATGTGAAGCAAAAAGTATAAACCATTTGAGCCAATCCAGTCAGGTCACCAGGAGTTGCCTTCCACCGCCTAGCTTACCTCAGAAGATTCTGTCATCCATTCCCTGTGTCCCTAAGCATCTGGACACTGCAGACTCAAACTGGATCCCTGTGTTAGCTCAGACCTGCTACATCAAGGAGAGAGTACCTACTGCTGTGACTTCTGGTTCCACTGTTGAGGAAGTTATAATAGAACTTCTTGATAAGGGAGTATTGCTGGGACTTGTGGTTCTTGTTGTGAACACGCTGGAGGCGACTTCGGAGCTGGGGCTCCCTCCGGTGGTTGCTGAGGGTAGTGAACCAATTGCTGAATGGCTGTGAATGGTCTGATATAAGTGACCTGAACTCCCATCAGCCTTGCCGGTAATCAATTGTTCTTCCAGGTCTTGCTTGGAGCTCAGCTTGCAATCCTGCTTTCATTCAGATAAGTGACTTGTTGTTTTTTTCCTCTGGTTGGATTTTCCTTGCTGGTTTGCTGCCTTGCAGTGGACTTAAGCCTGGCCCCCTTTTGAGGCCTGGCGCTGCATTTGTGCTCAGTTTGTGTTTGCACTTTTGCTCTGTTCCTGTGTCACTTTTTATTTGCTGAATTTCTGTGTGTTACACCAGAGATCTGATTTAGGTGGCAGAGATCGTGTGATCTCAGGTTTTTTGTTAATCAGAAGTGTTGGTATTTTTGTCAGGGTTTTTTTGGGTTGCAGTCAGAATTCTTTCCTATACTTTTCTATCTAGACAGAATTGGGCCCCAGCGTTTGCTCATTCTATTTTCTGTCTGTGTTCGTATTTTCTTCTTGTCTAACCGCCATTACATGTTTGGGGGCTTCCTATTTCTTTGGGGTTCTGCTATGAGGCAGTTAGCTTTCATCTTTCTGCCTTTAGGTGTAGCTATCTCTCCGGCTGTGACGAGGCGTCTAGGATCACCGTAGGTACGCTCCATGGATACTTCTAGTGTTGCTGTTAGTTTAGGGTCCTGCAACCCAATAGTTTCCAGCCTCTCTGGTGTATTGCTACTTTGGCTATTTTTGCTATTTCTCCTCAGCTACCGAAACATAACAGGTTCTGTAAGTAGGTTGAATATCAAACAGACAATAATTAAGGGGTAATGTCACAAATGTGTGCCAATTAGAAACTACCACATGTGCCCCTGATAAAAACTAGGATAAGTGTACTCCAATAAAATTGAACAAAAAAAGAGGAAAAAAGGAGTGGAAATCACTTGAATATATACAAAACAATTGTTTATTTAGAAAATAATATGTTACATAAAAATCACATAGTAGTGATAAATGACCCTAGCATAAAAAACACGTGGGAACAAAATAGGTATACACCGCGGCATGGGGGTACAATGAATATAACAATTTGGAAAAAGGTAGCATTATCTAGACAAACTACTGTGTGCATAGATAAACATATCAACATACATAGTGTATGACGTGCCAATGTCTAACTACTGTGCCATAAAACTTCCCAAGTTTCCAATATGAGCAGAGTTGCTTACCCCGTATAGCGTTGTTGCCGCTGTGGTTAGACCCACGTGTGACCCTCACCTCTGACGCGCGTTTCGCGTGTGCTTTCTCAAAAAGGAGAGTGAAGAAATACCACCAAAGCCGGCTTTTTATGTTGTGCTCCATACATGGCGCGTTTAATCTGCGCATGCGCCTTGACGTCATCCCGACAGGATGTACCGCCCCTCAGCATTCACCCAGTGCGCATGTCATGGGGAATACCCCATATGACGTCACTAGACATGCGCACTGGGAAAAATAGAAGCCGAGACGACTGCGTTCCAAGTGGGGAGCTCAAGGAGAATGCGTCACACGCAGGCACAATCAAAAAGACTGCAATGAACATAAGTAATTGGCCAATATAGGTATGTATTGGGACCAAAAAAAGACGCAAAAGACTAGAACCCAGCTCCATGTATACACGCAAATGGTGTGCAATGTGAACAATGTGAACAAGTGTATATGATAACAACAATGTGCCTAAGAGTAAGAAAACATAAGTGAAAAAAATGTGCTAAAAAATACATGAAAGCAATGTAAATAAACAATGATAATGTGAAATGATGTGTGTAATATAAATACGTAGTGAATCATGGATGACACAAATAAATAATATTAATATTAAATACACAGATCTTGACACGTAGATCTCCATAAATAATTGTGCTTCATATTTGGTAACATGGATGGTACTTCCATATGGGTTCAAATGGTCCTCATAATGTCAATATGGACATAAAATATATATTCAAGAAAAAAGCCAGTTAGTGGATTGACCTAATACTAATGAAAAAAACACAAGAATTAATACAAAGAAAAAACACAAATAAAATATAAAATCATTAATAAAATTGTCCATATCAAAATGGATGGAAAACAATCAATATTATAAAAAAGATGCGAAGCTGAGTTTTTCGTTTAAACCCCTTAGGGGTCATAGAATCTAGTTCAACTATCCATCTACATTCAGTTTGGGCCAGTAAACGCTTAATGTCCCCACCTCTACTTCCGCAATGAACCTGATCAATGGCAATGACCCGCAAACCACCTGGGTCACTATTATGTTCACTACGGAAATGCTTAGGAAGGGTTTTCAGGGCATTGGTATCCACGACTTTTGGACTATTTGCAATGTCCCTCACATGTTCCCTAACACGTATGCGGAGCTGGCGTGAGGTCAGCCCCACATAAATTTTGGAACATGGACACGTGGCCATATATACCACATGGGTACTACTGCAACTCAGATGGTGTCGAATCTGAAATTTTTTCTTGCCATCCGAGGAACTGAATCCAGTGTCCCTAACCAGATTTTTCTGAGTGCAGGCCAAGCAGTCGCCACATGGATAACAACCCAAAACCGGGCGACTATTATTTGGATTGAGAGGATTTTGAATTTTGGCAACATAATGACTTTTAACAAGTACATCTTTAATGCTTCTTCCTCGTCGGGCTGTAAACTGTGGCTTCTCAGGTATATTCCGGGCCAAAATGGGGTCTGTCAACAAAACCGACCAATGTTTATTGATTATTTCTTGTGTACGTCTCCAATAACAATTGAAATTGGAGATATATCTAACATTGGGATCAGAAGAAGCCTTTGTTTTGTTGTTGCTAAACAACAAATGCCGACGGTCTATCTTTTTAGCTCTCAAATACCCATTTTTTATACAGCGACTACTATAGCCACGCACTTTAAATCTGTTCTTCAGGTCCTCTGACTGCATTTCGAACCTCTGATCAGTGGAGCAAATCCGCTTCATTCTGAGAAACTGACCAACTGGGATGGCTTTGACAATATGAGAGGCATGGGAGGAAGACGCATGTAATAATGAATTTACTGATGTCTCTTTACGAAACACATCAGTGTGCATCCTTCCCTCCATATCAATTTCCAACATTATATCCAAGAATTCAATTCTCTTTTGGTGAGCTTTGTATGTTAGTTTGATATTGTAACAGTTTGAGTTGAGTTGTCCCATGAACTCAGAAATATCGGATTCACTACCCTGCCAAATAAAGAATATGTCATCAATATACCTATGCCAACACTGCACTCGGTCACCGTGAGGCACCCCATCTGTAAAGAAGAGAGTCCTCTCCCAGTACCCGAGAAACAGGTTGGCATAGGCTGGGGCACAAGCAGCCCCCATGGCGGTACCACGTTTTTGTAAATAGTATCTGTCTTTAAAGACAAATACATTGTGGGTCAACACAAACTGTAGAATATCCGCAATAAACTCACATAATTGTCCATCCCAGTTGCTGTTCCTCAGAAAGAAGCGGACCGCCCTCATCCCATCATCATGTGAGATGCATGTATATAGCGACTCAATGTCGGCCGTGACCAGCCACATGTCCCTCTCCAAGATTACACCTTCCAATTTAGTAAGCATGTCCGTAGTATCCCGTACATATGATGGTAATGTTTCTACCATAGTTTTTAGGTAGAAATCCACAAATTTACAAGCCACATCACATAGACTGTCAATGCCCGAAACGATTGGCCTTCCTGGAGGATCTACAGGATCTTTGTGAACCTTAGGTAACAAATACAGTGTTGGGATTTTCGGAAATTCCACTGTTAAACCATCCAACACTTTCTTTGTTATAATTCCCAAGTCACAAGCATTCTGTAATATTTTATCCAATTCCAATTTAAATGAGGCGATGGGACAATGAGACAATCGAGTATAAGTCTCCTTGCAGTTCAACTGTCTGAACGCCTCTCTCTCATATTTAGTTATTGGCCAGATTACGTCAGAGGTGAGGGTCACACGTGGGTCTAACCACAGCGGCAACAACGCTATACGGGGTAAGCAACTCTGCTCATATTGGAAACTTGGGAAGTTTTATGGCACAGTAGTTAGACATTGGCACGTCATACACTATGTATGTTGATATGTTTATCTATGCACACAGTAGTTTGTCTAGATAATGCTACCTTTTTCCAAATTGTTATATTCATTGTACCCCCATGCCGCGGTGTATACCTATTTTGTTCCCACGTGTTTTTTATGCTAGGGTCATTTATCACTACTATGTGATTTTTATGTAACATATTATTTTCTAAATAAACAATTGTTTTGTATATATTCAAGTGATTTCCACTCCTTTTTTCCTCTTTTTTTGTTCTGTAAGTAGGTTGCGGGATGCAGTGACGCAAGAGAGGAAGAGCAAGGGTTAACAGTTTTAATTTAACAAGGGGTACTCCACGCATGGATATAAACAGTTAAATAAGGGTTAAACAGTTCAAAGGCAGGCAATAGGTAGAGTTAATGGGCAATAAACGACATAACGGCTGTTCTTTAAATCACTTATCGTAACAAGGGCTTCCCAGTCTTCTGCGACAGCTTAGAGGGCGGTGGTGCCCACAACGGCCGATGCGGTGCTGTTCCAGAGGGGTCCTGCAGAGAACGGTCCGTCTTCTGGTGGCAGCGGTCAGTCTCCGGTACCTTCTGCTGAGCCCCTAGTCCATAAGTTGGCGTGGCCGGAATGAGCAGGGCCATGACACTTGCAGGGTCCAACGCGAGGTGATCAGCAGCAGTGGGCCAGGTAGGTTGCAGAAGTTCGTCTGTTACCAGACTCTCTCTAGATGGCCCGTGCACTGTACTCCCAGCTACGGAACACGCGGCACCTCAGCCGCTCAGAGACAGGGCACCCAACACCTCAATCCCTAACAGTCACTCAAGTGGTGGCGGGAACCGGCGGGCGCAGACCGACACAGCGCGGGTGCTCAGGGGACGGAGCACACTCCTCAGCCTGTTGCACGCTCCCTGTTCGCGCCAAAACTAACTCCTGCCGTTCGTGCTTTTGCTTGCGTACGCCCCCTACTTCCGGGTCAGGGGTCCTGTCTGGGCCCTTATGCCTTCCCCCGGACAACATGGGACGCAGCCTCAACAGTTCCGGACCCGGCGTAGTACAAGTGCCCGCGGTCCGGTGCTTCTCCTTACAGTTCTATGCACCAGAAGTTTAAAATAGGACCATTAATGAGAGTGATAAGTTATTAAGAGCACAACAGTTTCAATAAGCGCACCAACGTTGGACTATAATACTTGCATTGCTGTAGACATTTGTGGGTTAAGTGTTAGTTAGGAGTGTGTCTGTAGTCACTTAAAGGGAAATTGTCATCCTTAACATCCAGGCCTGCTGAAAAGTACATCCCTTATCTTAAACACAATAATATGCTCACGGACCCAATAGGGTCCACGTGGTATGCCACTATGAACAGTACACCTGTGCTCTCAATACCTTGGATATTGACCCACCACTGCGGCATTCTTGCGGCCCTTGTCTTTTGGGTTGTCTTTTTTCATCTTTGATGACTGTTTATAATACGTTACTAGTAATGAAACTCGTCACTCAAAGGGATATGTTGCAAAACAAGGTAAAATTATTTTCAGTCCATAGATCAATCTCCAATCTGTCTTGAATGCTGCAGCCAGGATCATATTCCTCACCAATCGTTATACTGATGCCTCTACCTTGTGCCAGTCATTACACTGGTTACCCATCCACTACAGAATCCAGTACAAACTTATTACCCTCACTCACAAAGCACTCCATGGCTCAGCACCACCCTACATCTCCTCCCTTGTCTCAGCCTACCATCCTACCTGAGCCCTCCGTTCTGCTAATGACCTGAGGTTAGCATCCTCAATAATCAGAACCTCCCACTCCCGTCTCCAAGACTTTTCACGTGCTGCGCCAAATCTTTGGAATGCACTACCCAGGTTAATACGATTAATCCCCAATCTCCACAGTTTTAAGCGTGCCCTAAAAACGCACTTGTTCAGACTGGCATACAGCCTCAACGCATTAACCTAACTATCCCTGTTGGCCCATTCAAAAAATTTTCTACCATAATCACGTACCTCGTATTATGTTCTCACCAGCTTTATGCATTTAATAGCCCTCTGTGTCTGTACTGTTACATACTTTGTCTGTTAACTGGTTCATGCAGAATTACATTAACACCCGATTCTTACACTATGGCTGGTCCGAACAATGAAAGCGATTGTTACCATCTACCTTTTGTGTCTCCCCTTTTTCCTCATAGATTGTAAGCTTGCGAGCAGGGCCCTCATTCCTCTTGGTATCTACTTTGATCTGTGTTTATTGTTATGCTGTAATGTCTATTGTCTGTACAAGTCTCCTCTATAATGTAAAGTGCTGCCGAATATGTTGGCGCTATAGAAATAAAATTATTATTATTATTATCAACAGCTAGTGGATAATGTTTCAGTCTGCATGGACACTCATCAGATAAATGCTGTGTTCTTGAAGTGGAAGATGGGTAGTCAATACTCATAGGGAATGACACTTTAAATGGACTGAAGGTGGTAAGAGTTATGTCTGATGCCATGACTTTCCATGGCTTTTTGCACCTCTCTTTCTTCATCGGTTCAATACTTTTTCCCTGAATCATTTCTCATTATTACATATAACTTAATTTATGGACATCTATGTTTTGATTTCTTTGCCTGTGTGAATTGAATGAGTTGTTACCGATATCTGGTGAGAATTTCATGTCAATAGCATCTTTAGAAACATATATTTACTTGGTGGCATATTCAATGATTATTTCATGTGCACATGAGGAATAATAATATACTTCACCCAGTTGTATCTTGTATTAGCCATTTGCCATCTGTACGATTCATATCAATGTCTCAACTGTCCCTGAACTTAGCTCCATAGTGGTTGTACCTAAGCATATAAATAAAAACAACCTGACTCCAACAATCAAATATTTTGTCTGTATTTTGAGGAGTGGGGGAATCACCCTAGTATTTCACTGGAATCTCCCTGCCTATCTGCAGAGGTTGGCACCTTAAACCTGCGCAGTGGCACCCCCATTCGTCGGCGGCTATCCCTCCCTCTTCCTAGATGACCATGCTGAAAAGATACAGTATATAGTGTGCAAAACGACCAGCAGTAAGGTACCATATGATTATAATCAGGTTAACGTAGTACCCTATTTCTGATATATCATATGGTACGTGCACTATAGCAAAAGGGAGAGCCCTTATAGTAAAGGGACAGACAAAAAAGCACAATCATAGAATGCGGTTACACTGGGAGGTGTATAGTATCAAGAAGGTATATACATAAAGATAGTCTCTTCCATATTTTGATATAATAGATCAGTATACGGCAACAAAGATAAGGTCAAGATACCGTATTTTGCGGTTTATAAGACGCACCCCAAATTTTGAGAAAAATAGGAAAAAAAATTTTTTTTAATAAACTGGTAGTGCTTCTTACAATCTAGGTGTCTTATTGCTTACCGGGGTGGTGGCTGCGGTGACCGGGGTCCCAGGGTCGCTGCTGACAGAGGCAGGAATGGGGCGATGCTGCGGACCCCAGACTGGGAGAAAGGGGCGTTCAGATGTGCGACGCTGCGAGTGTTCGGTGGTGCAGACCGCAGTGGAGCAGGGTCATTGCTGGAGGAGGCAAAAATGGTACTGTGGGTGTTCAGTGGTGCGGGGGCTCCACTAACATTTTGTGAAATCCCAGAGCCCCCGCAGTGTTTACTATGCGGTGGACTCTGGGAAAATGGCTGCCGGAGTGGCACATGCACAGATGGATATCTTGGCGGAGAGATCTCATCTCCCGAGATCTTGGTGTCGAGATCTCCATCTGAGCCGCATCCGCGGCCATTTTCCTGGAGACATCACGTAGAGGCAGGCGCAGATGGAGATCTCGGATCTCCTACATCTGCACCGAATGAGAAGCCGGACTCCGGACCCCGGAAGAAAAATAATGGCTGCCATATGCCACCGCTGCAGGGCTTCCACCCGCCGCAGTACCACCACCGCGCACCGCAGGACAACCACACCACCACCGCAACACCCCCAGCTCTGGGCCCGCAGCATTGACCCTTCAGTAAGAACAGTGTTTGGTTTATAAGACGCACCCCCATTTTCCCCCTAATTTTGGGGAGCATAAAAGTGCGTCTTATAATCCGAAAAATATGGTAAGTTCTGGAAGACAAAGAAAAAATTTCAGTGAGAGCTGTTCATAGGATTGCTAGACACGCAAATTAGAACCCCAGTTGACTGCAAAAGACCTCCAGAAAGATTTAGTAGGCTCTGGAGTTCTGGTACATTATTCTACTGTTCAGAGACACATGCACAATATGACCTTCATAGAAGAGTCATCAGAAGAAAACCTCTCCTGCATCCACACCATAAAATTCAGCATCAGCAGTATGCAAAAGAACATCTAAACAAGCCTGATGCATTTTGCAAACAAGTCATGTGGACGGATGAGGTTAAGCTCAACCAATGAGGTTAAGTAGAACTCTTTGGCCCCAATGATCGAAGGTATGTGTGGAGAAAAAAGAGCACAGAATTTCAGGAAAATAACATCTTACCAACCATTAAGAATGGGGGTAGATCAATCATGCTTTGGGGTTGTGTTGCAGCCAATGGCACGGGAACATTTCACTGGTAGAGGGAAGAATGTATTCAATGAAATTGCGACACTTTCTTGATGCAAACATAACACCATCTGTAAAAAAAAGCTGAAGGTGAAAAGAGGATGACTTCTACAAATGGATTATGATCCTAAACAAATGTCAAAATACACAACAGACCATCTCAAAAGGAGCAAGCTGAAGGTTTTACAATGACCCTCACAGTCCCCTGATCTGAACATCATTGAAAATATGTGGCTAGACCTCAAAATATGTACATGCAAGACAATCTAGGAATCTCAGAGAACTGGAAGAATTTTCCAAGGAAGAATGGATGAAAATTGAAAATCCCTCAAGCAATAAATAAATAAAGATTCTTATCTGGCTACAAAAAGTGTTTACAGGCTGTGATACTTTCAAAAGAGTGAGCTACTAGGTACTAACCATGCAGGGTGCCCAAACTTTTGCATCTGTCATTTTCCTTTTTGTAATTTTTAAAATGTAAAAGATGAAAATATTTTTTTAATTTGGTCTAAAATACAAATGAAATGTGTCATCTATAACTTTAGGCCTTTTAGAGATCATTTCATCTTCAACTTGCTTAACTGTTCACAATAACAGTAATTTTGACAAGGGGTGCCCAAACTTTTACATACAATATATACACTGTGTGTGTATATGCAGTATACATATACAGGGGTTGTACAAAATAATGGAAACACCTAAGGTTTTGGCATCATAATCTTCAAACATGTTATAAACATGCAAACAGTGACATATGGTAATGTTTTGTAATTGATTATTTGTGTTATGTGATATGTGTATGTAAATTAACTGTTTGTTTTGCATAATTGTAAGAACATTGATGAGAACCTGATACCAATGGCAGACCTCTTGGATTTTCAAAGAGGCCGACTTGTTGGTGCTGGTATGGCAGGTGCTAGTGTAACTGAAAGTGCCCGAATGCTTGGCGTGTCAAGAGGTACTGTCTCCAAAGTTTGAAAGAGAATGAAAAACATCCACAGCAAAGCACAGGTCCGGCCAAAAGTCGAAGTTGACTGAGAGAGACCTTCGGACTCTAAAGTGAACTGTGAGAGAGGATCGCAAGACCACAGCTCCGAAAATCACTGCTCAGCTCAATGAACACCTACAGAACCCAGTTTCCATGAAAACTGTTCGTCGGGAGCTGAACAAATCTGGATTCCACGGAAGAGCTGCAATTCGAAAACCGCTGCTCTCAATGACAAATGTTTAGAGTGGTGAAGAACCCTCCAGAATTGGTCCCTCAAGCCGTGGAAACATGTGATATTCTCAGACGAATCATCGTTTACCCTTTTTCCGACCTCCGGCCGCTTGTACTTTTGGAGACAGCCGAAAGAAGCATTCCATCCAGACTGCCTTCTCCCAACCGTAAAACATGGCGGAGGTTCTGTGATGATCTGGGGTGCTATTTCATGGAGATCCACTGGGCCAATGATATCCCTTCATGGAAGAATTAACAGCTGCGATTATTTAGGCATTTTGGGGGACCAAGTGCATCCTACGGTTCAAGCACTGTTCCCGGAGGGGAACACCATCTTTCAGGATGATAATGTGTGGAGCCCAGCTGCGCTTGGAGCCACAAATCCTAGAAGGGTGCACTAAAGGATTCATCCACAAGAGGCCCTCAGAGCATTCACACACATTCTCCCTTCCTCAGACCACCAGAGGGAGCCTGGATAGGTAGATAAAAAAGGGGGGAGAAGGCAGGAAGTCAGCACACTCTAGATAGTACACTCTAGACACAGAACAGAACAGACTCTGAACAGAACACTCTGAGACACAGAAACAGGTCAGTCTGCAGTGTGAGACTTGATAGCTCAAGTCAGCGAGCTAGGAGCGTGCCAACGCTCTAGAGAGCGGCAGAAGAGGCAGCCAGCTAACTGCCAGTGTGTATAGCCTAGTGAGGGTCCGAGTAGGCCGAAGGCTAGAGGAGAGAGTAGCAAGGGGGCAGAGGAGCCTTATCAGCTCACCCCAGAAAGCACATACCGGACACCGGGTCCGAGCTTACAGGGATCTCTACGACCCAGTAGGAGACAACTGGAATTCCTGGAGGACTACAGGTCCCAGGAGCACCCAAGAGCTGATACATAACAGAGCCAGGGGACACGGAGACCCTACAAGCAGGGGGTGTGTACTCCAGGAGAAGGCCCTACCACAAAGTCAGCCGTTGCAGGACAGAGACAAGGTTAGGCCTAGCTACAGGCAGGTCAGAAACTTACTACAGAGAGACAAGAAACAGGAGGCCCTACACCTGCTCACTGGGGAGAATCCAGACGTGTACCCTTCACCCTGCAGTGCTCCGGGATGTTCCTGCACTAACTCCAGTAAAGGTACAGAAGTGACTTGTGTGTGCTCCCATTCTTGTCCTTACCTGGCTGGGTTCCCTCCGTCCTGCATCCCTACACTTACGCTGCCCTGAAGGCCCGCTCCACCTGTGGGGAGCGATACCACCTAAGCTGACACAACACCAGCCTCAGTGGACTGCTGTAGCGCTGGTGTTCCTCACCAGACACCACAGGTGGCGTCACGATTCACTGACATTATCCTCTGTAAATATCCCCTTTTTGAGGGTGAGGGCCCAGGGCCACGGACCGAGCCGTGGCCACCGAGACATCCCCCATAGGGATCAACGGGCTTGGGTCCCAGTACCCCACAGCTCTGGCGGGCGGCCCATCTAACTGGCGTCATGAACAGGATCGCATGCCCGCGGCAATGGAAGAATTGCCACAAGGTACTGTGCGCTCTTACAAAAAGACTGTATATTGTATTGTGGTGAAGATTTCCCACCATTGTCCGCCATTATTACGTCACCGCGGGAAAACTAGGAGGCGTACCTGTGAAACCACACAAAGTCTTGAACACGCCCCCACGTGCTGGCGCGGCGCCAGGTCCTGGCAGGGAGCTCCAGTGAACGCTCTGACGTAGAACGTCGGCGACGCAGGTCCTACCAGCAGACTGTGCCCTGCGGAGCTGCGGCCTACAGAGGAAGGTAGGTCACAGTTCACTAGGGGGGCGCCAAGATGTCGCAGCCCTCGTCCGACGGCACGGCCCAGGCCGACAACCCTGATAATCAGCCCTCGACCGCTGCCGCGCAGGCCGCAGCAGCCACCCCATCACCTGGGCCTGTAGCCCCTATAGTACCCCTGACTCTACCGTACATGCCTGGAGCAAAGTGGCTTCCCCAGTACAGCAGCAAGCCAGACACCCTGTCGGGATTCAAGCGCAAAATATGCAGCATACTGGACATGTATTTTATGTCATACAAGCAACGGGCTGCAGTAGTTGTGGGACAATTGACTGGTGCTGCGGAGAGGGAAGTAGAAACGTGGTCGGCCGCGGACCAGGAATCAGTGCCCGCAATTTTCAAAAAGTTACAGACTGCCTTTGAGGACGGCACTGAAGCAGACCTCCGGATGAGGTTCTATCAATGCTCTCAGAAACCGGAGGACAGTGTTCGAGACTATGCCTGCCGTTTATAAGGGGCCCTGCGAGCTCTAAAACAGGTTAATCCAATCAGCGTCACCAATGAGAGTAAAATGCTAAAAGAACAATTTGTATGGGGGCTGAGGTCCCAAGCGGAGAGCAGGACTGTGCGTTGGTGGTCCTTGGATCATCCAGATGCTACCTTCGATGCCCTTAAGGACATGGCTATAAAGGGACTGCAACTCCAGGAAACAGCCAATACCGCAACCCAACGTTACCAGGGTGAGGCCACTCTAACGCCAGCAGCACCCACCTTTTCCCCGCTGGTTGCTGAAGCCAAAACACAAGCAGCGCCCCCTACTGAGCTGGACTGTCTACGCTCAGAAGTGCGCCAGCTGACCAAAAACCTGGCCACTGTAATGAGTGCCCTGCAACTGCGGACGGAACCGGAGACAGAAGGAAAGATCCTGCTAGCCGACTGCCCTGAGGACGTCCCCTGGATGAACCGGAGAAGAAGGAGGATGTCGCCACCCCCAGGAAGAACCAACGACCAGCGCCATCCTCACCGAGAGATCGTCTGCTACCGCTGCCAGAAGGAAGGTCACACCGTACGCCAGTGTCCTTTAAACGAGTAAACCCTGGGTCCGAGGGCCAGCACCCAGGAATAGACTCACCAGACCCCTCAGACTGGCACCGCAGGTTTGTGGGAGGAAGACCTTTCCTATCCATCATACTGGACAGCATCGCAATACTTTCCCTGCTGGACGCCTTTACAACAGATACTGGTCCATTGACAGTCTCCAACCCCCAAACCCTGACTTTGCAGTATACGCCTCTAACGGCCTCCCTCTTGACTTACTTTGGGCCAAGAATGTAGCAGTAAAAGTGGGGAGGGTGGAGTTAAAGGATCAGGGACTTATTGTAGTGAAGACTGTCAATGAGGAAAATGGACTGAATGTGGTACTAGGCACTAACGTTATTGGGAACTGTTTGGAGGAGGTTGTGTTTTTACTCCAACAGCTCGCCGATGTGGCCAGACCAGGGCAGAAGAGAGTGATCCAGAAGGAGATCCAGGCCCTGATGTGCCAGCAGCAAGTGGAACTGACCGGTGGTGAGATTGGTAATGTGCGGGTAACAGACCCGACACCCATTGTGATTCCCCCAATGAGTGAAATGCTTATTTGGTGTAGAGCAGCAATAGGTCTGAAAGGACAGAGCTACCAAGCAGTAGTAGAACCCCTTTGCTCAGAGCACAGACCTACACTCTTAACTGCCAGAGGGGTAGTGGACGTACACAATGGGAGGGTGCCCTTCAGTCTTCTCAACTGGGGGGAAGATGAAGTCAAATTACCACGTTATGCCACTGTTGCCAAGTGGATAATAACTCCATTCACATGACGGAGTCCTTAACCTCCCCAGAACCAGTGGAGGTTAATGGCCTGCAACCCAGGTGGAGGATTGGTGTCAGCAGATCCATGTTGGGACAGACACCACTCCAGCTCACCAGAAACAGGGGGTACATCGGGAGGTCCAGGAATACGCACAGGTATTCAGCAAATACCCACTTGACTTTGGGAAGATTAAGGGGGTACAACATCACATCCCCACAGGCAACCATCCCCCCATTAAGGAACGGTACAGGCCTATACTTCCAGCACACTACCAGAAAACCAAGGAGATGTTGCGTGACATGAAGGAAGCAGGGGTGATGAGGGATAGTTGTAGTCCCTAGGCAGCTCCCCTAGTTCTAGTCAGGAAAAAGGATGGAAGCATGAGAATGTGTGTGGATTACAGACAAGTAAATCGCATTACACATAAAGATGCATACCCTTTACCACGTATTGAGGAATCTCTGGCTGCCTTAAAGTCTGCTAATTACTTTTCCACCCTTGACCTTACTAGTGGGTACTGGCAAGTAGCTGTGGCTGAGGAGGATCGGGAGAAGACGGCCTTCACCACCCCGATGGGACTCTGTGAGTTCGACCGAATGCCGTTTGGACTCAGCAGTGCCCCCGGCATGTTTCAGAGAGTGATGGAGTGCTGCCTGGGACACCTCAACTTCGAGACTGTGTTACTATATCTGGACGACGTGATTGTATACTCCAAAATGTATGAAGACCACTTGAAGCACCTGGCGGAAGTATTTGAGTCACTGTCCCAGTATGGGATGAAACTGAAGCCCTCAAAGTGCCACCTGCTCAAGCAAAAGGTACAGTACCTGGGACACATTGTCAGTTCAGAGGGAGTAGCGCCAGACCCAGAGAAGGTCACTGCCATCCAGAAATGGCCGGAGCCGAAGAACCACAAAGAGGTACGTCAGTTCCTGGGACTGACAGGATACTACCGGAGGTTTGAAAAAGACTACACGAAGAAAGCAGCGCCTCTGCAAGACCTCCTGGTAGGACAGTCCCCCAAGAGCAGAAATCCCCCCCGTTCCACTGGGGTAAAGAACAGGCTGAAGCATTCCAAGAAATGAAGGAGATCCTGACAGGTGACGAGATCCTAGCCAACCCTGACTACAACAATGAAGGACTGGGAGCTGTCTTAAGTCAGAAGCAAAATGGCCTAGAGAAAGTCATCGCCTATGCAAGCAGGAAGCTCCGGCCGACCGAGAGGAACCCCGAGAACTATAGCAGCTTCAAGTTGGAGTTCCTGGCGCTGGTCTGGGCCATTACTGAAAGGTTCAAGCACTACCTAGCCTCCAGCAAGTTCACTGCCTACAGTGACAATAACCCCTTGACGCATCTTGAAACAGCCAAGCTGGGAGCCATGGAACAACGATGGATGGCTCGGTTGTCGAACTACCAATTCACAATCAAGTACCGGGCGGGCCGCAAGAACACCAACGCTGATGCCCTGTCCAGGATGCCTCACCAGTGAGACACAGAAGAAGAAGTGGATGACCTGGAGGAGATTGAACTACCTGCCTTTCACAGGAATGGGATGAGCCTCGAGCAATGAGCCTTTAGGAGGCAGCGTAGTAAGACGTTAAACCCTTTACCTCATCACAGCTGGAAGGAGACCCAGGACAGTGATCTGGTTGTCAGTCGTATCAAGGAGCTGATAACTCAAGAAGGTTCCTTGTTATGTTTCGGTAGCTGAGGAGGACAGGACAACAGCAGGGCAGCCGAACAGCTGAGATGTTGGTAACTGATGGGTTGCAGATTCCTAAACTAACGACACAACTAGAGGTAGACGTGGAGCGTTCCTACGTTGATCCTAGACTCCTCGCCACAGCCTGAGAGATAACTACACCTAAAGGCAGAAAGATGAAAGCTAACTGCCCCAGAGCAGATCCCCAAAGAAAATAGGAAGCCCCCAAACATATAATGGCGGTTAGACAAGATGAAAATACAAACATAGGCAGAAAATAGACTGAGCAAACGCTGGGGCCACAAGCTGACTAAATAGGATAGGACAGGAGAGATTACTTTCTGCAACCCAGAAAACCCTACAAAAATCCAACAATTCTGATTACAAAAATACTGAGATCACACGATCTCGCCACCCACTAAATCAGATCTCAGTGTGAACAAAACCAAGCCGCAGCCGCTGAAAAAACAGGAAAAAGCAAATGAGCAAATAACAGTGGCTGCAGATAAACTGTGAGGAGCTCAGGCCCCAGGAGGGGACCTGGCTGACCTCCACAAAAGTGCAGAAAACAATGCAAAAAGCAAGCACAAAAAGAAAAGCAAAAAATATCTTATCTGAAAGCAGGAGATGCAGGCAAGACTCCAGCAAACTTCCAAATGAACCAGGAACCACAATTGAGACAAGAACAATTGATCACTGGCAACCATCATGGGAGGGAACCTCCCTTATATCAGACCAGTCCGTGATCCCTGATTGCCACTCCTCGTTGAAAGGTTCAGTACTGTCTGTAACCACCAGAGGGAGCCTCTGCTCAGAAACCATCTCTAGCAGATTCATAACAGTACCCCCCCTTGAGGAGGGGTCACCGAACCCTCACTTGTGCAACCAGGCTGATCAGCATGAGCTCGGTGATAGGCACTGATCAGTCTCCTAGCATGGATGTCCGAAGCAAACACCCAAGAATTGTCCTCCTGACCATAACCTCTCCACTTAACCAAATACTGGAGTTTCTGTCTAGAAAAACGAGAATTCAATATTTTCTCAAGCACATACTCCAGATTGCCCTCAACCAAAACAGGGTCAGGAGGCGCAGCCATAGGAACCACTGGCTCGACAAACTTCTTCAATAAGGACTTGTGGAACACGTTATGGATCTTAAATGTCCCTGGAAGAAGCAAACGGAAGGAAACAAGATTAAGAATCTCCATGATCTTATAAGGACCAATGAACCTGGGCTTAAACTTTGGAGATGCAACCTTCATAGGGATATTTCTTGAGGATAGCCAAACCAAGTCCCCCACTTTAAACCGAGGACCCTCAGTCCTATGCCGGTTGGCAAACCGTTGGGCCTTCTCCTGAGAGAGAGACAACCTCTCCACTACCTGGTCCCAAATCTGCTGCATTCGCTCCACAACAGAGTCAACTCCCGGACAGACAGAAGCCTCTGCCTGTCCCGAAGAAAATCAAGGGTGAAACCCAAAATTGCAGAAAAATGGAGACATCAAGGTGGCAGAACTAGCCCTATTATTAAGAGCAAACTCAGCCAAAGGCAAAAAAGAGACCCAGTCATCTTGATCAGCAGACACAAAACATCTCAAATAAGTCTCCATGGTCTGGTTTGTTCTCTCGGTTTGTCCATTGGTCTGAGGATGAAAAGCAGAGGAGAAAGATAATTGAACACCAAGTTTAGAACAAAATGTCCTCCAAAATCTGGAAACAAACTGGACTCTTCTGTCAGACACAGTGTTCTCCGGAATGCCATGTAACCGAACCACGTGCTGAAGGAACAAAGGCACCAATTCGGAGGAAGAAGGTAACTTAGGTAATGGCACAAGATGTATCATCTTGGAAAACCTATCACAGATTACCCAGATAACAGTTATTCTCTGAGAAACAGGGAGGTCGGAAATAAAATCCATAGAGATATGGGTCCATGGCCTCTTGGGCACAGGTAATGGCATTAACAAACCACTAGAGCGAGAGCAAGGCTTGGAGCGAGAGCAAGTCCCACAGGACTGCACAAATTCCCTGACGTCACGAGACAAAGTAGGCCACCAAAAGGACCGACTCACCAAGTCTCTGGTACCAAAAATCCCGGGATGACCAGCCAACGTGGAGCAATGAATCTCAGACATCACACTCTTCTTCCACTGGTCTGGGACAAACAATTTCCCAATAGGGCAGCGCTCAGGTTTATCCTCCTGACACCCTTCCAAGGCCAGTCTCAAATTGGGCGAGATGGCGGAAAGAACTACACTCTCTTTCAAAATAACAGTAGGATCAGATAACTCAGGAGAGTCCGCAAAGAAACTCCTCGAGAGGGCATCCGCCTTAACATTCTTAGTGCCAGGAAGAAAAGAAACCACAAAATTAAAATGTGTGAAAAACAAGGCTCACCTGGCCTGTCTAGGATTAAGTCGCTTGGCTGATTCGAGATAAACCAGATTCTTATGGTCCGTGAGGACCACCACCTGATGTTTGGCTCCTTCCAGCCAATGTCTCCACTCTTCAAAGGCCCACTTCATGGCCAATAACTCCCGATTACCCACGTCATAATTACGTTCAGTTGGAGAAAATTTTAGAGAGAAAAAGGCACAAGGGTTACACTTAGAGGTCTCCGGATCTCTTTGGGACAAAACGGCACCTGCCCCAATTTCAGAAGCATCAACCTCCACCTGAAACGGTAGAGAAACATCAGGCTGCCATAGAACAGGAGCAGAAGTGAATCTATGCTTAAGTTCCTGAAACGCAGAGACTGCCTCAGGAGGCCAATTCACCACATCAGAACCCTTTTTGGTCAAATCAGTCAATGGTTTAACAATACCGGAGAAATTACCAATAAATTTATGATAAAAATTGGCAAAACCCAAAAATCTCTGAAGAGCCTTTAATGAAGTAGGTTGGACCCAATCACAGATGGCCTGAACCTTGGCCGGGTCCATTTCAATAACAGACGGAGACAAAATGAATCCCAGAAATGAGACCTTCTGTACACCAAAAAGACACTTTGATCCCTTCACATACAGTGCATTCTCTCTCAAAATCTGGAACACAGTCCGAACATGTTTCACATGAGAGTCCCAGTCATTGGAAAAAATCAAGATATCATCCAAATAAACAATCAGAAATTTATCCACAAAATCCCTGAAAATATCATTCATGAAGGATTGGAAGACGGAAGGAGCATTAGTGAGCCCAAAGGGCATCACTAGGTACTCAAAATGCCCCTCTGGGGTATTAAACGCCGTCTTCCATTCATCCCCGTGCTTAATGCGAATAAGGTTATACGCCCCCCTGAGGTCAAGCTTGGTAAACCAACTAGCACTTTTCACCCTGGAAAACAGGTCAGAAGTCAAGTGTAACGGATATTGATACTTCACAGTGATCTTATTCAAGAGACGATAATCAATACACGGCCTCAATGAAACATCCTTTTTGGCCACAAAGAAAAAACCGGCACCCAAGGGTGAAGAGGATGGTCTGATATGACCCTTCTCCAATGACTCCTTGATATAAGATCGCATAGCATCGTGTTCAGGTACAGACAAGTTAAAATGGCGACCTTTAGGAAATTTACCACCAGGCACTAATTCAATAGCGCAATTGTAGCTCCTGTGAGGGGGCATAGATGCAGATTTACTTTCACTAAATACATCCGAAAAATCAGTCAAAAAGTCAGGAACATCCTGAGACTTGGGAGAGGCAGAAAAAACAGGAGTGTCGGCATTAACACATTGGCAGCCCCAACTGGTCACAGACACAGATTTCCAATCCAAAACAAGATTATGAGACTGTAACCAAGTGAAACCTAGTACAATAATGTCATGCAGATTATACAGCACCAGAAATTTGCAACTCTCCTGATGATCTGGTTCAACCCTCATTATCACCTGAGTAGAAAACTGGGGTTTATTCTCCGCCAAAGGGGTAGAATCAATGCCCAGTAGGGGAATAGACTTCCGCAGGGGTATCATGGGAAACCCACAATGTTTGGCAAAGTCAAAATCCATCAGGTTAATAGCTGCTCCTGAATCAACAAAAGCCTGAGCAGAAAATGTGGACAGGGAGCAAATCAGGGTAACAGTCAACAGAAATTTAGTCTGAACACTACCCAAGACAACTGAGCGTGCAAAACGTCTTCCCTGCTTATACGTTTTTATTAACTGTCACTCTGATATGCTCTCTGTCCTCATTTTCTGCTCAGGCTTTCGTTGATTCTGGAGCAGCTATTAACCTGATGGATTATGATTTTGCTAAACGTTGTGGGTTTCCTTTGATACCCCTACAGAAGTCTATTCCCCTACTGGGGATCGATTCTACCCCTTTGGCTGAGAATAAACCTCAGTTCTCTACTCAGGTGATAATGAGGGTTGAACCTGATCATCAGGAGTGCTGTAAATTTTTGGTTCTGTATAATCTGCATGATATTATCGTACTGGGCTTCCCTTGGTTGCAGTCTCATAATCCTGTTTTGGATTGGAAATCTGTGTCTGTAACCAGTTGGGGCTGCCAATGTGTTAATACCAACACTCCTGTTTTTTCTGCCTCCCCCCAGGCTCAGGATGTTCCTGACTTTTTGATTGATTTTTCTGATGTGTTTAGCGAAAGTAAATCTGCATCCTTGCCTCCCCATAGGAGCTATGACTGCGCTATTGAATTAGTGCCTGGTAGTAAATTCCCTAAAGGTCGCCTTTTTAACTTGTCTGTACCTGAACATGACGCTATGCGGTCTTATATCAAGGAATCATTGAAGAAGGGTCATATCAGACCATCCTCTTCACCCTTAGGTGCCGGTTTTTTCTTTGTGGCCAAAAAGGATGGTTCATTAAGGCCGTGTATTGATTATCGTCTTTTGAACAATATTACTGTAAAATATCAATACCCGTTACCCTTGATCTCTGACCTGTTTTCCAGAGTGAAAAACGCTACTTGGTTTACCAAGCTTGACCTCAGGGGGGCATATAACCTTGTTCGCATTAAGCACGGGGATGAATGGAAGACGGCATTCAATACCCTGAGGGGCATTTTGAGTACCTTGTGATGCTCTTTGGGCTCACTAATGCTCCTTCTGTCTTCCAGTCCTTCATGAATGACATTTTCAGGGATTTTGTGGATAAATTTCTGATTGTTTATTTGGATGATATCTTGATTTTTTCTAATGACTGGGACTCTCATGTGAAACATGTTCGAACTGTATTCCAGATTTTGAGAGAGAATGCTCTGTATGTGAAGGGATCAAAGTGTCTTTTTGGCGTACAGAGGATCTCATTTCTGGGATTCATTTTGTCCCCATCTGTTATTGAAATGGACCCGGTCAAGGTTCAGGCCATCTGTGATTGGGTCCAACCTACTTCATTAAAGGCTCTTCAAAGATTTTTGGGTTTTGCCAATTTTTATCGTAAATTTATTGGTAATTTCTCGGTTATTGTTAAACCATTAACTGATTTGACCAAAAAGGGTTCTGATGTGGTGAATTGGCCTCCTGAGGCAGTCTCTGCATTTCAGGAACTTAAGCAGAGATTCACTTCTGCTCCTGTTCTACGGCAGCCTGATGTTTCTCTGCCATTTCAGGTGGAGGTTGATGCCTCTGAAATTGGGGCAGGTGCCGTTTTGTCCCAAAAAGATCCAGAGACCTCTAAAAGAAACCCTTGTGCCTTTTTCTCTCGAACATTTTCTCCTACTGAACGTAATTATGACGTGGGTAATCGGGAGTTACTGGCCATGAAGTGGGCTTTTGAAGAGTGGAGACATTGGCTGGAGGGAGCCAAACATCAGGTGGTGGTCCTTACGGACCATAAGAATCTGGTTTATCTGGAATCTGCCAAGTGACTCAATCCTAGACAGGCCAGGTGGGCCTTGTTTTTCACACGTTTTAATTTTGTGGTTTCCTTTCTTCCTGGACACTAAGAATGTTAAAGCGGATGCCCTCTCGAGGAGTTTCCTTGTGGACTCTCCTGAGTTATCTGATCCTTCTGTTATTTTGAAAGAGGGTGTAGTTCTTTCCGCCATCTCACCCAATTTGAGACTTGCTCTGGAGGGGTGTCAGGAGGATAGGCCCGAGCGCTGTCCTGTTGGAAAATTGTTTGTCCCGGACCAGTGGAAAAAGAGTGTGATGTCTGAGATTCATTGTTCCGCGTTGGCTGGGCATCCCGGAATTTTTGGTACCAGAGACTTGGTTAGTCGGTCCTTTTGGTGGCCTACCTTGTCTCGTGATGTCAGGGAATTTGTGCAGTCCTGCGGGACTTGCTCTCGCTCCAAGCCTTGCTCTCGCTCTAGTGGTTTGTTGATGCCATTGCCTGTGCCCAAGAGACCATGGACCCATATCTCTATGTATTTCATTTCCGACCTCCCTGTTTCTCAGAGAATGACCGTCATCTGGGTGATTTGTGATAGGTTTTCCAAGATGATACATCTTGTGCCATTACCTAAGTTGCCTTCCTCCTCTGAATTGGTGCCTTTGTTCCTTCAGCACGTGGTTCGTTTACACGGCATTCCTGAGAACATTGTGTCTGACAGAGGAGTCCAGTTTGTTTCCAGATTTTGGAGGACCCTTTGTTCTAAACTTGGTGTTCAATTGTCTTTCTCCTCGGCGTTTCATCCTCAGACCAATGGTCAAACTGAGAGAACAAACCAGACATTGGAGACTTATCTAAGATGCTTTGTGTCTGCTGATCAGGATGACTGGGTCTCTTTTTTGCCTTTGGCTGAGTTTGCTCTTAATAATAGGGCTAGCTCTGCCACTTTGATGTCTCCATTTTTCTGTAATTCTGGGTTTCACCCTCGATTTTCTTCAGGACAGACGGAGGCTTCTGTCTGTCCAGGTGTTGACTCTGTTGTGGAGCGTATGCAACAGATTTGGGACCAGGTAGTGGAGAGGTTGTCCCTCTCTCAGGAGAGGGCCCAGCGGTTTGCTAACCGGCATAGGACTGATGGTCCTCGGTTTAAAGTGGGGGACTTGGTCTGGTTGTCCTCAAAAAATATTCCTATGAGAGTGGCATCTCCTAAATTTAAGCCTAGGTTCATTGGACCTTATAAGATCATGGAGATTCTTAATCCTGTTTCTTTTCGTTTGCTTCTTCCAGGGACATTTAAGATCCATAACGTGTTCCACAAGTCCTTGTTGAAGAGGTTTGTTGAGCCAGTGGTTCCTACTGCTTTGCCTCCTGACCCTGTTCTGGTTGAGGGCAATATGGAGTTTGTGGTTGAGAAAATATTGAATTCTCGTTTTTCTAGACGGAAACTCCAGTATTTGGTTAAGTGGAGAGGTTATGGTCAGGAAGACAATTCTTGGGTGTTTGCTTCGGACATCCATGCTAGGAGACTCATCCGTGCGTATCATAGAACTCATCCTGACCGACCTGGTTGCTCAAGTGAGGGTTCGGTGACCCCTCCTCAAGGGGGGGGTACTGTTGTGAATGGACTTGAAATGAGTTCTGAGCAGAGGCTCCCTCTGGTGGTTACAAGCGGTACTGGACTGTCCAGTGAAGATTGTGAGGAGTGGGAATCAGGTGTTACTGACTGGTCTTATATAAGGGAGTCGCCTTCCCATCAGGGTTGCCGGTGATCAATTGTTCTAGTCTCAATCCTTGAGTCCTGTTTCCTTTGTAGCCTGCTGTGTCGTGTCTGCATCTCCTGCTAACAGATAAGACATTTTCTTCTTTTTGTTTTTGTGCTTGATTTTTGCATTTTGTCCTGCATTTCTGTGGGGGCCTTCAGGGTCCCCTCCGGGGGCTTTTGCCCTCTCAGTTTGGTTCAGCCACTGATGTTTGTACTTTTGCTTTTTCCAGTTTTTTCAGTGGCTGCTGTTTTGATTTTGTTACACCAGAGAACTAATTTAGGTGGTAGAGGTCGTGTGATCTCAGGTGATTTTGAAATTAGTAGAGTTGGTGCTTTTCAGGGTTTTTTTGGGATTGCAGTAAGTGCCCTTCCTATCCTTTCCTATTTAGGTAGTTTGGGCCCCAACGTTTGCTCATACTATTTTCTGTCTGTGTCAGTATTTCTTCTTGTCTAACCGCCATTACATGTTTGGGGGCTTTCTATGTTCTTTGGGGATCTGCTCCGGGGCAGATAGCTTTCCTCTTTCTATCTTTAGGTGTAGTTAGTTTCTCAGGCTGTGACGAGGCGTCTAGGACCAACGTAGGAACGCTCCACGGTTGCCTCTAGTTGTGGTGGTTAGTCAGGGTACTGCAATCTCATAGATTCCAACTGCTCTGGTGTATTGCCTTTTTTACCTGCACTCCTCAGCTTCCGAAACATAACAGCTGAGCTTTGCTAGGGGGGAATGTGGAGCCCAGCTGCGCTTGGAGCCACAAATCCTAGAAGGGTGCACTAAAGGATTCATCCACAAGAGGCCCTCAGAGCATTCACACACATTCTCCCTTCCTCAGACCACCAGAGGGAGCCTGGATAGGTAGATAAAAAAGGAGGGAGAAGGCAGGAAGTCAGCACACTCTAGATAGTACACTCTAGACACAGAACAGAACAGACTCTGAACAGAACACTCTGAGACACAGAAACAGGTCAGTCTGCAGTGTGAGACTCGATAGCTCAAGTCAGCGAGCTAGGAGCGTGCCGACGCTCTAGAGAGCGGCAGAAGAGGCAGCCAGCTAACTGCCAGTGTGTATAGCCTAGTGAGGGTCCGAGTAGGCCAAAGGCTAGAGGAGAGAGTAGCAAGGGGGCAGAGGAGCCTTATCAGCTCACCCCAGAAAGCACATACCGGACACCGGGTCCGAGCTTACAGGGATCTCTACGACCCAGTAGGAGACAACCGGAATTCCTGGAGGACTACAGGTCCCAGGAGCACCCAAGAGCTGATACGTAACAGAGCCAGGGGACACGGAGACCCTACAAGCAGGGAGTGTGTACTCCAGGAGAAGGCCCTACCACAAAGTCAGCCGGTGCAGGACAGAGACAATGTTAGGCCTAGCTACAGGCAGGTCAGAAACTTACTACAGAGAGGCAAGAAACAGGAGGCCCTACACCTGCTCACTGGGGAGAATCCGGACGTGTACCCTTCACCCTACAGTGCTCCGGGATGTTCCTGCACTAACTCCAGTAATGGTACAGAAGTGACTTGTGTGTGCTCCCATTCTTGTCCTTACCCGGGTGGGCTCCCTCCGTCCTGCATCCCTACACTTACGCTGCCCTGAAGGCCCGCTCCACCTGTGGGGAGCGATACCACCTAAGCTGCCACAACACCGGCCTCAGTGGACTGCTGCAGCGCTGGTGATCCTCACCAGAGACCTCAGGTGGCGTCACGATTCACTGACATTATCCCCTGTAAATATCCCCTTTTTGAGGGTGAGCGCCCAGGGCCACGGATCGAGGCGTGGCCACCGTGACATCCCCCATAGAGATCAACCGGCTCGGGTCCGAGTACCCCACAGCTCTGGCGGGCAGCTCAAATGCACCAATTCATACAGCTAGAATCGTTAAAGCATGGCACGAGGAACATTCTAATGAAGTTGAGCATCTCATCTGGCCCCCACAATCCCCAGACCTCAACATTATTGAGCATTTATGGTCGATTTTAGAGATTCAAGTTAAACGTCGATTTCCGCAGCCATCGTCGCTCAAAGAACTGGAGGGTGTTTTAACTGAAGAATAGGCTAAAATTCCTTTGGAAACACTTCACACTTTGTATGAATCCATACCTCGGAGAATTGAGGCTGTAATCGCCGCAAAAGGTGGACAAACACCATATTAAACTAACTTTTGTTAATGTTTCCAGGTGTTTCCATTATTTTGTCCAACCCCTGTATATTTGTAGGTCTACATTAGCACTCAGTGACTCTATCCTGTGAAACAGAGCTGGATCACACGAGAATGGTTACAGTAATTATCCATAGCTTCATAGTACTTAGCAATGCATCCCCCCCAGACACACAGACAGACCCCCGCCTGTGGGACCATCTCTCTGTTGTTTTAAGCAGCATCCGCTCTTGTCCATCTCGCGGATGTTATTTTTGTCACAGAGGCTTTTGTGTATAAGCTAAGGATTGCCATCGAAAGCCGGTGCACCAGATTGATAGTGAGTAAGGGGTGCCATGCTGTGTCACATAGACCTCTACACCAGGATATGATTGTAAGTCTGCCATGATGCTACTTTTATTATTAATTATGACTATTATACTAATGGAACAGAACGATCAGAACTTACACCTGAAAGAATTTTTGAGGTGAACCTTGATTACATCACGTTTAATGCGTATGCCAGAAACAAATCATAAATCTTATCCATAGGACTCCATTTAGCCATATATATTTGTATATGGTAATATATTAGTATTGAATGTATAACAATAGACAGGACAAGACAACTTTAGCTCTGCTCACACTGTATACGCCCCAGATACATATATATCCTAAACATTTGTAACATCCCCCATGAACCCAACATAAGCTAAAACTGGGGAACCTGTGTACCTTTTTGTAATAGTAAACTACGCTCTTCCATTAGAAGGTATACAATAAAAATACCTGGATGTTTTTACAAATAGAACATGTGGTTATTATTGTTCATGGAGCTTTTCACATGTTCATGGCTTTTGCTAACAACCAAGTGTCTGTCAAGGATCAAACTCATCAATGCAATTCTATAGATTCGTGAAAACCGGCACATTGATGGCATCCTACATAGTGCTGCCCATTTTTCACTGACTGGTAGGAGATCACTGAGATGCCTACTTCAATTTTTTCTATCAGACAAGAAAAACTGATTAAAAACTGATGGTAAAAAGTGACACCACTCTAACCGAACACTGATGAAAATCTGATCCAAAACACTGACAAAAATTATCCTTTTTTACGTTTGAGAGAAATCCCTGACGTCTCAATGATGCCTAAATCCAGTAACATAACAAGTTCAACGTCAGACCTAACATTTGTTTAGGATGTAACCACTGCATGCCCTCGCTCAAACTCTATAATTATCCTTATAGAGATCTTAATCCCTCGTTTCCATTACATATATTTAGGGAACTCTCATACCACTTCATTTATACCAGTGGTGCTATGTGGAAACCAAATAGTGAAGACACTGCCTTCAGAAAGTGGCAGCAGGACTCTGCTTCTATTCACCAGACCCACAGAACAAATGGTGAGGCGCAAAAGTGAAAAGAGGGCTTAAATAAAGGGGGAGTAATTATGTGCAAATTTTAATAAAATTAATATATAAATACTAACCTGTCCTTATTACTACATCTTCTAAATGCCTTTATAAGCTTCTATGTGATGGGAAACTCGAGGGATATAATAACACTTAGCTTTGTAGCTAGACAGCATTTCATCTTGCCAGCCTGTTCTATAATATAATAATAATCTTTATTTTTATATAGCGCTAACATACAGTTTGCACACAATATCATCACTGTCCCCGATGGGGCTCACAATCTAAATTCCCTATCTGTATGTCTTTGGAGTGTGGGAGCAAATCGGAGAACCCAGAGGAACCCCACGCAAACACTTCTCAAAAACAACAGGATAGCTGCTCTTTTTCGCTACCACCGACATGTAGTCAACCTTATTGATATTTTGAGATTTCGGACTGCTGGACCCATACTGCAGCTTTATTGGGAAGAGCAACTTCCTCACAATACTGATGCCTTATAGACTTCAGAACATAGTAGCCCAATGAGGGTGGAGGAGTGATAAACGATATTATACCAGCCTAAATTATTAGGATACACCATGGAGGGCTCAGCTTACTCAATTAGAGAACCATAGTCGGAATATTTCCAACCCTTCTAGTCAAACCAAATTGAGTTTGAGCATTTAGGAACATGACCATTGACCAAGGGAAGGATGATGATAGGTTGTCAAATTATTGACAGGATGACTAATGGGGTTATCTGGGACTATTATTTTTTTCTCATGTAACTAAGAACTGACGGGCAGGCAGTTACTAACTCCCTGCCTGTTCAGCCTGTTGCACGCTCAGAGCGGTGACAATTCCTGCTGTTTCAAGTCAACAGAGCATCACTTTTGGACTGCTGTGTCGATGGGGCGTGACTGCCGACATCATGCTGATTGACCACTGGCTCACGCAGTTATGCAACAGGAAGCCGGCAGTCAATCAGCATGACATCGGCAATTACGCCTTCATCAACAAAGCAGAGCAGTAAAAGATGTGCTACTCTGTTGACGTGAGTTGACCCTGACTACAGCAACGTGACGTGAGTTGGCCCAGTCTAAAGCAACGTGACATGAATAAGCCTTGACTACAGCAACGTGATGAAGTCAGCACGCTGCTGGTGTCATTACACTGCTGCCTGCACCGAACAGGCAGCAGAGATGTCAGATCTCAGTAAGCACTCCATGGAGGAGTTGAACATTAAACGTGTTTAATCATCATTTTACATGAGGGGGCTGGGGGATGGGAGGGTCTATGTAACTGCCACGGCACATTATGAGGAAAGTTGTGAAAGGGGTTACAATATAGCAAGGGGTAGTGGAGAGTGGACTTTATGAAGAAGGCGGCAGTATGGAGGGAATATTATTGAAAGGGGCAGAATGGCTGGATATTTTGGAGAGGATCAGTGTAGGAGGTACATTATTGAGTGGAGAACTGTGTGTGGGTAGAAGGATATTATGGAAAAGGGCACTTTGGTGGGAGGGGGATATTACAGAGAGGCTCAGTGTGTGTGGGGGGATATTATGGAGAGTGGTACTATGGGTGGTTATTATGGAGAGGCTTATAAATTGTGGGGGGATGGTATGGAGATGGTTGTGTTGAGGGGATATTATGGAGAAAGGATGTGTGGGGGGGACATTATGGAGAGGTTTATATAATGAGGAGGGCCACACAAGCAGAGGATAAGCTGAAGAAAGATGAAATGTGCTTTCATTTTAGATGAGAGGGCCAGGGGAGGGAAGGGTTGTGTTTACTGTAAGGGCACATAAAGGGGCAATAGAGGAAATTATGATGTACATTATGAGACAATGCAGGACATTATGGGGCAATTGGTGGATTGTGAAAGTGGGCATAGTATATTGAGGGGCAGTGGGTACAACATGCAGAGAAACATTGGGAAAAAGATAAGGAAAGTGGCAATTTGGGATAATATTATGGAGAAGGGCAGTGTGTGGTTTATTATGAGATGGACAGTGTGGGAAGCTTATTATGGAGAGGGGTAGTGTTGGGGTTTATTTTGTAGAGGAGCAGCCTTGGGGTTTATTTTGGAGATGGGTAATGTGGGGGTATCTTATGGAGAGGGGAAGTGTGGGGGTATATTATGGAGATGGGCGGTGTCGGGGATATTATAGTATGGGGGGATATTTTGTGCAGGAAGCACAATGAGGAGTAATTATTTATTCAGGGGCACAGCATAGGAGATATTTATGGGACAGTATAATGATGCTTTATCACATGGCACAGAGTTGGGATATACTGCTGTAGACAGAGAAGAGGGAAGTCTGGACAGACGAGCTCAGTGCATGAAGTCTCATCATGGTGTCTAGACAAAATGGAGAAGAAAAGAAGAAGAACGACTTCAATCTGAACAGATGTTACCTATAAGGTATCTGGATATAAATATTTGTGATACTGACTACGTCTCATCAGTACTGTGGTTCCTGTATGGCCATGGTCTGATGATGACTAGTAACGTCTCATCAGTACTGTGGTTCCTTATGGCTATGGTCTGATGATGACTAGTAACGTCTCATCAGTACTGTGGTTCCTGTATGGCCATTGTCTGATGATGACTAGTAACAGCAACTCCCAGCATCTTCTTACAGGTGTTAAGAACATACTGGGAGTTGTAGGTCAATGCGATACAATTGTATATGGGACTGACCTGACATTGAAGTTGATCGCTGTACTAAGCTTGATGCTGTATAGATGTACTGATGGTGTTTCTGGACCTGCAATCATGTACTATCAGTGGTTCTGGCGCTGCATTCATGTACTAATGTTGGTTCTGGTTCCGCACTCATGTGCTGATGGTGGCTCTGGTGCAGCATTCATGTGCTGACGGAACTTCTGATTTTGTACACATGTAACTATCCATAGTATGCTTCATGGCTATATTAAAACTTAAAAATTCTCAAAATGTAGAGATTTGTGGTTATAAGGAGGATTTGACATGTTTCTGCTCCAAAAACTCAGTTTAAGTGAATATGCATTCACACTGATTTTATTTTTAGCAGAATCTCTCCAAATCCTCCTTAAATTCTAAAAACTTGGTTCTAGTAATTTATTAACATACTATCAGTGGTTCTGATGATGTATTCATGTAATTACCCCTTTAAATTTTTTGTGGCCCTTGGACTGAGCCAGTCCAAGGAAAAAATCATTACATGTCTGAATTTGATCCTATATTCGTTTCGCACACAGCCATGCAAGTCAATGAGTCCGTGGAAATCATCGGACTGCACTCTGATGACATCTAAGTGCAGTCCAATTTCCATGCACTGACAGAATGTAGAAGATGGGGAACTTTTTTTCTACAGTTTTTCCTCATCTGAGCGATTCGGAGCACACCATGCTCACACGAAGATCAAACTCTGACTAGAGTTTGATTGGAGTGTCATTAGCATAATTGACCCGATTCTTTCAGATGAGAGAATCTATGGTTGTGTGACCCTGGCCTTAAACTAAGGTCCAAAATAATGTGAGAGAGAAAAGTTGCTAGAGATATATATCCTAACAAGACCATTTATCTGTTGCCAAGAGTGTGTTTCAAATGACTCAGCTGTTTAACTCATCAACGGATCGACAGCAGAAAAGGGAGAAAGCAGCTTGGCAGAAGCCATTCCCTGTCTAATTGGCTTAATAATTTTTTTTTGATATAAATATCCATAACATAAAGATTAATAAATTCTTAATAATACTTTGGATAGAAGTAGATATAAATGGATCACTTCTCTATACTCTCTGTATGTGGGCCTGCCTTGGACACTCTGTAGCATAATGCTCCTCAAGGCTTGACGATAGGAATTCAGATGGACAAAATCTGTTCTTCGGTATGTTTATAAGCTGCGGCACGTGCAGTCACTTTCTAATGGAAAACATAGAATTTGTTTTCTTAGGATGCATTCTGCTGTATGTTATAGGCCTGTGGGACAGTCTCCAGCCTCAGCTGCCATCACACGGTCAGTGATGTCTGTGTGTCTACAGTAACCTTCTCAATATACTAGTAGAATATTTATGGCGGATGTGGTCAGCGGAAGAACAGGCATCCCCCCTTCCCCGGCTCCCCACCAGTTCTCACTCTCAGTGGTCCCTTGGGCTGGTCCAAAAGATAAAAGGGAGGGGGACATTTTTTGAAAGCCTTTGTTGTTTGTTCACAACACTTTCCAGAATGTCACCTATGGGTGACATTGTCACATGTAAATAATAATGTGTATCTTGGACTGAAGATATTTTTTATGTATAAACTTGAAGCCTGTGCCCTTAGAAGCCTATGGCCGGTAGTCATATGGAGGATATTTGTGGTCATGAATTTCGCAGTGATTTTCCTGATGACTGTATGTATTGGCAGATGAAGTGCTCAAGGTCCCGTCCTGGTAGTCAGAGGAAAGTCTTTTTCATGGCACGGGGTTTGTTTAGTTGTCCTTTGCTTCACATTGCTTTGTAACAGTATGAATCTGGGTCACTGCTGTTTTAATGGGTCCAGTACATTTATTGTGCAAAATGAGACGTTGAGGAATGGGGCCAAATTCAGCACATGCTCTTTACAAGAAGAACCGAGAATTATAAGGGTTGTTAAAAGGTGATGTGCCGCGTTTATAAGACACACTATTATTAAAGAAACCCTGAGCAACGTAACACATGACATTACCCAATGATTGCCTAACCAAAGTGTATCATAAAAAAATGGACCAAGAATCCACACTTCAGCGCTGGTAACGAGTCGGCACAGGGTGCAAAAGCGCTTTTACACTTAGCTGGCAGACTGCCCTGGTCTCACTTTTGTGCATTAACCCATTAAAGAACCAGCAAGTTTCCGTTTTTGCGCTTACGTTTTTCCCACCCTTTCTTCCAAGAGCCATAACTTTTTGTTTTTTTTTTGTGGGCCTACTTCTATTTCTGAACGACACCATTCATACCATGAGATTTACATGAAAAGGGGAAATAAATTCCAAGTATTTTGAAATTGAGATAAAAAACAAAACACAATTATGCAATTGCTTTTTTGAGGTTTTCTTTTTAATGCATTCACTGTGCATTAAAAATGACCTGACAATACGATTTTCCAGGTCAGTAGGGTGATAGTGATACCAAACTGCAAATTTATTATTTATTATATTATTATATTTTTCTTTTAAATTAGGTGGTAAAAAAAAATTCAGAAATTCATACTGTATACTGTTTGTGTCGCCATTTTCCAAGACCCGCAACATTTTCATTTTTCAGTTGATGGAGCTGCGTGAAGACTTGCTTTTATTTATCCAATTTTAGAGTCGACATGATGTTGATGTTGCTTGTTTTTTTTTGTGGAGTTGTGGCAAATCAACAATTCTGGCGTTCCAATTTTGTTTCTTTACAGTTTTTACCGATCAGGTTAATTAGTTTTAGATCTTGATAGATCAGTGATGCCAAATATGTATATTTCTTTCATTTCTTACATATCTTTTTTTAACAGAGGAAAAGTGGGGTGATTTGAGTTTTTATGTTTTTATTAATTATTTTATATTGTTAAATACTTTTTTTTTTTCATTTTATTTTTTAGTCTACTTATGGCACTTGAACCTGCAAACATTTAATCCCTTCTACTTTATACAGAAATACCTTAGTGCTGCTTGTATAAATCATGGTTTCCAATGTAGACCAGCCACAGGGTGATCTTCGTAGTAGCACCGACATGGCAGGCATGGGGTCTGCAGCAGACCCTTGGCTGCCATGGCAACCCATCGATACCGTGCATGCTCCCTGGTCTCCGTACTGTAAATGCCGTTCGCTGTCATAGATAGACAGCAGCATTTAACAGGATAACAATAGTGGGCGGAAATCAGCTGCACCAGCAGATCATGGCTGAAGAACACAGCTTAACCTTTCTGGAAGGGGGAAAGACTAAACTTCTAGGCCCGAACATGTATGGAGCTTGCTGTAAAAACTTGAAGAGCCCCGTGTTAATGGATCGTGGATGATCATGCACACTGCCGCTCCATTTACTCTATGGGACCGCTGTAGATAGCCGAGTGCTGCTCTTGGCTGGTCTTTGCCACTCCCGTAAGAATGAATGCAGAGAGTATGATCGACCTCCGCTCCATTCCCATGGGGCTCTTTGGAATAAGTAAGTGACACAATGATCGGACCCCCAGCGATCAGGAAATTATCCACTATTCCACAGTTACTGGATGACTTCCAAAATTATAGTTTCATTCATTACTGAGCTGGATTTTTTTTAAGTACATTGCTCCTTTATGAAAACTATACAAATATTACACTTATGTTTGGCTTTCCACTTGCTTTGAGAGTTAAAGGAATGGGTTAAGTTCCCCTTTTCCTAACTTCCCCCTTCTTTCTTTATTGCTCGGATTTTTATTTTTTTCCACATTATTGGGAAAAAGAAATTCCAGACTCTGCTCCACACCTCTCCTCACGCTCCCTCCTTCACCCCAATTCTGCAGCAGTTGGGAACGAGGTGAGACTTTTACACAGCAGCGGCAGGAACACTTCTAACTAGCTGCATATTTCTGGCCCAGAGCTCCAGTCTCAAATAGGAATAATATTAGAATCCAGCATCCGGATTACTCTACAACACACATTTAAAGGGTCAGCACTTCTGGAAAGAAACGTTCAGCAGCAATGTAACATAAAAGAAATGTGACGGGTTCGCAGGTCATCTACAGACACGGGAAAAATCATTGGATTCCATGGATGCATTTAAAGGGTGTATCTTACTTTTTTTCTCTGGGACTCGACTGTTTAAACATCACTTTTTTTCTGGTTATGCAGGAACGATCTACGTTCCAGCACCAGCACTGGTGCACTTCCAAGCTCCTGATTGGCTGCAAGACAAAAAAAGCAGTCTAATAATACTGACAAGTTTAACCCTTACAGACATGTGTGCCTGTGTAGAATTTTAACATAATTTTAGAATTTGAAGATAGTTTTAGAATTTTAACATAATTTTATACATTTTCATTGTGCTAGTATAAATATATATAACGTTAGGGTATAAAAGTACCATAGACCTAACCAAGGGTTGAAAATGTGACATATATATTTTATATACACTGTTAAAAAAAATGAAGGGAACACTTAAATCTCACATAAGATTTTGAAGAACAAAAGATTTAAGATGACGGTCTTTAAGAACTCGAGAGAGATGCAAAAGTGCTCACAATAGGGCAGTAACGTTTTGAAAAGAAGCCCACCGAGGGGGTGGCTGCGCTCATTTGGTGGTGTTGTATGAAGGTAAAACACCTGTGTAATGCCAGGTTCACATTAGCGTTTGAGTTTGCAGCGTGGTGCTGCGGACTTCTTCACCTACTTCCGCATGCATCCTGCGTACCCATCTTTAATATTAGGTACGCAGGGACATGCGTTGTATGCGGATGCGTCCGCATGCGGCGTTTTGACATGCCCTCCGAACGCAACGTTGCATTTTCTTGCGTTCAGCGGGCACGTCAAAATGCCGCATCCGGACGCATCCGCATACAATGCATGTCCCTGCGTACCCAATGTTAAAGATAGGTAAGCAGGACGCACGCGGAAGTAAGCAAAGCCATGCGGAAGTAGGCAGAGCTTTAAGGAGAGAGGTCCGCAGCACCACACTGCAGACTTGAACACTAATGTGAACCTAACCTAAGCATTGGTATTAATAAAAACCTTATCTGAAGCTCCAAGGCTCCTCCTTTCCTGCAGTGCAGCATGCCTAATGTTATTCTCTTCATTCTGGTAAAAGATGAAAATCTTGTAAATTGTGTAATTCATTGAAAAAAAAATGACTTGTCAATGGAAATCAAATTCATCAACCAGTTGAGGGCTGGATACCAAATCACCCCAAAAATCAGAACAACAAAATTAAAATTATAGACGCGTCCAAATTGCATGAATTTCATTATGTACGTGCCCGTATGTACATCTCGGCATGCTCCCAATGAGACGGTAGATCACACCTACAACTAGGCTGCGCTGATGTCTGATGTCATCTCTACACTGACACTGAATATTCCATTCGCCTCCTGATCAACTCATATCATGGAAGGGAAACGCGTCGAGGCTACTTCAATATCTCTATTGGATCAAAGACAAGTTTTTTTTTTTATTTAATTATTTTCCGATATGGTATACATTTTGGGCATAGTGCAATAAGTGTTTAATCCTAAAGATTTCCCTTATGGGAGATACAATCATGGGGCACTGAGAATATACTGTATTTTGTATCGTGGCAGTAAATCAATCTGATTGAGGTATGCCATCTGGAGTGTCTATGGTAATCATCATGAATATTATGTCTTTGACATTTTAGAGCATAGTGCAATTACCTTGGCTAGTCTATATACAGTTGTGCTCAAAAGTTTACCTGCAGAATTTTTTCTTTCTTGGCCTTTTTTCAGAGAATATGAATGATAACACCAAAACTTTTTCTCCACTCAAGGATTAGAGGTTGGGTGAAGCCATTTATTGTCAAACTACTGTGTATGATTTATGATTTAAAAAGCGAAAACACAGTAGTTTGACAATAAATGGCTTCACCCAACCTCTAATCCTTGAGTGGAGAAAAAGTTTTGGTGTTGTCATGCATATTCTCTGAAAAAGGCCAAGAAAGCAAAAATTCTGCCGGGGTATGTAAACTCTTGAGCACAACTGTATATATAAAAAATAAGGTTCTTTATATGATTGTTGCAACAAGTATGAAGAGGTGGTGTGTTGAACCAATAGACACTGTCAAAGCATGGACCCCTAAGTTCCTTTGTGGCACTATAGAATTTTATTAGAAATTCACTGCCCTGACACCTTGTCCTTTATATCCCTCTATTTGGGGTTTGAGGTGTGTAACATTGCTTCATCGTCTTAAAAGCATTAACCCTTTCACCCCTCTAACTTACCCCTTTCTCCCACCTCCACTATTGCCTTTCTTGGATATACAGAGAGTTGGAAGGGAGAGTATGTAGGGGAAGTGAGGGCAAACCACCATTGAGTGGGGACAACATTTTGTGTAGAAGATGGGGGTGCCAACCTCTGCGGCAAGGTAGAGACAATTGATTAGGGATACCGGAGGGTGAGTTATGCGAGTTCAAACCCCGTTGGCAATCCCCAAAATTATTGAATTTGCTTGTTTCTGGATATCTGTTATTCAATCATATAGAATATTTATTTTTTGTTATGTAAATGGTATTGAGGGTACAGGTTCCATAGTTTTGGTTGAAAATTGCATGGTCAGCCCCACTTTGGGGAACCCTCATTTGGTTTCATTGTATTGACACTCCCTACCCCTACCCATCTCCTATCTTTCACTGAACACCTTGGTTTCATCAAGTACTGGTTGATATTTGGGGGTTATTTAGCCAATAAAGGAATAAGTGTGATTTCTGGTGATTTGGGTCCCTTATGTTTATTGTTAGTGGCCAGGGTTTTCCAGGTAGTATCTAGAGGAAGACGACGGTGAGCGGGGGCGCCACTTTGGGATCAAGTTAGGGTGCCAACCTCCTCATCAAGGAAGGGGTGAACTAGGGAGAAATAGGGTCACCTAGGATTTGTTATGGTTTACCTCTCACCATTTACTTCGGTCTGACAATTTGCCTAGTAAGGCGTTATTAGTATATGTTTGCTGTATTTTAAATAGTTAAAAATAAAGGGTATATTTTATAGGTATTAGATTTGTGAGCCATTTAAGTTACTAAAACCTTATTATCAATATTTAGTTTCATCTTCGAGATGGTAGATCCAGGGCCGGCGTCAGCACCCGGCACACCCGGGCAAGTGCCGGGGCCCTGAGCAGGCGGGGGGGCCACTCGCCGTCGGGCACCCCGGCACCCGTTAGCGGTGTCAGCCCCCCCGCTTGCTCAGGGCCCCGGCAGGAGCCGGCGCAATACTCACCTCTCCCCTGTCACGCTGTCTAGCAGATGTATAAACATATAATGTCAGTAATCTATCAAGTGGGACAACATTCTATATAACATATAAATAGGTAACATTAACATGTATATATAGCATAGTATTACCTGACATAAATCCTGTGGGTCAATACTGAATCCTTTTCACGCTGTCTCTGGCT
The DNA here is from genome assembly GCA_033576555.1 of Oophaga sylvatica. Lineage (NCBI taxonomy): Eukaryota > Metazoa > Chordata > Amphibia > Anura > Dendrobatidae > Oophaga > Oophaga sylvatica. The sequence continues at coordinate 219,619,956 of JARQOD010000003.1, read as the reverse complement.
AGAGATGGACCGGGGTCTATGCTGACCCTAAACTGGGGTCCTGACTAGTCCCTCTACCTGGAGGTACTGTTAATGGTACAGAGGTCCAGGCCACCAGCGTAAACCCTGTCTCCTATAAATCCCTGACCACTGTAATCTAGTCCTTAGAAGGACCCTGATTACCACCATAGGGAATGGACAGGTAAAGGTTAACAAACAGTATAGACAAACGAGACAGACAGGGGATAAAGTAAATACTGTCTTGCATACAACATTTAAACACAGAGGGAACACCAAAGGTCTAGGAGATAAACTATAAGCAAGGTGAGGAGAAACAACAAAAGAGCTCTTAGCTTAAGTCTTCTCAGAACCGATCCTATCTGCAATCTGTATGAATGCTTTCACCGGCATCTAACCAGCAGACTGGCAGCTATATAAAGGAAGCTAATTAGAACATAATCAAAAGCAGCCAGGCGAGGCTGGACCTAGTCTTAGCAAAGAGCTAGGTAAAATTAACTCCCTCATTACCAAACACAAAGAAACAGCAACTCAGCTGCGAGAAGTCAGAATGTGCAATCGCGACAATCTTCGTGGCGATGCACCCATGACAGTACCCCCCTTCTACGAGGGGCCTCCGGACCCTCAGGGCCAGGTCTGTCCGGGTAAGTCGTGTGGAAGGTCCGAACCAATCGATCTGCGTTAATCTCAGACGCAGAGACCCACGTCCTCTCCTCAGGACCATATCCCTTCCAATGAACCAAATACTGAAGGGACCGGCGATTCAGACGTGAGTCAATGATCTTCAACACTTGAAATTCTAAGTTACCATTGACCACCACTGGAGGAGGAGGTAGAAGTGACGGTATAACTGGCGCCACGTACCTCTTAAGCAACGATTTGTGGAATACATTATGGATTTTAAACGTAGGAGGGAGGTCCAGACGAAATGCCACAGGATTAATTATAGAACTGATCCTGTATGGACCGATGAACCTGGGACCCAGTTTCCAGGAGGGAACTTTGCGTTTTATATTCTTGGTAGACAACCACACCAGATCGTTCACACCTAGGTCCGGACCAGACACTCTCCTCCTATCAGACCTCCGCTTGAAACAGTTCCCCATAGCACTCAGACCATTCAGCATTCCTCTCCAAACTGAAGCAAGTGACGACGAGAATCGTTCCTCCTCAGGAACCCCAGATGGACGGGTATGTGGGGTCTTAGAGCGAGCACAAACTCC
>JARQOD010000003.1:219581805-219618636 GCA_033576555.1 Oophaga sylvatica | reverse complement strand
CTGTGTAAGGCAATTTGACCAGAAGGAGAGTGATGGGGTGCTACGCCAGATGACCTGGCCTCCACAGTCTCCAGACCTGAACACAATCGAGATGGTTTGGGGTGAGCTGGACCGCAGAGTCTGTACTATATATATATATATATATATATATATATATATATACAGGGTGGTCCAAAAGTAGGTGGACAATATGTGTAATAGGGTTATTATTTTCTGTCCACCTACCTTTGGACCACCCTGTATATACTGTATATATAAATATATACTGTATATACACACACAGTGTATATGTTGTGGCATGTAAAAGTTTGGGCACCCCTGGTCAAATTTACTGCTATTGTGAACAGTTAAGCAAGTTGAAGATGAAATGTCTCTAAGTATATAATTCCACATGGTTAATTCACAGTTTTGATGCCTTCAGTGTGAATGTACAATTTTCATAGTCATGAAAATACAGAAAAATCTTTAAATGAGAAGGTGTGTCCAAACTTTTGGTCTGTACTGTATATATATATATATATATATATATATATATATATATATTTTTATATGTATATATGTATTGTTTGTGAACTGTCAGTGTGATTTTACAGTAGCCGGGGATGAATTTCCGGCTTTTCAAAGCACACCGGCGCGTAAACATCAGACAGCACTCGCATGGTGCAAGTGCTGTGCGATTTTTTTCTCGCGCCCATTGACTTGTATTGGTGTTCGAGAATCGCAGCAAATCACAGGAAGCTGCGATTTTTTTCTCAGTCCAATTTCGGCTGAGTAAAAACTCGCAAATGAGATGTCACCTATTGAATAACATTGATCCGAGTGCAATCCGATTTTTTATCGGATTGCACTCGTCTGTATTTCTCGCAAGTGGGTATGAGCCTTAGGCCGGGATCACACATGCGACGAAAACGTCTGACACTCGCATTTGAAATCCCAGCTCTGGTGCCGGCACTCGGTAGTGGAGTGCGCGGCTGTATGTATTTATATGCAGCCACTAGCTCCACTCCCGAGTGTCGAGGCCAGAGCTGGGATTTCAAATGCGAGTGTCGGACGTTTTCGTCGCATGTGTGATCCCGGCCTTAAGTGTGGAATCATGAATTTTGATGAGTTGCAGTTTCTTCTATTTTCCTTATATTTTTCCAATTAACTAGTAAAGCTATCTTGAGAGCTTGGAGTCATTTTGGCTAGGTAGACACTGACTGAAGATTCCTATTGACAGTAAAGTCTCTCTTCAAACAAGAGTGAAAAGAGTGAAGCCAAGAGTCCCATCCTCTCTTTGGTGTAAAGTTAAAGTAGAAACTTTGTAGTGACTACTCCACCTTCACAGTATAAAGAGTTTATACATTCTTCATAGTTTTCAACATATCCTTTTGTTATCTTGAATGGAAACTTTTACTGCTCATGTTTAGATCTTATCATCTGTCTTGGTCAAGTGATCATCCCACAGGTGCACAGCTCGGTACGGCATAGTTGCCAAGTTTCTCTTTTCTAAGATGATGTGTCCAACTTTGAGGACAATTTTTCTTTTTAACTGAAATGCATGTATTTGGAGCTAAAATCAATTTTGCAATTGGGTTTCATTAACCCCTTTCGGCCTTCAGACGTACTATTCCGTCCATGGGACATGAGACTTAATTCCCATGGATGGAATAGTATGTCATCAGCTATCGACCTCGCTCACAGCTGACACCCAGCACTAAGTGCCAGGAGCGGTCACTTTAACCCCCGAACACTGCGATCAAACAAGATCGCAGCATTCCGGAGCCTGCACAGGGGCTGACAAACCCTCTGCCTTTGGATCGCAGACCCAGCAGCACACCGATCGCTGCCATGGAGACCCAATGTCGTCATGACGACATCCAGGTCTCCAGAGCTGAGAAACTTCCTGTCATGCACAGTACATGTCAGGAAGTCTCTCAGGTTAGTGTGCACAACAATCAGCGCTGACAGCTTCTGTAGCATGCAGATGCTGCTTCATCTGCATGCTATAAATGCGATCAGGCTGCAAAAAATGATTGTCCCATAGTGGAACAAGGTGTAAAACTTAGAATGTAAAAAAAAATGTTTTAAAATAATTGTAAAAATATTAAAAAATAAATAAAATAATAAAAAAATCAATATTTATTCTATTACTAAATAAATATTTGACTGAAAAAAATCTAAGCAATAAAAGTACACATATTGAGTATCTTCACATCCGTAACGACCCGACCTATAAAACAATCCCACTAGTTAACCACTTTAGTGAACACCATAAAAAACAAGGCAAAAAACAACGCTTTTTCATATCACCGAGCAAAAAGTGGAATAACACGCGATCAAAAAGACGGATATAATAAACATGGTACCGCTGAAAATGTCACCTCGTCCCGCAAAAAACGAGCTGCCATACAGCTCATCAGCAAAAAAATGAAAAAGTTATAGCTGTCAAAAAAAGTGATGCAAAATCAATTATTTTTTTCTATAAAATAGTTTTTATTATATAAAAGTGCTAAACTTAAAAAATAATATATCGCTGTAATCGTACTGACCCGAAGAATAAAACTGCCTCATCAATTTTACCACACGCGAAACGGTGTAAACGCCCCCCCCAAAGAAATTCATGAATTGCTGGTTTTTGCTCATTCTGCCTCCCAAAAATTGGAATAGAAAGTGATCAAAAAATGTCATGTGCCCGAAAATGGTACTAATAAAAACGTCAACTCGTCCCACAAAAAATAAGACTTCACATGACTCTGTGGGCCAAAATATGGAAAAATTATAGCTCTCAAAATGTGGTGATGAAAAAAATATTTTTTGCAATAAAAAGCATCTTTTCGTGTGTGACAGCTGCCAAAAATAAAAACCCGCTGTAAAAAACCCGCTATAAATAGTAAATCAAATCCCACTTTATCACCCCCTTAGTTAGGGAAAAATAATAAAATAAAAAAAATTGTATTTATTTCCATTCTTCCATTAGGGTTAGAGTTGGGCTAAAGTGAGTTTGGCTAAAGTTAGGGTTAGGGTTGGGGCTAAAGTTAGTGTTAGGGTTAGGGTTGGGCCTAGAGTTGGAGTCAGGGTTTGGATTACGGTTACGGTTGGGATAAGGTTTAGGGTTAGGGGTGTGTTAGGGTTAGGTTTGTGGTTAGGGTTATGGTTAGGTTTGGGATTAGGGTTAGGGGTCTGTTGGGGTTAGGATTGGAGTTAGAATTGTGTGGTTTCCACTGTTTAGGCACATCAGGGGCTTCCAAACGCGATATGGCATCTTATCTCAATTCCAGTCAATTCTGCGTTGAGTCAAACAGTGCTCCCTTCCGAGCTCTGCATGCGCCCAAACAGTGGTTTAGCCCCACATATGGGGTATCAGCATCCTCAGCACAAATTGCACAACAACTTTGGGGTCCAATTTCTCCTGTTACCCTTAGGAAAATAAAAATTTGGGGGCGAAAATATCATTTTTGTGAAAAAAATTATATTTTATTTTTGCAGCTCTACATTATAAACTTCTGTGAAGCACTTGGGGGGTTCAAAGTGCTCACCGCATATCTAGATAAGTTCCTTAGGGGGTCTACTTTCCAAAATGGTGTCACTTGTGGGGGGTTTCCACTGTTTAGACACATCAGGGGCTCTCCAAACGCGACATGGCATCTGATCTCAATTCCAGCCAATTTTGCATTGATAAGTCAAAGGGTGCTCCTTTCCTTCCGAGCTCTGCCATGCGCCCAAACAGTGGTTTACCTGCATATATGGGGTATCAGCGTCCTCAGGACAAATTGTACAACAAATTTTGTGGTCCAATTTCTCCTGTTACCCTTGGGAAATTAAAACAAATTGGATCTGAAGTAAATTTTTTGTGAAAAAAAAGTTAAATGTTCATTTTTTTTAAACATTCCAAAAATTCCTGTGAATCACCTGAAGGGTTAATTAACTTCTTGAATGTGGTCTTGAGCACCTTCAGGGTGTAGTTTTTAGAATGGTGTCACTTTTGGGTATTTTCTATCATATAGACCCCTCAAAGTGACTTCAAATGTGATGTGGTCCCTAAAAAAAATGGTGCTGTAAAAATGAGAAATCACTGTTTAATTTTTAACCCTTATAACTTCCTAACAAAAAAATTTTGGTTCCAAAATTGTGCTGATGTAAAGTAAACGTGTGGGAAATGTTACTTAACTATTTTGTGAGACATATCTCTCTTATTTAAGGGCATGAATATTCAAAGTTGGAAAATTGTGAAATTTTCTAAATTTTTGCCAAATTTCCATTTTTTTCACAAATAAATGCAAGTCATATCAAATAAAATTTACCACTATCATGACGTACAATATGCCACGATAAAGCATTGTCAGAATCACCAGGATCCATGGAAGCGTTCCAGAGTTATTACCTCATAAATGGACAGTGGTCAGAATTGTAAAAATTGGCCCGGTCATTAACATGTAAACCACCCTTGGGGTAAAGGGGTTATAACTTTGCACATTTGCCTTCTATAGCTTCTGTATTGCACTATTGCTGGCTGCAGAATGAGTTAGCTGAGAATCCCTCAGCAAGCTGCTGGTAATGTCTGATAGGGAGCTTGTAACTGTTTTATCTGTTTTTTTTCTGAGCTACTTCCAGCTAATTTTTGGCTTTTACAGTTTTTTTGTTTCTGTTTAGGGAAACAAAGAACGTGTAAAATTCAAATTGTGCGAAATTTTTAATGAATCCCAATTTCAAAAATGTTTTTGTATCTCTAGTCCCAAATACAGTTGTGTGAAAAAGTATTTGCCCCTTCCTGATTTCCTATTCTTTTTCATGTTTGTCACACTTAAATGTTGCAGATGACCAAACAAATTTAAATATTAGACAAAGATAACACAAGTAAGCACAAAATGCAGTTTTTAATTGTAGGTCTTCATTGTTAAGGGAAAAAGAAATCCAAACGTATATTTCAGAAAAGGAACATCATACCAACAGTGAAATATGGTGGTGGTAGTGTGATGGTCTGGGGCTGTTTTGCTGCTTCTGGACCTGGAAGACTTACTTTTGGTCAGTGGAACCATGAATTCTGTTGTCTACCAAAATATCCTGAAGGAGAATGTCAGGCCTTCTGTTCGTGACCTCAAGCTGAAGTATGTCAGCAGTTCCAGCATGATGAAGGCATTGAAGCTATGGACTGGCTTGCCCATTCCCCAGACCTGAATCCAATCAAGCACCTCTGGGACATCATGTCTCGGTCTATCCACTAACGCCAACATTTTCACCACAGACAGTCCAGGAGTTGACTGATGCTTTAATCCAGGTCTGGGAGGAGATTCCTCAGGAGAACATCCACCACCATGCACCAGGCCACACACACTACTGAGCATCATTTACTTGTTTTGAGGAATTTCCACTGAAGTTGGATCATCCTGTAATTTTATTTTCCACTTTGATTTTGAGTATCATTCCAAATCCAGACCACCATGGGATATTAATTTTGATTTACATTGATCATTTTTATTGTTCTCAATGCATTCCACTATGTAATGAATAAAGGTTAGGTTTCTCACTCACTGTGCTGGAATTAGGATTTCTTCAGGTTTTGTTAGCAAATCTAGCAAAAAAGCACACCAAACATGCACCAAATCTGTAATGTGTGCACAAGCCCTAATAACCTTTACATTATTTTGGCAATAATTAAAAATTATATTTCTTTGGAATAACTTGCATTTTATAACAAACTATTCACAAAATGCATCTGGAGAAAAAACTTTACACTCTATTTAAGACAAAAGAAATGCAGTTTCGAGTAATTTAAAGATTTAGTCCCTTAATTGAGCAAGCATTTTATTTCAGAATAATATTTAATTAATACCCCTAATACAATAATCCTAAGAAACAGGCAGACGTCACGAGTAGAATCTTATATAAAAGCTCTTAATTCCAAGGTGAGGGGTCAATTTCATGTGAATTCTGTATGTATTCAGCAGTAATAGTGTTGATATTCATTAGTGTAAGTTCCTGTCATTATCAGTATTATCCTACTTTGGCGCTCCCCGCTTGCGCCTACTTTGTGTACCCCGCAGGTTCTGCTTTGGACAAAGTCCCCCCTTCCAATAAGTTCACAATGGGTTGTATTATCCTCGGAACGTGTTCATGGCGAGGAAGGGGGGGGGGTGGAGAGACGGTGTATAAAGGGAGCTTTCAGTAATCAGGAACTCATCATAACACCCGTCCTGCAGGTGGGGGGATACGAGGCTCCTACCCTATCTGAGAGCCCAAACTACCACCTTAAACCAGATCGAAGTACAGTTACACAATATGTTTCCCATATTAATCTTTACTGTCCATTTGCTGTGAATAAGTAAAGCTTCTCGTCAGTCCTACAGCTCTCATCTCTCCTTTTCCAAATTTCTCCATCGCTACCTATTCCGACCCCCCCATTGATTTCCAATTCCTCTATGTTTAGTTGCTCATTTTTATATTAAGTGCGCTTCCAAGTTCAGTAAGAAGTTAATTGTAGGACACAAGTTCCTATTTGCAGTGCCAGGCATTGCCAGTCTGAATGCTCTCTTACTTTCTTTACTCTGCACATCTGGACTTGGTTACAACAACCTTATGAGATGAACCAGAATCCTGATTTTTCCACGGTGTAGTTTTCAGGGAATGTGCAAAAGACACATAGTCAGAGAGAGGAAAGCACAGCTGAAAAGCATGAGTTGGAACTGCACCTTCTACTTCTAGACGCTATTCTCTTATATCTCTGCAGCGTTCAGATGTAGCAAAGATGAGTTTATCAATGGAACAACGTACTGTCACCGCATCTTGTTATCTTCAGTAAAAAGATCCATTATCTTTACAAATCAATTCTGCAGTGGACAAAAGTCTAAAGATGGCTATATAGCAGTACTTATACACGTGTTCAAAATTGTTGGTACCCCTCGTTTAATGACAGAAAAACCCACAATGGGTTCATAGATTTTTGATTTATTATTACTTTTGTCAGATTCAAGTCATTTCTGTCACCATTGTGGGTTTTTCTGTCATTAAACGAGGGGTTCCAACAATTTTGACCACGTGTGTAAGTCATTTCTCTCCAATTCACCATAACTAAAGACTCATTTACACTAGCGGCCATTAAATAACCACCAATTTGCTACAAGTCTGTTTGTCAGTGGTTGCTTAGTAGGCTGTCTAAACAGGCTAGCTACTCTTCTGATGTGCACAGAACGATCGTTAAAGTCATTTTTCTCGGCAGCACATTTCCTGTTTATACTATGTGCTGCCAAGAATGATAAAAGGTGAGTTTACATTAGGCTACTTTCACACATCCGTTTTTTGCCGTCAGGTGCGATCCGGCTTTTTTTTAAAAAAAAAGATCCGTTTTTTGCTACCGCCGGATCCGTTTTTTTCTCATTGACTTGCATTAACGCCGGATCGCTCCGCATGTCCTTCCGTTTCATCCGTTTTTTTCCGGATCAGGCAAAAATTTCAATTCCGGGGGCCGGAAAAAACGGGTCTAGGAACGTTTTTTGTTCCGGCTAAAAAACCGGTCAGCGGCGGTTGTGCCACTACCGGCTCATTGCTACAATGCAAGTCAATGGGCGAATGCGGTGACCGGATCAGTCTCTTGCCTGATCCGGTCACCTCATGCCGTTTTTACACTCTCAGCATGCCTGGTTCTCTCTCACTCTCTCTCTCTCTCTTTCCTCAGACGGCATTTATCGGGTTCTAAAGTTCATGACGGATCCGTCTAAAAACCTGATCCGTCACATCAGTTTTTTTACAATCTATGCTGGATCCGTCTTTTTTCAACTTGGACAGATTGTGCCTGATTGTAAAAAACGGATGTCTGAAAGTAGCCTTAGGTGATTATCAGGCCTGTGAGAATAGGCTGCCAATCATGTTCGATAGTTAGGTGAAAGCATTTTTAAGCTTCCTATGAAATCATCATTCTCTGCAGCACATTATCCTATGTAAACAGGACGTGCTGTCGAGAACAATGACAGTCTATTCACAACGAATTATCTATTACTGGCCATTCTGCACTCATAGGATGTGCAATTAACTAGTCTAAGGTTATGTTCTCATGTCCAGTAATCATTCCTTAGAACGAATGCAGCAGCAATCTGTTTGTCTGGCTAGAAAAAACTGATATCAACTGGATCTACTTGTTTAACATTGAAGTCTGTGGAAAACGGATCCATTAATTAGCCATCAGTTTTCTTCCATTTGAAATTGATCCAGAAAGAAAAAACGGATCCTTTTCAATTGAAGGAAAAACGGATGACTAATTAATGGATCTGTTTTCCATAGACATCACTTTTAAGAAAATGGATCCAGTTGAAATTATTTTTTTTAGCACAACTTGTATGTCAAAGAATTGCTGCTGGATCCAGTCTAACAGACGATTACTGGACATTTGAACACAGCCTAAACAGGTTATTAAAAAGATATGAAAATGATTTCATATTTTCCTCGTCCATTGGGTGATCTGCAACCTGCTAATATTGAACATTGGGAAACAAGCGTTGCCCAAAATGGGGAGAGAAGAAAAAGCAACAGACTTCTGGCTTATTTCCTACAAGAATAAAGGGATGGGAATTTTGATTGGTCCAGGGGCAATTAGGGCCCTAAACAAATTAGATGGCTGTACAATCTGAGGCAACTTTTATCTTCAATAGCAATAAAAGCCGACTTCTGCATCACATCCAAATTGCAAATTTGCACACGCATAGATTTAAATGAATGAGATCCACTAAATTTCCACACGCATAGATTTAAATAGATGAAATCCACTAAATATGTACCTGAAATATTAACGAACAAGCCATTCTACAGACTTTAAAATTTGCCTGAAATTTGCACTTATTTAGACAATCTCTGAGTACGTTTTTGTTGCAAAACCCAGACAAAAATCTGATAAAATTCGCATTGTGTAAACTTGTCATGACACCTGTTTACACTGCCCTTACCTAAACCTCTGGCATCTGACACACAGAGTTAGGTGCATGTGCAGTTCATCTCATAGATACTGGAAAATGGCATCTGGATGTTAAATTCCAACACAAGTGACTACACCATTTAAACTATAAGTATTACACATAGCAAAAGTTCAAAGCAGAACCTTTCTAAAAGTATACGTCTCACTAAGGAGAGAAATGTCAATGTAGCTTTACCTAAAAAATGAAAGGGAAGTGGTGTGAAGGTGCAAAAAAAAACACTGGTTGAAATGGAATATTGCCATGTATACTTATTTTATGGAATTTGGATCAAATGTACTTGGCTACTGTGTATCAACAAAAAGGATGACCTGTGAACGTTTGGGCTAATACTCCATAGAACTACTGAAGATCTACAGTAAGTATGTTAAGGTTTGTAACTAGTACTAGTAAGCAAAGCCTAAAGCAGAAACAAAATGAAGATAAACCCTGCTGTAAGTATGGTAAGTAAAAAGCATTAGTGCATATACAGTTGTGCTCAAAAGTTTACATACCCCAGCAGAATTTTTGCTTTCTTGGCCTTTTATCAGAAAATATGAATGATAACACCAAAACTTTTTCTCCACTCATAGTTAGTGGTTGGGTGAAGCCATTTATTGTCAAACTACTGTGTGTTCTCTTTTCAAATCATAATAACAACCCGAAACATCCAAATGACCCTAAACAAAAGTTCACATACCCTGGTGATTTTGGCCTGATAACATGCACATAAGTTGCCACAAATGGGTTTGAATGGCTACTAAAGTTAACATCCTCACCTGACCTGTTTGCTTGTAATCAGTATGTGTGCATAAAAGCTGAGTGAGTTTCTGGGATCCAAACAGACTCTTTCATCTTTTATCCAGCCACTGACGTTTCTGAATTGTGAGTCACCTGTTGGGATGGCTAATCTAATCTAAAAAAGTTGATCTAAAGTTAATCTGAAAAAGTGTTTACTAAGTACCCTGTTATTTATATGCACTGTTGCTTTTTACTTAAGGGTATGCCACACTAAACAACATCGCTAACGGGATCGCTAGAAAACGTCACTATTTAGCGATCCCGTTAGCGATGTTGTTGTGTGCGGCATCTACCAGCGACGTGGCCCCTGCTGAGATCCTGCTGTGATCTCGCTCGTCGCTGACATCGTTCCGGACCCTATTTTATCGTCGGCGCCCCCGCTGGTAAGTATATATCGCTGAGTGTGGCACCTTTTCTTAGCGATTTAGCGGTACTTTTGTACCGCTAAAGTCGTTAAGGAGATCGCTAACCGCGATAGCGTCCTTAACGACATCGCTAAGTTAAGCCGCTATCAGCGATATAGAAACAATCCCGCTAGCGATCGCATTAGTATGCGTCGTTATCGTGATCGCTAGCGGGATTGTTTAGTGTGGCAGTACCTTTATTAGTTACAGAAGGGTATATGTTCACTTTGTTTCTATCTTAGGTTTTGTTTGCTTAATGGCTGTGTGAACATGCTCCTACACATTGCATGTATACATACTCATACTTCGGTTCATTTCTTTCAGTTTTACTTCTACAGTAGTAGGCAACCACAATGCAGCATGGAAACCTATGGGAGTTAGTAGTGTCAAATTCAGACAAGAATTTCTGTAAAACTGTGATGAGTGACTGTGGGGGTCTCCATATATCCTAATGACGAATTTTCTAATCTTGGGACTTGACAACTGGATAAAACACATTTACTCAGAATACAGTTATATACCACACACTATTTACTCGCCTACACTGAGACGGTGAACGCACCGCTGGGTTTATTCAGTGTCAGCGTGCAAGCAGTAATGTAGACTGATTTTAGACAGTGCTTGCTCTTACCAAGTGAGTGCTCTCAATTTTGATAAGTGACAGGACAGAATATGCAAATTGAAAGGTGTAAAGATGCATCAAGCCATTGGCCACACCATGGGTGCACTGAAGTGCCTCCATTTGCATGCTAAATAAAAGTAGATTTTTCTGCAAACACAATTCTAAAATGTATAAGACTGATATGATTTTTAAAGGGCTAAGTCCCATATATAGATGCTTAAGTAGTATAATTTACACTTTGGGGATGACAGATTCCCTTTAAATTGTATCCCATGAATGTTTGGTGTGGTTGAAATTGTCCATTTTCATCATCTTAAGGGCAGGTGCAGACGGCCATAGATTCTCTCATCCAAGAGAATAGGGAATATTAGGCAAATTATATTCTGATCAAACTCTGATCAGAGTGTGCTCATAGTGTGTTCCGATTCTCTCTCAGTGTGACCCTTGACGGGATAGTACGTCATATGCGATCGGCCGCGCTCACAGTGGGTCACAGCTGACACCCGACACTAAGTGCGGGCACTTAAACCCCCGACACACTGCGATCAAATATGATCGCAGCGTTCCGGGAGCAGGCAGAAGGGCTATCAGCTCTGACAGCCCCTTTGCCTTTGGATCGGATACCCTGCGTCATGACGAGGGGTCCCAATCGCTGCCATGGAGACCCAATGTCGTCATGACGACATCCCGGTCTCCAGAGCTCAGAGACTTCCTGTCATGCGCAGTGATGACCAGTGTTACACTCGGTCCCCGTGCTGGCTCTGTTCTTCGTTCTGGTCACTTACCTTCTGCTCCCTCTGCTTCCCAGCATCCTGCTTCCTCTCCCAGTTCCTGGCACGCTGCCAGCACGCCTCCAGAAAGAATACTTAGGACGCAAGGCCGTCTCCACCCTCTCTCTTAAAGGGGCAGCGAGCATTTTTTGAAAATGCCAATCAACCAATGGCAACGCACTGATTACTATATCTGGCCACTCCACCATAGGGGAGTGCCGGAGCAACGTGTTTCTATCATTGCTACATTCGGTTCTGACTCTGATCTGTCTGCGCTGCGTTAGCAGTTTCTGTGCTTCGCTCATTCTATTTGTCTCCACAGATCATTGGATCCTGTATCCGGCTATCTCTGACAATCTCGGCTATCACTGGCGCAAATGTCATCCTGTTCCGTCATCAGCTATCCGTGTCCGTGGACTGTGACAAGGTTACTGGATCCAGCCTGAACCAGGACCTTCCTCATCTACGTTTAACCCTCCACGGTTTCTGCTATCTTATCTGTCACCCCTTTTGGTCCCTCTGGGACAGCTGCCACGTGTCCGGGGTCTAACTGGAGGTAGCACTGTGTCCTCCGGGTATTCCATTCTGGTCCTGTTCGAGGGGCCTTACTACGGGTGCCCGGGGCTCACTAGTCACGCCCCCTTCGGAGCCCCCCGGACCGCGGTCTCGAGGTTCCACTTCAAAAATAAAAGACGAATGTGAACTTCACCATCTCTGCCTCCGCTTCCATTCGTTACAGATTGCTCCGGCCATGGAACCCGCTGGATCCCAGAGACCTCCGACCACGGAACTGTGCCAGGAGGTGGCCCGTTTAGGAGTTCAACAGGACAAGATCATGACTTATCTACGCAGCTTGTCTACCTGCATGGATTCCCTGGTGTCCTCGTCTGCACCTGACTCTTCTATCAGCACTCAGGTACCAGTCCCCATAGCAAGTAAAGGACCTCACCTGGCGGCTCCTACCCACTTCCAGGGTGATCCTATGCAGTGTCGGGGTTTTCTCAATCAGTGCACTCTACACTTCGAAATCTTGGGGCATATGTTTGCTTCTGACCGAGCCAAGGTGGGCTTCATCATGTCACATCTGGGAGGAGAGGCTCTCGCCTGGCTAAACGCGCTATGGGAGAGAGGGGACCCGCTGGTTAATGATCTTCAATCTTTCCTAGAGGCTTTTCGCAGGACCTTCGATGAACCTGGTCGCACCACTTCAACCGCTTCAGCCTTGCTTCGCCTGCGCCAAGGAACTCTCATGGTGGCTCAGTATGCGGTTAAGTTCCGCACCCTCTCGTCTGAATTATCTTGGAACAATGAAGCCTTGGTAGCTAACTTCTGGGAAGGCCTGTCAGGAAGAATCAAGGATGAGCTGGCGGGACGGGACAGACCTACCACCTTGGAAAGCTAATATCCTTGGCAACCCGAATTGACCTGCGTTTTCAGGAGCGTTCCAGGGAGATCATGCGGGACAAAAGGCCTTATCACCTGGACTCTAGCTTGTTCAAAACAGGTACCTCGTCTTCCTCTCCAGAGGCCATGCAGGTAGACCGTGTAAGTTTGGCCACCCGCCGCTGGGAGGCGCATCGTAAGGAAGGAAGTTGTTACCACTGCGGTAGTTCTCAGCATCTGATCCATTCCTGTTCTAAGAAGTCGGGAAACTCCAGTGCCTCGGTTCGGTAGGAGAGACCACCCTAGGTAGAGAACAGTCCTCTCCCTCATTGCAAATCTCGGTCTCTGTGTCCTGCGGAGCAATAAAATTCTCCGAACATTGTTTACTGGATTCTGGAGCTGCAGGGAACTTCATCCAGCAGGCGGCTGTGGATCATTACCGCTTACCAGTCCAGCGTCTTCCTTATCCGTTAAGGGTGACCGCGGTAGATGGCAAACCACTGACCGAGCCCGTCCAGTTTCAGACCGAGCTGGTGGAACTCCGGGTAGGTCTAATGCATGCTGAAAGAATCCGTTTTAATGTATATCCCCGTTTGTCCCATCCCTTGCTTTTAGGTTTACCCTGGCTCCAGATGCATGAACCGGTCCTAAATTGGAGAACTGGAGAGGTTCTGCGTTGGGGAGATACCTGCATGAATCGATGCCTAATCCGGATTCAACCTGTCTCGCCTCCAGTCCAGCCTGATACCCTGCCAGGGTTTCCTTCCTCCTATTGGTCCTTCTCTGACATCTTTGGAAAAAAGGAGGCTGAGAAGCTACCTCCACACAGGTCATATGACTGTCAGATAGAGCTTCTACCTGAAACATCTCCTCCTCACGGGAGAGTTTATCCTCTTTCTCAGGCAGAGACTCAGGCTATGTCGGACTACATCCAAGAGAACCTGGCAAGAGGATTTATCCGGAAGTCATCTTCACCGGCAGGACCAGGATTCTTCTTTGTGAAGAAGAAGGATGGATCCTTGGAGCCCTGTATCGACTACCGGGGTCTAAACCAGATCACGGTAAAAAACAGGTATCCATTACCTCTTATTTCAGAGCTGTTTGATCGTCTCCGAGAGGCCAAGATCTTCACTAAATTGGATCTCAGAGGGGCCTACAACCTGATCCAAATCAGAGAAGGAGACGAATGGAAAACAGCCTTCAACACCCGTGATGGCCACTACGAATACCTGGTAATGCCGTTTGGCCTAAGCAATGCACCTGCGGTCTTTCAGGAATTTGTTAATGACATTTTCAGGGACCTGCTCTATACTTGTGTCGTTGTCTACCTGGACGACATTTTGATTTTCTCTGCAGACCTGGCCTCACACCGGAGGCAAGTACGCCTGGTCTTACAAAGACTGAGAGAGAACAGGCTATATGCCAAATATGAGAAATGCCTCTTTGAGCAATCTTCTTTGCCTTTCCTTGGGTACATTGTATCTTCCACAGGATTAATGATGGACCCGGAGAAGTTGTCTGCCGTCCTCAAGTGGCCTTGTCCGTCTGGGCTAAAAGCCATACAACGGTTCCTGGGGTTCGCCAACTACTACCGGCAATTCATTCCACACTTTTCCACCCGAGTGGCTCCCATCACAGCTTTAACCCGGAAAGGTGTAAACTCCAAGTAATGGTCCTCCGAGGCAGAAGAGGCCTTTGTTTCTCTCAAAAAAGCCTTCGCTTCCGCACCCGTTCTTCATCGTCCTAATGCTAATGAGCAATTTTTTCTTGAGGTAGACGCGTCTTCCATAGGTGCAGGAGCAGTTCTCACCCAGAAGGCATCTACCAGTCGGATGATCTCTTGTGTTTTTTTTTCCAAGGTTTTTTCTCTTGCAGAAAGGAACTACTCCATTGGAGATCGGGAACTGTTGGCTATCAAGTTGGCTCTGCAAGAATGGAGACATCTGCTTGAGGGAGCTCATCACCAGGTAGTCATATTCCATAAAAACCTTACTTACCTCCAATCTGCTCTGAGGCTGAATCCCCGTCAGGCCCGTGGGCGTTGTTTTTTGCTCGTTTCAATTTTGTCCTTCATTTCCGTCCAGCTGACAAGAACATCAAGGCAGACGGACTCTCCAGAGCATTTTTGCTTCCTGAACTGGAGGAGGAACCTCAGCACATTATTGAACTTTCAAGGTTAGTCTCTGTTGCCTCCATTGATCTTGCCCGGCGTCCTCCAGGGAACACTCTCGTGTCCGCTTCTGAACGTAATCGTGTCCTGCGGTGGGGTCA
This sequence comes from Oophaga sylvatica, assembly GCA_033576555.1. Classification (NCBI taxonomy): domain Eukaryota; kingdom Metazoa; phylum Chordata; class Amphibia; order Anura; family Dendrobatidae; genus Oophaga; species Oophaga sylvatica. Next base: position 219,603,467 of record JARQOD010000003.1, on the reverse strand, counting down.
TTCTTCTAAGTTGGCTGGCCATGCTGGTCAGAAAAAGACTCAGCAACTCATCAGCCGTTACTATTGGTGGCCTACCATGGGTAAGGATATCCAGGAGTACGTCGCAGCCTGTCCTTCATGTGCCCGTAACAAGACTGATAAACATCTACCAGCCGGCAGGCTTCTGCCTCTCCCGATTCCGTCCGCTCCCTGGCAGCACATCGTGATGGATTTCATCACGGATCTTCCCATTTCTTCTGCTGCTCAGTGGTATGGGTTGTGGTGGACCGCGTCTCTAAAATGGCTCACTTTGTTCCGCTATCTGGTCTTCCTTCTGCTCCAGAACTGGCCGCTCACTTCATTCAGCACATCTTCCGTCTACATGGATTTCCTCTCCACATCGTGTCCGACAGGGGCGTCTGTTGTGAATGTGTTAGAAATGAATTCTGAGCAGAAGCTCCCTCTGGTGGTTACAAACAGTACTGAACCATTCAATGAGGATTGGCAATCAGGAGTTACAGACTGGTCTTATATATAAGAGGTTCCCTCCCATTATGGTTGCCGGTGATCAATTGTTCTTGTCTCAACTGTGGTTCCTGGTTCACTTGGAAGCTTGCTGAGTCTTGCCTCTTCTCCTGCTCTCAGATAAGATATTTTCTGTTTTTTGTTTTTGTGCTTACCATTTGCTTATTTCTCTGCTTTTCTGTGAGGTTAGCCAGGTCTCCCACCCCCGGGGGGCTTGGGCTCCTCTCAGTTCTTCTGGAGCCACTGTTATTTGTTCATTTGCCTTTTCCAGTTTTTTTTTCAGTGGCTGCGGCTTAGTTTTGTTACACCAGAGAACTAATTTAGGTGGTAGAGGTCGTGTGATCTCAGGTGTTTTTGCAATTAGTAGAGTTGGTATTTTTTAGGGTTTTTTGGATTGCAGTAAGTGTCCTTCCTATCCTTTTCTGTCTAGGAAGATTGGGCCCCAACGTTTGCTCATACTATTTTCTGTCTGCGTCTGTATTTCCTCTTGTCTAACCGCCATTACATGTTTGGGGGGCTTCCTATGTTCTTTGGGGATCTGCTCCGGGGCAGATAGCTTTCCTCTTTATATCTTTAGGTGTAGTTAACCTCTCAGGCTGTGACGAGGCGTCTAGGACCAACGTAGGAATGCTCCACGGCTGCCTTTAGTTGTGGTGGTTAGTCAGGGTACTGCAATCCAGTAGATTCCAACCTCTCTGGTGTATTGCTGTTTTTGCCTGCTCTCCACAGCTACCAAATCATAACAGTATCACCGGCCAAACTGAAAATTATATGGTACTCAACAGAAGGGAAAAATAGTAAAAGGAAAAAGAAAAGAGAAAGTTGTCAGAAATTTTTATTTTTTTTTCTCTGTTTGTTGCATTTTTTCCCTCTTTTTCTCTGGGTGCTGAGGATGATTTTTTTTTTCTCTCAATGGAGTTTGCACAGTTGTCTGGCCGTGTGGATCAGCTTGCCACTGAAGTTCGGAGTATTGCTACCTATCTTGCAGGGTTGCCGGTTGTGGAACCTAGGATCCCCATGCCAGATTTATTTTTTAGGGTATCGAGCTAAATTTCTGAATTTCAAAAATAACTGTAAGTTGATTTTTGCCTTAAAACCTAAGTCCTCAGGGAACGCTGCACAGCAGGTTCAAATTGTCATCTCTCTCCTGCGCGGCGATCCTCAGGATTGGGCTTTTTCCCTGACACCTGGGGACCCTGTTTTTAGTAATGTTGATGCATTTTTTCTGGCTCTGGGGTTATTGTACGATGAACCTAATGTCACTGATCAAGCTGAAAAAACCTTGTTGGCATTAAATTAGGGGCTTGAGGACGCTGAATTGTACTGTCAGAAATTCCAAAAGTGGGCAGTCCTGACCAAATGGAATGATGATGCTTTGGCAGCCCATTTTCGGAAGGGTCTGTCAGAGAAAGTAAAAGATGTTATGGTGGGTTTCCCTGCTCCCTCTGGTCTCAATGATTCTATGTAATTAGCAATTCAAATTGACAGACGTTTGCGTGAGCTAGAGGTATGCGTGGAATAGTGTTGCCTTGTGAACCAGCTTCCGAACCCATGCAGTGTGATAGAGTGGCTTCTGGGGCACAGCGTCATGAGTTTCGAAAACGCAATGGGTTATGTTTCTACTGTGGTGACGCCTCTCATGCTATTTCAGTCTGCCCTAAGCGGGGAAGACGTTTTGCACGCTCATTTGTCTTGGGTAGTGTTCAGACTAAATTTCTGTTGACTGTTACCCTGATTTGCTCCCTGTCCACATTTTCTGCTCAGGCTTTTGTTGATTCGGGAGCAGCTATTAACCTGATGGATTTTGATTTTGCTAAACGTTGTGGGTTTCCCTTGATACCCCTACGGAAGTCTATTCCCCTACTGGGGATTGATTCTACTCCTTTGGCTGAGAATAAACCCCAGTTCTCTACTCAGGTGATAATGAGGGTTGAACCTGATCATCAGGAGAGTTGCAAATTTTTGGTGCTGTATAATCTGCATGACATTATTGTACTAGGTTTCCCTTGGTTACAGTCTCATAATCCTGTTTTGGATTGGAAATCTGTGTCTGTAACTAGTTGGGGCTGCCAATGTGTTAATGCCAACACTCCTGTTTTTTTCTGCCTCTCCCCAGGCTCAGGATGTTCCTGACTTTTTGACTGATTTTTCTGATGTGTTTAGCGAAAGTAAATCTGCATCCTTGCATAGGAGCTATGACTGCGCTATTGAATTAGTGCCTGGTAGTAAATTCCCTAAAGGTCGCCTTTTTAACTTGTCTGTACCTGAACATGATGCTATGCGGTCTTATATCAAGGAGTCATTGGAGAAGGGTCATATCAGACCATCCTCTTCACCCTTGGGTGCTGGTTTTTTCTTTATGGCCAAAAAGGATGTTCATTAAGGCCGTGTATTGATTATCGTCTCTTGAACAATATCACTGTGAAATATCAATATCCGTTACCCTTAATTTCTGACCTGTTTTCCAGGGTGAAAAGTGCTACTTGGTTTACCAAGCTTGACCTCAGGGGGGCATACAACCTTATTCGCATTAAGCACAGGGATGAATGGAAGACGGCGTTTAATACCCCAGAGGGGCATTTTGAGTACCTAGTGATGCCCTTTGGGCTCACTAATGCTCCTTCCGTCTTCCAGTCCTTCATGAATGACATTTTCAGGGATTTTGTGGATAAATTTCTGATTGTTTATTTGGATGATATCTTGATTTTTTCCAATGACTGGGACTCTCATGTGAAACATGTTCGGACTGTGTTCCAGATTTTGAGAGAGAATGCTCTGTATGTGAAGGGATCAAAGTGTCTTTTTGGCGTACAGAGGATCTCATTTCTGGGATTCATTTTGTCCCCATCTGTTATTGCAATGGACCCGGTCAAGGTTCAGGCGATCTGTGATTGGGTCCAACCTACTTCATTAAAGGCTCTTCAGAGATTCTTGGGTTTTGCCAATTTTTATCGTAAATTTATTGGTAATTTCTCTGTTATTGTTAAACCATTGACTGATTTGACCAAAAAGGGTTATGATGTGCTGAGGCAGTCTCTGCATTTCGGGAACTTAATGTCACGGGTGTGTCGCTGCGAAGATCGTCGCGATTGCACACCCTGACTTCTCACAGCTGAGTTTCTGGTGCTGGGTGTTTTTCGGCAGTGAGAGAGTTAATTCTTCCTCTCTCTGTGCTGGACTAGACCAGCCTCGCTCAGCTGCAATTAATGTTGTGGTAATTGGTTTCCTTCATATACCTGCCTGTCTGCTGGGGAAGTGTCGGTGAAAGCATTCATGCAGACCAGCAGAGCGGATCGTATTGAGAAGTCTAAAGCTAAGAGTACCTGTTGTGGTTTTCCCCTCTCCTCGCTTTATTATTTATCTCCTTACCCATTGGTGTTCCCTCTGTAGTGGTAGTTTTGTATGCAAGATGGTCTTTTATTTTACCCCTTGTACTGTCTCGTTCGTCTTATACTGTGTGTGAAGGCAGTTACCTTCCTGTTCCCTGTGGTGGTAATCAGGGTCCTTCTCAGGACTAGATTACAGTGGTTAGGGATTCATAGGAGATAGGGTTACGCTGGTGGCCTGGACCTCTGTACCATCAACAGTACCTCCAGGTAGAGGGATTAGTCAGGACCCCAGCTTAGGGTCAGCATAGACCCCGGTCCTCCTGTATACAGAGACAGCGTGACATTTTCACCGACCCACACTAAAGATTCTCCCCAGCCACCATGGATCCAGTAGCCAGTCTAGCTCAGCAGTTGCAGAGTTTGTCCATGGAGCTGAGGGACGTTAAGTCCAAGGTTTTGTACCCCCCGGAGCAAGCCAGACCTGAACCTAAAGTAGCTCTCCCGGACAGGTTCACTGGAGGGCGGGACAAATTTTTTACTTTCCGGGAGGCATGTAAATTGTACTTTCGGCTGCGACCTCGGTCATCTGGGAGTGAAAATCAAAGGGTGGGAATTGTCATCTCACTCCTACAAGGGGACCCCCAATCCTGGGCATTCTCTCTTCCCCGGGCTCCCCGGCCCTCCAGTCAGTGGATAGATTTTTTGCAGCTCTGGGTCTTGTATATGATGACCCGGATCGGGTCTCCCTTGCTGAAACTAAGTTACGTAAGATACAGCAGGGAGATCGTCCGGCAGAGGAATTCTGTTCGGAGTTCCGTAGGTGGGCCACGGACACCCAGTGGAATGACCCGGCTCTTAGGAGCCAGTTTTGTCAAGGTTTATCTGACAAATTAAAAGATGTGTTGGCGCAGTATGACCCTCCCATGACACTGGAAGCCGCTATGGCCCTTGCTATTCGTATTGACAGACGTCTTCGGGAGAGGTGCGGGGTAACTTCCCCCCTTTGATGACTCCACCATCCTCAAGGGTCCCTTATATGGAGGTTCCCCTGGTCAGTCCAGAGGAGCCTATGCAATTAGGAGGGACATCATTCCGGGGGAGGGGATCGGTGGGGCGCCACAAAACAAGAAGTTGTTTCTTCTGTGGAAAAAAGGGACATTTTATTAGGGGGTGTCCATCCCGTCCTTTGCAGAGTGAGAAGTCGCCGGAAAACTATTGATCCCAGATTGTGTGGTGGACGGCAATCTGGGAGTAAGTATTTCGTCCCTAAGTTCGTCTCAGTTTCTCGTACGGCGGAGGTGGTGGTGGGTGCGAAAACTGAGAGGATATCTGTTCTTCTGGATAGTGGGGCCGGGGATAATCTGGTGGATGCTCGCTTTGCCCGGGTTCAGAGTATGCGATTGAGTGGGTTGGCTAAACCCGTCCCCATATTCTCGATCGACGCCAGACCTCTCGGTCAGGGAAGTTTTGTGCAAGCAGTGCATAACATAGATCTCCAAGTGGGGGCGCTACATAAAGAACTGTTGTCTTGTTATGTGTTGGAGGGTCTTCCCACTCCTATAGTGCTGGGCCTGCCTTGGCTAACTAAGCATAACCCGGTTATTAATTGGCAATCCAGAGAGATAACCCAATGGAGCGATTTCTGTAATAAAAATTGCATGAATACAGTCATTGGTGCGGTCGCTCCTAGGGCCTTACCTCCATTTCTGGTGGACTTCGAGGATGTATTCTCGGAAAAAGGGTGTCAAGAACTACCTCCTCATCGCGAGTATGACTGTTCGGTTAACTTGCTCCCTGGGGCCAAGTTACCGAAATCTAGGTTGTATAACCTTTCTGGTCCTGAGAGACAGGCCATGAAGGATTATATTTCAGAGAGTCTGGCTAAGGGACATATTAGACCTTCATCTTCCCCGGTGGCCGCGGGGTTCTTCTTTGTGAAGAAAAAAGATGGAGGCCTACGCCCTTGCCTGGATTTCCGTGAGCTTAATCGGATTACGGTCTGAGATCCGTATCCGCTCCCACTTATTCCCGATCTCTTCAATCAGATCGTGGGTGCCAAATGGTTCTCTAAGTTGGATCTCAGGGGGGCGTACAATCTGATTAGGATGAAGGAGGGGGATGAGTGGAAGACGGCATTTAACACTCCGGAGGGGCATTATGAGAACCTTGTCATGCCATTTGGTCTGAGTATTGCCCCGGCGGTGTTTCAACACTTTGTAAATGACATCTTTCGCCACCTAATGGGACAGTTTGTGGTCATATATCTGGATGATATCTTAATTTACTCGCCAGATCTTGTGTCTCATCAGGAGCATGTTAGGCAGGTGTTACAGATCTTGGGGATAATAAACTGTACGCCAAATGGGAGAAGTGTGTGTTCGCCGTACAGGAACTTCAGTTTTTAGGGTTCCTGGTGTCAGCATCCGGTTTCCGTATGGACCCTGGGAAAGTGCGGGCAGTTCTTGAGTGGGATCTGCCAGAGGATCTTAAGGCATTACAACGTTTCCTGGGGTTTGCTAACTACTACCGGAAATTAATTAGTAATTTTTCGTCCATAGTTAAACCTCTCACAGACATGACTAAAAAAGGGACGGATTTTTCAAAGTGGTCTGACAAGGCTTGTCAAGCGTTTTCCTCTTTGAAAAAATGTTTTGCTTCAGCACCCATACTTATTCAGCCTGATGCGTCACAACCATTCATTGTTGAGGTGGACGCTTCCGAGGTAGGGGTGGGAGCAGTATTGTCACAAGGTTCGTCCCCTGGTAAATGGCATCCGTGCGCCTTCTTCTCTAAAAAATTGTCGTCCGCTGAGAGGAATTATGATGTCGGCAATAGGGAGCTCTTGGCCATTAAGTTGGCTTTTGAGGAGTGGCGTCATTTTTTGGAGGGGGCAGTCCACCCGGTCACCGTCATTACCGATCACAAGAACCTGCTATATTTAGAGTCCGCTAAACGTCTGAATCCCAGACAAGCCAGGTGGTCGTTGTTTTTTACCAGGTTTAATTTTGTCGTCACATATCGTCCTGGGTCAAAAAATGTTAAGGCGGATGCCTTATCTCGCTGTTTCCCAGGGGCTGGGAATACGGAGGACCCGGTTCCGGTCCTTCAGGAGGGGGTGGTGGTGTCGGCAGTATGCTCTGAGCTTGAGGAGGAGGTATTGGAGGCTCAGGGGGACGCCCCTGTAGGACCTCCAGGGAGACTGTTTGTTCCAAATCAGTTGCGACAAAAGGTGATCGAGGCACACCATAATTCAGCTTTGGCAGGACACCCAGGGAGTAAAGCTACTGAGGATCTCCTCTCGCGCCGGTTTTGGTGGCCTAACTTACATAGGGAGGTGGTAACTTTTGTCGCGTCCTGCGAGGTTTGTGCGCGCTCTAAGACCCCACATACCCGTCCGTCGGGGACCCTCTTACCTTTGAAGATCCCGGAGCGTCCGTGGACTCATCTGTCTATGGACTTCATTACGGATCTCCCGCCATCTTCGGGTAAAACAGTCATACTCGTTGTAGTGGACAGGTTCAGCAAGATGGCACATTTTATCGCTCTTCCTGCTCTTCCTAATGCTAAAACTCTTGCGCAGGTGTTTATTGGGGAGATTGTAAGGCTTCACGGGGTACCCTCCGATGTGGTGTCGGATCGGGGGTCTCAATTTGTGTCCAAATTCTGGAAAGCATTTTGTACACGGCGGGGGATGCAGTTGTCATTTTCATCGGCTTTTCACCCGCAGTCCAATGGTCAGACAGAGCGTCTGAACCAGAGCTTGGAGACATATCTCCGGTGTTTTGTGTCAGAGAACCAGGAGGACTGGGCTTCTTTCTTGCCTCTGGCGGAGTTTGCTCTAAATAATAGGCGGAGCGAGTCCACTGGTAAGTCCCCGTTTTTTGGGGCATATGGTTTTCACCCCCAGTTTTGTACTTTCAATAGGGGGGGCTCTTCTGGGGTTCCTGAGGAGGAACGATTTTCGTCGTCACTTGCTTCAGTGTGGAGAGGAGTGCTGAATAATCTGAGTACTATGGGGAACCGATACAAACGTATGGCTGATAGGAGGAGAGTGTCTGGTCCGGACCTAAGTGTGAACGATCTGGTATGGTTGTCTACCAAAAATAAAATTTAAGGTTCCCTCCTGGAAACTGGGTCCCAGGTTCATCGGGCCATACAAGATCAGTTCTATAATTAATCCGGTTGCATTCCGTCTTGACCTCCCTCCTACATTTAAAATTCATAATGTGTTCCACAGATCGTTGCTTAAGAGGTATGTGGCGCCGGTGATACCTTCACCTTTACCTCCTCCTCCTGTGGTGGTCAATGGTAACTTGGAGTTCCAGGTGTCGAGAGTCATCGATTCACGTCTGAATCGCCGGTCCCTTCAGTACCTTGTTCATTGGAGGGGGTATGGTCCTGAGGAGAGGACGTGGATTTCTGCGTCGGATATTAACGCAGACCGATTGGTTCGGGCCTTCCACACTACTCACCCAGATAAACCCGGCCCTGAGGGTCCGGAGGCCCCTCGTAGAAGGGGGGGTACTGTCACGGGTGTGTCGCTGCGAAGATTGTCGCAATTGCACACCCTGACTTCTCACAGCTGAGTTTCTGGTGCTGGGTGTTTTTTGGCAGTGAGAGAGTTAATTCTTCCTCTCTCTGTGCTGGACTAGACCAGCCTCGCTCAGCTGCAATTAATGTTGTGGTAATTGGTTTCCTTCATATACCTGCCTGTCTGCTGGGGAAGTGTCGGTGAAAGCATTCATGCAGACCAGCAGAGCGGATCGTATTGAGAAGTCTAAAGCTAAGAGTACCTGTTGTGGTTTTCCCCTCTCCTCGCTTTATTATTTATCTCCTTACCCGTTGGTGTTCCCTCTGTAGTGGTAGTTTTGTATGCAAGGTGGTCTTTTATTTTACCCCTTGTACTGTCTCGTTCGTCTTATACTGTGTGTGAAGGCATTACCTTCCTGTTCCCTGTGGTGGTAATCAGGGTCCTTCTCAGGACTAGATTACAGTGGTTAGGGATTCACAGGAGATAGGGTTACGCTGGCGGCCTGGACCTCTGTACCATCAACAGTACCTCCAGGTAGAGGGATTAGTCAGGACCCCAGCTTAGGGTCAGCATAGACCCCGGTCCTCCTGTATACAGAGACAGCGTGACACTTAAGCAGAGATTTACTTCTGCTCCTGTTCTACGGCAGCCTGATGTTTCTCTGCCATTTCAGGTGGAGGTTGATGCCTCTGAAATTGGGGCAGGTGCCGTTTTGTCCCAAAGAGATCCAGAGACCTCTAAAAGTACCCTTGTGCCTTTTTCTCTCGAAAATTTTTCCAACTGAACGTAATTATGACGTGGGTAATCGGGAGTTATTGACCATGAAGTGGGCTTTTGAAGAGTGGAGACATTGGCTGGAGGGAGCCAAACATCAGGTGGTGGTCCTCACGGACCATAAGAATCTGGTTTATCTGGAATCAGCCAAGCGACTTAATCCTAGACAGGCCAGGTGGGCCTTGTTTTTCACACGTTTTAATTTTGTGGTTTCCTTTCTTCCTGGCACTAAGAATGTTAAGGCGGATGCCCTCTCGAGGAGTTTCCTTGCGGACTCTCCTGAGTTATCTGATCCTGCTGTTATTTTGAAATAGGGTGTAGTTCTTTCCACCATCTCGCCCAATTTGAGACTGGCTCTGGAAGGGTGTCAGGAGGATAAATCCGAGCGCTGCCCTATTAGGAAATTGTTTGTCCCAGACCGGTGGAAAAGAGTATGATGTCTGAGATTCATTGTTACGCGTTGGCCGGTCATCCCGGAATTTTTGGTACCAGAGACTTGGGTTAGTCGGTCCTTTTGGTGGCCTACTTTGTCTCGTGACGTCAGGGAATTTGTGCAGTCCTGCGGGACTTGCTCTCGCTCCAAGCCTTGCACTCGCTCTAGTGGTTTGTTGATGCCATTGCCTGTGCCCAAGAGACCATGGACCCATATCTCTATGGATTTCATTTCCGACCTCCCTGTTTCTCAGAGAATGACTGTTATCTGGGTGATTTGTGATAGGTTTTCCAAAATGATACATCTTGTACCATTACCTAAGTTGCCTTCCTCCTCCGAATTGGTGCCTTTGTTCCTTCAGCACGTGGTTCGGTTACACGGCATTCCTGAGAACATTGTGTCTGACAGAGGAGTCCAGTTTGTTTCCAGATTTTGGAGGACTTTTTGCTCTAAACTTGGTGTTCAATTGTCTTTCTCCTCGGCTTTTCATCCTCAGACCAATGGACAAACTGAGAGAACAAACCAGACATTGGAGACTTATCTGAGATGCTTTGTGTCTGCTGATCAAGATGACTGGGTCTCTTTTTTGCCTTTGGCTGAGTTTGCTGTTAATAATAGGGCTAGCTCTGCCACTTTGATGTCTCCATTTTTCTGCAATTTTGGGTTTCACCCTCGATTTTCTTCGGGACAGACGGAGGCTTCTGTCTGTCCAGGTGTTGACTCTTTTGTGGAGCGTATGCAGCAGATTTGGGACCAGGTAGTGGAGAGGTTGTCCCTCTCTCAGGAGAGGGCCCAGCGGTTTGCCAACCGGCATAGGACTGATGGTCCTCGGTTTGAAGTGGGGACTTGGTCTGGTTGTCCTCAAGAAATATCCCTATGAGAGTTGCATCTCCTAAGTTTAAACCTAGGTTCATTGGACCTTATAAGATCATGGAGATTCTTAATTCTGTTTCCTTTCGTTTACTTCTTCCAGGACATTTAAGATCCATAACGTGTTCCACAAGTCCTTATTGAAGAGGTTTGTCGAGCCAGTCATAGAATCATAGAATCATAGAATGGTAGAGTTGGAAGGGACCTCCTGGGTCATCTGGTCCAACCCCCTGCTCAAAGCAGGATTCTCTAAATATCCCAGACAGATGTCTATCCAGCCTCTGTTTGAAGACTTCCATGAAGGAGAACTCACCACCTCTTGTGGCAGCCTGTTCCACTCATTGTTCACCCTAACTGTCAAAAAGTTTTTTCTAATATTAATCTGTGTCTCCTCCATTCAGTTTCATCCCATTGCTTCTAGTCTTTCCTTGCGCAAATGAGAATAAAGATGATCCTTCTACAATGTGACAGCCCTTGAGATATTTGTAGACAGCTATTAAGTCTCCTCTCAGTCTTCTTTTTTGCAAGCTAAACATTCCCAAATCCTGCAACCGTTCCTCATAGGACATGGTTTGCAGACCGGTCACCATTCTGTGGCTCTTCTCTGAACTTGCTCCAGTTTGTTGATGTCTTTTTTAAAATGTGGTGCCCAAAACTGGACACAGTATTCCAGATGAGGTCTGACCAAAGAGGAGTAGAGGGCAATAATGACCTCACGTGATCTAGACTGTATGCTTCTGTTGATACATCCTAGAATTGCATTTGCCTTTTTTGCTGCTGCATCACACTGTTGACTCATGTTAAGTCTGTGATCAATTAGTTTTACCCAAGTCTTTTTCACATGTGCTGTTACTTAGCCCTATTCCTCCCATTTTGTATATGCTTTTTTTCATTTTTATTGCCCAGATGTAGTACTTTGCATTTTTCCCTGTTAAAATCCATTCTGTTAGTTGCTGCCCACTGCTCCAGTTTATGTATATCTTTTTGAATCCTCTCTCTCTCTTCTCTAGTATTAGCTACCCCTCCTAGCTTTGTGTCATCAGCAAATTTGATCAGTTTACCCTCAAATTCCTTTATCTAAATCATTGATAAAGATGTTGAACATACAGGGCCCAAAACAGAGCCTTGTGGTACCCCACTTGAGACATTCTTCCAACTGGATGTGCAGCCATTTACAACCATCTTTGGGTCCGATCACTAAGCCAGTTATGAATCCACCTAACAGTTGCCTTGTCCATTCCATACTTAGTCATTTTTTCAATAAGGATTGTGTGAGATACTTTGTCAAATGCTTTGCTGAAGTCAAGATATACTATATCTACAGCATTTCCCCGATCCACCCAGTCAGTGATTCTGTCATAGAAGGAAATTAAGTTAGTCTGACATGACTTATTAGTTACAAACCCATGCTGACTCTGTTTAATCACTTCATTCTTATCCAGGTACTTGCATACATGTTCTTTAATAATTTGTTCAAAGATCTTTCCTGGTATAGAAGTCAGACTCACCGGCCTGTAGTTCCCTGGGTCCACCTTCTTCCCCTTTTTGAAGATAGGAACAACATTTGCTCTTCTCCAGTCTTCTGGGACTTCTCCTGTTCTCCAAGAATTTTCAAAGATTATGGACAGTGGTTCAAGAATTTCTTCTGCTATCTCCTTCAGTACCCTGGGGTGTAATTCATCTGGACCTGGAGACTTGAATTCATTTAGGTTAGCTAAGTGTTTCCTCACTGTCTTTCTGTTTATAGATATCCTGGATTCTTCTATTCCTTTAATAGGACAGTGAAGATCAGTTGATGTTACATTTCCTTTCTGAGAGAAAACAGATGCAAAATAGGAATTTAAAAGTTCAGCCTTCTCAACATCCTGACTTACCATTTCATCATTTTCATCCTGTAAAAATCCTATAGCATCTTTGACTTTTCTTTTACTTTTGACGTATCCCCAAAATCCTTTTTTGTTGCTTTTGACGTCACTTGCAAGCCTTAATTCATTGTCAGCTTTAGATAATCTGATTTGTGCCCTACAGGTTCTGCAGACGGGCATTATATTCTTCTTTAGCTATGCCTCCCTCTTTCCATTTGATAAACATTTCTTTCTTCCTTTTAGCATGTGTTTAAGTTCTATGTTCATCCATCCTGGTTTCCTTAAATGCTTCCCATTCTTCCCTCTTTTCGGAATTGTTAACGATTGTGCTTTGAGAATCTCATTTTTCAAGATTTTCCCATCCTTCCTGGACATTTTTGTCCTTAAGGATATCCAGCCATTGGATCCCTCCAATCTCTTTCTGAGTTCCTTAAAATCTGCCTTTCTGAAATCTAACCTTGACGTCTGAGTCTTCACAGGTCTTCCTCCTCTTGTTATCCAAAATTCTAAAATAGCATGGTCACTACCTCCTAGGGTCCCAGCCACTCTTACCTCCTCCACCATTTCCTCCCTGTTTATGAGGATTAGATCCAAGGTAGCAGATCCCCTTGTTTCTCCATTACCTTTTGGAAGATAAAGTTGTCAGCAAGAGAGGATAAGAATTTCCTGGACCTGTTAGTTTTGCCTGAGAGAGATTCCCAACAAATGTCTGGATAGTTGAAATCTCCCATGACCACTATGTCATATTTTTTGGAGAACTTGGCCATTTGATGCATAAAGAGTTCATCCATATCTTCAGCTTGCACAGGCGGCCTGTAGTAAATGCCTACAATGGTGTCCTTTCCATTGTTCTGTCCTTGTATTCTTACCCAAACAGTTTCCACAGAACTCCCAGTCTCTGAAGCTTCAATCTCTGTGCAGATATACGCTTTTCTAACATACAATGCAACACCTCCTCCTCGTTTATCAAGTCTGTTTCTTGCAAATAAGTTGTAACCTTCTAGCCTTGTATTCCAATCATGTGTATCGTCCCACCAAGTCTCAGTGATTCCAATGACATCATATTTCTTCTCCTGCGTTAGTAGCTCCAGTTCTCCTTGTTTGTTGCCCATGCTTTGTGCATTCGTATAGAAACACTTTAGTTTGTGATTGGTTTCTCTTTCTTCAATATTTTTATTATGTAGATTTTTTTTGTCTTTGTTCTTCCCCTTCACTTCTAATAGCATAGTTCTCAATAGCATTGTCAGGTGTATGGCTTTTGCTGGCGTTTTGCTTCCCTTCCCACATTGTTCTAGTTTAAAGCTCTCCTGATGAGTGTAGCAAAGGCGACTTCCAAATACATGTTTTTCCAGTCTTCGTAAGGTGCACCCCATCTCTAGCAAGTAGTCCATCGTACAGGTAATTCACTCCGTGATCCAGAAATCCAAATCCTTGCTGACGGCACCATCGACGTAGCCAGTTGTTCACCTGCAGAATCTTATTCCACCTCCTTGTTCCATGGCCATCCACTGGAAGGATGGAGGAGAAGACCACCTGCGCTCCCAGTTCTTTCACTTTCTTACCTAAGTTTTCAAAGTCACTGCAGATGGTTTCCAGGTCACTTCTTGTGGTGTCATTTGTCCCCACATGTATTAGCAGGAATGGGTATCATCTTTAGGTCTGAAGAGTCCTGATATCCTGTCAGACACATCTTTAATTTTTGCACCTGGAAGACAGCACATTTCTCTTGAGGTTATATCTGTCTGCAGATAGCAGCCTCTGTTCCTCTCAACAGGGAATCCCCCATGACAACAACTCTCCGTTTCTTCTTCACAACATTTTTCTTTCTCCATTCAGGAGGACTCTGAGGGCGTACAAGGTTACTCTTTGTGGGCAAAGTCTTATCCTGATGTATTTCTTCATCGTTTCTCCTGTGTAAGAGCCTGGTACTGGTTTCTGAGCAGAATTGGTGCTGACTGCCTCCTGATCCTCCTGCTTCTTTGGGTCCTGGCCTCTTTTCCCTGTTCTTATTGTTCAAGAGATAATCAAGCGGTGAAATATAAGCCAAAACTCGGTTTTACTGATGTCCTCCTTTCAGCTGCAACAGCCAAAATCCAGTGTTCCTTGAGCTCGCGGAGACTCTTCAACTTATCCCAGAAGGCACTGGGAATATGCAAATTATCTCCTCGGGACTCCTCCCCTGGTTTACTGATGTCCTCCTTTCAGCTGCAACAGCCAAAATCCAGTGTTCCTTGAGCTCGCGGAGACTCTTCACTTATCCAGAAGGCACTGGGAATATGCAAATTATCTCCTCGGGACTCCTCCCCTGGTTTACTGATGTCCTCCTTTTAGCTGCAACAGCCAAAATCCAGTGTTCCTTGAGCTCGCGGAGACTCTTCACTTATCCCAGAAGGCACTGGGAATATGCAAATTATCTCCTCGGGACTCCTCCCCTGGTTTACTGATGTCCTCCTTTCAGCTGCAACAGCCAAAATCCAGTGTTCCTTGAGCTCGCGGAGACTCTTCACTTATCCCAGAAGCACTGGAATATGCAAATTATCTCCTCAGGACTCCTCCCCTGGTTTACTGATGTCCTCCTTTCAGCTGCAACAGCCAAATCCAGTGTTCCTTGAGCTCGCGGAGACTCTTCACTTATCCCAGAAGGCACTGGGAATATGCAAATATCTCCTCGGGACTCCTCCCCTGGTTTACTGATGTCCTCCTTTCAGCTGCAACAGCCAAAATCCAGTGTTCCTTGAGCTCGCGGAGACTCTTCACTTATCCCAGAAGCACTGGGAATATGCAAATTATCTCCTCGGGACTCCTCCCCTGGTTTACTGATGTCCTCCTTTCAGCTGCAACAGCCAAAATCCAGTGTTCCTTGAGCTCGCGGAGACTCTTCACTTATCCCAGAAGGCACTGGGAATATGCAAATTATCTCCTCGGGACTCCTCCCTGGTTTACTGATGTCCTCCTTTCAGCTGCAACAGCCAAAATCCAGTGTTCCTTGAGCTCGCGGAGACTCTTCACTTATCCCAGAAGGCACTGGGAATATGCAAATTTTCTCCTCGGGACTCCTCCCCTGGTTTAACTGATGTCCTCCTTTCAGCTGCAACAGCCAAAATCCAGTGTTCCTTGAGCTCGCGGAGACTCTTCACTTATCCCAGAAGGCACTGGGAATATGCAAATTATCTCCTCGGGACTCCTCCCCTGGTTCCTATGACTGCGCCTCCTGACCTGTTTTGGTTGAGGGCAATCTGAGTATGTGGTTGAGAAAATATTGGATTCTCGTTTTTCTAGACGGAAACTCCAGTATTTGGTTAAGTGGAGAGGTTATGGTCAGGAGGACAATCCTTGGGTGTTTGCTTCGGACATCCATGCTAGGAGACTGATCCGTGCGTATCACAGAGCTCATCCTGACCGACCTGGTTGCCCAAAATGAGGGTTCAGTGACCCCTCCTCAAGCGGGGGTACTGTTGTGAATGTGTTAGAAATGAATTCTGAGCAGAAGTTCCCTCTGGTGGTTACAAACAGTACTGAACCATTCAATGAGGATTGGCAATCAGGAGTTACAGACTGGTCTTATATAAGGGAGGTTCCCTCCCATCATGGTTGCCAGTGATCAATTGTTCTTGTCTCCACTGTGGTTCCTGGTTTACTTGGAAGCTTGCTGAGTCTTGCCTCTTCTCCTGCTCTCAGATAAGATATTTTCTGTTTTTTGTTTTTGTGCTTACCATTTGCTTATTTCTCTGCTTTTCTGTGAGGTTAGCCAGGTCTCCCCCCCCCCCCCGGGGGCTTGGGCTCCTCTCAGTTCTTCTGGAGCCACTGTTATTTGTTCATTTGCCTTTTCCAGTTTTTTTTTCAGTGGTTGCGGGCTTAGTTTTGTTACACCAGAGAACTAATTTAGGTGGTAGAGGTCGTGTGATCTCAGGTGTTTTTGCAATTAGTAGAGTTGGTATTTTTTAGGGTTTTTTTTTGGGTTGCAGTAAGTGTCCTCCCTATCCTTTTCTGTCTAAGAAGATTGGGCCCAACGTTTGCTCATACTATTTTCTGTCTGTGTCTGTATTTCCTCTTGTCTAAAACCCTCATTACATGTTTGGGGGCTTCCTATGTTCTTTGGGGATCTGCTCCGGGGCAGATAGCTTTCCTCTTTCTATCTTTAGGTGTAGTTAACCTCTCAGGCTGTGACGAGGCGTCTAGGACCAACGTAGGAACGCTCCACGGCTGCCTTTAGTTGTGGTGGTTAGTCAGGGTACTGCAATCCAGTAGATTCCAACCTCTCTGGTGTATTGCCGTTTTTGCCTGCTCCCTCAGCTACCAAATCATAACAGGCGTCCGTTCACCTCTAAGTTTGGAAAGCAGTCTGTAAAATGGTAAAAATAGAACTAGATTTTTCTTCGGCATACCTCTCCAGTCCAATGGGCAAGTGGAGAGGATCAATCAAATCTGGCTGGATACCTGCATCACTTCGTCAAAGCTCATCATGATGACTGGGTGGAATTACTGCCCTGGGCGGAATTCTCCTACAACAACCAAGTAAGTGAATTTCTGGAAAATCTCCCTTTCAGATTGTGTTTGGACTCCAACCCGGAATTCCTTTTCCCTTTTTCTCTGGACCGTCTGGTGTTCCGGCAGCCGATACCTTTTCCAGAAATTTCTCGAACATTTGGAAAGATACCAAGACTGCTTTGGAGAGAGCCTCTCAACGTATGAAAAGGCATGCGGACAAAAGACGCTTGGATGCTCCCATCTTTCGTTCTGGAGACAAGGTATGGTTCTCCCCCAAGTACATCCGTTTGAAGTTGCCTTGTACAAATTGGGTCCCCGTTTCATTGGTCCCTTTGAAGTCTTGAGACAAATCATCCCGGTCTCTTACAAACTGAAATTGCCTATTGCCTACGTGTGCCTAACTCCTTTCATGTTTCCCTCATAAAAACCAGTAGTTTTGAGCTCCTTCTTTAAGGACCCGGGTACCACTCCAGATCCGGTCTCTGAGGATGATGTTTTTGAGGTTAAAACATATCTTGGCCACTAAGAAAGTAAGAGGTAGGACCTATCACCTGGTGGACTGGAAAGGTTTTGGTCCTGAGGAGAGGCTTGGGAGCCTAAAGAGAACATCCAAGCTCCTCTTCTTCTTAAAAAATTTCATGCAGGCTTGAAAAAAGAGGGGGGGTAAAGAGGGGGATACTGTTACACTCGGTCCCCGTGCTGGCTCTGCTCTCCATTCTGGTCACTTACCTTCTGCTCCCTCTGCTTCCCAGCGTCCTGCTTCCTCCCCCAGTTCCTGGCACGCTGCCAGCAGGCCTCCAGAAAGAATACTTAGGACGCGAGGCCGTCTCCACCGTCTCTCTTAACGTGGCAGCGTGCATTTTTTGAAAATGCCAATCAACCAATGGCAACGCACTGATTACTATATCTGGCCACTCCACCATAGGGGGAGTGCCGGAGCAACGTGTTTCTATCTTTGCTACATCTGGTTCTGACTGTGATCTGTCTGCGCTGCATTAGCAGTCTCTGTGCTTCGCTCATTCTATTTGTCTCCACAGATCATTGGGATCCTGTATCCAGCTATCTCTGACAATCTCGGCTATCACTGGCACAAGTGTTATCCCGTTCCGCCATCAGCCATCCGTGTCCGTGGGGCTGTGACAAGGTTTATGGAGCCAGCCTGAACCAGGACCTTCCTCATCTACGTTTACCCTCCACGGGGTTTCTGCTATCTTACTGTTACCCCTTTTGGTCCCTCTGGGACAGCTGCCAGTGTCCGGGGTCTAACTGGAGGTAGCACCTGTGTCCTTCGGGTATTCCATTTGGTCCTGTTCGAGGGGCCTTACTACGGGTACCCGGGGCTCACTAGTCACGCCCCCTTTGGAGCCCCCCGGCCGCGGTCTCAAGGTTAAACTTCAAAAATATAAAGACAATGTGAACCTCACCATCTCTGCCTCCGCTTCCATTCGTTACAAAACCCGGAAGTTCTGAGGTCAGTGTAAAATCCATGCAGCGCTGACAGCTTTATAGCATGCAGCTTTGCATGCTATAGAAGCGATCAGCCTGCACAAAATGAGTGTCCCATAGTGGGAAAAGTGTAAAAGTAAGAATTAAATTAAAAAAAAAAATTTAAATAATTGTAAAAATATTTTTTAAAAATAATTAAAAAAAATAATTAAAAAATCAATAATTATTCTATCAAAAAATAAATATTTTAATGAAAAAAATTGAAACAATAAAAGTAAACAAATTGAGTATCGTCGCGAAAAGCATGATAATGCTTTATCATCATACCGCTGAACAAAAAGATCAAAAGTTGGTTATAAATAAACATGGTACCGCTGAAAACGTTTATCTTGTCCCACAAAAAACAAGCCCCCGTACAGCGTCACCAGCGAAAAAAAAAAAAAGTTATAGCTCTCAGAATAAAGTGATGCAAAAATAATTATTTTTATATAAAAAAAGTTTTTATTGTTAAAAAGTGTCAAAGCAAACCCAAAAGAGAAAAAGCACATACTATGCACCAGGGACACCTGAGTCACAAAAATAATTAAATGTTTATTAAGAACTGCAAAAACAACCAAAAAGTTAAAAATACTTAAAATATGAACATAATTGTCCGACAAAATAGGGGTTCATGCCTCCCCCCGACCCCTCAAACAATATAGAACATAATCAAAAAATGAATAATCAATACAAAATTCAATATACAAAAGAATATATAATAAAGTGTCTCCCCAAAGGCCCAAAACTAAAGAGGGATGTGGGAATAACTAAAGTACAGGGGTAAATATACACCTACACCAAACAATATATAAGGTCTAAGCTAGATGACAAAAATTGAACTTAAGCAGTTAATACACATGAACGATGCAGACATCCCGACCCACATAGAAACAATAAGTGTTCAAAGTAATGTGATCGCCCATAAGACCAAATGTTACCAAGCCAAAAAGGGGGAGAAAAGAAAACCAGTAGAGGCAGGGGGCCAGAGCCCAACGCGTGTCGCCACCTGCCAGGTGAATTTTGTATTGTTATTCATTTTTTGATTATGTTCTATATTGTTTGAGGGGTCGGGGGGGAGGCATGAACCCCTATTTGTCGGGCAATTATGTTCATATTTTAAGGTGTTTTAACTTTTTGGTTGTTTTTTGCAGTTCTCTAATAAACATTTAATTATTTTTGTGACTCAGGTGTTCCCTGGTGCATAGTATGTGCTTTTTCTCTCTTGGTTTGCTTATCTGTTTTTCACATACTCCAGGTAGATACCTTCTTTAGTTATTTGTTAGGTAGTGCCCTCCTAATCTTGTCTTTGCATAAAAGTGTCAAAACATACAAAAATATAAATGAGGTATCGCTGTAATTGTACTGACCCGAATAATAAAACTGCCTTATCAATTTTACCACACGCAGAATGATGTAAATACCCCCCCAAAAGAAATTCATGAATGTGGTTTTTGCTCATTCTGTCTCCCAAAAATCGGAATAGAAAGCGATCAAAAAATGTATGTGCCCGAATGAGGTACCAATAAAAACGTCAACTCGTCCCAAAAAAAACAAGACCTCATATGACTGTAGGCCAAAATATGGAAAAATTATGGCTCTCAAAACGTTTATTTCCATTTTCCCATTAGAGTTAGGGTTAGGATTGGGGCTAAAGTTAGGGTTAGGGTTGTGGCTAAAGTTAGGGTTGGGATTAGGTTTAGGGTTAGGGTTGGAATTAGGGTTAGGGTTGAAATTAGGGTTAGGGTTGGGATTAGGGTTGGAATTAGGGTTAGGGTTGAAATTAGGGTTAAGGTTGGGATTAGGGTTAGGGTTGGGATTAGGGTTAGGGTTGAGATTAGGGTTAGGGGTGTGTTAGGGTTAGGTTTGTGGTTAGGGTTATGGTTAGGGTTGGGATTATGGTTAGGGGTGTGTTGGGGTTAGGGTTGGAGTTAGAATTGGGGGTTTCTACTGTTTAGTTACATCAGGGGCTCTCCAAACGCGACATGGCGTTCAATCTCAATTCCAGTCAATTCAGCATTGAAAAAGTCAAATGGTGCTCCTTCCCTTCTGAGCTCTGCTATGCGCCCAATCAGTGGTTTCCCCTACATATGCGGTATCAGCGTACTCAGGACTAATTGCACAACAACTTTTGGGGTCCAATTTGTAGTGTTATCCTTGGTAAAATAAAAAAAATTGGATCTGAAGTAAATTTTTGTGAAAAAATTTAAATGTTCATATCTTTTTTTAAACATTCCAAAACTTCCTGTGAAGCACCTGAAGGGTTAATAAACTTCTTGAATGTGGTTTTGAGCACCTTGAGGGGTGCAGTTTTTAGAGTGGTGTAACTTTTGGGTATTTTCTATCATATAGACCCCTCAAAGTGACTTCAAATGTGATGTGGTATATCTAAAAAAAGGTTGTTGTAAAAATGAGAAATCGCTAGTCAACTTTTAACCCTTATAAGTCCTAACAAAAATAATTCTGGTTCCAAAATTGTGCTGATGTAAAATAGACATGTGGGAAATGGTACTTATTAAACTATTTTGTGTGACATATTTCTCTGATTTAAGGGCATAAAAATTAAAAGTTTGAAAATTGCGAAATTTTTAAAATTTTTGCCAAATTTCCGCTTTATTCACAAATAAACGCAAGTTATATCAGAGAAATTTTACCACTTACGTGAAGTACAATATGTCACAAAAAAACGTGCTCAGAATTGCCAAGATCCATTGAAGCGTTCCAGAGTTATAACCTCATAAAGGGACAGTGGTCAGAATTGTAAAAATTGGCCCGGTCATTAACGTGCAAACCACCTCAGATGTAAAGGGGTTAATAAGCTCACATTTTGTGATCCTTACTGGCCTACAATTGGGAGAATCCTGGCATTGCAGCAATTACTGACCTGTTGCAAGAAGCGATCAGATAGAGCCAGGGACGTATCCAGGGGGGGGCAGCCGGGGCATGTGCCCGGGCGCAGCCGACAGGGGGGCGCCATCGGGCCGCCTGATACGGCGGTCCAAGGAGGAGGCTCTCGTCGGCTGCATTCTGCCGCCCCCTCTCCCGTTCTCTGAGCCGGCTGTCAAACTGACAGCCGGCTTAGAGAAAGTGCTGCTGTGCTGCGCATCGGTGTGCAGTGTGCTAGCGTCTCACTCCAGGTTCCAGCCAGGTGTCGGAGACGCTACACACTCCATCTTGTAAGCCAGGAGCCCCTCTGCTCTGTGCCCTGACCGCCGCCGCTGCAAGCACTTCCACATCCATGAAGCCAGCAGCGTGATCAGTCACATGATCACGTGCTGACGTCACAGCCGGCTCTTCAGAGGAGACACAGGCAGTGAGGCAGCGTTGTGGTTGGTGGTAAGTGTCCAGACGGTTAATGGGAGCTGAAGACACCGAAGAAATTAGGA
>JARQOD010000003.1:219540002-219581705 GCA_033576555.1 Oophaga sylvatica | reverse complement strand
TTTTTTCTTGCCATAATACAAATTCTAATTGTCTATTCAGTAGGACTATCAGCTGTGTATCCACCAGACTTCTGCACAACACAACTGATGGTCCCAACCCCATTTATAAGGACAGAAATCCCACGTATTAAACCTGACAGGGTACACCTGTGAAGTGAAAACCATTCCCGGTGACTACCTCTTGAAGCTCATCAAGAGAATGCCAAGAGTGTGCAAAGCAGTCATCAAAGCAAAAGGTGGCTACTTTGAAGAACCTAGAATATAAGACATAATTTCAGTTGTTACACACTTTTTTGTTAAGTATATAATTCCACATGTGTTAATTCATAGTTTTGGTCTGTACTGTATATATATATATATATATATATATATATATATACACAAAAAAACAGACTAATGCCTGCAGTCTAGCATAAAAAATATTTTATTCATTTCCCACCATCCTTTATAAAGTTTCCATGCACAGTAATCATCATACCCTTGGCAAAGAAATAGGAAAATTTCCAGGCACAAAGGTTACCACTGTGCCTGTATTTTACCAGGAAAGTAGTAAATGTAGACAATGACAAGTAACAGCTGACTAGAGGACATCCAATATATGGCAAAAAATTAAGGTACCATATTTAAAGTTTTGTCCATTTTGGAAAATTAACTGTTGCAAGAATTGTTAACAATAAGGATATTGCAAAATGTTCTACTGTTTGGAGCCATATTGATCTACTGTAGTTTATATAAAAAACTGTCAGGAAGTGGTAATATACCTGCGGCAGCCCCAGAGAGAAAGCAAAGCATTGTACAGCACCTTCTGAAATCAATAAACTGTGAGTAATGTAGAACCATCTATGCACATGATTGCTGCAGACGATCATTGGCCTCAGCTGTAACGCTGGTGGGTGTGTACCCACTATGCCACAGGCCGAGCTTACCCTTGGGGAGCATGAATAAGCGACTACCTGGTGTTCACTAGAGCCTCTGGTGGTGATGTTAGGCCTGCAGGTAGTCGCCAGGTGCCACTGCAGGTCAGTTCCTGGGACAACGACAGCTGACCGAAGAGCTAAAGCCACGGATATGTGGTACTTTGGGGGGGAGACAAAGGCAATGACAGACGGTTCAAGGTTGGGGGGCGCCATGTGGCTGCCTAATACGGTGGTCCGAGATGTCTCAGGCGATGGGATTTTGATGATTCCTGCGAGTTGGATATGTCCATTATCCGAGCCGAATGTCAAACTGACAGCTGGCTCAAAAAAGGCATAAACTGCCAGCACTTTCAGTGTCAGGGCGCCGTCAGCAGAGTGATCAGGTCAGTTCATCATCACACTGCTAAGTTCACACCTGTAGTCGCATAGGAGGCAGTCAACAGTAATGTAAGCACTCCAATTAAGCCAAAGACACAGGAGCTTTATTGAGGTTTTCTATAATGCTGTAGATAAGCCCCCGATCCGACCTGCAAGAGAAGAAAAATAAGTTTTATTATACTCACCCGGGGGGCGGTCCGGTCCAATGGGTGTCGCAGGTCCGGGTCCGACCCCTCCCATCTTCTTGCGATGCCGCCCTCCTGCTTGCTTCATGGCTCCCCAGCATCGCATTTCTGCACAGGCGTACTTATCTGCCCTATTGAGAGCAAAGGAAAGTACTGCAGTGCACAGGTGCTAGGCCTCTCTGACCTTTCTTGATGCCTGCGCACTGCAGTACTTTCCTCTGCCCTCAACAGGGCAGATAAGTACGCCTGCACAGGAGCGCGATGTCGGGAAGCCATGAAGCAAGAAGGGCGGTGATCATAAGAAGATGGGAGGCGCCGGACCCGGATCTGCGACACCCATCGGACCGGACCGCCCCCCGGGTGAGTATAATAAAACTTAATTTTCTTCTCTTGCAGGTCAGACCGGGGGCTTATCTATAGCGTTACAGAATGCTGTAGATAAGCCCTGAAAGGCAGTAGCTGTATCTTATATCGTACAAACCTGCTGACAGGTTCGCTTTAAGCCTTTTTGGACTAGATATTACTAGAAATCTGAGAACGGTATATGGAAGAGCCTGAAATATGTGAGCAGTATTATAATCCCTTTTATTTTGGAAGTCAATGGTGGTCTGAGATAAGATTTCATCACTATATCATGTATCTATGACATATCACATGATCATTTTACTAGATTTTCAATTTAAGAGGAACTCTAATACTTTACACCTAAGTCATAATTTGCTGTTTGCTAAGTGGT
This sequence comes from Oophaga sylvatica, assembly GCA_033576555.1. Classification (NCBI taxonomy): domain Eukaryota; kingdom Metazoa; phylum Chordata; class Amphibia; order Anura; family Dendrobatidae; genus Oophaga; species Oophaga sylvatica. Next base: position 219,579,489 of record JARQOD010000003.1, on the reverse strand, counting down.
GTCCAAATGTGTTTTGGAGTCAATGTTGCTAGTGATGTTCTCACAGTAACCAAAAAAGCTTCAACAAATTATAGTGATGTGATGATACCTATATCACCTAATGCAACATGTAATATTATTACTGTATGGAAGAAGTGCCAAATACACATTTGGAGTGGACACAGCTCTGAGAAGCTCAGCTACTGGTTATATACAAAATCCCTTTCCAATGTTCTACTTAAGACCTTGACACTAAACCAGCATAAGCCCAAAACTAAGAACTCACTCGAGACCTATAGCTAAGCTGTAACACAAGGCCAGCTATGTAAATGCGGATCTGCTATACCAATAATTCTACATAATGTATAACTGGCAGATCTCTTAGACTAAAGCAAGTGTTCAAGATCTCAAGACCAGATGCTTGGGATTTTATATTGTTTCTCTTGCCAGAAGCCTTGTAATGCCTCCTAGAGCACAGGTAACAATCTCGGAATAACATCAGTCCCACAGTAATGGACCATGCTCAAACATCTGTCTTGTCTTATTGACATTTCCTATAGTGCATTTCAGCAGATGATCAAAACACAATAGGATAAAGTCCATAAAAGTATTTGAATCTCCTGTACAATACTACATAGGGCAGGAACAAAGTACTGGTAACACTGTTCTTTCTTTGTTGTGTTGAAGGCAGCTCAGATACTATCCAAGCTGAGAAAAAAAATCATGTGTCCCTAAAGATTCCTCTTACTGATCAAGCAGAATACTCCTGTCCTGAATCACTCTGCCTTATTATAGGGAGAACCTTTGTAGTTGTACAAGATGTCAGGTCCTCTCCATCTTCTCCCTGCACCCTATGATCAGTACAGGAATTAAACAGGAAGCTGAGCCATTAGAGTTCAGCCTCCTTTTACAGCCAGGGCAAAGATGGAGCCTGGAGAAGTGAATAACTCAATGGCACAATTACCCCTTCTACAGTCCTCTACTTGTGTTTGTGAGATTGCAGGTCGCAGGATGCAGTGACGGACAGGTGACAGATCAAGGGTTAATGGGTTTAATTTATCTGTACCTGAACTTGATGCTATGCGATCTTATATCAAGGAGTCATTGGAGAAGGGTCATATCAGACCATCCTCTTCACCCTTGGGTGCCGGTTTTTTCGTTGTGGACAAAAAGGATGGTTCATTGAGGCCGTGTATTGATTATCACCTCCTGAATAAGATCACTGTTAAATATCAATATCCGTTACCTTTGATTTCTGACCTATTTTCCAGAGTGAAAAGTGCTAGCTGGTTTACCAAGCTTGACCTCAGGGGGGGCGTATAACCTTATTCGCATAAAGCACGGGGATGAATGGAAGATGGCGTTTAATACACCAGAGGGGCATTTTGAGTACCTAGTGATGCCTTTTGGGCTCACTAATGCCCCTTCCGTCTTCCAATCCTTCATGAATGATATTTTCAGGGATTTTGTGGATAAATTTCTGATTGTTTATTTGGATGATATCTTGATTTTTTTCCAATGACTAGGACTCTCATGTGAAACATGTTCGGACTGTGTTCCAGATTTTGAGAGAGAATGCACTGTATGTGAAGGGATCAAAGTGTCTTTTTGGCGTACAGAAGATCTCATTTCTGGGATTCATTTTGACTCAGTCTGTTACTGAAATGGACCCGGTCAAGGTTCAGGCCATCTGTGATTGGGTCCAACCTACCTCATTGAAGGCTCTTCAGAGATTTTTGGGTTTTGCCAATTTTTATCGTAAATTTATTGGTAATTTCTCTGGTATTGTTAAACCATTGACTGATTTGACCAAAAAGGGTTCCGATGTGGTGAATTGGCCTCCTGAGGCAGTTTCTGGGTTTCAGGAACTTAAGCAGAGATTCATTTCTGCTCCTGTTCTACGGCAGCCTGAGTTTCTCTGCTGTTTCAGGTGGAGGTTGATCCCTCTGAGATTGGGGCAGGTGTCGTTTTGTCCCAAAAGGATCCAGAGACCTCTAAGAGTAACCCTTGTGCCTTTTTCTCTCGAAAATTTTCTCCAATTAAACGTAATTATGACGTGGGTAATCGGGAGTTATTGGCCATGAAGTGGGCCTTTGAAGAGTTGAGACATTGGCTGGAAGGAGCCAAACATCAGGTGGTGGTCCTCACGGACCATAAGAACCTTATTTATCTCGAATCAGCCAAGCGACTTAATCCTAGACAGGCCAGGTGGGCCTTGTTTTTCACACGTTTTAATTTTGTGGTTTCCTTTCTTCCTGGCACTAAGAATGTCAAGGCTGATGCCCTCTCGAGGAGTTTCTTTACAAATTCTCCTGAGTTATCTGATCCTGCTGTTATTTTGAAAAGGGTGTGGTTCTTTCCGCCATTTCGCCCAATTTGAGACTGGCTCTGGAAGGGTGTCAGGAGGATAAACCTGAGCGCTGCCCTGTTGGGAAGTTGTTTGTTCCAGACCAGTGGAAAAAGAGTGTGATGTCTGAGATTCATTGTTCCGCGTTGGCTGGTCATCCCGGGACTTTTGGTACCAGAGACTTGGTGAGTCGCTCCTTTTGGTGGCCTATCTTGTCTCGTGACGTCAGGGACTTTGTGCAGTCCTGAGGGACTTGCTCTCGTTCCAAGCCTTGCTCTCGTTCTAGTGGTTTGTTAATGCCATTACCTGTACCCAAGAGGCCATGGACCCATATTTCTATGGATTTTATTTCTGACCTTCCTGTCTCTCAGAGAATGACCGTTATCTGGGTAATCTGTGATAAGTTTTCCAAGATGATACATCTTGTGCCATTACCTAAGTTGCCTTCCTCCTCCGAGTTGGTGCCTTTGTTCTTTCAGCATGTGGTTCGGTTACATGGCATTCCGGAGAACATTGTGTCTGACAGAGGAGTCCAGTTTGTTTCCAGATTTTGGAGGACATTTTGTTCTAAACTTGGTGTTCAGTTGTCTTTCTCCTCTGCATTTCACTCTCAGACCAATGGACAAACCGAGAGAACAAACCAGACCTTGGAGACCTATTTGAGATGTTTTGTGTCTGATGATCAAGATGACTGGGTCTCTTTATTGCCTTTGGCTGAGTTTGCTCTTAATAATAGAGCTAGCTCTGCCACCTTGATGTCTCCATTTTTTTTGCAATTCCGGGTTTCACCCTCGATTTTTTTCAGAACAGGCGGAGGCTTCTGTCTGTCCGGGGGTTGACTCCATTGTGCAGCGTATGCAGCAGATTTGGGACCAGGTGGTGGAGAGGTTGTCTCTCTCTCAGGAGAAGGCCCAGCGGTTTGCCAACCGGCATAGGACTGATGGTCCTCATTTTAAAGTGGGGGACTTGGTTTGGTTGTCCTCAAGGAATATCCCTATGAAGGTTGCATCTCCAAAATTTAAGCCAAGGTTCATTGGACCTTATAAGATCATGGAAATTATTAATCCGGTTTCCTTCAGTTTGCTTCTTTCACGGACATTTAAGATCCATAACGTGTTTCACAAGTCCTTATTGAAGAGGTTTGTCGAACCAGTGGTTCCTATGGCTGCACCTCCCGACCCTGTTTTGGTTGAGGGCAATTTGGAGTATGTGGCTGAGAAGATATTGGATTCTCGTTTTGCTAGACGGAAACTCCAGTATTTGGTTAAGTGGAGAGGTTATGGTCAGGAGGACAATTTTTGGGTGTTTGCTTCGGACATTCATGCTGGGAGACTTATCCGTGCCTATCATCGAGCCCATTCTGATCGGCCTGGTTGCGCAGGTGAGGGTTCGGTGACCCCTCCTCAAGGGGGGGTACTGATGTAAATATGCTGGATGCGGCTTCTGAGTTGGGGCTCCCTCCGGTGGTTGCTGAGGGTAATGAACTGATTAATAAATGGCCTTCAGCTGGCACTGAATGGTAGGATATAAGTGGACTGAGTTCCCAGCAGCCTTGCCGGTTATCAATTGTTCCTTCTGGTCTTGTTTGAAGCACTGCTAGGTTCCTGCTCTTCTTCAGATAAGTGTTTGCTGTTTTTTTTTTCCTCTGTTTGATTTTCATTGCTGGTGTGCTGCTTGCAGTGGACTGCAGCCTGTCCCCTTTTGGGGGTCTGGCGCTGCAATTGTGCTCCGTTTTTGTCTGCACTTTTGCTTTGCTCCTTTGTTACTTTTTATTTGCTGAATAGCGTTTGTTACACCAGAGATCTGATTTAGGTGGATGAGATCGTGTGATCTCAGGTTTTTTGGCAATCAGAAGTGTTGGTATTTTTTAGGGTTTTTGTTGGATTGCAGTCAGAATTCTTTCCTGTACTTTTCTGTCTAGACAGATTGGGCCCCAGCGTTTGCTCATTCTATTTTCTGTCTGTGTCCGTGCTTTCTTCTTGTCTAACCGCCATTACATGTGTGGGGGCTTCCTATTTTCTTTGGGGATCTGCTCTGGGGCAGATAGCTTTCATCTTTCTGCCTTTAGGTGTAGTTATCTCTCAGGCTGTGACGAGGCGTCTAGGATCAACGTAGGAACACTCCACGGCTACCTCTAGTTGTGTGGTTAGTTCAGGTTACTGCAATCCAATAGGTTCCAGCCTCTCTGGTGTATTACCGTTTTTGCTATTTCTCCTCAGTTCCCGAAATATAACAGCGCACTCTGTCTTCTCACCAGATCTCTCTCTGCTTTCCCGCGCACAGCCCTTTTTATCTCAGTCACGTCCCCTGCGTCAAGTGCAAAGGATTGATCGGGTCAGAAAGCTTTCCCCCTTGGCATCAATGGTGACAGTCCCGAAAGTTCCAGAAGCGACGTATGAGAGGTACCCCCGATCCAGTCCATCTTCTTCCACTCCCCCTCTCCTTTTGCTCGTCATTCCACGGGCAAGAGTTCTTATAATGCGCATTGGCATTCCTTGACCAATTCGTTGCCAAATAAATTGGTCTTCATTGTAACGATTAGGGGGGATCCTGGCTGTTGGTCACTCGGAGCGCCGTAAGCCAGAAGGAGTAGCTGAGTCACATTGAGTGGTCGAGTCATGTTGTACTGGTGAGGGCGGAGACGCGCCCGTTTCCAACGTGACAGCCACTTCAGTAACTTCAGGCACTTGTCCCTCCCTTAAATCTACAGGCAGCTGTACAGGGCCTTCTTCCTTTTCACAATCAGCAATAGCTGGCGGGGGTACTTGAGGAGCATTGTGCACCTCCTCAGTTTGATCAGGATCTCTTGATAATCAGGGTCGTAGCATATTCGGATGAACTATTCGAGTGGAAGCGTTCTCTTCCCCTTCAGGTTGAATCTCGTAGATGTGTCCTTCAGAGTTGATTCTCCGCTTCACCCGATACGGGTTCTTCTCCCACCGGTACTCCAGTTTATCTCGGGGATGTTTATCCCGAAACAATATACGGTATATATCTTGAAGAGCTGTCCAGCTCGGTAATCTGTCTTTCTGGTCGGCCAAACAGCAGGGTATAAGGAGTGTAACCGGTGGTACGATGCCTTCGGTTATTGTACACCCACACTAACTCAGCTACGAACTCGGGCCACAGGGCCTTTCAGTCTTCCTCCAGCGTTATTAACATCTGAATCAGAGTGCGGTTAACCTGAGAGTTAAACAAATTGAGGGGGCACCACAAGGAAAATAATAGTGGGATCCAATCAGGCCTAAAAAGACTGCATTACAAGACAAAAATGAAAAAGATAGGCCATATTGAAATACTATACTATACATATATACTTGTGGGGAGCTTTTGTGTTATCAGCACTTTGGATTGGGGTTATTTATAAACCGTTTGCCCCTTCATTTCCCCAGCTTCTGTGCAGCAACTGGGTGGTATTCGGTTGTATTTACTCCCCTTTTGATGATTTTTTTTACATTTATACATAATAATTATTGTTATGTTTTGGTAGCTGAGGAGGACAGGAGCAAATAACCGCAAAGGCAGCCAAACACCAGAGAGGTTGGGATCTAATAGGTTGCAGACTCCTAAACTAACCGCACAACTAGAAGCAGCCGTGGGACGTTCCTACGGTGCCCTAGACGCCTCGTCACAGCCGGAGAAATTAGCTACCCGTGAAGATGGAAAGAGGAAAGCTAACTGCCCCGGAGTAGAGCCCCAAAGAAATAGGAAGCCCCCAAACATATAATGGCGGTTAGTCAAGATGAAAACACGAACACAGACATAAAATAGATTGAGCAAACGCTGGGGCCCAAACTGTCTAGATAGGATAGTACAGGAGAGAATACTGTCTGCAACCCAACAAAACCCTAGGAAAAACTCCAACACTTCTGATTCCAAAAATGCTGAGACCACACGGTCTCTGCCACCTATATCAGATCTCTGGTGTGAACACACAGCTACCAGCAGTAAAAAAAAATCACAGGAACAGAGCAAATGAACAAATACAAAAAGAGAACAGAGACCAGCACAAGCCCCCAAAGGGGACCCGGCTGAACTCAAAAGCAAGGCAGCAAAAACAAGGAACATCAAACCACAGAAAAAAAAACAGAAAGTAACTTATCTGATTGATAGCAGGAGACAGCAGCAAAGCAAGCTGAATTCCAACCTAGACCAGGAAGAACAATTGATCACCGGTGTGGATCATGGGAGTCAGCTCACTTATATCAGGCCAGTCCATCCCACCTGATAACCATTCATCCATTGCAGGTGGTGGACTTTTGCTGTTCAACATAGGTTCAATATGTCTCTCACACACGTTCACAACAAATTATATTTTCATGGGGATATTCTGCTGCCATTTTTCGTGGTTGTGATTTAATATCATATCGTTCCATCTTCTCCCCCTCTTTTGATATTATTTGATGGTATGCTGTTTATACATCTGTATGTACATTTTGTTTTTTTGCTCACATGTTGGATAGGCTTTGGGTTATAGCTTTATTATAAGCTTATTTGAAATACAAGTACGTCACATGAGTGACTTTTTAATGTTTTTAATGTTTTTTGTGTGGTTTTGTACTCAATAAAATTTGATGTTATATGTATTGTTGTGTGGTGATCCTTTCAATATGGCCTATCTCTTTTTCTTTTTTGTCTTGTAGTGTGGTTAAACCGTTCACAGGCCCCATTTCCCTAATGGTGGTATGACATTGTCCGAGATTTATCGATCTGGTACAGACGGTGTAACTCCTCCATCATCTTCCAAAGAAAACAGGCGCCCTGGTCAGAGTGAATCCATTTTGAGCGGCCGTACACTTGAATGAAATTCTTACAAATGGCATGCACAGTGGATTCTGATCACGTGTCGGGGTCACGACGGCGAACTTTGTGAAGTGGTCTGTCATTACCAAACAATGTTCATAACCTTGATGAGCCAGGCCAATTGTCAGGTAGTCTATCATCAATACTTCCAGAGGAGGAGAAGTCACGATAGTTTGTGTGGGAGCGCTCTGCTCTGGTGGTATCGCCATCTCGCAACTTCTGCATAGCCTGTAGGTCTCTTCCAACATGGCCTTCAATTGAGGATGATAAACTAATCTTTGCAGCCACTGAAAGGTCTTCTCCTGACCAAAGTGGGCTCTTCTTTCGTGCACTTCTGTGGCCACCTTAGACAACAGCGCCTCAGGGACCAACACCTACCTGGTGGCACCCAGCTCCCACTGAAGTTGGACCTTCCGATCAGTGGCATACCATCAATAGTAGCAGACCACGCAGCTACTATGGGGCCCCGACAGGTGAGGGGGCCCGCGACGGACGCGGCGGTTTGGCAGCTGTGCTGACACAGTACTATCTCCTTTATTTAAATGTAAGCGACGGCCGCCGGCCGCTGTATACCCCCTTGAAGCTCCCCTTTCCTTGTTTACTCGTCAGCAGTTGGCTGAAGTCTCTGGCTGGATTTGCATAAGAACGCCAGGCCTCATGGCAGCCAGAGAGCAGCACACGTGCATTGCAGGAAGCAGAAAGCAGAAAACATTCATGAGCCTCTCTCACTCAGGGAGAGGGACACACAAACAAGACGGTGAGCCCGGCTGGCTGGGGGACAGGGTGGATTTGTTTTGTTAAATGGGTCCCCTCACTGAGCTGGCACTTTACATTTACAATGACTCTGGCTGCACTTTGCCCCTTAGGGAGGGGGGCCCGGCTGCACGCACTGTGGAGGGTGGAGGAGGGGGCCCTGCATGCACTGCAGGTGTGTGTGTGTGTATATATATATATATATATATATATACACCACTGAGACACCAATGATTTATTCTGCCTTGCTAAATGTCTGTGTTATATATATTGACAATCAATGATACCTGTTGATTTTTTTTTTTTTTTTTTGGGGGGGACCAATTTAGACTTTTGCTATGGGGACCCATGATTTCTATGTACGCCCCTGCTTCCGATACAACAATCCATTCATTTTGAGTCTATCCCACTGCTGAAGGATCTGCAGAGCCCCCGGGGATAGGGCGTCTCTCTCTCTCTCTCTTTGACTGGGAAGTTGCTTTAACGTTACCCACTGTCTCATTTGAGCGAGTTTCCCAGCTTCCTGCTGTAACCGGACCCACTCATCACGGGACCTCCCCAATATACATTCTCGTGACACCACCTGCACCTGTTCCTGTGTGGCTGCCACCGTCCTGGCAGAATCTCGGAACTCAGGGACCTCTTCAGCTTCCAGTTCCTCATCTCGATTGGGCCCAGGTTTCCCATGTGTCACTCTGGATAGGGCAAATGCATGAGTATTCTCAGCTCCTCTCTTGTAGGCTCCTAGTTTTGCATTTTCCAGATGGGCTAAAGGGTTATTGTCGGTGCGTACCAGAACTTTGGAGCCAGACAAGTATTCGACAAACTTCTCCGTCATAGCCCACACTAACTAACGCCAGCAGCTCCAGTTTGAATGAACTGTAATTGTCTGGATTTCTTTCAGAGTCATGGAGAGACCGACTCGCATAGTAGATTACTCGTTCCTTTCTGTCCTGAATCTGGGACAGCACAGCTCCAAGTCCATGCAGGCTCCCATCATTGTGGAGAATAAAATTGTGGAGTTGTTGTGAGAAGTCGGCATAGGCTAACACTGGTGCTTCAGTCAAAGCCACCTTCAGAGCTCGGAGCGCTTTCTCCCGGCATTCTCCCCATGGAATAGTTCTGTTCTTTGCGCCCGACGGCATCCCTTTCAAAGAAGTTCTTCACCAATCGCCGATAGTATCCGGTAAGCCCTAAGAAAGCCCGTACATCCTTCACGGTCTTCGGGGTAGGCCAATCGTACACTGCCGCAATTTTCTCACGAGACGGCCTCACTCCTTCAGTAGAGACGAGGTCCCAAGTACTCAATTTGGGTGTGAAACAGATGACACTTCTGAGGCTTCACTTTCAAACCGTGTCTTTGAAGATGGCTCAACACCTGTTCCAGTCTTTGGAGATATTCCTCGAACAAGGCAGCATACACGATGATATCGTCTAGGTAGATGAGGGTGGCCTCAAAGTTCAAGTCACCTAAATACCTTTCCATCAATCGCTGAAAAGTACCAGGACCGTTAGCCAGGTAAGAATGGCATCCGGTTGAATTTGAATAGTCACATGGGAAGTATAAAGTCCATCTTGGCTCGGTCTTACTCGGACATTGGTACCTGCTAGATGTAATGATGAGAAGTATTTAGTGCTTCCTTGGGCAGAAAACAATTCTTCAATCCTTGGGTAATGGATAGGAATCTTGCATAGTGCAGGCATTGGGTTTGCAATAGTCCACACAAAACCACAGCATACCATCTTTCTTTCGCACCAGCACGATGGGGGCAGTGTTACGTATCTACAACTCAGGAATAGGACAGGAGGGGAAGAAGCTGACCCTGCACTAGGACTAGACTGAATCCCTACGATGGGGCGGGCGACCTATTCCTTGTGAATAGACTCGCCGACGTTTCCTAGTCTAGACTCGAGCGAAGACCTAAAGGTGGGGGGAAGGGTATCCCTGAAAGATCTAGGGACTGGGAACAAAACACAAGTAACCTCCTAATAGGGAAATAGAGAAAGCTGCAGAAACGAAAGGAAAAACAAAAGACTAAGCAAGCAGAACTAGAGTTCCCAGAACTGCACAAAGTTAAACACAAAAAGCTATCAAAGCACCTAGCCAGAACTCTAGCGGATTAACACTGATGTCCAGCAAGGACTGGGAGGCAGGTGCAGGGTAATAAAGGGTGATACAATCACTTGACAAACGACAAGCCCAGCATCAGGAGAAAAAGACCAGCAGCCAGAAAACCACAACAAGATGGCGGATGGTCAAAACTAAATAGATTCTAACAGGCAGCCCGCAGGCTTTGACTCGGATGACACCATTCTGTAGCATCTGGATCAGCATCCCTTTAACCTCTTGCTACATTTGTGGAGGTAACCGTTCTCTTATGGGTGCGGTATTTCCAGTCAGAATCTCATGCATAATTGCGGTAGTGCAGCCAAAATCGTCCTCATGTCGTGTGAACACATCCTGGTATCGCCCTAACAGAGCTTCCACCTGTTGGACTTGTTCTGGTGTAAGGGCTGTCAATTCGGCCCACATTTGTTCTAGTATGCGACGCCCCTCTTGTATGTGCTGGGGTTCTGGTGCTAAAGATGTTTCTACAGCCACGGTCCAAGGATCTCCCTGCTTCACCGTCAATTGCACGGCCTGTGGGGATATCAATTCTTTTGGCATGCCCAAAATTTCCGCCACCTCACTCCTGAGTGGAACCGTGATGTTACTTTCTACCAAGTTAACACATCGTACACGAACCGTCCCGTCATGTACAGTGGCTAACGTCCGCACAACAAGGAGCCCTGCAGGTAGTTTCTCCACCATAGCTGGCTCTACCTGTATCTTGACTCCTTCCGGGGGGTTATAGGCCCGGACGGGAAGGATAAGCACCGTCTGTCCAGGTGGCAAACAAGATTGGCAGAGGCTGGAACGATCACTTTCCTCAAATCTCTTTACCTCACTGGAGGTCTCTTGGGCTTGAGCCGCACGGATTAACTGTTGAAACACTCTTCACTGTTTCAGGAACACGTCTGGGGACTCGTTGATGAGAAGACTCCCGAATTTCTTCAGTACGTTCATCACTAGGGTGACAGTGTGTCTGTTACCTGCGGCTCCAATGGTCAGCACCACTCCCTTCTGACCCAGGTCTTTACCGCAGATTATTATTTGCACCCGGACCACCCCTGCGACCGGGATTGGCAAGTGGTTGGTGGAAGTTAACTTAATCAGTGGGCCCACTCAGGCCATATTGCTTCAGGAAAGTGTCATCGGAAGTAGTTTTCAGGCATCATGGTCACCTGCGAGCCAGTGTCTACCAAACAGTGTGCAGCCCGACCATCCATTTCTGCCCAGACGAGAGGACACATGCAAACTATATTTGTGGGATTTCTGATACTCTTTCTTGACTGTTCAGGCTCCGGGCGGCGTCCCCCAGGCTCGGAGAATTCTAATTTAACGGATGGCGTGGCAGGAATCTACTCCGTCGTGTGCACCCCGAGCCAATTGTCCAATTTCTCCGCAATTATAGCATGTGAGAAGTCCTTCTTGGTGGAACATTCTTGTTCTGCAACGAAGTTCAAGGCCATTTCTGCTTCCTGGCGGATTTGAAGTAACTACTGGTTTATTTTTCGAATCAGCCAACTCTTCACATATATCCCAAATTTCTTTCCGCAACTCTTCCATCCATCGCGGTTTGGTGGCCATTGTCATGGATACCTCTCTGCTCCGGACCTTCCCCACCAGGACTGTCACCCCCTGCTCTTGCTTGCGTGTGCGCGCCTCACTCCCCACCTCAGAAAAGGTCATGCGTGGATTTACCCACAAGGGCTCCTGCAAAGCCTATTTTAGCAGTATGTCTCTCAAGCCTGTCACCAACTGGTCCCGCAGCACTACATCAGTAGACCCTATGCCTATGCGGTCTTTTCTAGTAATGGCAGTATGGATCTCCTGTAGTGCGTTCATGTACTGGGTCACCGTCTCCCCCTCCCTTTGAACACGGCAAAATAAACGCATAACTTTCCTACATCCGTGGGGTCTCCATGGGTCTCCTCCAGTATTTGTAAAACCTTGTTAAAGGTGTCTCGTTCCCGAGGGGGTCGAAGCAAAACAGAATCCCTCGCCTCTCCATCTAAAGCCATAATGGCCACCTCCGCTTCTAATGCAGAGGTCATGAGGTGCATCCGCATCATCCCTCTGATCCGCTCAGTCCAGCTTCAAAGCATAGTATTGGTCCCTGTGAACTTTGGGAGGCTGTTCAACATTGCCCCCAGGGATATGCTGGACCTAGGGCTCAGCCCCATTGCTTGGTCGACACCCTCTGCGCCCATAGACTGCATCCTGCCAACTACGCCAAGTGTGAGATTGCAGGTCGTGGGATGCAGTGATGGACAGGAGGCAGAACAAGGGTTAACGGGTTTAATAACAGTCTATTACTCCATGCAGGGAGGTAAAGGGTTAAGCAACGGGCATGGGGGATAGTATGGACACGGTATAAACAGGAGGTGAGGTGTAAGGTAAAGCAATTGTTCAAGAAAAGGGGAAAACTTATCAGTCCGCCAATTTCTTGGCTGAAGAGTCTTAAGGGTATGCCACACTGAACAATATCGCTAACGGGATCGCTAAAAAACGTCACTATTTAGCGATCCTGTTAGCGATGTTGTTCAGTGCGGCAGCTTCCAGCGACGAGCTTCCTGCTGTGATCTCGCTCGTCGCTGGAATCGTTCCGGACCCTATTTTCTCGTCGGCGCTCCTGCTGGGTAAGTATCTAATCGCTGTGTGGCACCTTTTCTTAGCGATTTAGCGGTACTTTTGTACCGCTAAAGTCGTTAAGAAGATCGCTAACGGCGATAGCGTCGTTAACTATATCGCTAAATGTGGCCGCATTTAGCGATATAGAAACAATCCCGCTAGCGATCGCATTAGTATGCGTCGTTATTGTGATCGCTAGCGGGATTGTTTAGTGTGGCAGTACCTTTAGGCTCCAACAGTGGTGCCCATGCAAGCACGCGTGAAGTCTCCGGTGAGGTCCTGAAGAAGCTGAGGTTACAGTTCCAGATGAAGGAGGCGTATCCTTGCTTTCCTAAGCGGGGTCCTGTATCCACGGCTCATCATGCAGGATGAAGCATAGTCTCTTATCGCTGAAGCGTGACTCAGCTTGGCGGTGGCAGCGTGTGATGAATTACGCAGCCATAGATGAGTCACAAGGTCAGTCTTAGGCGGCATGAGCGCAGCAGTCACCGGACCGGTACGTGTCAGACTTTCGGTCACAGGAGTCAATGGGCACACAGCAGATTGCTGTACATAGTCACTGTACCCAGATGCAGAGACTCTATGGCGCAGGCCTGCGCTAGCTAGTTGCTCCAAGGAGGGAGCAACAACCTTCTCCTGTGGCATGCTCTGTCTTCCCACCAGATCTCACTCTACTTTCCCGCGCACAGCACTTTTTATCTCAGTCACGCCCCCCTGCTGTCAAGTGCAAAGGTTGGTCTGGATCAGAAAGCTTTCCCCCCGGCAACAATGGTGACAGTCCCGATAGTTCCGGAACCGACACAAGAGAGGTACCCCCGATCCGGTCCATCTTCTTACATGTTCACGCTACCCACAAAGGTTTAGAGCAAACACTGCTGGTGAGCCACCCATGTGATGGCCGAACAATAGGCTCCCTAATTTAATTCTGGGGTGACTGAAGTTTCATTGGGAGCAAGTGGAAAGGACAAAATCAGTTCCTTATGTCCTGCTATACAAGTAAATAATAGAGAGGCACCATATTTTGGTGCAGCTGCACAAAATTAGAGTGAAAACATCAAACCTCGTAAAATTTTTGTGCAATGAAGTGTTGCAAATTTGCCAAGCTACTAGCTTTGCTGAATCAGGGCCAATGTTTACAGAAGGCAATACCTTCATAACGTACCTGTAAGACTATAATTTTAAATGGGAAAAGAAGATGAATTCCTTTGTGAATTGTTGTTTTCCAACTGTGGAGCCCCAGAAATTGTGTGCAGTGCTTGAGAATATAATGATTAGGAACAAATGTCATTAAAGTAGAAAACATTATGGGCCCGCCCAATTCATTATTGCATACAGTATGTCTATTTATTTGCCTGTTTATTGCTGTTTTTAGCATAGAATTCCTTCATGTTATGCCTAATTTGAAGTCTATTTGTCTGTTATTTTTCTCTTATCAACATTGTGGTTGTAATTTTTGTAATGCAGATATTTTTTTAGTCGATTCATTATTTGCGCAAATGTGCTTAACTCACCCCCACCACCTCCCAAATGATTCTTATGGATGACAGAAATTTTGAGTAAATGTTAGTGTTGCATGCAACATTGCAACGAATCATGTGACTTGTTGCCCTAAAAGGCGTAAAAAAGGTAAAAGACAAAAAGAAAACATTTTTCATTTAGCTAAAAAATCATAATATGCAATTTTGTAAAGTTTGCAAAAAACAGCAACAAGTGTCGCAAAACTGAAAGGAAAAGTGAATAAAAAAAGTCTGATACAGATCAACATATTCATTTCCATTACAAGCTCTATCATTCTTCAGAAGACTTAACCACAAATGAAGTCTTCTGACATGGGAAATGAGAGAATTAGCATATTTCTTTCGTAAGTCATTCATTTTTAGAAATAGCCGATCCTGTCACTTGTGTAAGTTGGCTCAGCATTCCTCATTATGATTAGTCTCCGCTCTGGGCTGCTACTCTATTTGTACCGTTCATGTGTATGGTATACATATACAGTTGTGCTCAAAAGTTTACATACCCCTAAAGAATTTTTGCTTTCTTGGCCTTTTTCAGAGAATATGAATGATAACACCAAACCTTTTTCTCCACTCATGGTTAGTGGTTGGGTGAAGCCATTTATTGTCAAACTACTGTGTTTTCTCTTTTTAAATCATAATGACAACCCAAAACATCCAAATGACCCTGATCAAAAGTTTACATACCTCATTTCTTAATACCATGTCTTGCCCCCTCTAACATCAATGACAGCTTGAAGTCTTTTGTGGTAGTTGTGGATGAGGTTCTTTATTTTCTCAGATGGTAAAGCTGCCTACCCTTCTTGGCAAAAAGCCTTCAGTTCCTGTAGATTCCTGGGCTGTCTAGCATGAACTGCGCGCTTGAGATATTCCCAGAGTGGCTCAATGATACTGAGGTCAGGAGACTGAGATGGCCACTCCAGAACCTTCACTTTGTTCCGCTGTAGCCAATGACAGGTCGACTTGGCCCTGTGGTTTAGATCGTTGTCATGCTGGAACGTCCAAGTACGTCCCATGTGCAGCTTCCGGGCTCCAGTATTTGCTGATAATGTGCTGCATTCATCTTTCCTTCAACTTTAACCAAGTTTCCTGTGCCTTTTTAGCTCACACATCCCCAAAACATCAGCGATCCACCTCCGCGCTTTACAGCAGGAATGGTGTTCTTTCAACATAGGCCGCGTTGACCTCTCTCCAAATGTAACATTGTGGACAAAAAGTTCAATTTTGGTCTCTTTACTCCAAATTACGTTGTTCCAGAAGTTTTGAGGCTTGTCTCTGCGCAACAGCCGCTATCAGATCTCTATACAAACCGATATCTGATACTGCGCAGGCACCCCGGGCACCATTTTCAAAATGACTTTTTTTTTCCTCGCTCAAGTAAGTCTGCAAAAGGGATGAAGTGCACAGTAACCATGCGATTATGCTGCAGCGTAGGTGCCACGGCCGGCACCTGCCTGCAGAAGGGTCTTATTTTTAACTCAGTATGTGATGGTATTTATTATGCAAACTAGGGGGAGGGTCAGTGAGGGATTAGTGACCAGTCAGCAGTCTGCATTATGAATAGCTATTCAGAGCACCACATACCCCAGCCGTGCCTTAAGGTCCCGTTACACATAGTGAGATCGCTAGCCAGATCCCTGAAACGTCACCGATTTTGTGACATAGCTGCGACCTAGGCAGCGATCTCGCTTAGTGTGACACTCAGCAACGATCAGCCTCCCTGCTGGGTGTCGCTGATCGTCGCTGAATGTCCTGAACCATTTTTTGATCGCTGGTCTCCTGCCGGTCAGAGCGCATCGCTGCGTGTGACAGGCAGGAGACCAGCGACAAGCAAGCTGGAGCTGGTAACCAAGGGAAATACCGGGTTTCCAGGCGCCGGGCGGCGCCTGGAAACCTGATGTGTACGTTAGATACCAGCGCGCTGGTGCAGGGGAGCTGGTAACCAAGGTACACAGTGGGTTTCTAAGCGCCGAGCGGTGCCTAGAAACCCGATGTGTACTTTGGTTACCAGCTCCCTGCACCAGCTCGCTGGTATCTAAGGTACACTGCGGGTAACTAAGCGACGTGCGTCGCTTGTTACCCGCATAGTCGCTGTCCTGATCGCTGCCTGAGCTGCCTGTTTGGCAGCTCAGCAGAGATCATGTAGCGACAAACCAGCGATCCTGACAAGTTCATATCGTTGTCGGGATCGCTGGTGAGTCGCTATGTGTAACGGGACCTTTAGGACATATCATTAACATAAAACTGAAAATAAAGATTAAGAAACGGCCACAAGACGGATTTCATCAACCAAGGTATCATTTTATTCAGTATAACGGCGCCGACCCGTCACTGTGTGTAGGTTACTGTGCACAATCCTCCTGACAGATTCCCTTTAAAAAGAGATATACAGCATATCAGATACGGACTGAGGCTGAAATTCAGTCCTGGAATTTGAAATCACACAGGCCCATGCTGTCACTGTCCCCAAGCACCAGATAGGAATATTACTAATATTACCCTGGATGGAGGAAGCAATATGTAACGGGTCTGGTGGGTGGAACTACTGACGAGACAGGTCAGGTCGGTGGAACCACAAAGCTTTATTATACAAGAGAGTTTACTTGTAAGAGAGCGGGTGGCACCTAGGAAAAGGGCAGGGATTCACGGCAGGAGATATAGGTGGTTTCTGGACAGGCAGGTTTGTCACAGCAAGTGACCAAGGAAGTCTCTGGGACAGGCAGGTTGTCACGGCAAGTGACCAAGGCAGTCTCTGGGACAGGCAGGTTGTCACGGCAAGTGACCAAGGCAGTCTCTGGGACAGGCAGGTTGTCACGGCAAGTGACCAGGCAGTCTCTGGGACAGGCAGGTTGTCACGGCAAGTGACCAGGTAGTCTCTGGACAGGCAGGTTGTCACGGCAAGTGACCAGGCAGTCTCTGGGACAGGCAGGTTGTCACGGCTAGTGACCAGGCAGTCTCTAGACAGGCAGGTTGTCACAGCAAGTGACCAGGCAGTCTCTAGACAGGCAGGTATATACGACCTGATATGGTGGAGCCTCCAGGTAGGCTGCAGTGGGATGGCAGATGATCGCTCCCAGGTGAGCAGGCAAGAGCCGGGGATCTCTGCAGATGATGTCCGAACTTCCGGATGGAGCTGCAGTCGGATGGCAGATGATCGCTCCCAGGTGAGCAGGCAAGAGCCGGGGATCTCTGCAGATGATGTCCGAACTTCCGGATGGAGCTGCAGTCGGATGGCAGATGATCGCTCCTAGGTGAGCAGGCAAGAGCCGGGGATCTCTGCAGATGACGTCCGAACCTCTGGATGGAACTGCAGACGGATGGCAGACAGGCAAGCCGACAGGTAACAGGCAGGAAACTGGAATCAGGAGCTGATGGCTGAAACAGAGTTAGACTGCACAGGAACAACATTGCTCGGGCACCTACATTAAGGAGGAAGCCCTTAATATAGGGTGGAGTCCTCCAGCATTGGCTGGAGACTGATTTGGAAAATGCGCGCGGCTCCTTTAAGAGCGGGGGAGGGTGCGGGCGCGCGCCCTAAGGCCAGTAGCAGGGAAGGAGCGCGCGGGACCAGCAGGGCGGAAGGAGGGCGCCGAGGATGCCAGAGGCGCAGAGGAGGTTGGGAGCACTGAGGACGCTGAGCGCAGGTGAGGAGAGCGACGTCCCTGTCTGGCAGCAGGCAGGGACGCGGGCGCTACAGTACCCCCCCCTCTAGGCCCCCCCTTCTTTAGGCCAGAAAGAAATTTAGCTAGGATAAGAGGGGCATGAATGTTCTCCCGAGGCTCCCAGGTTCTCTCCTCAGGACCAAACCCCTTCCAATCCACCAAAAAATAAGTCTTTCTTCCTACCCTTTTTGTGGCCAGAATGTTCTCTACCTCAAATTCATCATCAGCAGACACTGGAGCAGGAGGTGTACCTGTAGACTTAAAAAAAGAGTTAAGAACCACAGGTTTGAGGAGAGATACATGAAAAGAATTAGGAATTCTCAAATTGGCCGGGAGTTTCAATTTATAGGACACTGGATTGATCTGACTGATGATCTCAAAAGGACCGATGAACCGAGGACCTAACTTGTAGGACGGAATTTTGAGTCGAACATATTTGGACGAAAGCCAGACTTTGTCCCCAGGACGGAATTGAGGAGGATCCAGACGTTTTTTGTCAGCATGTCTTTTCATGCGCTCGGATGACTGAATGAGTGCGGACCGGGTACTCTCCCAGATGGAGGAGAATTCTCTAACCAGAGATTCCGCAGCTGGATTGTCCACAGAGATGGAAACAGGGACAAGGATCCGAGGGTGTTGACCGAAGACTACAAAAAACGGAGACTTGGTGGAAGATTCGCTCTCATGATTATTGTAGGAGAATTCGGCCCAAGGCAGGAGCTCCACCCAGTCAGAATGGTGGGCATTAACGAAGTGTCGAAGATAACTGGTCAAATTCTGATTTATTCGTTCAACTTGTCCATTGGACTGTGGGTGGTAAGCGGAGGAAAAATCCAGGGTGACGTCTAGCAACTTACAAGTGGCTCTCCAGAAACGTGAGGTGAACTGAACCCCACGATCCGACACAATGTGACGAGGCAGACCATGAAGACGGAAGATGTGGCGGATAAAGTCTTTAGCCAACTCGGGTGCAGACGGAAGACCTGGCAGAGGAATGAAGTGAGCCATCTTGGAAAAGCGGTCAGCGACCACCCAAATGACCGTACAACCGGCAGAGACGGGCAGATCTGTTATGAAGTCCATGGCTATATGCTGCCAGGGGGCAGCGGGTACAGGAAGCGGAAGAAGACGGCCGGTAGGCAGGTGTCTCGGAACTTTGTTGCGGGCACAGGAAACACAGGCAGAAACAAAGTCTATTACGTCTTTGTGCAGGGTAGGCCACCAATAATGCCGGGTAATGAGTTGGAGGGTCTTTTTTTGACCAGCGTGGCCAGCGAGTTTAGACGAGTGACCCCAATGTAGGATTCTCTTCCGATCGGTTTCTGATACGAACGTCTTACCAGGAGGGAGACGATTTAGACTCACGGGAGCCACCTGCATCACTCTGGCGGGATCGATGATATGTTTAGGCTCATCTTCGAGATCCGACACCAGGAAAGACCGAGACAAGGCATCCGCCTTGACGTTTTTGTCAGCTGGGCGAAAATGCAAAAGAAAATCGAAGCGGGCAAAAAAACAAGGACCACCGGGCTTGGCGAGGATTAAGTCTCTGTGCCTGCTGGAGGTATGCCAGATTTTTGTGGTCCGTGTAGATGATTACCGGATGAAGAGCCCCTTCGAGTAGGTAACGCCACTCCTCCAATGCCAACTTAATGGCCAATAACTCTCGATCTCCTATGGAGTAGTTGCGCTCGGAGGAGGAGAAGAGTTTGGAGAAGAAACCGCAGGATACCATCCTCCCGGATGGCGATTTTTGGGTAAGAACCGCTCCGGCTCCAGCAGAGGAAGCGTCCACCTCCAGGAAGAACTGCTTGTTGCCATCCGGGCGATGCAGCACTGGAGCGGAAGAGAAGGCCTGTTTCAGAGAAAGGAAGGCCTCCTCTGCTTCGGTCGTCCACTGTTTGGGGTTAGCATCCTTGCGAGTGAGCGCTGAGATTGGAGCAGTCCTGGAAGAGAAGTGCGGTATGAAGAGACGGTAATAGTTGGCAAATCCCAGGAACCGCTGAATGGCCTTCAACCCCTCCGGTCGGGGCCATTTCTCGATGGCAGACAATTTCTCCGGATCCATTCGTAGGCCTGTCTGAGAAATGATGTAGCCCAGAAACGGAAGCGATGTCTGCTCAAAGAGGCACTTCTCATATTTGGCGAAGAGGTGATTCTGCCTGAGCCTGAGCAGAACCTGACGAACATCACTCCGGTGAGACTGAAGATCCGGAGAGAAGACCAAGATGTCGTCAAGGTACACCACAACGCAGGAATAGAGGAGGTCCCGGAAGATGTCGTTGACCAACTCCTGAAAGACTGCTGGAGCATTACAGAGACCAAAGGGCATCACCAAGTACTCGTAGTGGCCATCCCGGGTGTTGAATGCCGTCTTCCATTCATCTCCTCGACGGATACGAACCAGGTTGTATGCTCCACGAAGATCTAGTTTGGTGAAGACTCTAGCCCCTCTAAGACGATCAAACAGTTCTGGAATGAGCGGAAGAGGGTACTTATTCTTCACCGTGATCGAATTTAGGCCTCTGTAGTCAATACAGGGACGGAGAGATCCGTCTTTCTTTTTAACGAAGAAGAAACCTGCTCCCGCTGGGGAGGTAGATTTCCGGATGAATCCCTTTGCTAAGTTCTCCTCGATATATTCGGACATCGACCTGGTCTCAGCAGCAGACAACGGGTAAATACGCCCACGGGGAGGCGTAGTACCGGGCAACAGGTCAATCGGGCAATCATATGGTCTATGCGGGGTAATGTCTCTGCTTCCTTTTTATTGAAGACATCAGCAAATGACCAATATGGAATCGGGAGTCCAGGTAGATTAGCAGGTGTAGGAGAAGAATAGACAGGATGAACAGGCACCAGACACGTTTTATGACAGTCCTGTCCCCAGCGAAGAACCTCTCCATTCTGCCAGTCGAGCACAGGTGCATGTTTTTGGAGCCAAGGCAGACCTAGTAAGAAAGCATGAGAGAGTCCGGGTAAAACATGAAACGAGATGCTCTCAGAATGCAACATTCCCACCTGCAGGGTTATGACTTCGGTGATAAGTCGGATGGGACGAGGTAGGAGGCCCCCATCCACAGCAGCAACAGATACAGGTTCAACAAGAGGTTTGGTGGGAATGTGATACTTCTCTACTAGAGCCTGTGACACGAGATTCCCAGCTGCTCCAGAATCAAGTTGGGCCATTTCGAAGTGGCGGTTCTTACCGATCAGAATTGAAACCGACAGCAGCAGGGATGAAGAGGATTTATTTTTGTCTAGATTGACCTCTCCGAGCGAACCTAGACACAGGCGTTTCCCGACTTCTCCGGACAGGTTTGGATCCAGTGCTCCTTACTGCCGCAGTAGAAGCAACTTTTCTCGGCACGGCGTGAGTCCTGACGGGCTTTGACCATCTTGGTCTGGTCGACCTGCATAGGCTCAGCAGTGTGCACCTGAGGAGAAACGGAAGAGGTTACAGATCTCTGACACGAGGGTGCAAGATGGGAAAATTCTTTTTTACGGGTGATCTCTTTGGCTCGTTCCTGGAACCGTAGATCAATTCGATTGGCAAGATTTATTAAATCATCTAGAGAGGTTGGAACGTCCCGACCGGCAAGTTCGTCTTTAATACGGCCGGACAGACCCTCCCAGAAGACCGAAATTAGAGCTTCATTGTCCCAAGCTAGTTCTGAGGCTAAAGTCCGGAACCGTATGGCATATTGACCAACGGTGAGACTCTCCTGACGGAGACGCAGCAGAGATGATGCAGAGGAAGTCTTCCATCCAGGTTCGTCGAATACCTTCCGGAAGGCCGAGAGAAACGCAGGCAGGTCAGACACCAGAGGATCCTCTCTCTCCCAGAGAGGGTTAAGCCAGGCCAGGGCCTCTCCGGTGAGATGGGACATGATGAAGGCAACTTTGGCCCGGTCAGAGTTAAACTGGTGTGCCAGGAGTTCAAAATGCAGGGTGCACAGATTAATGAAACCCCGAGCCAGAGCAGGATCGCCTCCAAACCTAGGAGGAGCTGACAGTCGGGGTCCGGGAATGGAAACCACGGAATTGGGAATCAGCGGGACTGACGGATTATGAGTCATGGCTCCAGCGATGGTTGCTGGTGATGAATTCAGAGTGTCCAGACGGGAATTGACGTTCCGCAGGTGACCCAGGATGGCCTCCTGTTGAGACCTCTGGCGAGACAGCTCATGACACAGTTCCGGGAGTGAAGGGGTTTGGGTGCCACCGGGTTCCATGGCCCGAGCAAACTGTAACGGGTCTGGTGGGTGGAACTACTGACGAGACAGGTCAGGTGGGTGGAACCACAAAGCTTTATTATACAAGAGAGTTTACTTGTAAGAGAGCGGGTGGCACCTAGGAAAAGGGCAGGGATTCACGGCAGGAGATATAGGTGGTTTCTGGACAGGCAGGTTTGTCACAGCAAGTGACCAAGGAAGTCTCTGGGACAGGCAGGTTGTCACAGCAAGTGACCAAGACAGTCTCTGGGACAGGCAGGTTGTCACGGCAAGTGACCAAGGCAGTCTCTGGGACAGGCAGGTTGTCACGGCAAGTGACCAGGCAGTCTCTGGGACAGGCAGGTTGTCACGGCAAGTGACCAGGTAGTCTCTGGACAGGCAGGTTGTCACGGCAAGTGACCAGGCAGTCTCTGGGACAGGCAGGTTGTCACGGCTAGTGACCAGGCAGTCTCTAGACAGGCAGGTTGTCACAGCAAGTGACCAGGCAGTCTCTAGACAGGCAGGTATATACGACCTGATATGGTGGAGCCTCCAGGTAGGCTGCAGTCGGATGGCAGATGATCGCTCCCAGGTGAGCAGGCAAGAGCCGGGGATCTCTGCAGATGATGTCCGAACTTCCGGATGGAGCTGCAGTCGGATGGCAGATGATCGCTCCCAGGTGAGCAGGCAAGAGCCGGGGATCTCTGCAGATGATGTCCGAACTTCCGGATGGAGCTGCAGTCGGATGGCAGATGATCGCTCCTAGGTGAGCAGGCAAGAGCCGGGGATCTCTGCAGATGACGTCCGAACCTCTGGATGGAACTGCAGACGGATGGCAGACAGGCAAGCCGACAGGTAACAGGCAGGAAACTGGAATCAGGAGCTGATGGCTGAAACAGAGTTAGACTGCACAGGAACAACATTGCTCGGGCACCTACATTAAGGAGGAAGCCCTTAATATAGGGTGGAGTCCTCCAGCATTGGCTGGAGACTGATTTGGAAAATGCGCGCGGCTCCTTTAAGAGCGGGGGAGGGTGCGGGCGCGCGCCCTAAGGCCAGTAGCAGGGAAGGAGCGCGCGGGACCAGCAGGGCGGAAGGAGGGCGCCGAGGATGCCAGAGGCGTAGAGGAGGTTGGGAGCACTGAGGACGCTGAGCGCAGGTGAGGAGAGCGACGTCCCTGTCTGGCAGCAGGCAGGGACGCGGGCGCTACACAATATTTCTAATGATATCCGTGGCCTGCTGGAGTAAGTGACAGAGTCAGAGATTTTGTACTCCGTCACAACTCTTAACAGTACGTGTGTCTTGAGAAAACAGCTTCTGCTAACGTAGCAGGCAAGACAGCCCACGACCAGACAGACACTTCTGGCATTTGCCAGATTTGCCAGATGGCCAGTCCGGCCCTGCAGCATATATAACCATACTGTATGACAGAGAGTAGTGATGAGCGAGAGTAGTGCTAGAACTCTAATACTATGTTTGAGTCGCCTTGGCTGCATGTCTCGCGACAGCCGCAGCACGTACAGGCAATCCCTGTAATTGTAATTGTTTGTTAGGCAATCCCTGAATGTGTTGTGGCTGTCAAACAGCAATGAGACATGCAGCAATGGTGACTCAAACATAGCACTTGAGCACACCGAAGATGCTCTGTTAGCACTCGAGCATGATCAAATAACACCTTATCAGAGCACGCTCGCTCATCACTAATAGAGAGCATTCTGTAATTCTATAAAGTGTCTCAAATTACTTGTAGCATAAGCAAGGATTTATCCCATAACAGCCTGTTTTATGTCTACTTCTACCATCTCCTTTGTAACATTGAGCCAACAAACTGTATAAAAGGAAAGTTGCTTAATTCCGAAGGAGGTCAGTGAAAAGAGAACTGCAAAATGCACATGTGAAGAGAATAAGTGCAGTGCTGCAGTTTTATTTGAAATGGATAATTTGCTCTGGCTTCTATTTGAAATCAGGGAATTTAATGATAAAAAACACCTATTGTTCCCCACTTCAACAATGGAGACCTTGGTCGTAATGGAGGAGGATAATGTTGTCCCCTACTTTTTGCTACCTTAATAAATGTACCGCATGCTAATAAAAGAGATGGAAGATAAAAGGTGGTGAGTGACATGGTAGAAGAGTGAAGATAAAAAGTGGTGACATTGTAGTAGATGGAAAATAAAAGGTGGTGAAATGGTAGCAGGGGAAAGATAAAAGGTGGTGACATGGTGGTATCAGACTACACAGTTTGTTGTCTGTAACCATAGAGAAACATAACTTTGCCTAGATGCTGTAGACACAAATTAGTTGGATGTTTCTAACCAACAATACATGCTTTATTTTTTTTATTTCAGATTAATAAAAAATGTCTGAAAAGGTATACAGTACAGACCAAAAGTTTGGACACACCTTCTCATTTAAAGATTTTTCTGTATTTTCATGACTATGAAAATTGTACATTCACACTGGAGGCATCAAAACTATGAATTAACATATGTGGAATTATATACTTAAGAAAAAAGTGTGAAACAGATGAAAATATGTCTTATATTCTAGGTTCTTCAAAGTAGCCACCTTTTGCTTTGATGACTGTTTTGCACACTCTTGGCATTCTCTTGATGAGCTTCAAGAGGTAGTCACCGGAAATGGTCTTCCAAGGGTATATTTCCACGATCAGGAAACAATCTGGATTAGCTGCGTGTTTGATGCTGTGCGTTGGCTCAGCGTCAAACACGCAGCGTCCAGATGTTACAGCATAGTGGAGGGGATTTCAAGAAATCCCGTCTCCACTATGCGTAAAAATACGCAGGCGGAAGACCTGCGTTTCCGGACATGCGGCGCGTCTTTTTAGACCGCAGCATGTCCTAGCATCCGAAAAGAGCGCGCGTCAAAAAGGGGGCGGGGCTTTGAGCGGTGCGGAATTTCTGCTCCGTCCAAAGCGCTGTGGTTCCGGACCGTGGAACCACAGCCCAACAATCTTGAAGGAGTTCCCAGAGATGCTTAGCACTTGTTGGCCCTTTTGCCTTCACTCTGCGGTCCAGCTCACCCAAACCATCTCGATTGGGTTCAGGTCTGGTGACTGTGGAGGCCAGGTCATCTGGCGTAGCACCCCATCAGTCTCCCTCTTGGTCAAATAGCCCTTAGGCTAGGTTCACATAGCGTTAATGCAGTCCATTCAACGCATAGCGTTGACAGACTGCATTAACGCTACTTTCATTTTGTGATCACGTTATGCGATCACGCTAGCGCAGCGTCGCTATTTGAGCTAGCAGTGACGGACCCCCGAACGCTGCAGACCGCGTCCGAGGGTCCGTCACAGAATAACGGCACATCGCTAACGCATGCCGATTTCGGCATGCGTTAGGATGCGCTACTGCTATTACGGGCAATGGCGGCGTTAACGCATCCGTTACATAGCGTTAGTGCCGCTATGTGACGGATGCCGTCAGCGCATTGCCCGCAATGCAATGTGAAACCAGCCTTACACAGCCTGGAGGTGTGTTTGGGGTCATTGTCCTGTTGAAAAATAAATGATGGTCCAACTAAATGCAAACCGGACGAAACAGCATGCCACTGCAAGATGCTGTGGTAGCCATGCTGGTTCAGTATACCTTCAATTTTGAATAAATCCCCAACAGTGTCACCAGCAAAGCACCCCCATATCATCACACCTCCTCCTCCAAGCTTCACGGTGGGAACCAGGCATGAAGAGTCCATCCGTTCACCTTTTCTGCGTCGCACAAAGACATGGTGGTTGGAACCAAAGATCTCAAATTTGGACTCATCAGACCAAAACACAGATTTCCACTGGTCTAATGTCCATTCCTTGTGTTCTTTAGCCCAAGCAAGTCTCTTCTGCTTGTTGCCTGTCCTTAGCAGTGGTTTCCTAGCAGCTATTTTACCATGAAGGCCTGCTGCACAAAGTCTCCTCTTAAGGCCGGCGTCACACACA
The DNA here is from genome assembly GCA_033576555.1 of Oophaga sylvatica. Taxonomy (NCBI): domain Eukaryota; kingdom Metazoa; phylum Chordata; class Amphibia; order Anura; family Dendrobatidae; genus Oophaga; species Oophaga sylvatica. The sequence continues at coordinate 219,553,536 of JARQOD010000003.1, read as the reverse complement.
ACTACAAATAATCGGACCGTTTTAGTCGGTCAATTATCGGACCAAAATGTAATGAACAGACATCCGTCTGGCATCTGATTTTCCTTCAAAGATGCGATTTAGTCGCATCTGACCATAGTTGTAACATCCGATTTACATCCGACTTGCGACATTTTCTCGCAGGCTTGCAAAACGGACATGTAATGGATCCAAATGAATAGTATTTAAATCACAAAAAAAAAGAATAGATATATACACATAGAACACGTATATGTATATATATATATATTGTAAGCTTTTCAGGGGATATAGCTCTGGGATCGCCGTCCGGGTAGACGGAGTGACACGGAAACAGCTCATTCACAGACAGCAGTTCTGGTAAAAACTGGCCGCAACCAGTTTTATTAAAGTCCACAGCAAACAGAACATAATCAAAACCAAATCATAAACATAAGCCCTGGGCTTGTCCAGCCACTTACTACACTTAGATAGATTTCCCTCTCTATCCGGGTCCAGACTCTAACAGCCTGTCCCCAAAACAACACATATGTTCAGTAGTTACCAGCATGGAGTTTCACAGAGTCTCCTCCTTGTGTCTGAAGGCATATCCAACGTCCAGACTTGAGAGAGCTCCCCTCCTATTCAGCAGCTATCCGCATGGATTCTCACAGAGACTACTCCTGTGTCCGGGGTACATCAAGCACCCAGACTGAGACAGCTCATACTCCTGGAGACTCCTTCTTGTGCCTGGACTCCCTGTCCAGACTAAGCGAGCTCTCTGTCTGTGTTCGCAGACACCTACTTCTGGTCTCCTAATTAACAGCTGAGTGGTTTCAGGCCTGAGCTGCAAGTGTGTACTGAATGTAAGGTGTAGTGACCTTTCTCTACCACTAGGTTTACAAAGCCATACATTTCCCTTATACCAGTCAGCAAAGTATCTAGGTGAAATGTACACCCCATTCAACACACATACTCTCACTGTCTCACATATCCCCCCCCTCTTCTCCAGACCGGAGGGCTGGTCATCCAGACCGGAGGGCTGGTCAACAATCCAAAAGAGACAGTGAACTCTGGACCAGTCATGGCCCTCATCAGCTTCATCTTCACTACTGTCATCTGTATCTTCACCTGAGCCATAGCCAACATCAGCTTTCTCTTCAACTGAAGCATCCGCACTACCCTGTACCCTCCCAGGCCTATGCTCTCTGCGGGCCTCGGGTATCCTGCACGGTTTCATCTTGACCTTAGGGCCGGGCTCAGTTTCGATATAGTGCCTGGCCAGAGAAGTACGACCCGGCACATCAGAACACTTCTGCTGACTCTTCCTCAGAAACTCACGTACCTCCTGTCCTTGGTGCACTGACCATTTGTCACCAACTATCACAGAAGGTATAGGGGGTTTTTCACTTTTCTCTAGTTCCCCTTGAACCCTCTTTAGCACATCTATTTTCTTGAATATCGGTTGACTCATAAAGTCTATTTCACAGACCTTAAGCTCCTCTGCCATGGTCTCTGACCATTTTAAGCTACACTGTTCAAATGATTGGGACTGTAGAAGGAGCTGATCGTTTTTCTTTTGCAGTACACATAATTCATCCGCTAAGTCTCCAGCTGAATTGTAATGTTCTACCGTGACAACAGCATTCTTATATAGAGCCTTAGACTTATTGAGCAGCATTTGCTCTTGCAACGAAGAGATTCCCTGTATCCTTCCTTTTACTTCATTGACCTTCTCACGAAGATGCTCATGGCTTTCATCACACTCCTTCATCACAGTTTGGAGTTTTTTCTGAGAAGTCATCAATTCATCTGGTACCTGTTGGACGTCTTTTATGTCTTCGGCCCCTTCTTCAGGCTCTTCTGGTAGAACATGCTCAGAAGCTCCACCGTCAGTCTTACATTCTACCTCTTCAGTCACATCATTATCTCCAATATTTCCATTTATTCCGGCTTTCAAGTTCTCCTTGATAGCTGCATCTGTATACTCAGAACCCACCGGATTCTTCTCTTCCACCACGTTCTGCATCCCATCTGAGCTCCCGTGTGTCTGCAGCGGCAACGGAGTGACACATCGCTTTTCCCATTTGTTGGGACGTGGCTCCGATGTAGACTCCATGAAAGTGCGCTTGAGCTCACCAATGCCAGCCTGATGTCTCAAAATCTCATCTTGTGATTTATCCAGATCCTTGGTGTCACTCGGGAACACCGCTGGGGCTCCGGGCACCGAACTTCCAGCCTGAGCTTCACGAGTTGCAGCTACTGATCCGAACCGTAACCCGTCCACGCCGCTGTCTTCGGCAGAAACAGATTCCTGGACATAGTCAGTCCCCATATCTTCAGTCTTGTTCCTCACAGCTTCACTTGAGACCTCAGCTTCTGATGAGGCATCTGGCTTGGTGACTACCACTTCTATGGCTCCTTCCACCTCTGCAGCATCTCCCTCAGAGTCCCTGGCATGATGCAGATCCACACCACACGTCGACAACTTCCCACTTCCAACAGCCTCCACTTGTGCTGTGTTCAGTCTCAGAGACCTGCCTTCAAAGCTCAGCTCACCTCCTTTCACCTTAGTCTTCGCCAGGAAACCGGCCAACTGTAAAACATCTTCAGATGTCATCTTCTGTCCGGCTGTAAGGTCAGCATCAGCTTTCTTCTCAGGACTCTCAACCTCCTCTGCTACCATGCCTTCCTCATTTGCAGTGGTTGCTTTATTGTCATCAGATGATTCACTATCACTACCACTATCCCTGTCTGACCCCTTTTTCTCAGCCACATCCGGCTCACTTTCAGGGTTATACAATTCATTCTCATTCACATCCTGATCTGGAACCTTAGTTAACATGTCATCCACAACATTAACTTCACCATCTGGTCCCTCAAGTATGTGACTATGTGACAACCCCAGCACTATACTTCTATATAGCTCAGGTACTAGGAGCTGGCTCACGACCTCTCCCTGGACTTCAGTGTCCCTATACAAGAGGTTAGTGTTTATGGCAACATGAGGAAACCTCTCCTCAGAGCCAGGCTCTTGGGAAACCTCATTTAGAACAATTATATTTTCCTGTGCCGTTTTAAGAGTGGGGTCTCGCCATTGTTCACTCTCAAAATTGTCACAGGACACAGGTAAGTCAGGGACACTCGGTTCCCGAGAACCACCATCCTCGTCTCCCACCATCACCTGCAAAGGAATTTCATCTCTATCACAGTCATCATCACTATCAATATCATTATCATGATTATGATCAGTATCATCATCACTATCATGATCATCATCATTATCATTATCAGCATCAGCATCATTATCATGGTCATCATCATTATCATGATCATCATCATCATCATCATTATCATTATCATCATCATCATCATTATCACATAAGTTTAACGGCCCACTAGCATTGTGTTCCGCCCCTCGGGACTGCGCACCCTCAGTAGGAGCTTCATCACACTGTCCATCAGAAACATTTTTCCCCCAGAGATCCTTAGACCGGGGAAAGTCATTACCCAATATGACGGGGGGCACCAGGTTCTTCACTACCCCCACTTCACATGAAACCTCCCCGCGTTTGGGGATCAAGTCCACGACAGTCTCTGGGTAGACTTTGGTGTCTCCATGGACGCACACCACACTCAGGTGTTTATCAGGGATAAAGTCCCTATCAATCAGGCTGTCCCATACGGAAGTCACTGGACTCTCTGAGTCCAAGAGGGCCTGTGCTGGGCAGTCATTTACAACCACTGGGGACCCCCGTGGTCCAGTCTCTTCGGCTGAGGTGGACACACACACAGGCTCTGCGCAGGGAGAGAGGGATCCGCCAACATCACAACACATAGGCTCCCCCTCTATTGGACAGTTGGCTGCAATTTCACGACATCTCCAACACTGTCCATCACACTCTCCCACCCACACGACCCCAACAGCTGGAACACTCTTACCGGGAGAGTTCGGCGTCCAGGAACTCTGAAGTGACGACCTCTCAGACGGCTGGTCACGGAGGCAGTCTTTGGTGGCGAAGGCCCTCTCCATCAGGCTGACCAGACGATTGGCGTCCTGGTGGTCTCCTTGTCCGACCTCTGGCTGTACCTCAGGAGGACGTGCTTGGGTGTAGCGGTCCACTATCACCTTTTCAACTCCATAATCAGGTTTGCTGACTGCAGACTCCCAACTGCATCTCCAGTCATGAACTCCTCTGGCACGGGCTGTCACCGTAACACCCAGCCGGGTAAGAATCTCCGCTTTCAGCTTGGCATAGTCTTGGCTGTCCTGCTCGCTCAGGTCAGCATAGGCCCTTTGGGGTTCTCCAATCAGATAGGGTGCGACCATCATGGCCCATTCAGATAGGGGCAGATTCTCCTTCTCTGCCAGTCCCTCAAACCTAGTGAGATATACCTCCACATCGTCACGAGGTGTCATCTTTTCAGGGACCGTCTTACCGCCTTCTTTACAGCGGACAATGCAGGTGACTTTGCAACATTACTTTGGGACGATGCGCTGCAAGTCTTTTGTAGTGCTGCAACCTGCTCAAAAAACAACCGGTTATTCTCCTGCTGCTGCTGCAGGAATTGCTGCTGGGCCTGCTGCATGCGCTGCTGGTGCTGCAGGCGCTGCCGCTCCATGCTCTGCTGCATGCTCCGCTGGGCCTGGACCAGGTACTCAACGAGCTCCTCCATACTGCCGGACTTATCTGTCTCAACCACGGCAGTCTTATGTTGCACATTAACTTGCGCCATTTGTTCAAACAGCGCCTCCATGCTGTCATCCATGCTGTCAGACTTCTCTGTCTCAACAACGGCAGTCTTCACTCAAGACATACACACACCACAGTCTTTTCCACAGAAAATTCAGCCTTGCTGTGCAGACACTTTTTTTTTTTTTTCTTTGCAAAGTCTATTAGGGCTACTGTCTCTTTAAGACTGCTCCAATCAGACGTTTTTTGCTGACACACTTTTTTTTTCTCTGCTGCTGCTTCAACAGACTTCTCTCCTTTATTGCTGTCTCTAAGCCACTGTGCTGCACGCACATTCCAGCACCAATTGTAAGCTTTTCAGGGGATATAGCTCTGGGATCGCCATCCGGGTAGACGGAGTGGCACGGAAACAGCTCATTCACAGACAGTAGTTCTGGTAAAAACTGGCCGCAACCAGTTTTATTAAAGTCCACAGCAAACAGAACATAATCAAAACCAAATCATAAACATAAGCCCTGGGCTTGTCCAGCCACTTACTACACTTAGATAGATTTCCCTCTCTATCCGGGTCCAGACTCTAACAGCCTGTCCCCAAAACAACACATATGTTCAGTAGTTACCAGCATGGAGTTTCACAGAGTCTCCTCCTTGTGTCTGAAGGCATATCCAACGTCCAGACTTGAGAGAGCTCCCCTCCTATTCAGCAGCTATCCGCATGGATTCTCACAGAGACTACTCCTGTGTCCGGGGTACATCGAGCACCCAGACTGAGACAGCTCATACTCCTGGAGACTCCTTCTTGTGCCTGGACTCCCTGTCCAGACTAAGCGAGCTCTCTGTCTGTGTTCGCAGACACCTACTTCTGGTCTCCTAATTAACAGCTGAGTGGTTTCAGGCCTGAGCTGCAAGTGTGTACTGAATGTAAGGTGTAGTGACCTTTCTCTACCACTAGGTTTACAAAGCCATACATTTCCCTTATACCAGTCAGCAAAATATCTAGGTGAAATGTACACCCCATTCAACACACATACTCTCACTGTCTCACAATATATATATATATATATAAAATATATACATGTGATTGTCACATATATATATACATATATTTATAGTTCATACACTTCTGCATACTGTAGTACCCGCTAATTAAATTGCCGGCTTTTGTGAAAGTACAGACCCAACATGAAATGACACATGGTTTACATACAGTTAACCATGTCATTTCATGTATTTTGATATATGGTTTTAACTTACAATTACGTGAGTGTATGTGTGCAAAATTGCAGACATGTAGGGGTTAATTAAAGGTGTAAATTCGTTGAAAAAAAATGCGTGGGCTCCCGCTGTATTTTCTCCACCAGACAGACAAAGCAAGCGAGTGGGGGCAAATAATAATAGCCCAGGGAGGGTGCATTTATTTTGTGCCCCCCCTGGCTACTAACATCTGCCACCCCAGAAAAGGCAAATCTATTATTAGATTAGCCCTTTCTGGCACTTTGCCCGTCTATTCCCATTGCCCTGTAGCGGTGGCGAATGGGTTAATATGGGGTTAAAGCCACCTTGCAATTGAAAGGTGACTTTAAGCCAGGTTAATAATTGAGAGCTGTCAGTTAGACAACTATCAATTATTAATCCTATTGTATGAAAGAAAAATCAAGCACACACACTTTAATAAAAAATCATTTTAATTAAATAAGCAAACAGTTTTTGACCATCTTTTATTTTCCTGCTAAAACCATTTCCTGTAAAAAAAAATAAAATAAAAAAGCAAAATGATTCTTACCTATCCGATGCACAGTCAGGTCCCACGCTGTAATCCATCAGAAAGGGTTAACAGGTTACAGCTAGCAGCCAGCTAATGCTGCCTGCTGAGCTGTTACCCCCTGAATGAATCAGTTTCTCTCCCGGCGAAAGGACAGGAAGTAATTAATGTGTGAAGCTTAATTGATTGCTTCCCACTTTCCCTTCAGGTCAGGTCACCCTGACCTGAAGGGAAAGTGGGAAGCAATCAATTAAGCTTCACACACTAATCACTTCCTCTCCTGTCGCCGGGAGAGGAACTGATTCATTCAGGGGATTACAGCTGAGCAATAAATTATGGTCCAAAACTGTGTCTTTATTTAATTAAAAGGATTAATAATTAATATGTGTGTTTTTTTCCTTTCATACAATAGGATTAAAAATTGAGAGTCAAATTGACAACTCTCAATGTTATGAATGTTTTAGAAATGAATTCTGAGCAGAAGCTCCCTCTGGTGGTTGCAAACAGTACTGAACCATTCAATGAGGATTGGCAATCAGGGATCACGGACTGGCTGGATATAAGGAGGTTTCCCCCCATCATGGTTGCCGGTGATCAACTGTTCTTGTCTCAACGTTGTTTCCTGGTTCACTTGGAAGCTTGCTGAGCCTGTCCTCTTCTCCTGCTCTCAGATAAACTATTTTTCTGTTTTTTGTTTTTGTGCTTGTCACTTGTATATTTCTCTGCATTTCTGTGAGGTTGGACAGGTTCCCCTCCCCGGGGGGCTTGGTCTCCTCTCGGTTCCTCTGGAGCCATTGTTATAGGAAGTTTGGGCCCCAACGTTTGCTCATACTATTTTCTGTCTGTGTCTGTATTTCCTCTTGTCTAACCGCCATTACATGTTTGGGGGCTTCCTATGTTCTTTGGGGATCTGCTCCGGGGCAGATAGCTTTCCTCTTTCTATCTTTAGGTGTAGTTAACCTCTCAGGCTGTGACGAGGCATCTAGGACCAACGTAGGAACGCTCCACGACTGCCTTTAGTTGTGGTGGTTAGTCAGGGTACTGCAATCCAGTAGATTCCAACCTCTCTGGTGTATTGCCGTTTTTGCCTGCTCTCCTCAGCTACCAAATCATAACAGTATCACCGGCCAAACTGAAAACTATATGGTACTCACAGAAAGGAAAAATAGTGTGGAAAAAAAATTTAAAAAAAGTTGTCAGAGTTGTCAGAGATTTTTTTTTTTTTTTCTGTTTGTTGCATTTTTTTCCCCTCTTTTTCTCTGGGTGCAGAGGAGGATTTTTTTTTCTCTCAATGGAGTTTGCACAGTTGTCTGGCCGTGTGGATCAGCTTGCCACTGAAGTTCGGAGTATTGCTACCTATCTTGCAGGGTTGCCGGTTGTGGAACCTAGGATCCCCATGCCAGATTTGTTTTTAGGGGATCGAGCTAAATTTCTGAATTTCAAAAATAACTGTAAGTTGTTTTTTGCCTTAAAACCTAAGTCCTCAGGGAACGCAGCACAGCAGGTTCAAATTGTCATCTCTCTCCTGCGCGGCGATCCTCAGGATTGGGCTTTTTCCCTGACACCTGGGGACCCTGTTTTGAGTAATGTTGATGCATTTTTTCTGGCTCTGGGGTTATTGTACGATGAACCTAATGTCTCTGATCAAGCTGAAAAAACCTTGTTGGCATTAAATCAGGGTCTTGAGGACGCTGAGTTGTACTGTCAGAAATTCCGAAAGTGGGCAGTTCTGACCAAATGGAATGATGATGCTTTGGCAGCTCTTTTTCAGAAGGGTCTGTCAGAGAATGTAAAGGATGTTATGGTGGGTTTCCCTGCTCCCTCTGGTCTCAATGATTCTATGTCATTGGCGATTCAAATTGACAGACGTTTGCGTGAGCGTAGAGGTATGCGTGGAATGGTGTTGCCTTGTGAACCAGCTTCTGAGCCCATGCAGTGTGATAGAGTGGCTTCTGGGTCACAGCGTCATGAGTTTCGAAAACGCAATGGGTTATGTTTCTACTGTGGTGATGCCTCTCATGCTATTTCAGTCTGCCCTAAGCGGGGAAGATGTTTTGCACGCTCAGTTGTCTTGGGTAGTGTTCAGACTAAATTTCTGTTGACTGTTACCCTGATTTGCTCCCTGTCCACATTTTCTGCTCAGGCTTTTGTTGATTCGGGAGCAGCTATTAACCTGATGGATTTTGATTTTGCTAAACGTTGTGGGTTTCCCTTGATACCCCTACGGAAGTCTATTCCCCTACTGGGGATTGATTCTACCCCTTTGGCTGAGAATAAACCCCAGTTCTCTACTCAGGTGATAATGAGGGTTGAACCTGATCATCAGGAGAGTTGCAAATTTTTGGTGCTGTATAATCTGCATGACATTATTGTACTAGGTTTCCCTTGGTTGCAGTCTCATAATCCTGTTTTGGATTGGAAATCTGTGTCTGTAACCAGTTGGCGCTGCCAATGTGTTAATGCCAACTCTCCTGTTTTTTCTGCCTCGCCCCAGGCTCAAGATGTGCCTGACTTTTTGACTGATTTTTCTGATGTGTTTAGCAAAAGTAAATCTGCATCCTTGCCCCCCCATAGGAGCTATGACTGCGCTATTGAATTAGTGCCTGGGAGAAAATTCCCTAAAGGTCGCCTGTTTAACTTGTCTGTACCTGAACACGATGCTATGCGATCTTATATCAAGGAGTCATTGGAGAAGGGTCATATCAGACCATCCTCTTCATCCTTGGGTGCCGGTTTTTTCTTTGTTGCCAAAAAGGATGGTTCATTAAGGCCGTGTATTGATTATCGTCTCTTGAACAATATCACTGTGAATTATCAATATCCGTTACCCTTGATTTCTGACCTGTTTTCCAGGGTGAAAAGTGCTACTTGGTTTACCAAGCTTGACCTCAGGGGGGCATATTACCTTATTCGCATTAAGCACGGGGATGAATGGAAGACAGCGTTTAATACCCCAGAAGGGCATTTTGAGTACCTAGTGATGCCCTTTGCGCTCACTAATGCTCCTTCCGTCTTCCAGTCCTTCATGAATGACATTTTCAGGGATTTTGTGGATAAATTTCTGATTGTTTATTTGGATGATATCTTGATTTTTTCCAATGGCTGGGACTCTCATGTGAAACATGTTCGGACTGTGTTCCAGATTTTGAGAGAGAATGCTCTGTATGTGAAGGGATCAAAGTGTCTTTTTGGCGTACAGAGGATCTCATTTCTGGGATTCATTTTGTCTCCATCTGTTATTGAAATGGACCCGGTCAAGGTTCAGGCCATCTGTGATTGGGTCCAACCTACTTCATTAAAGGCTCTTCAGAGATTCTTGGGTTTTGCCAATTTTTATCGTAAATTTATTGGTAATTTCTCTGTTATTGTTAAACCATTGACTGATTTGACCAAAAAGGGTTCTGATGTGGTGAATTGGCCTCCTGAGGCAGTCTCTGCGTTTCAGAAGCTTAAGCGGAGATTCACTTCTGCTCCTGTTCTACGGCAGCCTGATGTTTCTCTGCCATTTCAGGTGGAGGTTGATGCCTCTGAAATTGGGGCAGGTGCCGTTTTGTCCCAAAGAGATCCTGAGACCTCTAAAAGTAACCCTTGTGCTTTTTTCTCTCTAAAATTTTCTCCAACTGAACGTAATTATGACGTGGGTATTCGGGAGTTATTGGCCATGAAGTGGGCTTTTGAAGAGTGGAGACATTGGCTGGAGGGAGCCAAACATCAGGTGGTGGTCCTCACGGACCATAAGAATCTGGTTTATCTGGAATCAGGCAAGCGACTTAATCCTAGACAGGCCAGGTGGGCCTTGTTTTTCACACGTTTTAATTTTGTGGTTTCCCTTCTTCCTGGCACTAAGATATTAAGGTAGATGCCCTTTCGAGGAGTTTCCTTGCAGACTCTCCTGAGTTATCTGATCCTGCTGTTATTTTGAAAGAGGGAGTAGTTCTTTCCGCCATCTCGCCCAATTTTTAGATTGGCTCTGGAGGGGTGTCAGGAGGATAAACCCGAGCGCTGCCCTGTTGGGAAATTGTTTGTCCCAGACCAGTGGAAGAAGAGTGTGATGTCTGAGATTCATTGTTCCGCGTTGGCCGGTCATCCCGAAATTTTTGGTACCAGAGACTTGGTGAGTCGGTCCTTTTGGTGGCCTACTTTGTCTCGTGACGTCAGGGAGTTTGTGCAGTCCTGTGGGACTTGCTCTCGCTCCAAGCCTTGCTCTCGCTCTAGTGGTTTGTTGATGCCATTGCCTGTGCCCAAGAGACCATGGACCCATATCTCTATGGATTTTATTTCCGACCTCCCTGTTTCTCAGAGAATGACCGTTATCTGGGTGATTTGTGATAGGTTTTCCAAGATGATACATCTTGTGCCATTACTTAAGTTGCCTTCCTTCTCCGAATTGGTGCCTTTGTTCCTTCAGCACATGGTTCGGTTGCACGGCATTCCTGAGAACATTGTGTCTGACAGAGGAGTCCAGGTTGTTTCCAGATTTTGGAGGACTTTTTGCTCTAAACTTGGTGTTCAATTGTCTTTCTCCTCTGCTTTTCATCCTCAGACCAATGGACAAACTGAGAGAACAAACCAGACATTGGAGACTTATCTGAGATGCTTTGTGTTGCTGATCAAGATGACTGGGTCTCTTTTTTGCCTTTGGCTGAGTTTTGCTCTTAATAATAGGGCAAGCTCTGCCACTTTGATGTCTCCATTTTTCTGCAATTTTGTGTTTCACCCTCGATTTTCTTTGGGGACAGACGGAGGCTTCTGTCTATCCGGGTGTTGACTCTGTTGTGGAGCGTATGCAGCAGATTTGGGAATAGGTAGTGGAGAGGTTGTCCCTCTCTCAGGAGAAGGCCCAGCGGTTTGCCAACTGGCATAGGACTGATGGTCCTCGGTTTAAAGTGGGGGACTTGGTCTGGTTGTCCTCAAGAAATATCCCTATGAGAGTTGCATCTCCTAAGTTTAAGCCTAGGTTTATTGGACCTTATAAGATCATGGAGATTCTTAATCCTGTTTCCTTTCGTTTACTTTTCCAGGGACATTTAAGATCCATAACGTGTTCCACAAGTCCTTATTGGAGAGGTTTGTCGAGCCAGTGGTTCCTATGGCTGCGCCCCCTGACCCTGTTTTGGTTGAGGGCAATCTGGAGTATGTGGTTGAGAAAATATTGGATTCTCGTTTTTCTAGACGGAAACTCCAGTATTTGGTTAAGTGGAGAGGTTATGGTCAGAAGGACAATTCTTGGGTGTTTGCTTCGGACATCCATGCTAGGAGACTGATCCGTGCGTATCACAGAGCTCATCCTTACCGACCTGGTTGCACTAATGAGGGTTCGGTGACCCCTCCTCAAGGAGTGGGGTATTGTTATGAATATTTTAGAAATGAATTCTGAGCAGAAGCTCCCTCTGGTGGTTGCAAACAGTACTGAACCATTCAATGAGGATTGGCAATCAGGGATCACGGACTGGCTGGATATAAGGGAGGTTTCCCCCCATCATGGTTGCCGGTGATCAATTGTTCTTGTCTCAACTGTGGTTCCTGGTTCACTTGGAAGCTTGCTGAGCCTGTCCTCTTCTCCTGCTCTCAGATAAGATATTTTCTGTTTTTTGTTTTTGTGCTTGTCACTTGTATATTTCTCTGCATTTCTGTGAGGTTGGACAGGTTCCCCTCCCCGGGGGGCTTGGTCTCCTCTCGGTTCCTCTGGAGCCATTGTTATAGGAAGTTTGGGCCCCAACGTTTGCTCATACTATTTTCTGTCTGTGTCGTATTTCCTCTTGTCTAACCGCCATTACATGTTTGGGGGCTTCCTATGTTCTTTGTGGATCTGCTCCGGGGCAGATAGCTTTCCTCTTTCTATCTTTAGGTGTAGTTAACCTCTCAGGCTGTGACGAGGCATCTAGGACCAACGTAGGAACGCTCCACGACTGCCTTTAGTTGTGGTGGTTAGTCAGGGTACTGCAATCCAGTAGATTCCAACCTCTCTGGTGTATTGCCGTTTTTGCCTGCTCTCCTCAGCTACCAAATCATAACAGTATCACCGGCCAAACTGAAAACTATATGGTACTCACAGAAAGGAAAAATAGTGTGGAAAAAAAATTAAAAAAAAGTTGTCAGAGTTGTCAGAGATTTTTTTTTTTTTTTCTGTTTGTTGCATTTTTTCCCCTCTTTTTCTCTGGGTGCAGAGGAGGATTTTTTTTTCTCTCAATGGAGTTTGCACAGTTGTCTGGCCGTGTGGATCAGCTTGCCACTGAAGTTCGGAGTATTGCTACCTATCTTGCAGGGTTGCCGGTTGTGGAACCTAGGATCCCCATGCCAGATTTGTTTTTAGGGGATCGAGCTAAATTTCTGAATTTCAAAAATAACTGTAAGTTGTTTTTTGCCTTAAAACCTAAGTCCTCAGGGAACGCAGCACAGCAGGTTCAAATTGTCATCTCTCTCCTGCGTGGCGATCCTCAGGATTGGGCTTTTTCCCTGACACCTGGGGACCCTGTTTTGAGTAATGTTGATGCATTTTTTTCTGGCTCTGGGGTTATTGTACGATGAACCTAATGTCTCTGATCAAGCTGAAAAAACCTTGTTGGCATTAAATCAGGGTCTTGAGGACGCTGAGTTGTACTGTCAGAAATTCCGAAAGTGGGCAGTTCTGACCAAATGGAATGATGATGCTTTGGCAGCTCTTTTTCAGAAGGGTCTGTCAGAGAATGTAAAGGATGTTATGGTGGGTTTCCCTGCTCCCTCTGGTCTCAATGATTCTATGTCATTGGCGATTCAAATTGACAGACGTTTGCGTGAGCGTAGAGGTATGCGTGGAATGGTGTTGCCTTGTGAACCAGCTTCTGAGCCCATGCAGTGTGATAGAGTGGCTTCTGGGTCACAGCGTCATGATTTCGAAAACGCAATGGGTTATGTTCTACTGTGGTGATGCCTCCATGCTATTTCAGTCTGCCCTAAGCGGGGAAGATGTTTTGCACGCTCAGTTGTCTTGGGTAGTGTTCAGAATAAATTTCTGTTGACTGTTACCCTGATTTGCTCCCTGTCCACATTTTCTGCTCAGGCTTTTGTTGATTCGGGAGCAGCTATTAACCTGATGGATTTTGATTTTGCTAAACGTTGTGGG
>JARQOD010000003.1:219524833-219539902 GCA_033576555.1 Oophaga sylvatica | reverse complement strand
TACACATATCATACGGATGCTAGGCGATAAAAAAAATTGCACACTAGCATGACACTCGCATGACATATGGAATGACATGCGCATGACACTTGTCCAACTTTTCGGGATGAACACTGGAGCGATTTTTTTAGTCAGATGCGAATGAGCTTAAAAAGTCATAATTATAATGAGTCATGAAGTGAAACAAAAAGCGAATTCAGCCATGGTTATAAAATATCTTAAATACCAGTTCCTTCTTTTTCCCCCTTTTGGGTTTGGAAGTCAACCCTTGGGACTGATATTTATGTTATTGTATAACCATGGCTGAATATTGGTTGTTTCATGTGAGGTTTGCAGTTGGCCTACTTTCACACTGTATATGCTTTAGTTGATTTTAACTGCTGTCTGTTGTTCCAATGAATATATAGCTGTCTTGATAAAACTATGTTACTCCTTGTTATACACTTCATAACATTGAAATTGCAACACAAAGAAGGAAAAGTTGTGGAATTATGAAAGACAGACAGACATGTTAATGATATGAAAATCATGAAAAAATGGAAACAAAATTTTTGAAACATTTTGATTTACTCTATACTGAGTATGAGCTACAAATGCAGAAATATATGCACTTACGTGCCTTGGATGCTATCAATGAGGTTATTAATGGTTGTCTGAGGAATGTGTCTGTTCACGCTGAATGCACTTGGGCATGGAAAATAATCAGGATCCGCTGCTGGCAGCTACCTTTGCAATTGCTGACCATTGATGTCCCAGATGTACACAATGGGAGACCAGTCTGCAGACCATGATAACATGTTTACACCATGTAGGCTGTTCACAGTAGGATGAGCAACATGAGCTAGCCCCCTTCTCTGTCACAGCTTACCCTTAGACAATAAGGGGATGATTTAGATATTTAAACGAGCTAGTCCGCCAACTTCCTTCAAACACAGCTCTGTAGATGTGCCAACATAGGAAATTCTGCCTGTGTCAAGATCAAGATCGAAACCGAGATGACAGGACCAAAGGGAATATCTTCAGATCACTTTGTCATAGATGCCTTGGATAACCAGAGCACATTAGTTGTAACTTGTTACTTCAAGCACATTTAGGGTAACACCATAGAGACATGTGCTTTGCACGTTTGCAATTCTCAAACACGATAGTCAACTAAAATAATTTGTGGAACTTGGCATTTGGCTTTTTGGAGTTGAGATTTGGAGGTAAAAAAAATCATCAAAATAGCACTCAAGTTGTATGCAAGTCGCAGTTGCATATAATTTGCACTGAACTCTATGGCAACTGAGTCACATGCACTTTGTGACTAGCAGCAGAAAATCCAACACAATGGCAAGTGGCAGGTTGCAATGAAGCACCATAAGAAATCATTAGCTACGATGTTGCAATGTGACACAATGACAAGTCACCGTATAGCCCTAACTGAAAGGATATATGTCTTGAGATGGACAACACCTTGAACTTTTGAGTATATTCACAAAGTGAATATATGAAACTGTAATATATATAGTAAAATGTAGCACTGTACATTTAAAGATGTAGAAATTTGAATACAAACTTGCAAAGAAATAGCGACTTTACTTCATATGTGCATCACGGTAAAAGATCTATCATATTCACTTGCATTCCAAATGGCAACGCGTTTTGAAAAGACAGTTCTTTTTAAAGCCCATATAGTTCATTTTCAAGGGCTTGAAAATGAACTATATTTGAAGCACATTGCCTTTTGAAGATATATCCAGTGCTGCTGGTCTTTCTTCAAATGTTTGTATCTGGACTGCCACTACTTTCTGTGCACCCAAGAATAATTACACCATCTATGAGGGTATACTAATAGATCACAGACTGCACATGAGTCAACAGTGTGATGCAACAGCAAAAAAGGCAAACACAGTTCTAGGATGTATTAAGAGGAGCATAGAGTCTAGATGTCATGTATAGTGTACAGTTCCTATAGCGTCTTGTGCTTGGGTGCGAGGAAACACAGGAGACATAGGTTGAAATGAAATGACTTGTATTACTTCATACAAGCATGCTGAAAAGTTCACACAGTTTGCAGGAACAGCGACAGGAGACACAGCAGGCCAGAGTAACTTCAAGCACTACAATAAATCTCCAAAGCAGGTTCAGGATCTCTTCTCTGTACCGTAATTCCTCTGCAAACATGGATTCACCAAACAGCAGGTTTCCAGAGTCCAAAAGTGTTCCAAGGTTCCTCAGTAGGGAATAGCTGGAGTACAAGTCCAAGGCTTCCAGGAGTCAGGTCACAGACTGACTGAGGCTTGATTCAGGAGCACTGATTGTTCAGCTGAGGCTGCTTAAGAAGCAAGAGGGAAGAATCAGGGCGGGAACATGAAAACTGGAAACTCCATATTAACTGAGGGCAAGAGCTGCAGAAAGACAGAAAGCAAAATGGCCGACGGAAAACTGAGTTTCAAGGAACATGTCAACAGAGACAAAGAACCTTACATTACTCCCCCCTTAGGGACAACCTCCGGATGACCTCAGACCAGGCTTGTCAGGGTACCTCTGATGAAACTGGCGGAGCAGGCGAGGAGCATTTACATTATTGACTGGTTCCCATGAGTTGTCCTCCACTGGGTAGCCCTGCCATTTAATCAAATATTGCAACTGATTTCTGTACAACCTGGAATCTAGAATCCTTTCCACCATAAATTCTTCCTGACCATCGACCAGCACTGGGTCAGGGCAAGGAGAAGAACGTCCAGGAAACGTATTGGGTGTTGCAGCCTTTAGTAGGGATACATGAAAGACAGGGTGGATTCTCATAGTTCTGGGCAGTTGAAGACGACAAGCAACAGCACTTATAATCTTATTGATCTTATAAGGTCCAATGTACTTATGTCCCAATTTAGACGATGGAATCTTTAATTTAAGATTTCTGGTTGACAGCCAGACCAAATCTCCTACCTTGAAAGCTGGTGCAGGTTTACGAAATTTATCTGCTGCTTTCTTGTACCTTTCCTGAGCCAATTCTAGATTTTCCTTTAGAAGATCCATATTCTTTTGTAAAGAAGTGATTCTTTCAGCCACTGCCGGCAAGGGCGTATCTATGGGAAATCGAGGAAGAATGTTAGGATGATAACCTAGATTGGAGTAAAAAGGAGACTGCTTAGTGGAGGCGCTCTGAGAGTTGTTATAAGAGAACTCAGCCAGTGGAAGTAGATCCACCCAATCATCCTGTAGGTGGCAGATAAAACAGCGGAGATACTGCTCCAGGGTCTGATTGGTTCGTTCTGTCTGTCCATTAGTCTGGGGATGAAAAGCAGAAGAAAGGTTTACTTTAATGGCCAATGCTGCACAGAAATTTTGCCAAAACCTTGAAGTGAATTGCACCCCTCGATCCGAAATGACCTCATCCGGTACTCCATGTAAGCGAAACACATTCTTAATCATCAAGTCTGATGTCTGTTTTGCAGTGGGTAAGCCGACACAAGGGATAAAATGAGCTGCCTTTGTTAGACGGTCAACCACCACTAGAATGGTGTTCCTCCCTTGAGAGGTTGGTAACTCCACAATGAAGTCCATAGAAATGGATCCCAACGGGCGGGACGGGGTGGGAAGAGGTTGCAACAGACCAGTTGGTGAGGAGCGAGGTGTTTTGCATCTTGCACAGACTTCACATGAAGTGACATAGTTTAAGACATCTTTCCTGTAAGTGGGCCACCAAAAGAAACGAGAAAGAAATTCTTGTGTCTTTAGAATTCCCCTATGCCCGGCTATCTTGGAATCGTGGATGAGTTGCAATACTCTCAATCTGACTGTTTCAGGTATATACAGACGTTGTCCCTGAATCCACACACCATTCTTAAAGACAAGACTTACGTCCCTTGGGGGTTGAGCCAACAAAGAATCCGCATGGTATGCTTCCTTGATGTCCTTAAGTAGGTCTTGATTATGAATCACTCCCAGGAATCTAGAATCAGGAAGAATAGTCTTAGGAGGAGTAAGTGGACGTGTCTCTGCTGAATGAATCCTAGAGAGTGCATCAGCCTTTCCATTGCGCGATCCTGGTCTATAAGAAATGACAAAATTAAATTGGTTTAGGAAAAGATTCCAGCGAGCCTGGCGAGGAGTCAGGCACTTAGCCGACCTGATAAATTCAAGGTTACGATGGTCTGTCAGGACGACTATTTGCTGTGCAGTTCCCTGAAGAAGGTGTCTCCATTCCTTGAAGGCGGCAATAATGGCCAACAATTCTCTATTGCCCACATCGTAGTTCCTCTCAGCCGAAGACAACTGCTGGGAAAAGAAGGCACAGGGATGCAAGACATTCTTCTCACCTGTTCTCTGAGAGAGTATAGCTCCAACGGCACAGTCTGAAGCATCCACCTCTATTATGAAGGCAAGCTCGGGTTGGGATGTACTAAGATAGGTGCGGTGGTAAATTTATCCTTTAAACAGGAAAATGCTTCCTGAGCTTGCGGGGTCCAGGAGAACCTAGACTGTTTCCGGGTAAGTTGGGTGATAGGTGACACTACCTCAGAAAAATTCTTAATGAAACGTCTATAGAAGTTGGCAAACCCGATGAAACGCTGCACCTCCTTCACATTTCTAGGAATTGGCCAATCCTTGATGGCTTGGGTCTTGCTTCCATCCATACTAATCCCTTGCGTAGATAGTACATACCCCAGAAATTGAATTTCGGTCCTATGGAATTCACATTTTTCAAGTTTGATGTAGAGATGGTTTTGTCTTAGGCGTTCTAAGACCATTCTCACATGTCCATGATGTTCCTCTGTGGAGTTAGAAAAAATTAGAATATCATCCAGATAAATCACCGCAAATGTATCTAGGAGATCCCTGAAGATATCATTCACGAAGTGTTGGAAAGTGGCTGGGGCGGTACTCAGACCAACAGGCATAACTAGATATTCAAAGTGTCCATAGCGTGACCTGAAAGCAGTCTTCCATTCATCCCCAGGTCTAATACGGACCAAGTTATAGGCCCCACGGAGATCCAGTTTAGAGAAAATTTTGGCATGCCGCACTCTCTCCAACAACTCAGGGATTAAAGGCAATGGATAACGGTTTCTAATAGTAACCTTATTGAGTTCCCTATAGTCTATGCAGGGTCTCAGAGATCCATCTTTCTTCTTCACAAAGAAGATGGGTGCACCTGCGGGAGATGAAGAGGGGCGTATGAAGCCCTTGGCTAAATTTTCGTCTATATAATCCTTCAAAGCTTTTAGCTCGGGCCCCGCTAGGGGGTAGATCTTACCAAAAGGTATCTCGGCTCCAGGCAATAATTCAATTGGACAATCATATGGACGGTGAGGAGGAAGCTGATCAGCGTTATTCTTGTCACATAAATCCACATAGTCCTGGTATACAGCTGGTAGTTCAGGGACTGACATGGTTCCTTTAGGAACAGAGCAAGCTGAAACTCCTTGACTCATCTGTTTCTCCGGAAAGTGTAATTCCTTGGTCTCCCAGTTAATCGTAGGATTCTGCGCCTGCAGCCATGGTAGCCCTAGAATAATGGGAAAGTGGGGAGAAGAGATAAGCAAAAAAGACATTTTCTCCTGATGATCTTTACCCATAAGGACCCTCAAAGGCTCTGTTTCTTGATCCACTGGTCCAGAAGTCAGTAGAGAGCCATCCACAGTCTCCATCTGTACTGGAGTAGCCTTCTTCACTGAACGTATCCCCTGTTTCAGAGCAAAGGAGATATCCATAAAATTTCCACTTGCTCCTGAGTCAATCATAGCAGAGCTAGACACCCAGACTGAGTCAACCCAGAGTTTGATGGAAAGGAAGCAATGAGAATTGTTTCTTTTACAACTCAGCTGGGACACCGCTGAGGAAACTTGAAAAATTGCAGCGTTTATACCGTCATCGTCCCCAGAACTAACAGAGTTTAAGTCCGAGAAATCAAGATCTCTTGCAGCAGATCTCTCTGGAGCCTGAGGCTCGGACATGACAGAGCTCCTCTCGCAACACTCACAGTGAATGACTGCTGCAGTAGTCTTACGAGAATGGCTGGGGCAGTTTATAATGAAGTGCCCTGACTTACCACAGTAGAAACATAGATTTTCCTTTATACGATGTTCTTTGCGTGCATCACTAACCCGTCTTTGTAAAGAGTCCACCTGCATGGGTTCAGGTTCTGGTTCCCTTGTGATCCTACTCAAAGGTTCCTTAGCTGAGGAGGGAGGTAGTAAAAGGTTAGTGCGATTATTTTCGAACCATCTCTCTTGTCTGCGTTCAGTCAGACGAGCATCAATACGGATACAATAGTTAATAAAGTCACCTAACGCAGTGGGAGGGTCGGCACGAGCAAGTTCATCCTTAATCAGTGGAGACAACCCTTTCCGAAAAATAGATTTTTTAGCGGAAGTGTCCCAAGTGGTATCAAGAGCCCATCTCCTGAAATCCAGGGCATATTCGGCTACTGAACGCTTACCTTGGCGCAAAGTTAACATGGCTGCTTCAGCTGTTGCACCTCGATTGGGGTCATCAAACACCTGCCCCATGGCTGAAATAAAAGCATTAAGGTGATTCAAACAATCATCCTCAGTCTCAATCAGAGGGTTTGCCCACATCAAAGCCTTATTGGTAAGCAACATGATTATAGTAAGCACTTTGGATCGTTCAGTGGGAAATTGTGAAGCATGTGCAGAGAAAAATAAATTGCATTGATTAATAAATCCCCTGAATTTCTCACGTTCACCGCCAAAACGAAAAGGAGGTAATTTGGGGATCCCAGAACTCGGGTTATGGCAGGAGCCTGGGCTCGTTCCTCTAGAGCAGACCCGGGCAAGGGACGGCCCGCGGGCCGCATCCGGCCCGCCGGCTGTCAGTGACCGGCCCGCGGAGGCGCTCCGGCAGTCTCAGGGCCCCGGCATCAGCTGGCACAATACTTACCTCTCCCGTGCCTCCGCTGCTGCAGCTCCGGGCTCCACCGGCGCTTCCTCTCACAGCAGCGCCGCTGAATGACGTCATCATTCAGCGGCCGGCTGTGTCAGAGAGCGGGGACGCTGGACAGGTAAGACGTGTGTCTGTGTCTATGTAGTGCGGTGCTTTGTGTGTGTGTGTGTGTGTGTGTGTGTGTTGTGTGTATGTATGTATGTGAGAGAGTGCTTATGTGCTGTCTGTGTGTGATGATGGGCAGGCATTGCTGATAATGGGGAGGCATTGATGATGATGGGGAGAAGATGATGATAATGGGCAGGTATTGATGATAATGGGCAGGCATTGATGATGGGGAGAAGATGATGATGATGATGGGCAGGCATTGATGATGATGGGGAGAAGATGATGATAATGGGCAGGTATTGATGATAATGGGCAGCATTGATGATGGGGAGAAGATGATGATGGGCAGGCATTGCTGATAATGGGGAGGCATTGATGATGATGGGGAGAAGATGATGATAATGGGCAGGCATTGATGATAATGGGCAGGCATTGATGATGGGGAGAAGATGATGATGGGCAGGCATTGCTGATAATGGGGAGGCATTGATGATGATGGGGAGAAGATGATGATAATGGGCAGGTATGTATATATACAGTATACAGTGTAATATATATATAATATATATATATGTATATATACAGTATTGGGTAGAACGGAGTTAATTATATTAGTCCGGCCCTCTAAAACCATCCCAATTTCTCATGCGGCCCCCTGGCAAAATTAATTGCCCACCCCTGCTCTAGAGCCTCAATCCTGGCTCGCAATTCCTGGGTAGTCTGTCCAAACACTTGCAAATTATGATTAGTGAGGTCCTGTAGGCTTGCAAAACGGGTTTTTAAAGTCTGTACATCTGAAAGGATTGTATCAGTCACTCCGCAAAGTTCCTTTATGCGGGCCTCCATCTTCCAGATCTTTTAAGGCAGAAGTGCTGGAAGAGGAAAGGAAAAAAAAAAAAAACAATAGTGTTTACCTGTGGTAACACTCCAGAGTAAAATTTTAAGGGAATGTGCTCACCTGGAATGGTTGTGAGAAGTCACAACCACTGTCATCACATAAGGTATTAAACGGACATCTGATATCCACAGTCACAGCAGACACGGCTTTCCCAGACCCAGCAGACACTAAACATTGGCTCCTGAATCTTGTCATGTATAGTGTACAGTTCCTATAGCGTCTTGTGCTTGGGTGCGAGGAAACACAGGAGACATAGGTTGAAATGAAATGACTTGTATTACTTCATACAAGCATGCTGAAAAGTTCACACAGTTTGCAGGAACAGCGACAGGAGACACAGCAGGCCAGAGTAACTTCAAGCACTACAATAAATCTCCAAAGCAGGTTCAGGATCTCTTCTCTATACCGTAATTCCTCTGCAAACATGGATTCACCAAACAGCAGGTTTCCAGAGTCCAAAAGTGTTCCAAGGTTCCTCAGTAGGGAATAGCTGGAGTACAAGTCCAAGGCTTCCAGGAGTCAGGTCACAGACTGACTGAGGCTTGATTCAGGAGCACTGATTGTTCAGCTGAGGCTGCTTAAGAAGCAAGAGGGAAGAATCAGGGCGGGAACATGAAAACTGGAAACTCCATATTAACTGAGGGCAAGAGCTGCAGAAAGACAGAAAGCAAAATGGCCGACGGAAAACTGAGTTTCAAGGAACATGTCAACAGAGACAAAGAACCTTACACTAGATCACGTGAAGTAACTATCCCCCTCTATTCCTCCTTGGTCAGGCCTCATCTGGAATACTGTGTCCAGTTCTAGGCACAATGTTTTAAAAAAGACTGAAAAACTGGAGCAAGTTCGGAGAAGATCTACCAGGATGGGGAGCGGACTGCAAAGTATATTCTACAAGGAACGGTTAAAGGATCCAAAAAAGAAGGCTAAGACGAGTCTTAATAGCTGTCAACAAATATCTGAAGGGATATCACAGTGTAGAGGGATCAACTTTATTCTCATTTGCACATGGAACATGAGAAGTTATGGAATGAAACTGAAAGTGAGAAGATACAGATTAGATATTAGAAAAAACTTTTTGACAGTGAATGTGATCAATGAATGGAACAGGAACAGAACAATGAAATGAAAGATGGTGAGTTCTCCTTCAATATCTTCAACATAGGCTGGACAGACATCTGTCTGAGATGGCTTAGTGAATCCTGCATTGAGTAGGGGGTTGGACACTATGACCTTGGAGGTCCCTTCCAGCTATAACATTCTATGATTCTATAAGCTGAACCTTTATCTTCTACATTTATAGATGGATACATAAGATGATAATTATGAAAAATTCCATTTTTGTTTGTCATTTGGGACATAGCAGAATGGGTCAGTGGGGAACAAAGCAACATAGGAAGGAAACCATGGTGTCACGTGAACCTGACATTTATTAGGATGAAGTCCCTATGAGCAGAATATTTTAAGAATTCAACTTGGGTTTTGAAGATTTTTAACTAAGCACTCTATTGAAATGATTCTACCATACCATGACATCTGAATAATTTATTGTATTCTAGTCCTACAGTTTGTGAGTTTATAGCTCTCCTGGTGGTTACTGTAAACATAGTAAACTATGTGATTTAGCAAACCAAGAACTGGCATTTAGCAGGGTCACTTGTATCCATTTAGCAGCCATCTCTAGTTAGCATCATTCCCACTGTGTTCATGCTTGACCTGAGAGGTAGAGGTCGAAGATTTAACACTCTGAGAGGTTTATTGGTTAAATGCAAGACTGGAGCTCGCAGCATGGGTAAGGAGACAACGACTGGGGACAATGAGGCATAGGAGGGTTGACAAGAAACAAAAAAAATGTAAAAAAAATATTAAAGTTGGTAAAATAAAGGCAAAATAAAGTCACATACAGTATTTATGTGCTAGAAATGATCAGAAAATGGAAAAGGCTCTAAATATGTGTTGATTTGGAAAAGAAGGTTCAATGGTGCTAATGTACAAAGTAGAAAAAGTTGTCTATAGAATAGAATAGAATCTCATAATGTACAATTGAGGCTATCGTTTTAATGACATACATATACAGTTGTGCGCAAAAGTTTACATACCGCAGCAGAATTTTTGCTTTCTTGGCCTTTTTTTCAGAGAATATGAATGATAACACCAAACCTTTTTCTCCACTCATGGTTAGTGGTTGGGTGAAGCCATTTATTGTCAAACTACTGTGTTTTCTCATTTTAAATCATAATGACAAACCAAAACATCGAAATGACTCTGATCAAAAGTTCACATACCCCATTTTTTAATACTGTGTATTGCCCCCTCTAACATCAATGACAGCTTGAAGTCCGTTGTGGTAGTTGTGGATGAGGTTCTTTATTTTCTCAGATAGTAAAGCTGCCCACTCTTCTTGACAAAAAGCCTCCAGTTCCTGTAAATTCCTGGGCTGTCTAGCATGAACTGCGCGCTTGAGATCTCCCCAAAATGGCTCAATGATATTGAGGCCAGGAGACTGAGACGACCACTCCAGAACCTTCAGTTTGTTTTGCTGTAGCCAATGACAGGTCAACTTGGCCTTGTGTTTTGGATCATTGTCATGATGGAACATCCAAGTACGTCCCTCGCGCAGCTTCCAGGCTGATGATTGCAAATTTGCCTCCAGTATTTACTGACAACATGCTGCATTCATCTTTCCTTCAACTTTGACCAAGTTTCCTGTGCCGTCGTAGCTCACATATCCCAAAACATCAGCGATCCACCTCCGTGCTTTACGGTAGGAATGGTGTTCCTTTCATCATAGGCCGTGTTGACCTCTCTCCAAATGTAACATTTATGGCTGTGGCCAAAAAGTTCAATTTTGTTCTCATCACTCCAAGTTACCTTGTTTCAGAAGTTTTGAGGCATGCCTCTGTGCTGTTTTGTGTATTGTAGGCAAGAAACTTTGCGCAGTAATGCCTTTCTTCTGGCAACTCAACCATTCAACCCATTTTTCTTCAAATGCCTACTTACTGTGCATCTTGCAACAGCCACACTGCTAGTTTTCAGAGATTCCAGTATTTCAGCTGATGTTATTTGTGTGTTTTTCTTTGCATCCCGAACAATTTTCATGGCAGTTGTGAACAAATTTTTTGTTGGTCTACCTGACCGTGGTTTTGTTTTTACAGAGTGTAACATACGTGCCCTGGCTGGGCGGCACGAGCTTGGAATTTGTGGCCACACTGTGCCACAAACCAGACAACCCTGGAAGGGGCGTGACTAAGCAGCTACCTTGGTGTTTGTTGGAGCCTCTGATGTGAGGCCAGGCTTGTGTGGCAGGTAGCTGCCAGGTACCACTCCAGGGCGGTGTCTGACTGTAGCGGCTGATCCCACTGGGAACAGAACACTATGACAGGTGCAGGCAAGTGTTGACAGGCATGGCTGGCACTCTGGTAGGCAGGCGGGCACGGCTGGCACTCTGGCAGGCGGGCACAACTGGCACTCCAGCAGGCTGGCACAGCTGGCACTCTGGCAGGCAGGCATGGCGGGTACTCTTGAAAGGGAGGCGGGCACAGCTGGCACTCTTGAAAGGGATGCAGGCACGGCTCGGACAAAAGGGACAGGAAATGACTCAGAAAGAACAGGAACACGGGCAGGTATGGGTGGTATATGAGTGCAGATAGAGACCGGTACAGATTGGATTAGTAGGAACTGATTCAGGAAGGACTGGAACACGGACTAATATGAGAGGTGTATGGAAACAGGTAGGGACCTGTTCAGACTGAAGGAGCTGGAACTGATTCAGGAAAGACAGGTACACAGACGGGTATGAGTAATGTGTGGGAACAGGTAGGAACCAGTTCAGACTGGAAGGACAAAGACCCGCAGGATGCGAAACAGGAGTAGAGCAGAACCGCAGGGTGCGGCAAGCAGAGCAGAGCCGCAGGTTGCGGCGAGCAGAGCTGCAGGTTGCGGAGCAGAGAAGAACCACAGGTTGCGGAGCAGAGAAGAACCGCAGATTGTGAAGCAGAAAGCAGAGCGGTACCGCAGGGTGCGGCGAGCAGAGCAGAACTGCAAGTTACGTCGAGCAGAGCAGAACCGCAGGTTGCGAAGAGCAGAGCAGAACCGCAGGTTGCGGAGCCAAGAGCAGAGCCGCAGGTTGCAGAGCCAAGAGCAGAGCAAAACAGCAGGTTGCGGAGACAGAGGCAGAGCAAAGCCGCAAGTTGTGGAGCCAAGAGCAGAGCAAAAGGAGTAGACACAAGGATACACACAGCAGGGTAGGGAAGGCTACAGACAAGGATATAAATAGGTACAGGTATAGGACTCAGTACAGACAAGGTCAGGTACGGGTACAGGTATAGGATCAAAGATTCAGACAAGGGTATGCAGCCCCTGGGAGGTGGAAACAAGAGACACAGAATACAGGAACGGGCCAGGGTATGCAGCCCCCTGGGAGGCGAAGACAAGAGAAATAACAGGACATGACCTGGAAACTCAGTAGCCAAAGACAGACTGAAAGAGTTTGTTGCTCAGGCCTCCCCCTATGGGTAGGGATGCTTTAAGTACCTGATGCCTCTTGGCAATTGGCTGGGGACAGCTTAGGAAGGTGCACACTGTCTCTCTAAGACTCAGGAAGTGCTGGGGCCGCCACCCAAAACATGCAGCCAGGTAGTATGCAGAAAGCAAGGACACAAGGTTCACTGCAAGGTGCCGGCAGAGGACAGAACTCACATCATGGCCCGGAGTGGTGAGTAAGATGGACGATGGGAAGCCATGCAGTGATACAGGCATGTTACACAGAGCCCCTGATTTTCAATTTGTTAATCACAATTTGAACACTGGTGACTGGCATTATCAATTCCTTGGATATCTTTTTGTATCCCTTTCCTGTTCTTTCCTGTTTTATACAGTTCAACTGCCTTTTCCCGTAGATCCGTTGACAATTCTTTTGCTTTCCCCATGACTCACAATCCAGAAATGTCAGTGGCTGGATGAAAGATGCAAGAGTATGTCTGGATCCCAGAAATTCACTCAGCTTTTATGCACACACACTGATTACAAGCAAACAGGTCACAGGTGAGGATGTTACCTTTAGTAGCCATTCAAACCCATTTGTGTCAACTTCTGTGCATGGTATCAGGCCTAAATCACCAGGGTATGTGAACTTTTTATCAGGGTCGCTTGGATGTTTTGGGTTGTCATTATGATTTAAAAAGAGAAAACACAGTAGTTTGACAATAAATGGCTTCACCCAACTACTAACCATGAGTGGAGAAAAAGTTTTGTTGTTATTATTCAAATTCTCTGAAAAAAGGCCAAGAAAGCAAAAATTCTGCTGGGGTATTTAAACTTTTGAGCACAATTGTATGTATAGTGTACGAGTATAGTAGGCTTTCATTTCTTTGGAATTTTCCCAACTAAATCACAATCTACCTAACTTTGCATGAAATGAAAATCCCCCAAACTAAAATGAGATTTTTCTTACCCCTACAAAATCTATGGTGCAGTGCTTGGTAAACAGTGAAGAGGCCGCAGTGCTTGACTGAATGCTACAACCCTCTTCAATCTGATTTGGGGTGTGCCGGGAGTTGGACCTCCACCAATTCAATATTAATGGTCTATTTTTAGGACAAACAATATGAAACTCCATTAAAAACTGTTATATATTAACTTTTATTAACATATACAAATAAATATATCCAATTACATTAGGAAAGTACATTGAAATACATATTCTAAGACTGTATATTACAAAAATAAGGAAAGCGGAAGAGAAAAATGAGAAGAAACCCTAATAATGTCATTATAGGGTCTGTATTTCAAACAAACAGCACAAGAATGCCATCCATGTGCTGCTTGTTTGAAACACAGACAGGTGAATTTGGACTAAGGCAGACTTCCACAAAAAGAGAAAGTTATCAACAAGGAACGAAAGGGGTATATGCGATGGTCATGCTGTACCCTAATTAGTAAGTGAAGAGGTCCAGGTTTGACGATAGCCACTGAGGCGAGGAACTGAAAGAGAGTCTTATTGAGAAAGCTGGATAACACTGGGTGGAAGCTGTGTGGGGGACATTTCTTATTTTTAATAGGTGCTGATGGACAAGGCTGATATTAGTCAATCCAGAAAACGAATGATCTCTCTTCTATCTGAGTGTAAAGAAGAGAGAGTCTAAAATGGGCAAACCTCCATCTCTGAGTACCATTTGTGACCATACATTTGTGGCAGGTGAGGAGTTAACTTGTACTACCCCACTGTGGCTGTCAGGCCGTTATGCACACAGATGAGGTTTGTTTAAGTGTAATGAACGGTTACCTTCCTATGGAGCAAATTGCTTGAAGTTGAGTAAACTTCTAACTTTGAATGAAGAGCTGTTGTGTGAAGTCTTTGGGAATGCAATATTCCAAGTTTCCGCTGTATTAGAGAACCAACTCTTCCAGACTCTTCATTCTGGCTACTAAAAGGGTGTTTGGAGATGGGGCCCCTCTCTTTTGCCTTAACAGGATATATTGACATTGTGATGAAGGAACAGCCACCATCTTGGATATGGGACATAATGCTCGCTTCATGTCTGAGATTGGCCTGTACCAGCCTCCATTTTGTCTGAATTCACAGGGCCACAGGCAGCTGGCTGCACCTTTCCCTCATGGCCTGTGGGCATATTCAATACAACAGGGTTTAGTGTCCACTGTGAATAACCAGGTCCTTTTAGTATGCTAAATAGATCAGGCCAAAAACAGGACTTCAAAGCTTTAGTCTGGAGCCACACCAGCATGGGGTCTGGGGATGCCTGGGGGCTTCAATTAGATTATACCTATCAGCTAGACACTGAAAACACCTCCATTGTCTCCCCCAGCCACTATGACTCCATTCTAGGATTATGAATTATGAGTACGAATTTCGAGGTACAGTCTCATAAAAAATATTTGCGTGATCCTGCGGACCTCGGGCATCTGTTTTGCCTTTTAAAAGGATATATTGACATTGTGTGAAGGAACAGCCACCACTTGGGTATGGGGCCTAATGCCGCTTTTAAAGTCTTTAGATTGGCCTTGTACCCCGCCCCCCATTTTGTCTGAAAAATTTACAGGCCACAGGGAGCTGGCTTTCACCCTTTTTCCCATTGGGCCCTTGGGCCTATTCAATACAACAGGGGTTTTGTGTCCAAAATGTGAATAACCAGGTCCCTTTTAAATATCTAAAT
>JARQOD010000003.1:219436843-219524733 GCA_033576555.1 Oophaga sylvatica | reverse complement strand
AACAGGGGTTTTCTCCACATTGGTGGCAGCGGTGGGATCAGAGTAATAGTGTGCGTGGGACCCCTACTTCCAGACACTAAAGACTACCGGCGGTAACTTTCACTGCTGGGGTCTTAAGGTCAGCCCAGCACTAGACAGTCAGAGTATAAATATAATAAGTTGTGTGCAAGGTCAGGGTTGCAGCTG
Source organism: Oophaga sylvatica (assembly GCA_033576555.1). Classification (NCBI taxonomy): domain Eukaryota; kingdom Metazoa; phylum Chordata; class Amphibia; order Anura; family Dendrobatidae; genus Oophaga; species Oophaga sylvatica. The sequence continues at coordinate 219,524,547 of JARQOD010000003.1, read as the reverse complement.
TGTCAGTAACCAGAGGTTCCCAAGATGGCGGAAGGCACCAGGAGTAAGGCAAAGGGGGAGGCCAATGCTATGGTCTATGAGGAGGTCGATACCGATGAAGGCGAGGGGGAGCTCAGCCAGGGCTCCCCAAGGAGCCAGACCCCTGTGCTTAGTCTCGCAGTGGGCTGTCCACCCCCTGCCCGTCCCAGCCTGTCCAGATCGGAGGCCCTTTTCCAATCGGCTATGGCACAGCTCGAGGATGGTAATGACGCCACCCATGACAGACTCCTGGTGGCGGCAGAGAAAGCAGCAGAGCGTGAGCAAACGGCGGCAGAGAAAGCAGCAGAACGTGAGCAGGCGGCGGCAGAGAGAGCAGTGGAGTGTGAGCATACAGAATGCCGTGAAGCTGCGGAGCGCCAGCACCGACTGGAGATGGCTCAGCATGGGCCCCCGCTGGACGCTCCAGCCCCTCTGGAGACCAAGGCTTCCAAGGTCCGGGCGTAGGACTTTCCCTTGCTTGAAAAGGATGGAGACCTGGATTCCTTTCTGCTGGCCTTTGAGAGAACCTGCCTCCAACACCATCTGTCCCTGGATCAGTGGGCAAGGTACCTGACCCCCCATTTGAGGGGTAAGTCCCTGGAAGTTTTGGGGACTTACCTGCCGGGGAGGAGCAGGACTACAACAGCATCAAGCGGGCACTGATCCAGCACTACAACCTCACCCCGGAGTCGTACCGCTGGAAGTTCCAAAGCCTGCAGTGGGGTTCAAAGGACACCTGGACCGACCACATGCGGGCCCTGCTGAGAGCTGCGGAGCACTGGACCTCGGGTCCAGAGCTCACCACCCGCCAGGAGGTCCAGGAACTGTTTGTCACGGAGCAGTTCTTGTGGAACTGCCCAGAGGACCTCCAGCAGTTTCTCCGTGACCGGAAACCAAAGGGGCTTCTGCTACAGCCGCCCTGGCAGACGAGTATGCCAACAACAGGGCGCCTGAGCCGAAGAAGGCTGCCAGCAGCACCTGGAGAAGGGGTAAGCGCAATCCTGCCCCGGCCCCATATCCAGCCCCCAGAGTGCAAGGGGTGTACCCCCCTGCTGCCCTCTCCAGGCCAGGAACAGAACCCAGACGTTGTCATTATTGCAACCAGCCGGGACACTTTAAGGCTGTGTGTCCCCATCCCTGTCCCAGAAACCGTCCACTGTTTTGTGTGGGAGGGGGTGGTGGGAGGTCCCTGGACAATTACCAACCCGTCACCATTGGCCGCTCAGCAGTCATGGGACTGCGGGACACAAGCGCTGAACGAACCCTGGTACGTCCTGAGGTGGTGTCCCCTCAAGACTTGTTACCTGGGAAAACCCTTTCAGTCTCCAGAATTAGAGGCGTTGAACCGGCGCTGCAAGTTGCCAAGGTGTATTTGGACTGGGGCGCCGGGAGGGGGATGCGGGAGGTGGGAGTAATGTCAAATATTCCTGCCAATGTGTTGCTTGGGACCGATTTGGGGCGGCTAGTGTCTCAGTATATGGCCACTGAACCCCCAAGTTCGGCTCCCCAAGAATGTCATGACTATACTGTGAATGCTAATGCTAATGTGTTGAATGTGCCTCCAACAGTGGAAGAGGGAGTGAAACCTGATGGTAAGCCATGCACTGACACTACACACATAGGGCTCACAGTGAGGACAGGTGAGGAGACTGCGGGGGAGAGCTCAGAGGTGGAGGGAGGGGCTGCTATGGGCAGTGTAGGGCCCCTCAGGGAATCCAGCCTGCTGAGTCTAGGGCCTCTGCAGGAAGAGGAACAGGCCATGGGGGGAGGGGGCGTCCCAGGAGAGGAGCACCAGGTAAGACCCCAGGGCAGGAGTTCCCCACATCCGGGATGTCAGGAGGCCAGGGAAGTCTGCCTGACCCGGCGACTTGGTCAGGGGCCGAGGGGAAGCCGGCGCTACCCGTGGTCTCAGTGGTCGTGGCCGCTGTTACAAGGAGTGGGAGCGCCGAAGCCCAAGTAGCCTCGCAGAGGTCCAACGGTTTCCCCCCTCCCACCAAGTGGCTGCCGAGTCAGACAGCGGCCAGGAGACAGATCCCGGGGAGCTGACAGAGGATGTAGCAGTTTCATCAATTCTTGCCACATCAAGTCAGGGATTTCAGGCAGCGTTGGAAGCTGACGCTAGCCTGAAAACTCTCAAGGAGCAGGCGGCACAGCCTCCCCTAGAGTCCGACCGCGAGCGAGTGGTCTGGGACCAGGGAAGGCTGTACCGGGTAATGGTCCAGCAGGGTTCACCGGGGCGTGGCCCAGGGACCGACAGTTAGTGGTACCCTATCCGTTCAGGGAAGAATTTTTGGGGATCGCACACGAGATTCCCATGGTTGGACACCTAGGGATTGCTAAAACCAGGGCCAGGCTAGCTCAGCATTTCTACTGGCCTGGAATGAGGACCAAGGTGACTACCTACTGCCGTTCGTGTGACACCTGTCAGAGGGTGTGGAAGGCTGGGCGGCGCCCCAAAGTCCCACTGGTAACTCTACCCATTATCGAAGAGCCTTTCTCGAGGGTGGCTGTGGATCTCATTGTACCTCTGTCCACTCCCAACCGCTCCGGGAAATGCTTCATACTAACGGTAGTGGACTATGCCACCCGGTATCCGGAGGCTATAGCTTTGTCGTCCATTCGGGCTGACAAAGTGGCCACTGCCTTACTGGAGATTTTCTCCAGAGTGCCACTGCCTTACTGGAGATTTTCTCCAGAGTGATGTTTCTCCAGGAAATGCTCACCGACCGAGGGACCCAGTTCATGTCACAGCTGATGGAGTCTCTCTGTAAGCAGGTACAGGTGCAACATCTGGTAGCCAGCCCATATCACCCACAGACCAATGGCCTGTGTGAGCGGTTCAATGGCACCTTAAAGCAGATGCTGAAGATGTTGGTTGACTCCCACGGGAGAGACTGGGAGCGGTATCTCCCACACCTACTGTTTGCCTACCGGGAGGTCCCACAGGCCTCAACGGGGTTCTCCCCTTAGAGCTCCTGTATGGGCGACGTGTACAGGGGAATCTTGCTCTGGTGAAGAAAGCATCGGAAGGGGATTTGGCCACCCCAGGAGTGTCGGTCATTGGGTATGTCGTGAGCTTCCGGGACCGAATGATGGCCTTGACACGGCTGGTGCATGACAATATGGCCCAAGCCCAGGCTGACCAGAAGCAGTGGTACGACCAGAATGCTTGTGAGCGGACCTACCAGGTGGGTCAAAAGGTGTGGGTGCTGGTCCCCGTACCTCAAAACAAACTTCAGGTGGCCTGGGAGGGTCCATACTTCATGCACCAGCAGCTCAATGCCATCACCTACCTGGTCACCCTGGACCACGCCCGGGGAAGGAGGAAGGCCTCCCACGTGAACATGATGAAGGCCTATCATGAGCGGGAGGCTTGTGACCACCCAGTGTGCAACCTTCCCGAGGAAGGAGAGGCAGAAACCTGCTCCTGGATCTGCTCACCCAAGCCAAGGCAGGTGGATCCATCGAGGATGTGGGGGTCGGCCACCAGCTCTCGGAGGACCAACGTTCCCAGCTGGGGGTCACCCTACACCCCTTTCGGGAGCTGTTCAGCAGCCTGCCTGGAAGGACTGAGACAGCCGTCCATGACGTGGACAACGGCAATCACCCCCCGATCCGGCGTTTAGCATATCGGGTCTATCTTGAGGTGCAGCAGCAAATGCGCCAAGAGATAGACGAGATGCTGAAGCTGGGGGTGATCCAAGCGTCCAACAGCGCATGGGATTCGCCTGTAGTCCTCGTCCCTAAAAAGGACCGAACTACGAGGTTCTGCATGAACTACCGGGGGCTCAACGCTGTGACGGTCACCGATGCGTACCCAATACCGCGCATCAATGACCTGCTCGACCAGCTGGCCGGGGCCAGGTATCTGACTATCACGGATCTGAGCAGGGGGTATTGGCAGATTCCCCTGACCCCTGGGGGACGGGAACGCTCTGCCTTTATCACCCCATTCGGACTGTACGAGTCCACGGTGAAGAATGCCCCTGCCACTTTTCAGCGGATGGTCAACACGCTGCTCGAGGGACTGGAAGGGTATGCGACCGCGTACCTGGATGATATTGCCATATTCAGTCCCACCTGGGAGGATCACCTAGAGCACCTGGCGCAGGTGCTAGGGCGGATCCAGAGAGGAGGCTTGACCATTAAGCCGGAAAAATGCCAGCTGGGTATGAGTGAGGTCCACTACCTGGGACACCGGGTAGGTGGGGGAGCTCTGAAGCCAGAACCCGGGAAGGTGGATGCCATCACATCCTGGCCCACCCCCAGGACCAAGAAGCAGGTGATGTCCTTGGGGACTGCTGGGTACTATAGGAGGTTTGTTCCACACTATAGTGCCCTGGCCCAGCCCCTGACGGACCTCACCAAGAAAAGGCTGCCCGTCGCAGTCGACTTGACAGTCGCCTGCGAGACAGCTTTCCAGGCACTCAAGACTGGCCTTTCTAGCTTTCCTGTACTACAAGCAGACGACTTCACGCGGTCGTTCTTAGTACAGACCGACGCCAGCGACTTCGGCCTCGGTGCTGTGCTCAGCCAGGTCAACACTACGGGCCATGAACACCCCGTTTTGTACCTGAGCCGGAAGCTCCTGCCGAGGGAAGTGGCCTATTCCACGAAGGAGAAGGAATGTCTGGCAATTATGTGGGCCCTGCAGCGTCTGCAGCCATACTTGTACGGACGCCAATTCACCGTGGAAACAGACCACAACCCCCTCAGCTGGTTACACACGGTCTCTGGGATGAATGGGAGGTTGCTACGCTGGAGCCTCGCTCTCCAGCAGTCCCACTTCTCCATTCGCCACAAAAGAGGTAGGTACCATGGTAACGCTGATGGGTTGTCCCGGCAAGGAGAGGGTGCGGAAGGGCGCATGGGGTAACACAGAAAGGTGATACCCCCTAGCGCCCTCTAAAGCAGGGAGGTGTGATGAAGGAACAGCCACCATCTTGGATATGGGACATAATGGTCGCTTCATGTCTGAGATTGGCCTGTACCAATCTCCATTTTGTCTGAATTCACAGAGCCACAGGCAGCTGGCTGCACCTGGCCCCCATGGCCTGTGGGCATATTCAATACAACAGGATTTAGTTTTCACTGTGAATAACCAGGTCCTTTTAGTATGCTAAATAGATTCAGGCCAAAAACAGGACTTCAAAGCTTTAGTCTGGAGCCACACCAGCATGGGGTCTGGGGATGCCTGGGGGCTTCAATTAGATTATACCTGTCAGCTAGACACTGAAAACACCTCCATTGTCTCCCCAGCCACTATGACTCCATTCTAGGATTATGAATTATGAGCACGCCTTTCGAGGTACAGTCTCATAAAAAAATATCTGCGTGATCCTGCGGACCTCGGGCATCTGACAGTGCAACTCCCGAGTCGGTGATGGCTTGGGGACCTGAGATATAGAGATTGGGTCACCGTGGAGGGCCAAACGGGCCAGGTTTGATCCCCACGCGACAGGCAAAACGAACTGCATCCACTGGTACCTCTCGTGTCCTGATCCAATCATCCTGGAGAAAGTTAACCCCTTTCTTAGATATTGGGAATAAATTCTGCAGGGAGCTAAGGGTGGAGATTATTATCCCACCCTCTGGCACCGAGGGAAGGGACCTAGCAGGTATAAGAACTGTGAGCGGATGGCAGACCCTGCCATTCACACAGAAGAACAAGACGATGAGGATCTAAGAAGGAACAAGGGACAGATCTGCCAAGGGAGCTGCGGCACACGTTTTGTGGACTGTCCGGCAACCAAGATTCGTACCTGTGGTTAGCAGAGCTCCCGGCGTCCACATGCAACCTACAGCCTGGTAACATTGACCTTTAGCTAATACCTCTAAGCCTTGTACATTATTGTTGTATTTTACTCTGACTGCAAATCCACTGTAATTCCGTTGTATACTTACTGTATATTTCTGTAATTATCTATTGCGCCCTTAAGACAATTAAACCATAAAATTAATTTTGGGCTGATGCTTTTACTCTGATCACGAATCTTAGAATACCCAGTGGGTAACAGGACATCCTCCCCGGTGGCCATTTGCTCTAGGTGCAGTTCCCTTACTGACCTGAGAGACAAAGGGGACGCCGGAGAGCTGTGCCTGTGTAGTTACGTCACATTGGTGATGTGAGAGGAACAGGGGTTTCCTCCACAGACATGATATACATCTGGATGAGGATTACTAGAGGCTCAGATGTCCTTCAAATTGACTTTTACTCAACTTTGCGCTACTCCGCAAGCGCTGAATCACTACATAAAGTTGTCAAAGTTTGTAAAGAGGTATAGCGCTGAGAAAGTTGCAAATCTGCATTCACTTTGCAGATCCACATTTTTCTGATTTGTGTACAACCTTTAGTGTATAGCAAAATGAAATACAGACCAAAGGAAAGGCAACAGTGAAACGAGAAACGACAGAAATATATCGACACAGAATAATGGCAGATTATTGGTGGGGGAGTGGGTAAAGTGCATGGAAATGAGCGCAAGAAAAGTGAGAGGTAAAGTAGTTGAGAAAGAACAGAATAGTGAAATGTAAATGAGCGCTGGAAAGTAAGGGGATAAATACTAGGATGAAGCCGAAATTATTGAGGGGGAGGGAGAGAGGAAGGGATGGAGGGGGTTGTGGAGTATAGGAAGTGAGAGTGAGAATGGAGGTGAGCTCTGTCCTGGGAGCTGTAAATTTCTCCTGGCTTCCCTGGTTTCCATTAGTATGTTGGCTGCGCATCAGAGCGTGTGTCACGGGACATGGAGCTGCGCTATGTATGCAGGTGTGAGGTGTTCTCTGAAGCCAGGGCTGCAGACGCCATTACTGTGGCTCTACCTGGGCCCTGGGGCCCGGCCACTATATAATGGACCATCGTCACTGGAAATCTCCATGAATGAATGGCTTACACACATGCACACACTTTCTGTGATTCCTAAACTCTGCACGTTTGACTGAAAGAGAGGGAAAATGAAGGGGAGGGGTATGTGGCTAGGTGGAGGATGGGGGTCTCTTATTCCCGCTCTCTATTTTATATTTTAACATTTTTCAGCTGTCTGTGACAGTCAGTTACAAGAATGCATGGGATGAGGGGGAAACAGCAGGCGGGGATGAGAGGAGGATGCACTGTATGTGTAGGGGTAGAGATATGGGGAGCAAGAAGGGGGAGCCATGAGGGGCTCTGGTTTATGTTTTTTGGTTAATTTGATGCTCTGGGAATGAAAATGTGAAGCTATCAAGAGATCGCATCTGCGCAGGGGGAGATCAAATTCCTGTGTGTGTTCTCAAAGATACAGAGAAGTTGGGAAGAGAGGAGAAAGAACGAGAAAAGAGGAGGGATCAGAGGAAAAGATCAGCAATGTGCTCAACATAGAGTGCTATAGAGATAAATAATTGATATTAATATTAGAGTCAGGTGCAGCGACTAGGCAAAGAACAAGAGGAATAAAGCCTGGACTGAAGCAATAGGATGAGAAAATAAATCTGTGACATAGCTACAACATTTAAAGGGGTTCTTCAGGATAGAATTTTAGTGATAAGCAAAATTAGATGGAAATTAAGGTCATGTCAAGTTACCTAAAATATCCATTGCCATTTTACACATTGCAGAATATAACATTAGCTAGAGAAGTGTGGGTGCGGTCTGGCATGCTTAGCCATAATGCTAGCAACATGATATGGTATAGCACAACCAATCAGGGGAATTTATCAGAGTATAAGAACACAGGCAGGGGAATGCAGCAGCCATTTTGGAGAGAATCTGGATAGTGAGAGGACGGCATAGCTCACAGCGTAGCCACAGAGATATGGAAAAAAAGCAATAAAACATTGAACAAATTATTGTACTAAAGAACAAGAGGTTCCACACAGTCCTAGGAGACCTCAGAGAGGCCCATACATGTCTCTTCAGGGCACATATAGGTTTTATTTCACTTTCAATTCACTGTGGATTGAATTTTTTGTGAAAATTTGGCGAAGTTGAGAAATTTGAAATTTGAATTTCAAATGCTTTGCTATAGTACTAAGACCAGTGTGTTTATATATACTGCCATTATGGAATCTCATGAAGGCTTGATTTTAGTGCTGAAATATGATGTAGTCTCACAAATAGCATTTTACATTCCCATGCTTGCTTGGTAAGTGTCATCAAGAGTTGACATTTTATAGATACTTTGATTTTTGTAGCATAGTCAGTTGAGGTCCATGTTTCTGTGTTTAACCCCTTCCCGACATGCGCCATACCTATACTGCACTGTGGGAGCTGTGTTCCCGGAAACAGCAGTATATGTACGGCACAGCGATTGCGCCGGCTCAAGCTGAGCGCCGCGGCAATCGGATGCGGGTGGCAGTTCTATGTGAGAGCTGACACCCCGCAGCAATGCACACAATCAATCGCGGGCATTTAACCCCTCTGATGCCGCTGTCAGTAGCACTTCCTGCGCACTTCCATCAGGACAACACGATGCGGTTGTGTTGTCCTGATGGTCTCCATGGAGACCCCTGGTCACAAGATGGCTGCAGGATCCTGCAGGGAAGATGGCGTGTCAGTGCCTGCTCATAGCAGGACCTGAGACACCTCCTTACCTGCCTGTCAGATGCTGCTTTGATGCTCTGCAGTGCAGAAGGATTGCAGAGAATCTGATCAGCGATTTGATGCTATACAGTAATGTCCCATCCTGGAACAATGTAAAAAGGAAAAAAAAATTATTAAAAAGTGTAAAAATATTTTAAAAAAAATCCAAATAAAGAACAAAAAAAAAGAAACAAATATTTTTCCAATAAATACATTTATTTATGTAAATAACAAAATAAACAATAAAAGTACACATATTTATGTACATCCGTAACCACCCGCCCTATAAAACTGTCCCACTAGTTAACTCCTTCAGTAAACACCGTAACAAAAATAAAAAAGCGAGGCAAAAAACAATGCTTTATCATCATACTGCCGAACAAAAAGTGCAATAAAAAGCAATAAAAAAGACAAATGTAAATAAAAATGGTACCAATGAAAACCTCATCTTGTCCAGCAAAAAACAAGCCACGATACAGCTCAATCAACAGAAAAATAAAAAGTTATAGCTCTCAGAATTAAGCGATGCAAAAATGATGATTTTTTTCTATAAAATAGTTTTTATTGTGTAAAAGTGGCAAAACATAAAACACGGATTTTGGTAAGAACTTACCTGTAAAATCCTTTTCAGCGAAGAAGGAAGGGAGACACAGTCATTACTAGTGGGTAGGCGGAGCCCACATAGGATAACACACCTCAGATTAAAAAAGTGTTGACCGGCCCCTCCAGCTATATAGGGCTCCTCCTACTCCAGCTCTCCAGTCGTACCCAAGCTTAAGGAAGAGCAAATATCACCAGCGTAGCAACATAACCCCTTCTGAAGGACTTCAGAGAAAAAACAAGAAGACAGGTTATGCATATAGCCGAAACAACCACACAGTCCAGGTACTACTCACTGAACCTGACCACTGCGATGAGCTGGCAATGCTGGAACAGAGCCTTAGCGCGCCGACCTCAGCCCAGATAATCGCTATCAGAGAAGGGTCACGCCGCATCTGAAAACAACAACACACTTCTGCCATGGGAGGGATCTGTGTCTCCCTTCCTTCTTCGCTGAAAAGGATTTTACAGGTAAGTTCTTACCAAAATCCATGTTTCAGCTGCAGATGAAGGAAGGGAGACACAGTCATTACTAGTGGGACGTCCCAAAGCAGTCCAAAAATAAGGGTGGGCAGGAAAGCAAAAAAGGCAGATACCCACAACCTAGATAAATGCGCGAATAGCGCTAACTATAAGTTCACAAGAACTTTTAAACTACAGCCGCCTGCAGGACCCTACGTCCTAAGGCCGCATCAGCGGAAGCACTAACGTCCACCTTATAAAATTTTGTAAATGTGTGGACGGAACACCAGGTCGCCGCCTGGCAGAGCTGAGCTGCCGAGGCTCCTTGATGAAAAGCCCACGATGAACCCACAGCCCTTGTGGAGTGAGCTCGAATCTTGATCGGGCAAGGTTCGCCCTTAAGTCGGTAAGCCTCTAAAATGGCTGACCGAATCCAACGAGCTATAGAATCCTTGGAAGCTCGTTGCCCACGTCGACGACCTGCTGGAATCACAAACAGAGAATCCGACTTCCGAAAATTTTGAGTAATGGACAAATAGAACTTTAAAGCCCGCACCAAATCCAATGTGTGCAAGGCTCGTTCTTTCGCATTCCTTGGCTCTGGACAGAGCGAGGGCAATACAATATCCTGGTTAACATGAAACTGTGATACTACTTTAGGTAGAAAGTCGCCACGTGTGTGAAGCACTACGCGATCTGGGAGAAACTCCAGAAAAGGAGGCGAGCAAGAGAGAGCCGCCAACTCAGAAACCCTTCTCAAAGAAGTGACCGCCACTAAGAAGGCAACCTTCCAAGAAAGCAAAGAAAGGCTAACAGAGTCCATAGGCTCAAAAGGCCCATGTTGAAGAGCCTCCAAGACAAGATTGAGCCGCCAGGGAGACACAGGCACCTTCCGCGGCGGAAACTGACGGGTTACTCCGCGTAAAAAGGAACGTACTTCCCTATGCGAAGTGATAGCCTTCCGAAATAGCAAGGACAGAGCAGAAACTTGCCCTTTCAAAGTGCTAGCTGCCAAACCCCTGTCCAGCCCGTACTGCAAAAAGGCCAACAAATTGGGAATGGAAAAACTCCTCGGGTTCCTAGAAGAACCCGAACACCACGAAAAGAAGGCTTCCCAAGTCTTATGATAAATTCTAGTGGTAGCCGGACCTCTGGCAGCTCGCAGAGCGGCAATGACTTCGGCTGAAAAACCTTGACGGGTCAAGATTTCGGTCTCAAGAGCCACGCCGTCAAACGCAGAGACTTCAGGTCCGGGTGACGAACGGGCCCTTGGGTTAACAGGTCTGGGCGAAGAGGGAGTGGAAGTGGAGGCGCTGCCAGAAGCGACACCAGCGTTGAGAACCACATCCTCCTTGGCCAATCTGGGGCTATCAATATAGCCGGGACTCTCTCCAGTCTGATCCGACGCAAAACCAGAGGAAGTAAGGATATCGGCGGGAACACATAAATTAGCTCGAAATGGTCCCAAGGAGCCACCAGAGCATCCACCGCCACAGCCTTCGAGTCCTTGTACCTGGACATGAATGTCGGTAACTTGGCATTGACCCTGGATGCCATCACATCCACTTGGGGAGTCCCCCAACGGGAGCACAGCAGCGCAAAAATTTCCGGATGAAGACTCCATTCTCCGGGATCCATCTTTTCGCGACTCAGGAAGTCCGCTGTGATATTCTGAACTCCTGGAATGTGAATCGCAGAGATGGCTGGCACCCTGGCCTCGGCCCATACCAGGATTCGAGACACTTCCATCATGAGCCTGAAGCTCCTCGTTCCACCTTGATGGTTGATATACGCGACCGCCGTCGCGTTGTCTGTCTGCACTCGGACTGGTAGACCGCTTAAAGGGACCGTCCAGTGTTGGAGGCAAAGGAAAATTGCCCTCAATTCCAGGATGTTGATCGGCAAGACAGACTCTTCCAATGACCATACTCCCTGAATCCAGAGACCATTCCAGACGCCCCCCCAGCCCGTCAGGCTGGCATCGGTGGTTATGATCGACCACCTTGGAGGAAGGAAGGACTTCCCCAGGGATAACGCTTCCGGACGTAACCACCATTCTAGCGACTCTCTCACCCTGTGGGAGATGATGACACTGCAATCCAGTGAAAACCGTGATCGATCCCAACGGTTCAAGATGAGCATTTGGAGAGCCCTGGAATGAAATTGGGCAAACGGAATTGCTTCCATTGACGCCACCATCAAACCCAGAAGGCGCATACACCTTCGAAAGGACATTGCTGTCGCAGACTTCATACCCTGCACATGGTGAAGAAGACTCGCTTGCTTGTCTGAGGGCAGAGACACCACTGCTCGTACCGTGTCGAACTGCATTCCCAAAAACAGGATTGACTGCGACGGTTCCAGGGACGACTTCTCCCAATTGATCAGCCACCCGAAGTCCTCCAGGAGCTGAAGGGATAAATCGTGAGCCGTCACCGCCTCCTCCTTTGAGGATGCCACAATCAAAAGGTCGTCCAGATAGGGAAGAATCGTAATCCCCTGTCTTCGCAGAATCGCCATGAGAGGAGCCAGAATTTTTGTAAAAACTCTGGGTGCTGAGGCCAGACCGAATGGCAGGGCCACAAACTGGTAATGGTCCTGACCTATGGCAAAACGCAGGAAGCGTTGGTGGGCCCTTCCGATGGGGACATGCAAATAAGCGTCGCGAATGTCGATTGACACCAAAAAATCGTTCTGTGACAAGGCCGCCACAATGGAGCGAAGTGATTCCATGCGGAATTTTCGGGTGCGGACATGCCGATTCAATCTTTTGAGATCCAGAATGGGACGAAATTTGTCCTCCTTTTTGGGGACTACAAAGAGGTTGGAATAAAACCCTCTTCCCCGGTCCTCCGGTGGAACTGGTACCACCACACCCTTCTGTAGAAGGGAATCAACCTCCCGCAGTAGAGCGGCAATTAGCCCGGGTTCTGACGGAATGCGGATTGGCAAAAACTGTCTGGGGGTCGAGAAAGAAACTCTATGAAGTAGCCTGCCGACACGACCCGCGTCACCCAGGTGTCCGACACGCGGGAAGCCCAAGTCGGCTTGAATTGGAGCAGGCGACCTCCCACTCGAGAGCCCTCGAGTGAGACCCTGGCGTCAGTCCGCTTTAGCCGGCTTTTTTGGCGGGAAGCTCTGTTTCCAGGGAGTGCGAGATTTCTGAGCACTCTTTTTTCCTGAAAAAGAGGGACGACCCGATCCCCAAGAGGGCTGACCAAACCGTCCCCTGGACCGAAAGGACCGCCGACTACCACCGGCACTAGGCCTGCCAGACGCAGAAGCCACAGCTCTTCGTTGCGGTAAAGCCGTTTCTTTTGCCTTTGCTTTGGCAATCAGCTCCGTGAGGCCAGATCCAAATAGCTGACCACCTTTGTAAGCTAAAGAAAGCAAACCTTGCTTGGAAACCGCGTCTCCGGTCCACTGTCTAAGCCACAGAGCTCTCCTGACCGTGATCGCCGAGGATTGTGCCCTGGACAGCATGGAGGCAGTATCCAAACCTGTCACGCTGTATAGCAGATATATATATGTGATGTCAGTAATCTATATCAAAAGGGCAACATACTATATAACATGCGCATAGATATATGATAACATAGATTTACCTGACAGAATGTCCAGTGGGTCAAAACGGAATCCGTTATACGCTGTCTCCGGCTAGAGGGTGACCGGGGTCTAAGCTGACCCTAAACTGGGGTCCTAACTAATCCCTCAACCTGGAGGTACTGTTAAAGGTACAGAGGTCCAGGCCACCAGCGTAAACCCTGTCTCCTATCAATCCCTGCCAACTGTATTCTAGTCCTAAGAAGGACCCTGAATACCACCAAAGGAATGAACAGGTAACGGTTAATGAACAGAAAGACATACAAGAAAGACAAGAAATAAAGTAAATAAAGTCTTACATACAACACTCACACACAGTAGGAACACCTAAGGTCTCAGAGATAAACTATAAGCTATAAGAGTAAAAACAACTAAGGAGCTCTTAGCTTAAGTATTCTCAGAACCGCTCCAGTCTGCTAGACTACATGAATGCTTTCACCGGCGTCTAACACCCAGACTGGCAGGAATATAAAGGAAACTAATTAGAACATAATCAAAAGCAGCCGGGCGAGGCTGGACCTAGTCTTAGCAAAGAGCTAGGTAAAATTAACTCTCTCATTACCAAACACAAAGAAACAGCAGCTCAGCTGTGAGAAGTCAGAATGTGCAATCGCGACGATCTTCGTGGCGATGCACCCATGACAAAACCTGCATCACTGCCATATCGTGCTGCATCCTCCAATGCCTTGAAAAGCTCCTCTACCTCGGATAGTGGGGATCCATCTTGCCACGCCGTCTGTAGACGGTCTAACCAGCTCAAGGAGGCTTTACAAGCACACATGGATCCTAGCACAGCTCTGAATCCATGACCCGCGGCCTCGTAGATGGATTTCGCCGCCATCTCCGTTTTTCTGTCCAGCGGATCCTGCAGACTCGCCTTACCTTTAACAGGAAGTAATGAGGATTTGCTAAGCTGGGATAAAGGGACATCCACTTCAGGAGAAGGAATCCAATTAGCAATCAACTTCTCCACTGCCTCATTAAGCTCATTCAGAGATGGTAAGGCTGATCGCGACCTATGCGGCTCCTGAAACATCCGGGCCGACTTACCAGGACGTCTAGTTACCTCCTCCGGTAACTGTAACGCCTCCCTCATGGCTCCAATAAAAGCCTCTGTACGGCTCAAAAGAGAGGCAGATTGTCCCTGCAGATCCTCCTTATCCGAATCGGATATCTCACCATCTGAGCTTGGAGGGGAACCCTCCATATCAGAAATCTCTGAGTCGCTATGCGAGAAAGATGGCACCGGCCTGTGTCGCTTCCTGCCATGAGGGGATCTAGCTGACACCCAATAACCTAGAAGGTCAGACAGGCCATCAATAGAACGAGCGAGGGCATCCATTTTGGCGTCACTATAGCCTCCGACCGCTGCGCTTGACGCCGTCGAGGTCTGCGTGTCAGATACGCGAGGCTGATCCTGTAGCGGATCTGGGAGACGGTCCGCTCCTGGACCCTGATCCGACATGCCCTCACACAGTATATGGCAGGTAAAAACCTGTCAGCACCAGAACAGTGTGGTTTTCAAAGGCAAAATGAACGCTGAAGGGTTAAGCTTCTTAAATAGAGAGCTACCCCAGCTTTTGTCTCCCAATAAAGGGTTAACCACCAAAGAAGGGGTTAATGTTGCAGACTCTCCACAACCCTTATTTAATGAAAAAGGTGTGCGAGCCGCAGGTGCCTCTTATGAGGTAACAGATGCAGGACAGTGTTCAAAAATATGCCACATTAAACAAGAACGCCAAAGAGATCGCTAACATATTGCGCTGAATTGTATATCGCAATACCAAAGTCGCTAAAAAGATCGCTAACCACTTATGCGTCGTCAATGAGATCGCCCACCGTGGAAGCTACTAGCGACATAAAAAGAAACGATCACCAAAGAAAAATTACCGCAAAACTATGCGTCGCCATTGTGATCGCAGCGGGAGCGTTCTGTGTGACAATACCTTGTCCTGCGCTGAGGGGGTCAAGCTTCTGCCTTGACAGGTAGAGGCGACTCACCCAGCTGGCCGTGGTGTAGTGTCTCCTTTCGGTCGGTCGGGGAGAGCGGAGAGTGAGGAGCCCGAGGAGGCCGTCAGTAATGGCCGCCGCGCTAGAGGAGATCTAAACCGGAAGAAAAAAGGCAGGATAAGGCGCGCGCTCAGAGCGCTTCCTGCCTATGAAAAAATGGGAGAGCGCGAAGCCACGCCCCCCGCCGGTTTCAAAAAAAGCGCGCGACTCACTCCGCTCTCCGCTCCCATGTCCTGCAGGCATCCACCTGCGGACAAAAGTACACAATCACCACACTGAATACATGTAGCAGCGGCTGCCGCAGCGGCCGCTGAAGCACTCAAATGTGGAGTACTCACCCAGCTGAGCGCCCCCGGTGACCCCTCAGAGATTTGTGGCGCTGTGCCCGTAGCTTCCCCCCAGGGCGGGGAACGCAGTGACCCCAGAAGCGCGGTTTGCGTCCCCGCCAGGGAAGCAATCCTCATCCCTCAGGGCCGGCAGGGTTCTGCAGGGACCACCTTATAGGGTAATACAGATCCGCCATGGGAGAGGTGGGAGTCCAGCAGCGCTGAGACCCCTGAGACTTCTAGACCATTGGCGGTCCAAGTCTCTGTCCGATTAAAATAAAAAAATCTTCTGAGGAGCTGCTTCCAGCAGTGACTATCCTCTGTGAACCTCAAATTTTAGACTGGAGAGCTGGAGTAGGAGGAGCCCTATATAGCTGGAGGGGCCGGTCAACACTTTTTTAATCTGAGGTGTGTTATCCTATGTGGGCTCCGCCTACCCACTAGTAATGACTGTGTCTCCCTTCCTTCATCTGCAGCTGAAAAAATATAAATTGGGTATCACTATAATCGTACTGACCCAAAAAATAAAGCTGCCTTACCAATTTTGCCACACGAGGAATGGTATGGTATAAAAAAATAAAAAAATAAACAATTCCTGAATTGCTGGTTTTTGTTCATTCTGTCTCCCAAAAATCAGAATAGAAAGCGATCAAAGAATGTCATGTGCCTGAAAATGGTACCAATAAAAATGTCAACTTGTCTCGCAAACAACAAGCCCTCACAGACGAAATATGGAAAAATTATAGCTGTCTAAATATTGTGATGCAAAGTTTTCGCAATAAAAAGCGTATTTTAGTGTGTGACAGCAGCCAAACATACAATCCCGATATAAATCTGGTATCGCTGTAATCACACCGATCCGAAGAATAAAGTCGCCTAATCACTTATATTGCACGAGGAACGGCGTAAAAAATAAATAAAACCAATTCATAACATGCTGTTGATTTTTTCATTCTGCCTCCCAAAGATTGCATTAAGGCTTGGTTCACATTTATCATGTGCTCTACGCTGAGCGCTTACATCAGGGTTTCCGTGTAAATCTCTGAAATACGTAATTCAGACAGAACCCTTGGCGGAAGATTCCCTTTAATAAGGCAGATGGAGGCACTGTGGATGCCGTCTGACATGTGATATGGCGATGTCCGTCTTTTTAGGATTCCATAGAAGTGCCGTCTGCCAGTTTTGTGCACTTCTGAAAAGGATGACAGAGCTGAACAGAGGCCAGACGGAGTCCAAAGTAACTGTGCTGCCTCATTATAGTGAATGGATCCCTCGTCCCTCGGGGTTTCATCTGTCATGTCACTCAGAGATTTAGATGGAAACTACAAAGTGGTCAGCATAGAGCGCCGGATAAATGTGATCCCACACGTTATGTAAAATGTTCCCAATAAAAGCTTCAACTCAATCCACAAAAAAAGCAAGTCCCCACTCAGGACCGTCATCTGTTAACGGAAATATTGAGGGCTTCCACGTTACTGGTAGCACAAAGACTCTGGAAACGCTAAATGGCTCCTCACTCCCCAAAAGAAATTAAGCAAATTCTCCACTCCCAAATCCAAATGCCCCCTCTCCCTTCTGAGCCCCAGTGTGCCTAAACCACATTTAACACCCTCATGTTTGGCATTTCTGTAGTGATGAGAGCCCATTTAATTTACAGGTGCGTGTCTCCAGAAGCATGAGCCGGGCATAATGTATTGGTGACTGCAACGTACTGGTCACTTCAGCGTATTGGTCACTACAACGGCAGTTTGCAATTTTCACTCAGCAACATCCACTACTGCTTGTTTCTGAAAAACAGCCATGGATTCAAAATCGTAACTAGTACTACAGCTGTAGATAAATTCCTAAAGGGGTATAATTTCCAAAATGTTGTCACTTGAGGTGGGATTCTGCTTTTCTAGCACTTAGGAGCTCTTTATATGGAAACTAGTCTAGGAAAATCTGCGCTCCAGGAGGCAAATCCAACAGTACTGTGCATCAACATATGGGGTATTTCTACATTCAGCAGAAATTGTGGGACAAATTTTGGTGCCATTTTTACCCATTTCCCAGTATGAAAATGTAAAACTTGGGCTAACACACAATCTTGGTGGTAAAAATGTAAATTATTTTTTCTTCACTACCCAATGGTATAAAAGTCTGTGATACACCTATGGTGTCAGTATAATCAGTGCACTTCTAGATGAATTCATTGAGAGGTTTAGTTTTTAAAATGGGGTCACTTATGGAGGGTTCTGTGTTGTGAATGTGTTGGAGACGACTTCGGAGCTGAGGCTCCCTCCGGTGGTTGCTGAGGGTATTGAAATAATTGCTGAATGGTTGTCAGCTGGGGATGACTGGCCTGATATAAGTGAGCTGACCTCCAATGAGCCTCGCCGGTAATCAATTGTTACTTCCAGGTCTTGGTTGGAATTCAGCTTGCTTTCCTGCTATCATTCAGATAAGTGACTTTCTGTTTTTTTTTCTCTTGTTGGATATTCCTTGCTTTTTTGCTGCCGTGCATTGGACTTCAGCCGGGTCCCCTTTGGAGGCTTGCGCTGCCCTCTGTTCTCATTTGGTATTTGCACTTGTGCTCTGTTCCTGTGATTTTTTTATTGCTGAGTAGCTTTGTGTCACACCAGAGATCTGATATAGGTGGTCGAGATCGTGTGATCTCAGAGTTTTTTGTAATCAGAAGTGTTGGTATTTTTGCCAGGGTTTTTTGGGTTGCAGACTGAATTTCTCTCCTGTACTTTACTATCTAGACAGATTTGGGCCCCAGCATTTGCTCATTCTATTTTCTGTCTGTGTTCGTATTTTCCTCTTGTCTAACCGCCATTACATGTTTGGGGGCTTCCTATTTCTTTGGGGGTTCTGCTCCGGGGCAGTTAGCTTTCATCTTTCTGTCTTTAGGCGTAGCTAACTCTCCGGCTGTGCCGAGGCGTCTAGGATCACCGTAGGATACGCTCCACGGCTACTTCTAGTTGTGCGGTTAGTTTAGGGATCTGCAACCCAGTAAATTCCAGCCTCTCTGGTGTCTGGCTGCTTTGGCGGTTTTTTGCTCTTGTCCTCCTCAGCTACCGAAACATAACAGTTCTGGCACTTCAGGGGCTCTGCCAATGTAACATTGCACCCTCAAACAAGTGCAGTAAATTCTGCACTGTAATATGGCGCTACTTCCCTTCTGAGCTTTGCACTATGCCTCAAAAGTAGTTTTTGACCACATATGGGCTATTGGTGAACTCAAAAGAAATTACACAACAAATTTTGGGGTCCATTTGCTCCTGTTACCCTTGTGAAAATACAAAATTTGTAACTAAAAAAGATTTTTGTGGGAAAAAATTAGATTTTTTTTATTTTCACAGCTTAACATTATAAACTTCTGTGACACACCTGTGGGTTCAAGGTGCTCAATACACATCTACATAAGTTTGCAAAGGGGTCTAGTTTCCAAAAAGGTGTCACTTGTGGGGGGTTTCCACTGTTTAGGAACACCAGGGGCTCTTCAAACGCAACATGGCATCCGCTAATTATTCCAGCAAATTTTACATTCAAAAAGTCAAATGGCGCTCGTTCCCTTCCAAGCCTTGCCGTGCGCCCAGTTGTTTTCCTCCACATATTGGGTATCGGTGTACTCAGGAGAAATTGGACAACAAACTGTATGAGCAATTTCTCCTGTTACCATTATGAAAATGCAAAATTTGGACTAAAAAAGATTTATCTGTAAAAAATGTGATTTTTTTTATTTTCACAGCTCAACTTCTGTGAAGCACTTGTGGGTTCAAGGTAATCAATTTACATCTAGATAAGTTCCCTAAGAGGCCTAGTTTTCAAAATGGAGTAACTCGTTGGGTGTTTCCGCTGTTTAGTCACATCAGGGGTTCTCCAAACATGACATGGCATCTGTTAATTATGCCAACAAATTTTACATTCAAAAAGTAAAATGCTGTGTGCCCAAACAGTGGTTTTACCCCACATATGGGGCATCAGCATGCTCAAGAGAAATTGCACAACAAATTGTATGGTCCATTTTATCCTGTTAACCTTGCGAAAGTAAAAATAAAAATAGGTCTAAAGGAAATTTTTTTTGAAAGAAAAGTAAATGTTTAATTTTTCCTTCAACATTTCATTCATTCCTGTGAAGCACCTGAAGGGTTAATAAACTTCTTGAATGTGGTTTTAAGCACCTTGAGGGGTGCAGTTTTTAGAATGGTGTCACTTTTGGATATTGTCTGTCATATAAGCCCCTCAAAGTCACTTTAAATGTGAGGTGGTCCCTAAAAAAATGGTTTTGCAAATTTTGCTGTAAAAATGAGAAATCGCTGGTCAACTTTTCACCCATATAACTTCCTAACAAATATAATTATGTTTCAAAAATTGTGCTGATGTAAAGTAGACATATGGGAAATGTTATTTATTAACTATTTTGTGTGACATAATTCTCTGATTTAAGAGCATAAAAATTAAAAGTTTGAAAATTGTGAAATTTTAAAATTTTCCCCAAATTTCCAATTTCTTCACAAATAAACGCAAGTCATATCAAAGAAATTTCACCACTATCATGAAGTACAATAAGTCACGAGAAAACAGTGGGATCTATTGAAGCGTTCAAGAGTTGTGACCTCATAAAGTGACAGTGGTCAGAATTGTAAAAATTGGCCTGGTGAGGAAGGGGAAAACAGGCTTCGGGGTGAATGGGTTAACAACACAGATCTACAAGGGTAAAATTGTTTGAAAAGTATGATGTGATTTTTATATACTTTTGATTGCTGAACTCAGTAAAAATATCAAAATAATTCCATCACATACAGTTTTACCAAACACTGACTCTATCGGATTTTTCTTGCACAATACTTTAACCCCTTTACATGACCTTTGGTGGATGAATTTGGTGTAATTAGATTGGTTAGATATTAATGGAAGCTGTGCTGCGATTTGTTGCTGTGGGCAGAGAAGATTTTCTTAACCCAGCTTCCAAACAGTGTGGTGGCAGGGGCGGAACTATCGTGGAAGCAGGGGAAGCAGCTGCCACAGGGCCAGGGCTAGAAGGGGGCCCGTCCCTGCTGCAGCTGCTTCACCTACCACCACGGTAGTTCCGGGGCCCGCCGCCACCTCCGGCGCCGCTATGCAGGGCCGCCATCAGGGCATTATTAGCGTAGCTACCGGGGGGGCAGAGGGGGCCCACCCGGAGCTACGCTACTGTAACTGTATCGCATGCACAGCACGCCGACAGTTACTTTCTGCAGCAGAGCAGGGAGAATCAATCTCCCTGCTCTGCTGCCCGGCCGCTATGGGGCCTGAGCAGGCGTGGGGGGCCCGGTGCCAGCAGAGGGCCCCCCGCCCGTCATCGGAGGGTCAGCTGTATCGGCATCCAGCCGATACAGCTGACCGCATTGAGAGAGAAGGAGTGAGCGCTCCTCCTCTCCCATAATCCCCCTCTCAGCGTCTGACAGCGGGCACGATGACGTCACTGCCCGGTGCCGGCAGTCAGACGCTGAGAGGGAGAGCAGCGAGCAGCGCAGGAGCCGGGAGCAAGAGAGGTGAGTACAGGATTTATTATTTTTGTTAAGGGGGTGCATTATAAGTAAGGCTGCATATGGGGGAGTGCATTATAAGTACGGCTGCATATGGGGGGTGCATTATAAGTAAGGCTGCATATGCGGGAGTGCATTATAAGTACGGCTGCATATGGAGTACATTATAAGTACGGCTGCATATGGGGGGTGCATTATAAGTAAGGCTGCATATGGGGGAGTGCATTATAAGTACGGCTGCATATGGGGGAGTTCATTATAAGTACGGCTGCATATGGGGGGTGCATTATAAGTAAGGCTGCATATGCGGGAGTGCATTATAAGTACGGCTGCATATAGGGGAGTGCATTATAAGTACGGCTGCATATGGGGGGGTGCATTATAAGTAAGGCTGCATATGGGGGAGTGCATTATAAGTACGGCTGCATATGGGGAGTGCATTATAAGTACGGCTGCATATGGGGGAGTGCATTATAAGTACGGCTGCATATGGAAGTGCATTATAAGTACGGCTGCATATGGAGTACATTATAAGTACGGCTGCATATGGGGGAGTGCATTATAAGTACGGCTGCATATGGGGGAGTGCATTATAAGTACGGCTGCATATGGGGGAGTGCATTATAAGTACGGCTGCATATGGGGGAGTGCATTATAAGTAAGGCTGCATATGGGGGTGCATTATAAATAAGACTGCATATGGGGTACATTATAAGTAAGGCTGCATATGGAGTACATTATAAATAAGACTGCCTATGGGGTGCATTATAAATAAGAATGCATATGGGGTACATTTCAAGTAAGGCTGCATATGGGGTGCATTATAAGTAAGGCTGCATATGGGGTGCATTATAAGTAAGGCTGCATATGGGGTGCATTATAAGTAAGGCTGCCTATGGGGTACATTATAAATAAGACTGCCTATTGGGTGCATTATAAATAAGGCTGCCTATGGGGTGCATTATAAATAAGACTGCATATGGGGTGCATTATAAATAAGACTGCCTATGGGGAGTGCATTACAATTAGAGGCTGTCTGTTGGGTGCATTATAATACAGAGGCTGCCTATAGGGGTGCATTACAATACATAGGCTGTCTGTGGGGGTACATTATACTATATTGAGGACTATCTGGTGTATTATGCTATATGGAGGCTATCTAGGGGGCCATCATACAGTGTGGGGATTATAGTGGCGGGGCCATCATACAGTGTTGGAGTCATTAAATAGTTTGGGGATATTAAGGGGTCAGTATATATCCAGTGAGGGGGTATCATACTGTGTATAGGGGAGCTTATTGTTATAGGGGAACTCTGGTTACTGTGACTGTCAAAGGGGCACACACAGGGCATTATTACATTCTAGGGGACAACATGTGGGCACTGTTTTCTAGGGCCCATGCACCCGGCATTACTATATTATAGAGGGTGCTTTAGAATTTAGAGGTCACACAGAACCACACAGTAGGTGCAGTAATAGGGACACATAGGGAAGCAGCGGTTCAGTATTGGGGTACCAGGTGTAGTAATAGGGGCACATACTGCAGCAGCGGCTCAGTATTGGAGTATCAGGTGTAGTAATAGGGACACATACGACAGCAGCGGCTCAGTATTGGAGTATCAGGTGTAGTAATAGGGACACATACGACAGCAGCGGCTCAGTATTGGGGTATCAGGTGCAGTAATAGGGACACATATGACAGCAGCAGCTCAGTATTGGGGTATCAGGTGCAGTAATAATGACACATATGACAGCAGCGGCTCAGTATTGGGGTATCAGGTGCAGTAATAGGGACACATACGGCAGCAGCGGCTCAGTATTGGGGTATCAGGTGCAGTAATAGGGACACATATGACAGCAGCAGCTCAGTATTGGGGTATCAGCAGGATGAGGAGTTTGTGCAGGTTGAGAATAGTCCAATTGGTGACGGTGACGGTGCTGACAATATGAGAAGTGAAACGTGTCTTTGTTGTATTCTCTGTAGTCGAGTCCTGGCTGGAGGAGTCGTCATGTCGGTCTGGGCCAGATGGAAAAGACATGAAAAGTGAACGATTCCATCAGAAAGAACGTCCGCGGTAAGTCATTATCTGTAACTCTGCTATGATCTATTATATGTTCTGTAGGACTGGTGTTATTTACCACTGACCATATGGCGGTGATATCAATATTGGTCTTTTTATATATAGATTAATTTTGGCAACAGCGCGGTCATTTGCTGAGGTTCTCTGGTTAGGGGCCCACTCAGATGTTTCGCCCCCCCTAAACCGAAACCCTAGCTACGCTTCTGATTATTACCCTTACTGGTGTAAGGGGCACGGGAGCTGGAGGGGCCCGCAGTGAGCGGTGTGTGTGGAGAGAGCAGGAGTCACTGTGACAGACAGCTGGGAGAGGCAGCCAGTGCTGAGCAACAGGAGGGCGGGACTTTCCAGCATCCAATCCCTGCTAAGCGCGGGCTTAGTGCAGTACAGTATTCTCCCCTGTCACACAGTCAGGAGTGAGTCACTGAGCAGCAGGAGCAGCGCAGCCCTCAGCCCCAAACCCCCGGTGAGTGTCTGAGCCTGTTTTAATAGACGGTGTCCGGCCAGGCTCCAGTCCAGTCCCTACAGCCGACGCCTCCTCAGTGAGCCGGCTACTGTGCTCAGTGACAGCGTCAGTCATACTATCAGCACAGCAGCCGGCTCACCAAGGACGCTGCTATGTCCTGAGCCTGACCCCTGTCTGTATCAGCTATAGCTCATGAAAAGAGCAGAGCTGAGTGCCCCCCCAGATCTGAGTGCCCACCCCCAGACCTGAGTGCCCCCCTAGACCTGAGTGCCCCCCCAGACCCGAGTGCCCCCCAGACCCAAGTGCCCCCCAGACCCGAGTGCCCCTCCATACCTGAGTGCCCCTTCCCCCCTTCACCTCCTGCAAAGAAGCATAGACTGCTGAGCCCAACCAGCCCCCTGACAGGACACAGCCCCCTCTCAAGATTCCCTGCATTTACTCTCTCTCAGGGGCAGTGAGTCGCACTTAGTACCGGGGCAATGGGGTACTCGGAGCCGAGCCCATGGGAATCTATGGGAGTTGTCACTGGTAGTGGTGGCTCGGTCCGTGGCCCTGGGCGCTCATCCAATGGGGAATATTTACAGGGGATATTTAGGATAGGTAGTTCGTGACGCCACCTGTGGTATCTGGTTAATTGAACCAGCGCTGCTATAAGGACTTTCACAGGGGATGTTATGGGGGCAGCTGGGTGGTAGTCTCCCACAGGTGAGACGGGTCCCTGGAAGTCTATGGTGATGATGATGCAGGGTATATATAATAATTCAGTCACACACGAAATAGCTTCTTTTCATACCTTTTACTGGTAGATGGTTCACGTAGATCCCGGGGAGCTGGTCGGGGTGGAGAATGCACATTCGGGTAACCGCTGAGCAGGTTAGAGGCCTCCTTTACTTCGAATGTAGGTGAGTCCAACTTGCCTGAAGCGAAGTTAACTCTGAATCTCCAGCTTTCTCAATAGCTGTACTGCCCGGCCAACGTTGTGGTGGAAACTTCTAAGTGGTGAAAACTAAGTCTATATTTGCTGATCAGGCTAGACTCCTGTTTTCCCTGTCTCCGGTTACGTATTGACACTTAGGGCTGCTCTCTGCGACCTGTAGTCCAGATGCCTCCGGTGTTCTTGTTACTAAGCTTGAAACTGTAGCAACGCTTCGGACCCCGGTGTCCGGCAATTTAGTGCAGGCAATCCAATACCTGTAGCACTTCTCTAACTTCTCCACTGCGCCCTTCGCCCTGCTTCTGCTCTTTGCATAAGCACTTGCAGCTTTCGATGGAAATAGTCAGCTTTCTCCCGAGCTCGCTGAGCAGCTCTCAGTTTCCTCCTTGCTTCAGCTTCTACTGAGGTACTGATTAAGGGTAGCTCTGACTAGGCTAGGATGATGCACTTCACCCGTACTAGCCTCCACTTCTTTGTCAGGTGAGCTACGCTAGCTCTGCGAGGATTCAGTCCTCTCTCCTCTCCAAGTCCAGACTGAACTGGCACTGAACTGCACTGTCTGAAGACAGGAAACTAACTGGTCTGCACTGTCCTGAGACAGGAAGCTTGACTGAGCTCTGCTACGTGTCACCACATCCTATACCCCTAGTGGGTGTGTCTGAAATTGTAAGTGAAGTGCATGAATAGCAAGCTTTTGTGGTTACCTTCCTGTGCATTCTCCTGGATTTTATGTGTGTGCCTGCGTAGCTGGGCTACACATCCCCCCTTTGGTAAAACACAGCACTCCCGGGCTGTAAAAGACAAAAAGAACATTTTGTTTTGCATTAACAACATCATTATAACTCTTCCCATCCGGGAGGTACGAATTCTTGAACGTTACTATTTGTACAATAGGAAAATACAAAAGTATTAAAATATCAAGATATCAAACGTGTTCATATATACAAGATACTTGTGGAGGACCCGCACCAAAAACCTCCCACGTGGGTCCTGGGTGGGCTGCAGGACTTCTGACTGCAGACCTCACTCTAGGCCACACCATACGGGTTTTTCTTCAGAGGTTGATAGTAATGGTTTCATGTCAAACCAAGATAATGCACCGAAGCGCAACTATTTACAAGACAAGTTCTTGGGCTGGCACAGTCCACAGCCACGCAGTCCATGCATGGAAAAGACACATTTCAAGACATATGAATAGAAATCACATTAATAACTTTTTCAAACTTTATACATTTTGTCAGTGACAATAAACCCTGTCTGGGTCTTGCTAACTAGTTTACTAGGACTACTCCTGATAGCGAATAGGTAGTTTACCTTTAGTGATACGTTCTGACCTACGTGGGGTAGCGTCAGGTATGGCAGTCTCTAACCTTTCTGTTCTGCGTAACGGCAAACTATAGACACGACTCCACCTCTCTAGGGACCTGGCAAGCATGCTAGTGACTGGAGGAGGCGGTACTGCTTCACCAGCTTCACCAGAGGACTCCACTTCTTGAGGTGCTGCTTCTTGCGGGTCCGCTGCTTGGGGTTCTGATGGTTGAGGGTCTGCCGGAACAGGTTCTTCTGGAACTGGCTCAACTGGCACAATTGGTATGACCGGTTGTAGAGACTCCTCTTGCGGTTGATAAAACTGCAGCACAGGAATAATTACAGCGTCTCCCAATCTGGGCCAATCCGCAGGTAAATCCCCAAATCCGTGTGTATGACCGCTTCAGCACTCTCTTCTTGATGGACAACAGGGTTTTCTTCACGGAGCTTTAATGGGCAAGGACACAACTTTAAATGATCTCTGGACACCGTTGCCATCGTTTTTCCTCCATCCTTACTAATGGTACAGACCTTTCTGTTATCAAAATTGGAATTTTGCACGACGTATGGCTCCTGTTCCCACTGATCATCCAACTTGTGTGTTCTTCTTTTCCTTTTGAGCACCATTTCTCCAGGCATTAAAGGCTTAGCGGGGGCATTTTTGTTATAGTTCTTCTCTTGTTTTTCTCTTACTTTGTTGAGACTGTCTTCTACGCAGGCTTGTACTCTCTTGTACTGTTCCTGTCGAGTTGTGTCCCAATCTTCAGCACTGTCATCAGCCTCTGGTTCTACCACTCCCAGCTCCAAATCCATTGGCAGTCTTCCAGGTCTTGCTCTCATAAGGTAAGCTGGAGTGCAGTTAGTGGAACTTACTGGGATGTGGTTGTACAAGTCAACCAGGTCGGGTAACAAGTCTGGCCACCGATTCCTTTCTTCCAGGGGTAAAGTTTTCAGTAAATCCATGACAATGTGATTCATCTTTTCACAAAGGCCGTTGGTCTGAGGGTGGTATGGTGTTGTTCTGATCTTTTTGCATCCATACAGTTGACAGAATTCCTGAAACAGTTCAGCTTCAAATGCAGGACCTCGATCAGTCAGCACCTGCTCCGGATATCCGTGTGGTCTGCAGAAACTTGCTTGGAAGGTTCTTGCTGCTGTCTCTGCTGTCATATCTTTGACAGGGGCGACCACCAGAAACCTGGAATAGTGATCCACCATGGTCAGGGCATATGAGTATCCTGACCTGCTTGGGGACAATTGACGTGATCCAATGCCACAATCTCCAAGGGACGAGTCGTCCGGATAGGCTGCAGGGGTGCTCTCTGACTATGATAGTCTTTTCGTCTGAGGCCACAGGGCCACAGTTCCGGCACCACTTCTCGATGGAGCTGCGCATCCCTACCCAGTAGAACCGACACCTCAACAGGGTCTCCAGCTTTTTCCAGCCAAAGTGTCCTGCTTGATCGTGGTAAGCTTCCAACACCATTTGGATGTCTGCTTTGGGGACCACTATCTGCCAAACCATTTCATGGGTCCTTGGGTCGACGTATCTCCTGCACAACTTCTCTCGGTATATGAACAACCGGCTTCTTTCATTCCACAGGAGCTTTGCTGGCATGGATGCATCTTTCTCCAAGGAGGAACCTTCCTGTTTTATCAGCTCCTTAACACGGCTGACCACGGGATCGCTGTCCTGAGTCTCTTTCCAGCTGTGATGAGGTAAAGGGTTCAACATCTCACCACACCGCTTCTGTAGACTCGTTGCTCTTGGACCATCCCATTTCGGTGGAACGCAGGTAACTCGATTTCTTCTAGATCGTCTGATTCTTCCTCCGTGTCGGATTCATGCGGCATTCGGGACAAGGCGTCCGCGTTAGCATTTTTACGGCCCGCTCTGTACTTGATGGTAAACTGATAATTTGACAACCGAGCCATCCAACGTTGCTCCATGGCTCCCAGCTTGGCTGTTTCAAGGTGCGTCAAGGGGTTATTGTCTGTAAACGCAGTGAACCTGTTGGAGGCAAGGTAATGTTTAAATCTTTCGGTAATGGCCCAGACCAGCGCCAGGAACTCCAGTTTGAAGCTGCTATAGTTTTCCGGATTCCTCTCAGTTGGCCTGAGTTTTCTGCTGGCATACGCGATGACTTTTTCTTGGCCGTTCTGCTTCTGACTGAGGACCGCTCCTAATCCTTCGTTACTGGCATCTGTGTATAGCAGGAACGGTTGGCTGTAATCTGGGTAGGCTAAGATTTCATCGCCGGTAAGGATCTCTTTCATCTCTTTGAATGCCTCAGCTTGTTCTTTTCCCCAATTAAATGGAAGGTTTCTGCTCTTAAGAGGTTGTCCTACCAGGAGGTCCTGTAAAGGCGCCGCCTTCTTAGTGTAATCTTTGACGAACCTCCTGTAGTAACCTGTTAATCCCAGGAACTGACGCACCTCCTTTAAGTTCTTCGGCTCTGGCCATTTCTGAATAGCTGTGACCTTCTCGGGGTCCGGCGCTACTCCTTCGGAACTGACAATGTGTCCCAAGTACTGTACCTTCCGTTTGAGCAGGTGGCATTTAGAGGGCTTTAGTTTCATCCCAAACTTGGACAATGACTCAAATACCTCCGCCAGGTGCTTCAGATGATCTTCATATGTCTTAGAGTACACAATTACGTCGTCCAAGTACAGCAGCACAGTTTCGAAGTTGAGATGTCCTAGACAGCTCTCCATCACCCTCTGGAATGTTCCTGGGGCACTGCTGAGACCAAACGGCATCCTGTCGAACTCGCAGAGTCCCATTGGGGTGGTGAAAGCAGTTTTCTCCCGGTCCTCCTCAGCCACTTGCCAGTACCCACTAGTAAGGTCGAGGGTAGAAAAGTAGTTAGCCGTTTTCAGAGCAGCTAAGGATTCCTCTATACGTGGTAATGGGTATGCATCTTTATGTGTTATACGATTTACTTGCCTATAATCTACACACATTCGCATGCTACCATCCTTTTTCTTCACTAGAACCAGAGGTGCTGCCCAGGGGCTACAACTATCCCTTATCACCCCGGCTTTCTTCATGTCATGCAGCATTTCCTTAGCTTTCTGATAGTGGGCTGGAGGTATAGGCCTGTACCGCTCTTTGATGGGAGGATGACTGCCTGTAGGGATATGATGCTGTACTCCCTTAATGGTCCCAAAATCAAGTGGGTGCTTGCTAAATACTTGTGCGTACTCTTGTACCACCCGTAGTACCCCCTGTTTCTGGTGGACGGAAATGGTGTCTGTCCCTATATGAAGCTGCTGACACCAGTCCGCTACCGGGGTTGCCGGATCATTATCCTCCGCTGGTTGGCGGGAGGCTAAGGACTCGGTTGTGAGGATAGAATTGTTATCTACGGCATGTAATTTAGCAACTGTAGCATAACGTGGCAAATTTACTTCATCGTCCCCCCAGTTGAGAAGTCGTACTGGTACTCTCCCATTTACTACTTCCACTACCCCTCTAGCAATCATGAGTGTAGGTCTGTGTTCTGAGCGATGGGGTTCTACTACTGCTTGGTAGTTCTGTCCCCTCAGACCTATGGCTGCTCTACACCATATTAACATTTCACTCATTTGGGCTATTACAATGGGGTTCGAGTCTGTGACCCGTACATTACCGATTTCACCATCTGTAAGCTTCGCTTGCTGCTGGCACATCAGGGCCCGGATCTCCCTCTGGATCACTCCCTTCTGCTTTGGCTTGGCAACTTCAGCGAGCTGTTGGAGCAAAAACACAACTTCTCCCAGACAGTTACTGATAACGTTAGTACCTAGTATCACATTTAAGGCATTCTCCTCATTTACAATCTTTACCACTAAAAGTCCCTGATCCTTCAGCTCCACCCTGCCCACTTTTACGTCCACGTTTTTGGCTCCAATTACTTCAACAGGGAGACCATTGGTGGCGTACACTGTCAAGTCAGGGTTTGGGGGCTGGAGACTGTCCATGGACCAAAATTTATTGTAAAGGACATCAGGTATGATGGTCACCTGAGATCCAGTGTCCAGCAGTGCAGGGATTGCAATCCCGTCCAGAATCATGGACAGGTAGGGCCGTCCACCCACGAACCTGCGATTCCAGTCTAAGGGGCCTGATGAGTCTACTCCTGGGTGTTGGCCCTCTGACCCAGGATCGGCTCGTTTAAAGGACATTGCTGAGCCATATGACCTTTTTGGTTGCAGCGGTAGCAGACGATCTCCCGGCGAGGATGGTGTTGCTCCGGAGTCGCTCCTGGGGGTGGCGTGGTCCTCCTCCGGTGTGGCGACGTCCTCCATTTCCTCCGGTTCACCCAAGGGACATCCTCCGGACAGTCGGCTAGTAGGATCTTCCCTCCTTCCTCTTTCCGCAGTTGCAGGGCCTCCATTACAGTGGCCAAGTTCTTAGTCAGCTGGCGCACTTCTGAGCGCAGACATTCCAACTCACTAGGGGGCGCCACCTGCATTGTAGCTTCTGCCACCTGCGGGGAAAAGGTGGGTACTGCCGGCTTTAGAATGGCTTCACCCGGGTGATACTGATTTGCCACCTCAGGCTTTTCCAGGGGTCGCAGTCCCTTTATCGCCATGTCCTTTAGAGCATCAAAAGTGGCATCTGGATGATCCAAGGACCACCAGTTTACAGTCCTCCTTTCCTCTGGAGACCTCAGTCCCCGCACGAATTGCTCTTTTAACATTTGGCTCTCATCAATGGGACTTGTGGGGTTAGCCTGTTTAAGAGCTCGCAGGGCCCCCTGTAGTCGGCAGGCGTAGTCCCTAATACTGTCACCCGGCAGTTGGCGATGCGGATTGCAATGCAGTTTGTGATGCAGTTTGCGATGCGGATTGCAATGCAGATTGTGATGCAGTTTGCGATACAGATTGCAATGCAGATTGTGATGCAGTTTGCGATGCGGATTGCAATGCAGATTGTGATGCAGTTTGCGATGCGGTTTGCGATGCAGATTGCGATGCAGTTTGGGGTGCAGGTTGGGGGCGTGTCCAAGCAACTGCGCGTTATTTTAGGTACGCCCCCCTTCTTCACCAGCGCCTGAGGGCGCGAACATGGCGGTAAAATGGCGGAATTTGGCGCCAAACACAGCAAACAGTCTTTTTCACCAAACAGTTCAACATAGGCACACAGGACTCACAATTGCAAGTTTCGCATCCTGTTCGTGACGCCAAAGATTGAGTCGCACTTAGTACCGGGGCAATGGGGTACTCGGAGCCGAGCCCATGGGAACCTATGGGAGTTGTCACTGGTAGCGGTGGCTCGGTCCGTGGCCCTGGGCGCTCATCCAATGGGGAATATTTACAGGGGATATTTAGGATAGGTAGTTCGTGACGCCACCTGTGGTATCTGGTTAATTGAACCAGCGCTGCTATAAGGACTTTCACAGGGGATGTTATGGGGGCAGCTGGGTGGTAGTCTCCCACAGGTGAGACGGGTCCCTGGAAGTCTATGGTGATGATGATGCAGGGTATAGATAATAATTCAGTCACACACGAAATAGCTTCTTTTCATACCTTTTACTGGTAGATGGTTCACGTAGATCCCGGGGAGCTGGTCGGGGTGGAGAATGCACATTCGGGTAACCGCTGAGCAGGTTAGAGGCCTCCTTTACTTCGAATGTAGGTGAGTCCAACTTGCCTGAAGCGAAGTTAACTCTGAATCTCCAGCTTTCTCAATAGCTGTACTGCCCGGCCAACGTTGTGGTGGAAACTTCTAAGTGGTGAAAACTAAGTCTATATTTGCTGATCAGGCTAGACTCCTGTTTTCCCTGTCTCCGGTTACGTATTGACACTTAGGGCTGCTCTCTGCGACCTGTAGTCCAGATGCCTCCGGTGTTCTTGTTACTAAGCTTGAAACTGTAGCAACGCTTCGGACCCCGGTGTCCGGCAATTTAGTGCAGGCAATCCAATACCTGTAGCACTTCTCTAACTTCTCCACTGCGCCCTTCGCCCTGCTTCTGCTCTTTGCATAAGCACTTGCAGCTTTTGATGGAAATAGTCAGCTTTCTCCCGAGCTCGCTGAGCAGCTCTCAGTTTCCTCCTTGCTTCAGCTTCTACTGAGGTACTGATTAAGGGTAGCTCTGACTAGGCTAGGATGATGCACTTCACCCGTACTAGCCTCCACTTCTTTGTCAGGTGAGCTACGCTAGCTCTGCGAGGATTCAGTCCTCTCTCCTCTCCAAGTCCAGACTGAACTGGCACTGAAGACAGGAAACTAACTGGTCTGCACTGTCCTGAGACAGGAAGCTTGACTGAGCTCTGCTACGTGTCACCACATCCTATACCCCTAGTGGGTGTGTCTGAAATTGTAAGTGAAGTGCATGAATAGCAAGCTTTTGTGGTTACCTTCCTGTGCATTCTCCTGGATTTTATGTGTGTGCCTGCGTAGCTGGGCTATACAGCAGATGGGGCTCAGAAGCTTTAGGCCATGTTCACACGTTGCACAAATGCTCCGAAATTTTGCGGAGCATTTCCACAACTCCCCGTCGCGGGTAAAACACATACATAATTAGTATGTGTTTTCCCGCAAAACACAAGCATTTTGCAAGCGTTTTTAGCTTGCAGAATGCTCACGCTTTTCCAAGCGATTTGAAGCATCGCTTGGAAAAGTGATTGACAGGTTTGGTCTCACTAGTCACGCATAGTGCTTGACAAGGAAACTTGCCCCAGGAAACTGCAGGCCCTATCAGGGGCCTAGAGCCCCAGGAAACAGCAGGCCCCATCAGGGTGATAGGGCCCCGAAAACAGCAGGCCTTATCACAGTGCTGCAGATGGCGACCAAAATGGTCGCCAAAGCGGCTAAAAATTTGCAAATGGCGACTGGATTATTCAATCCATTCGCCGTTTGCGATTAGTGATTTTTAAAAATATATATATATTTTTTAAAATGGCGGCCGGGGGGGGCCCCATTGTGAAGTTTGCTGTGGGGCCCTGCCGTTCCTATTTACGCCCCTGTGTGGTGGTGTCCATAGCATCCAATCATAGCATTTCTTTCATTTTACCACGGCAGTATAAGAACTGAAAGCCGCACTGTGATTAGTTGCTATGGGGAGCGAAGGCAGATTTTCTTTTAAACAGAGTTCATATTAGTGTGGTGGTGTGCTTACCAAGGTTCCTTTTAGTATTTAGTAGTTGTGGTGGATTAAGCTTCTGTTTCTAACAATGTGATAGAAATGGCTACAAGGGGGTGTCATAATTCACCCGACAACTTGTGTTACATTTGCAGTTGTTTTGTAGTGAAGAAGCAATGAAGGAACATTACGGACTTCGTTAGAAAAGTGTATTATGCGTATGTTGGTGTAAAGCTAGTGTAATACAAGTCGTGGGTCCCACTTGTAGTGTGTTGTATTTGTGTAGAAGAACTACGACAGTGGTCTATAGGGAAGAAAGAGAACTTTTGTTTTGGTGTGCCTATCATCTGGAGGGAACTGCAAAATCATAGTGATGGCTGCTACTTTTGTACATGCATTGTGGAGGGATTCAACCTTAAAAATAAGGAGATTACTGTAGATATTGTATTTTTTGGATTATAAGGCGCACCTTTTTTCCCCAAATTTGGGGGGAAAATGGGAATGTGTGTGGCCCAGCTATGTCAGGCACACATAATCCAGGAGAATGCACAGGAAGGTAACCGCAAAAGCTTGATATCCATTCACGTCACTCACACTTTCTGACACACCCACCAGGGGTATAAGAGGTAGTGACACGTAGCAGTCAGGGTCTTTCAAGCCTTGGGAGGCTCAGGAGTGAGTCATCCCCCAGATAGCTTCCTGTCTTAGGACAGTGCAGTTCAGTCTCAGTTCAGTCTGGACTTGGAGGATACTGAAAGCTGTTCAGTGAGCTCTGGAGAAAGCTGACATTTCCATCAAAGCTACAAGTGCTTATGTTAAGAGCGAGAGCAGGGCGAAGGGCGCAGTGGAGAAGATAGATGCTAGTGCACCAGGTACCAGATTACCTGCACTAATTCACCGGACACCGGGTCCGAAGCGTTGCTAGCGCTTCACGCCTAGTAACAAGATAACCGGAGGCTTTCTGGACTACAGGTCGCAGAAGGTAGCCCTAAGCGCTGATACGTAAACGGAGTCAGGGGGAACAAGGACCTTGAGTGGGACGCTACAAAAGTAGGGACTTAGTTCTCTCAACATCTGATAATCAGAGACATAGAAGGCTCCACCACAATGTTGGCCGGGCGTTGCAGCTATTGAGAAAGCTGGAGATTGCAGAGTTAACTTCGCTTCATGCAAGTTTGGACTCACATATATATGAAGTAAAGGAGGCCTCTAACCTGCTCAGCGGTGATCCTGAATGTGCATTCTCCACCCCGACCAGCTCCCCGGGACCTGCCTGAAACACCTACAAGTAAAGGTATGAAAAGAAGCTGCATTGTGTGTGATTGAATTCTTAACTACACCCTGCATCATCACCATAGACTTCCAGGGACCCATCTCACCTGTGGGAGACTTACCACCCAGCTGCCCCATAACATCCCCTGTGAAGATCCTTATAGCAGCGCTGGTCCAATTGATCAGACACCACAGGTGGCGTCACGAACTATAACTACAAATCCCCTGTAAATATCCCCCATTGCATGACCGCCAGGGCCACGGACCGAGCTCTGCTGCCAGTGACATCTCCCATAGAAATCAATGGGCTCGGTACTGAGTATCCCATAGCCCTGGTATCCACACATGTGGTGTGCGTCATCTAAACTTGGCGTCACGAACAGGATACGAAGCTTGCAAAATTGTGAGTCCTGTGTGCCTATTGAACTGTTTTGTGAAAAAGACTGTTTGCTGTTTGTCACTTTTGGCGCCAAATACTGCCATTTTTACCGCCATATTCGCGCCCTGAGGCGCTGGTGAAGAAGGTGGGCGTGCATTCGTGGGCGTGTACCCCCCCTGTGGCGCGAGAGTTATGGCCGCCCTCTCAAAGTGCTACTATAATGTGCGATCCTGCCCCACTGCTAAAGAAATCCGCCTCCTCTTCATTTTTTATGCAAAAAGGAGGAGACGCAAATCCCGCCTCCACGGAAGAGACCAGACTGTTCCTGATGGAGAACACAGTCTGGCCTGGAAAGAGATGGCAGAAGGTCGGGAGACGCAGTGCGGAGGAGCAATGGCGCGCGGGCCCTGCTCCCCTGAAAAGCCGATGCCCGTACCGGAGTTGTCCCGGGTCGGACGACTGACCAACTAATGCTGGAGCTGGAGGAAGTAAGCGCGGTGATCGAAGATATGATCCAGCACCGTGAAGATATGGACGAGGCTGTGAAGCAATGGCGTGCCCGGAAACAGCGGCTGCTGTGGGACGTTATGCTTCGCCCCCCAGGAACGAAACCATTACCTGTGTCCACTGTGCCCCCACCGCCAGCGGCTGAAGAGAAACCGGAGGCCAGCAATGAGGAAGCTGAGCCCACCTCCACTGATGGTGAGACGAGAGAGGAACCGGTATACCAGCCTGCACCGGAGGCCGCGGTCGCCTGCAGTTCCCCGGTAGGAACCCCGGAGGGGTCCCAGCCCTCATTACCGGAAATCGATTGGGACGCAATGCAGTACCTGGATGATGTGACCTATGCCGTCCAGTGGGAAAGCGAATGGCAACGTTGTGAAAAAGAGCAGCGACGCAGACAGGAAGAAAGAGAGGAGCAGCAGTACCGTCAGCGGAGCCATGAGAAGTTCCTAGCAGACAAGGAAAATGTCAGAAAGGACAAAAGCACGCTGAAGGAGCCGCGGCGCCAGGGATGCGTGAGTAATTTTAAAACCCGCCAAGGCTGGGGGTTCATACACGAGCCGGGCTTGTATCAAGGGGTATTTGTTAGCCGCCGAGACGTGGAGTCTCATCTGCCCATTGGTCACCCGGGAAGAGATCTCGTGAACGGGGACCTTGTTAGTTACACGCGGCATTGGGGATTTAAAGGGTGGTATGCCCTCAACGTTACCATTGTCAGTGACCCCGTCCCCGACGCCGGTAACATGCCCAATCCCGAAGCGTCCCAGTCCCGGGCCCCCACAGCACCAGGCCGTGCATCAGCATCGCCCCTGCATACCCCTCTATAATTACGTCACCTTCAGCATCGCAGCCAAAGTCTGATTCAGTATCGCCAGCAATGTCTCATTCTGCATCGCAGCCTGCGACACATCCCGCATCGCAACCAGATGGTGCGGCCTCAGTTGAATCGCAGCATGAGCTTGTGCCCCCAATGAAGGATTTGGATTTGCAAGAGGTACCCGTTGGGACCTTAGTGGATCGCATG
The DNA here is from genome assembly GCA_033576555.1 of Oophaga sylvatica. Lineage (NCBI taxonomy): Eukaryota > Metazoa > Chordata > Amphibia > Anura > Dendrobatidae > Oophaga > Oophaga sylvatica. The sequence continues at coordinate 219,488,426 of JARQOD010000003.1, read as the reverse complement.
AGAACAGTAGCCACGCAAACACCAATAGCAGGCTATGATCTTCTAGTAATGCATTCTAGAGGACATCGCATCCTCCCAGCCCCAGGGATGGAACAAGCAATTGTTATGTGTGAAGAAGTAAAAGACCAGTAGGACCCAGACAGGGGTTTACTGCACCTGAATATGTATATAGTTTGATGAAGAAGTTAAAGAAGAAGTTTTATAAAGAAAAATTTGCACTTTATTAATGTTTAATAATATGTATGATGATGTTTACATATTTAAGTAGAATACCCGGTGGGGTAAAGAGTAAATGTGATGATGATTGCATAGTTTGCATAGAGTACCCCAGTTGGATAATTAAAGTGAAGAGTTGATGATTTCTTGAAATGTCTTTTATTATGCATGGACTGCGTGGCTGTGGACTGTGCCAGCCCAAGAACTTGTATTGTAAATAGTTCGCACTTCGGTGCACTATCTTGGTTTTACACAAAGCCTTGAACTACCTCTGAAGAAAAACCCGTATGGTGTGGCCTAGAGTGAGGTCTGCAGCAATGAAGTCCTGCAGCCCACCCAGGACCCACGTGGGAGGTTTTTGGTGCGGGTCCTCCACAAGAATATTGTCTAGTATTTATGGAAATGTTTTGATGCTTTGATACTTTTGTATTTTTTCTAATGTATAAATGGTAACGTTAAAGAATCCTCACCTCCGGATGGGATGAGTTAAATGTTTATGTTAAACGCAAAACAAAAATGTTTTCTTTTTCTCTTTTAGGCTGTGGTTCCACGGTCCGGAACCACAGCGCTTTGGACGGAGCGGAAATTCCGCTCCGTCTAAGCCCCGCCCCCTTTCTGACGCGCGCTCTTTCCGGAGGTGTTCAGGACACCTCCGGAACACCTCCGGAAAGAACGCAGGGCTACATAGCCCTGTGTTAAATTCTGTTGCGGCGACGCACCGTCGCCGCAACACGCGAGGACATGCTGCGGTCTGAAAAGACGCGCCGCATGTCCGTTTACGCAGGTCTGCCACCTGCGTGTTGTTACGCATAGTGGAGACGGGATTTCTTAAAATCCCCTCCACTATGCTGTAACATCTGGACGCTGCGTGTTTGGCGCTGCGCCAGCGCACAGCGCCAAACACGCAGCGTTTACTGATCGTGGAAACTCACCCTTACAGCCCGGGAGTGCTGTGTTTAACCAAGGGGGATGTGTGGCCCAGCTATGTCAGGCACACATAATCCAGGAGAATGCACAGGAAGGTAACTGCAAAAGCTTGATATCCATTCACGTCACTCACACTTTCTGACACACCCACCAGGGGTATAAGAGGTAGTGACACGTAGCAGTCAGGGTCTTTCAAGCCTTGGGAGGCTCAGGAGTGAGTCATCCCCCAGATAGCTTCCTGTCTTAGGACAGTGCAGTTCAGTCTCAGTTCAGTCTGGACTTGGAGGATACTGAAAGCTGTTCAGTGAGCTCTGGAGAAAGCTGACATTTCCATCAAAGCTACAAGTGCTTATGTTAAGAGCGAGAGCAGGGCGAAGGGCGCAGTGGAGAAGATAGATGCTAGTGCACCAGGTACCAGATTACCTGCACTAATTCACCGGACACCGGGGTCCGAAGCGTTGCTAGCGCTTCACGCCTAGTAACAAGATAACCGGAGGCTTTCTGGACTACAGGTCGCAGAAGGTAGCCCTAAGCGCTGATACGTAAACGGAGTTGTTGTTGCGACCACGCACCACAATTGTGGATACCAGGGCTATGGGGTACTCGGAGCCGAGCCCATGGGCATCTATGGGAGTTGTCACTGGTAGCGGTGGCTCGGTCCGTGGCCCTGGCGGTCGTGCAATGGGGGAATATTTACAGGGGATTATTAGGATAGTTCGTGACGCCACCTGTGGTTTCTGGTAATTGTACCAGCGCTGCTATGAGGACTTTCACAGGGGATGTTATGGGGCAGCTGGGTGGTAAGTCTCCCACAGGCGAGACGGGTCCCTGGAAGTCTATGGTGATGATGTTGCAGGGTGTAATAAGAATTCAGTCACACACAAGGTAGCTCCTTTTCATACCTTTTACTGATGATGGTTCAAGCAGATCCCGGGGAGCTGGTCGGGGTGGAGAGTGCACATTCCGGTAACAGCTGAGCAGGTTAGAGGCCTCCTTAACTTCCAATGTGTAGGTGAGTCCAACTTGCCTGAAGCGAAGTTAACTCTGTATCTCCAGCTTTCTCAGTAGCTGTCCTGCCCGGCCAACGTTGTGGTGGAGCCTTCTAAGTGATGAAACTAAGTCCTTACTTTTGTCGTGCACTTGACTCAAAGTCCCTGTTCCACCTGACTCCGGTTACGTATTGACACTGAGGGCTGCTCTCTGCGACCTGTAGTCCAGATGCCTCCGGGTTTCTTATTACTATGCCTGAAACAGTAGCAACACTTCGGACCCCGGTGTCTGGCAATTTAGTGCAAGTAATCCAATACCTGTAGCACTTTTCTATCTTCTCCACTGTGCCCTTCGCCCTGCTTCCCGCTTTTAACATAAGCACTTGTGGCAGTTGTGGAATAATGTCAGCTTCATCCAGAGCTCGCTGCACAGCTCTCAGTTTCCTCCAAAGTCCACACAGGACCGAGACTGAATGGCTGCTCTGTCCTTGAGACAGAAGCTAACAGGCTGAACTCCACTGAACACTAAGCTCCACACAGACTGATCTTATCTCAGACAGATAACTATCCAGGGGATGACTCACTCCTAAGCCTCCCGGAGCTAACTATCTGACTATCTCAGACAGGAAACTATCCAAGGGATGACTCACTCCTGAGCCTCCCGGAGCTAACTGATCTGAGCTCTTCTCTCTCTCACTCTCCCTCCAAACTCACCACTCCTGCCACGTGTCACTCCCCCTTATATCTCAGATGGGCGTGTCTGAAAGTGTGAGTGACAGTGAATGCATATCAAGCGTTGCTGTTACCTTCTTGTGCACTCTCCTGGACTTTTATGTGTGCCTGCGTAGCTGGGCTACACATCCCCCCTTGGTAAAACACAGCACTCCCGGGCTGTAAAAGACAAAAAAGAATATTTTGTTTTGCAATAACATAACATTTCAAACTCATCCCATCCGGGAGGTACGAATTCTTGAACGTTTCAATATGTACAAGGAAGAATAATACAAAAGTATCAAAACATTTTTTTAAATATTCACAGTATAGGCAGTATTCTTGTGGAGGACCCGCACCAAAAACCTCCCACGTGGGTCCTGGGTGGGCTGCAGGACTTTATTGCAGACCTCACTCTGGGCCCCACCATACGGGTTTTTCTTCTGAGGTAGTTAGCAATGGTTCCATGTAAAACCAAGATAATGCACCGAAGCGCAACTATTTACAAAGATAAGTTCTGGGCTGGCACAGTCCTCAGCCTCTCAGTCCATGAAAGGTTAAATCACATATACTCTTCAAATATTCACATGTCAATAACTTTTACTTTAACTTTACCCAACCAGGGTATACTATGCAATCAACACATTATTTAACTTTCTAAATTCTTTAACTCTCTTTACCCAGCCGGGTATTCTATTCCAAATATGTAAAACATCAGTATACAATACTTAAAGTGCAAAAATGCAATTTTCTTTCAAAACTTTCTACAGTTACTAGAATGCGGTAAACCCCTGTCTGGGTCCTACCGGTCTTCACTTTTCTTGCTCTCAATTACGTCTTCCACACCTGGGGCCGGAACGACGCGATGTTCTCTGGATCTCATAACAAATAAGTCATGGCCCGATATCAGTGTTTGCGTATACACAGTTCTTGTGCGAACCACTAGGGACGCAACGGGTGTCTCAGGCAAATATAAACTTTCCATTGAAGATGCAGGCTTGGGCTGCGATCTAACTGTGGTCGCACCATCCGGTTGCGATACAGAATGAGTCGCAGGGTACAAGACAGAATACTTTGCAGTTTGCGGTGCAGAAGCGGTCGCAGATTGCGATACAGAATAGGACGCACAATGCTGGTGTGATGCAGAGCAGGAAGCAGGTGTGCGCAATGGCTCAGTTGGGGACGCACTAACCTGCTGCTGTCGCTGCTCCATCACAGACGGCTGGGCTTCCTCCGGCGTCCCAACCGGGGGACTGCACTCCGCTGTGGCCTCCTGGCCTGGCTGGTATACCGGTCCGTCTCCCGCCGCTTCCTCGGTGGAGTCGGGTTCAGCTCCTTCATAGCTGGTCTCCGGTTTCCCTTCAGCCGCTGGCGTTGGTGGCACAGGGGACGCAGGCAACGATTTCGTTCCTGGAGGGGTGAGCACGGCGTCCCACAGCAGCCGCTGTTTCCGGGTACGCCAGCGTTTCTCAATCTCCTTCATTCCTTTGCGGTGGCGGGCCACATCTTCCAGCACCGCATCCACCTTCTCCATGACATAGAGGATCAGGTACAGCTCTTTTTGGGGCGGCCATATCTTTCGCGCCTCAGGGGGGGTACACGCCCACAATGCATGCCCACCTTCTTCACCAGTGCTTCAGGGCGCCAACTTGGCGGTAAAATGGCGGTATTTGGCGCCAAAAGCAGCAAACAGTCTTCTTCATGAAATAAACAGTTCAATAGGCACACAGGACTCACAATTGCAAGTTTCGCATCCTGTTCGTGACGCCAGAATTGTTGTTGCGACAACGCACCACAATTGTGGATACCAGGGCTATGGGGTACTCGGAGCCGAGCCCATGGGCATCTATGGGAGTTGTCACTGGTAGCGGTGGCTCGGTCCGTGGCCCTGGCGGTCGTGCAATGGGGGAATATTTACAGGGGATTATTAGGATAGTTCGTGACGCCACCTGTGGTTTCTGGTAATTGTACCAGCGCTGCTATGAGGACTTTCACAGGGGATGTTATGGGGCAGCTGGGTGGTAAGTCTCCCACAGGCGAGACGGGTCCCTGGAAGTCTATGGTGATGATGTTGCAGGGTGTAATAAGAATTCAGTCACACACAAGGTAGCTCCTTTTCATACCTTTTACTGATGATGGTTCAAGCAGATCCCGGGGAGCTGGTCGGGGTGGAGAGTGCACATTCCGGTAACAGCTGAGCAGGTTAGAGGCCTCCTTAACTTCCAATGTGTAGGTGAGTCCAACTTGCCTGAAGCGAAGTTAACTCTGTATCTCCAGCTTTCTCAGTAGCTGTCCTGCCCGGCCAACGTTGTGGTGGAGCCTTCTAAGTGATGAAACTAAGTCCTTACTTTTGTCGTGCACTTGACTCAAAGTCCCTGTTCCACCTGACTCCGGTTACGTATTGACACTGAGGGCTGCTCTCTGCGACCTGTAGTCCAGATGCCTCCGGGTTTCTTATTACTATGCCTGAAACAGTAGCAACACTTCGGACCCCGGTGTCCGGCAATTTAGTGCAAGTAATCCAATACCTGTAGCACTTTTCTATCTTCTCCACTGTGCCCTTCGCCCTGCTTCCCGCTTTTAACATAAGCACTTGTGGCAGTTGTGGAATAATGTCAGCTTCATCCAGAGCTCGCTGCACAGCTCTCAGTTTCCTCCAAAGTCCACACAGGACCGAGACTGAATGGCTGCTCTGTCCTTGAGACAGAAGCTAACAGGCTGAACTCCACTGAACACTAAGCTCCACACAGACTGATCTTATCTCAGACAGATAACTATCCAGGGGATGACTCACTCCTAAGCCTCCCGGAGCTAACTATCTGACTATCTCAGACAGGAAACTATCCAAGGGATGACTCACTCCTGAGCCTCCCGGAGCTAACTGATCTGAGCTCTTCTCTCTCTCACTCTCCCTCCAAACTCACCACTCCTGCCACGTGTCACTCCCCCTTATATCTCAGATGGGCGTGTCTGAAAGTGTGAGTGACAGTGAATGCATATCAAGCGTTGCTGTTACCTTCTTGTGCACTCTCCTGGACTTTTATGTGTGCCTGGTAGCTGGGCTACACAGAGTCAGGGGGAACAAGGACCTTGAGTGGGACGCTACAAAAGTAGGGACTTAGTTCTCTCAACATCTGATAATCAGAGACATAGAAGGCTCCACCACAATGTTGGCCGGGCGTTGCAGCTATTGAGAAAGCTGGAGATTGCAGAGTTAACTTCGCTTCATGCAAGTTTGGACTCACATATATATGAAGTAAAGGAGGCCTCTAACCTGCTCAGCGGTGATCCTGAATGTGCATTCTCCACCCGACCAGCTCCCCGGGACCTGCCTGAAACACCTACAAGTAAAGGTATGAAAAGAAGCTGCATTGTGTGTGATTGAATTCTTAACTACACCCTGCATCATCACCATAGACTTCCAGGGACCCGTCTCACCTGTGGGAGACTTACCACCCAGCTGCCCCATAACATCCCCTGTGAAGATCCTTATAGCAGCGCTGGTCCAATTGATCAGACACCACAGGTGGCGTCACGAACTATAACTACAAATCCTCTGTAAATATCCCCCATTGCATGACCGCCAGGGCCACGGACCGAGCTCTGCTAACAGTGACATCTCCCATAGAAATCAATGGGCTCGGTACCGAGTATCCCATAGCCCTGGTATCCACACATGTGGTGTGCGTCAAATGCATCTTATAATGCGAATATACCTTACCTGCCGTGGTGGAGCAGGGTCCCAGGGTTGCTGCTGGAGGAGGCAAGAGTGGAGCGTTGTTGCAGGCCGCTGGCTGGGATGAGGGGGTGTTTGGATGCCAAGATCTCCATCTGCGCATGTACCGCACCCGGCAGCCATTTTTCCGGAGTCCACCACATAGTAAACCATGGAAGTGTGGGGGCTCCGGGCTTTCACAAAATGTCAGCGGAGCCCCCGCACCACCAAACACCCGCAGTGTCGCACATCCGAACACCCCTTTCTCCCAGCTTGTGGTCCGCAGCATCGCCCCACCCCTGCCTCTGCCAGCAACGAATCTGGGACCCCGCTTCACAGCAGCCACCACTCTCGGTAAGCAAAAAGATGCATGGATTGTAAAAAGCACCACCATTTTATTAGAAAAAATTTTTTTTTTTCCCTACTTTCTCCTCAAAATTTGGGGAGCATCTTATAATCAGGTGAGTCTTTTTAACCACAAAATACAGTACTCAGACCTCCCATCAAGGATTTGCCCTGTACCTTACTGTCCAGGAATATCTGTCCCTTCACTTCCGGAAAAAATTGAAGATACCCCTGATTCAGAAAGTTCAAATCATGAAGAGCAGAATTCTGATGAAGACTTTTACACTAGTCCCAATGAGCCACAGCTTTTTTCAATGCTCAAATTAAATGATTTAGTCAGGAATTTGGCCCTTCCTAAAAATTCAGCTGAACTTTTAAGTTCTAAAGTAAAGGAAAAGATCCTGATAGACCCTGATACCTGTTTATCATGGTACAGAAGCAGAAAAAATGAATTCCTTTCACACTTTTCTCAAGTGTATTGTAGTGATGTTCCTGGGATGATGGAAAAATTTCACATTGAGTACAATGTGAGAGAGTGAAGACTCATTATTGATTCATCCAAAAAAAGTCTGAAAGCTGTGCTAACTGCACAATGACAGCAAATGTGTGCTTTAGTGCCTTTTGAACATTCTGTACACTTAAAGGAAATCTATGAGAATGTAGACTTTATTCTAGAGAAACTTAACTACAAGACTCAAGGATGGCAAATATATAGTGATCTGAAAGTTCTTTCTTTGCTCCTTGGGCAGCAAGGAGGGTGCACAAAGTACCCATGCTTTTTGTGTGAATGGGGCAGCAGAGATAGGATTCCTCACTAGAGCAAAAAAAGTTGGCCAATGAGAATATCTTTGCAACCTGGACTCAAGTACATAGTTGCGGAAAGTTTAGTTGATCCCACTAAAGTTCTCCTGCCATCACTCCACATTAAGCTTGGACTGATGAAGTAGTTTCTGAAATCTCTACTGAAAGAAGGAGAGACCGTTGAGTACCTGTTGTAATGCAGCGGTTGGTGCAATGTGACAGACAGGCAGTGACCACAGTAAAGTTCAAACAAAAAGTTTTTAATGTCCAACGTACTCACAAATGGAAAACAAATGGTATCCTCCGGATCGCAGACGGGAAAACAAGACAGTCCATATCCGAGACCGGTTGCCGTTGGCGACTGCTGCACCCTGCTATGCTGAGGGGTGCCAGGCCTTTTGGCTTCGCTTGGCTCTGTGTTACTTCACACAGACTGAGCTCTGCAGAGCCACCTGCTCTGCAAGTTTGCAAACCAAGACTGATACACCCAACCCTTCGCTGCAGGGTTCTTAAATGGAATCTGTGGCCATGGGCCACTTGTAAGACCTGGCCTGGAGGGAGCGAACTGCCCCACTGCCATCCTATAGTTCATTCCAAAAATAAAAGCCCATGCCGGGTTTTCTTAAATCTACCTTGAGCAAATAGCTTGTCCAAGACCACACTTACTTTTATTTTGGATTGCAACGACAGCTATATCTGTGACTGCAATGCACCCCAGCGGTCTTAATACGCTTCTATGCGCATCCTGGGGGACACATAATGACCCTTGCATATAACACCTGTTACTGCCTCACACTGTGTACCAAGTTTCAGGGACTGTCCAAAGCAAAACTGAAGGAAGGCATTTTTGTGGCTCTGAATATTCAGAAACTCATGAAGGACGATGTGTTCGAAACAAAATTGAAAGCTGTGGAGAAAAGAAGTAATAAAGAAATTTCTAGGTAACAACAAAGATCCAAGCTTTAAGTCCACCTTGAAGAACATGATGAAACGTTTCAAAGCCTTGGGTTGTCTGATGAATTTGAAGTTACATTTTTTACATTCCCATTTGGACTACTTTCTTGAAAACCTTGGTGCTGTTAGCAAAGAGCAAGGGGAAAGATTTCATCAGGATATCAACGAGATGGAAGGACGATACCAAGGTAGATGGAACAACAATACCAATGTAGATAGAATGACGATACCAAGGTAGATGTAACGTCAACATGATGGGGGACTACTGATGGTGGCTTCACTGAGAAGATCCGCAGGCCTTCTATAAGAGAAAAGGTATCAAGAGAAGCTTTGAAGAGAAAAGGAATAGGCAGAACGATTAATTTCTAATAAAGTTGCAAAATGAATGTTCAATAAATTTTTATATATAATATTGTGTACATTTTTGGCTACAATAAAGATTTTTCTTGTTCATCTCTCTTATACGTAATTTCACTCATATTTTGTGCAAAATGTGGTGGTTAAAAATGTTAGAATTTTTTAAAATCAGGGTTTAATAAAACATAAGAATCAGTCATTGGACGTGAAAAAAAAATCATAAACCCAAATTTTGCATGCCTGTGTAATCAGTGCCAGGCACTCCGATGCATGCCTGCAGTCTGAGTGAGCAATGAGGCTGAAAAGCAAGTCCATTTTTTTGGCTACACATCGCACCTGAAACTCAGCTCTTACAACTGACGAAAAGACCTGTAATACTGTAGGCTATATTTTACACATACTTGTTATAGGTTGGACTTAACCCCTTTCTGACATCAGACGTACTATCCCGTCCATGAAACTCGTGCCAATCTGCCCATGGACGGGATAGTACGTCATAGGCGATCAGCTGCGCTCCCGGGGGAGCGCAGCTAATCGCCGCCGGGTGTCAGCTGATTATCACAGCTGACACCCGGGACTGTGTGTCAGAAGCGGTCACGGACCGCTCCCAGCACATTAACCCCTGGCACACCGCGATCAAACATGATCGCGGTGTACCAGGGGAGCATCGCGCAGGGAGGGGGCTCCCTGCACGCTCCCCTGAGAGCCTCAGAACAGCGCGATGTGACCGCGCTGTTCTGAGGCCTTCCTCCCTCCAAGGACCCGGATCCAAGATGGCTGCCTGGGGGTAAAGCATACTGCACGTGCGCAATTCATGATTGCAATGCGCAGGCGCGTTATATGGAGGGCAACGACTACAATTCCCAGAAATAATGGAGACAGCGGCGAACAACATGTTAAGGCAAGTACCCAAAACACCGCCCATCTGACCTGACTGCCATCATTTAAATATCCCGCCAATTTAGGGTGACAGATTCCCTTTAAACTGTTGCCATATTACATTTTCCCTGTAGCAGCTACACGAACTGGGACCCAATGACCCAATTTTATTTTGATCGTGTTACTAGAGAAATACTAGTAGATTCTTTTAAACATTCTGTACCATTTATTACTTCTGAGTTTACCTAGCAAATAAAATTCATACATCAGTCCACATATGGCTCTCTCCCAGTATATTGTATGGAGTCTTCAGTTGACAGCGACCCAGTGTGACTGCCACATTTCTGTTAATAATGATAGAACTGACACTATACTAATTCAGCGGACACGATCTTTAATAACGGCCAATTAGAAAGAGATTTTATCTTTAGTAAGCCAAATGCAAAAAATTGCATCAGAGCTCATCTACATGGTGCTATCCCAGAACTATGAGGTTGGGTGTGTGAATGAAGCTACACCCACTGTCATAGCACTACCAGATTATTTTTAATAGCCCTACATTTTTAAAGGGTGCGTCTTGGACTTGTAGCATTAGTCTTGGTAGCCAGTGTGAAAATTGCAAGATTTATGATTTTTTGAATATAGATCATATGGAAAAGTTTAAAGATATAAACAATATATAATTTTCTGATGACTCACTCCCTTGATATATTGATAGCCAAAGTTTGTATCTGCAATGGCGTTTTAACAACAAAAAAAAAAAACAGATGCCATTGGTGTCTGTCTTGTCCTATGACAGAGTAGAACAACCGAATTTTAAAAGTGGAAATCAAGATCAAAGTTTTATCCTGATCTAAAATACTGTATGTGTTTACATAACCCTTCTCCCTTCGCTCTGCTGATTGGCTTCAAAGACACATATGGACAAAAGTGTTTGACATATACACATTACATACAGTATATTGGAGCCGTAATGGCATTTCAATCAAAATCCATATGCGTTAATATGGAGCTGGTTGTCACTTTGTAGCTAAAACAGCTTACAATCTTCTGGGAACATTTACTACAAGATTTTGGATCATTTCCATGGGAATTTTTGGCCAGTCATACATACGCTGATGTTAGATGAGAGGGTCTACATTCTAGTTTATCCCAAAAGTGTTTTGAAGGCGTTATGGTCAGGACTCTGTGTAGTTGTTCCATATCACACTAATCCAACCACGACTTTATGGACCTAGATTTGTGCTAATACATTCTGGAACAGAAAAGGGCCTTCCCCGAATTTTCCCACAAAGTTGAAAGCATACAATAGTCGAAAATGTGTTGGCATGCTGAAGCATTAAGTTTTCCAGTCACTAGAGCTGACATAAAGGTCAATCCCTAAAAACAACCCCATAGCATTCGCCCTCTTCCACCATACTTTACAGTTGGTACACTGAAGTCAGGCAGGTGACATTCTCTTGGCAATCACCAAACTCAGATTTATGCATTAGATTGCGAGATAGATAAGTGTAAGGGCCTGTGCACACATTGCGGATTTGCCTGCGGATTTTTCCGCGCCGAAACCGCACCTCTTGGCAGAAAAAGCAGGTGCGGTTTTGACGTGGTTTTTGGCGCGGTTTTGACGCGGTTTTTCATGCGGTTTTGACAGCTAAATAAAGATACGTTGTTTAACAAAAAAAAAAGATTTGTGATGTCATTTCTTGTCCAACCTTCTCTTTTTACATTTGTCCAACCCACACTCCATTACACACACAGATAGAGATAGGCAGGCGTCACACTTGCGAGTGCGATGCGAGTAAGTCGCACGACTTTCTCGCATCAACACCCGGCACGGCCGCCTGCTCTCGGACCCGAGTATGCGGCTGCATGTATTTCTATGCAGCCGTACACTCGGGTCCGAGAGCAGGCGGCCGTGCCGGGTGTTGATACGAGAAAGTCGTGCGACTTATTCGCATCACACTCGCAAGTGTGAGGCCGGCCATAGATAGATAATAGATACCAGTAGTTAGATAGATAGAAAATACCTAGATAGATGGATAATAGATAGTTAGAAATATATATAGAAAGATAGATATATAGATAGACAGAAAGATATATAGGTAGATAGATAAAATGGTACATAAATAGTTAAAGACAGACACGCGTACACACACACAAAATGTTAACGCAATAGTTCATAAAAAAAAAAAAATATATAGGAAAAAAAATGGCGTGGGCTCACACGCAATTTTCTGCGCCAGAGGGGGAAAGCCGACAGCCGGGGCCAATATTTCTAGCCTGGGAAAGGATTAATACCCATGGATCTTCCCAGGCTATGAATATCAGCCCGCAGCTTGCCTTCACTGGCTATTAAAATAGGGGGACCCCCAAAAAAAATGACATGGGGTCCTCCTATAATTTATAGCCAGAAAGGCTAGGCAGACAGCTGCGGGCTGATATTCATAGCCTAGGAAGGGGCCTGTAATGTATGTAGTACAGTTCATATAGCGTCTTGTGCTTGGGTGCGATGAAAACACAGGAGTCACAGGTTTGATATAGAAAAGTCCTGTATTACTTCATACAAGTTGGCAGAAATAGTCACACAGTTTGCAGACACAGAAACAGGAGACACAGCAGGCCAGAGTAATCCAAGCTCAGCAATCACTCTCCAATACAGATTCAGGATCTTCTTCTCTGTTACCGTAAGTCCATGCAAACGTGGGTCTTTCAAAGAGCAGGGTTCAGAGTCCACAAGTGCTTCAGAGTTCCTCAGTAGGAATAGCTGGAGTACAAGGTCCAAGGCTTACAGGAGTCAAGTCACAGGTTCACTGCAGGCTAGATTCTGAAGCACTGATTGCTCAGCTGTGGCTGCTTAAGAAGCAAAGGAGAGAATCAGGGCGGGAACATGCAAGCTGGAAACTCCATTTTGACTGAGGGCAAGATAGCTGCAGCAAGACAGAAAGTAAAATGGCTGACGAACAAACTGAGTTTCAGGAATATATACATAGAACCTTACAGGGCCATGGATATTGGCGCCCCCCCTGGCTAAAAATACCAGCACCCAGCCGCCCCAGAATTGGCGCATCTGTACGATGCGCCAATTCCGGCACTTAGCCCCTCTCTTCCCACTCCCCTGTAGCGGTGGGATATGGGGTAATAAGGGGTTAATATCACCATATTGTAAGGTGATATTAAGCCCGGTTAATAATAGAGAGGCGTCAATAAGACGCCTATCCATTATTAATCTTATATTAATAAAGGGTTAAAAAAAAAACACGTATAAGAATAAATTATTTTATTGAAATAAAACACAACACAGTTTTCATATCTCAGATCCAAGCGACGCCCTCGATCTCCTGTAAAAAAACGTAAAAAAATAAAACAACTGTATACTGTTATGATTTGGTAGCTGAGGAGAGCAGGCAAAAACGGCAATACACCAGAGAGGTTGGAATCTACTGGATTGCAATACCCTGACTAACCACCACAACTAAAGGCAGCCGTGGAGCGTTCCTACGTTGGTCCTAGACGCCTCGTCACAGCCTGAGAGGTTAACTACACCTAAAGATAGAAAGAGGAAAGCTATCTGTCCCGGAGCAGATCCCTAAAGAACATAGGAAACCCCCAAACATGTAATGGCGGTTAGACAAGAGGAAATACAGACACAGACAGAAAATAGTATGAGCAAACGTTGGGGCCCAATCTACCTGGACAGAAAAAGATAGGAAGGACACTTACTGCAATCCAAAAAACCCTAAAAAATACCAACTCTACTAATTGCAAAAACACCTGAGATCACACGACCTCTACCACCTAAATTAGTTCTCTGGTGTCACAAAACTAAGCCGCAGCCACTGAAAAAACTGAAAAAGGCAAATGAACAAATAACAGTGGCTCAGATAAACTGAGAGGAGCACAAGCCCCCGGAGGGGACCTGGCTGACCTCCACAGAAGTGCAGGGAACAATGCAAAAAGCAAGCACAAAAATAAAAGCACAAAATATCTTATCTGATAGCAGAAGATGCAGGCAAGACTCAGCAAGCTTCCAAGTGAACCAGGAACCACAGTTGAGACAAGAACAATTGATCACCGGCAACCACGATGGGAGGGAACCTCCCTTATATAAGACCAGTCTGTAACTCCTGATTGCCAATCCTCATTGAATGGTTCAGTACTGTTTGTAACCACCAGAGGGAGCTTCTGCTCAGAATTCGTTTCTAACATATTCACAACAGTACCTCCCCCTTGAGGAGGGGTCACCGAACCCTCATTTGGGCAACCAGGTCGGTCAGAATGAGCTCTGTGATACGCACGGATCAGTCTCCCAGCATGGATGTCTGAAGCAAACACCCAAGAATTGTCCTCCTGACCATAACCTCTCCACTTAACCAAATACTGGAGTTTCCGTCTAGAAAAATGAGAATCCAATATTTTCTCAACCACATACTCCAGATTGCCCTCAACCAAAGCAGGGTCAGGAGGCACAGCCATAGGAACCACTGGCTCGACAAACCTCTTCAATAAGGACTTGTGGAACACGTTATGGATCTTAAATGTCCCTGGAAGAAGTAAACGAAAGGAAACAGGATTAAGAATCTCCATGATCTTATAAGGTCCAATGAACCTAGGCTTAAACTTAGGAGATGCAACTCTCATAGGGATATTTTTCTTGAGGACAACCAGACCAAGTCCCCCACTTCAAACCGAGGACCATCAGTCCTATGCCGGTTGGCAAACCGCTGGGCCCTCTCCTGAGAGAGGGACAACCTCTCCACTACCTGGTCCCAAATCTGCTGCATACGCTCCACAACAGAGTCAACACCTGGACAGACAGAAGCCTCCGTCTGTCCCGAAGAAAATCGAGGGTGACACCCAAAATTGCAGAAAAATGGAGATGAGTCGCACGTAGCCAGGGCCTGTGGGGTACTCGGCACCAAGCCCGTTCACTTCACTGGGGAATGTCACGGGTAGCACAGCTCCGTCCGTTGCCCTGGGCGCTCACTAAAAGGGTGATATTTACAGGGGATTATAGGTTTGTAGAAATGTTCGTGACGCCACCTGTGGTTCCTGGTCAGGGTAGATCCTCTGAGGGGTTGTTACTGGGCAGCAAGGTGTTAAGTCTCCCACAGGCAAGACTGATCCCTCAGGGTATATGGCGGTGTAATATAGGGGTGCAGGATCAATAAGGCAGACACACACAAGAAAGTCTCTTTCTGTACCTTTACTGATGGTGAAGTTGTAGGCACGACCCGGGAAGCTGTCAGGGTGGAGGATGCACGTCCATTAATCCCCTTACTCCTTTAAGTGTGTGAGTTTCTGACTTGCATAAAACAAAGCCTAACTCCGTCTTCTCAGCTACGCCCGGCTGACCTTGTAGTGAGACCTTCTTGTGGACAGAACTAAGTCTCTATATGGCTGATCAGGCCAGACTCCTGTCTAGCAGCAGATGTCAGCTTTCTTTATCTTCACCGCTCTCCAAGCGTAGGCACGCTTACTCACTAAAACGCACACTGAAGGTCTCTCAGTAAACTCAATTTTGACCAGGCTAAGTGGTAATCTTTCCCACTACTACTGGACTCCACTCCTAAAGTGAGTGTTTGCTGAAGTCTTCAGGCTTTCTCTTTCTGGCTAGTCTTTCCCTCTCAGCTCGTCTGATGTAACTGCCGTTCTGACTAGAATCTCTAACCGTCTGCTCTAATCTCTTCTGCTGAGGTAAACTAACTGACACTCTGAGGTAAAACCAACGACTAGCTAACTCTCAGCTAGACTGCCTTCATCTCTCTGCTGTCGTCTCCAAGGGCTCCCTCTGGTGGCACCAGGAAAATGTGGAATGTTGTGTGCTTATGGGTTGTTGTGGGTTTACCTTTCGTGCATCTTCCAGGGTAACATGTGGCTCCAGTCACAGCTGGGCTACACATCCCCCCTAGTTAATATCAGCACTCCCGGGCTGAAAAAGAAAACAATTTTTTTTTATAACATGAACAAATAACATAATTATAACTCTTCCCTTGCGGGAGGTAAGGACACTTTGAACATTTCATAATACAAGTAACATATATACAAATATTTACACAAATCTTATTTACATTTTTACACTTGGATATTGGTTCACTGGCTTAATTTGCTAGGCCTACTCTTGGTACCTAACAGGTAACCTGCCTTTTGTTGTGCGTACTGACCTACGTGGTGTTGCGTCAGGTATAGTAGCATCTGGCCTATCTGTCCTGCGTGCCGGCAAATTGTAATACTGCCTTAACCTCTCTAGGGATCTGGCAAGCATACTTGTGGCTGGGCGATGCGGTTCTATTTCGCTAGGGGATTCTTCTGGTAGTTCCACGTCTTGAGGTTCCACTTCTAGAGATGCTACGGGAGCAGGTTCCTCTTGAACTATTTCTTCTGCTGCGGCAACTGGCTCAACTGGACGTTGAAGCGCTTCTTGTGGTTGGTAAAATTGAAGTACTGGAATAATCACAGCATCCCCGATACAAGGCCAATCTGCAGGAAAATCTCCTAGGTCCGTGTGTATGACTTCACCTGGTTTCTCTTTTTCCATAACAGGTTCTTCTTCGTGAAGTTTTAACATGTCTGGACACAGTTTTAGGTGGTCTCTTGATACAGTGGTGGTCGTCTTTCCTCCATCTTTGCTAATGGTACAGGTTTTCCTATTGTCAAACTTGGAATTTTGCCCGACAAATGGCTCTTTTTCCCACTGATCGTCTAGTTTGTGCATTCTTCTTTTTCTTTTTAGCACAATCTCTCCAGGTGCAAAAGGTTCAGCTGGCGCACTTTTGTTGTAGTTCTCCTCTTGCTTTTCCCTTACTTTATTGAGACTATCTTCCACGCAGGCTTATACTCTCCTGTACTGTTCCTGTCGATTCGTGTCCCAATCTTCAGTAGTAACATCAGCTTCTGGTTCTACAACACCAAGTTCCAAATCCATGGGCAGCTTTCCTGGTCTTGCTCGCATAAGGTAGGCTGGGGTGTAATTGGTGGAACTCACAGGTATGTGATTGTACAGATCTACCAGGTCAGGTAGTAGGTCTGGCCACCGATTCCTCTCCTCCAGTGGTACCGTCTTCAGCAGATCAATGACAATGTGATTCATCTTTTCACAGAGACCATTGGTTTGGGGGTGGTACGGTGTGGTTCTTATCTTCTTGCATCCGTACAAATGACAGAATTCCTTAAACAATTCGGCTTCAAAGGCAGGACCCTGATCAGTTAACACTTAGTAACATAGTAACATAGTTATCAAGGTTGAAGGTTGAAGGAAGACTTTAAGTCCATCTAGTTCAACCCATATCCTATCCTAACCTGCCCTAACTTGCTCTGGATATAAATGGGGTCTGCAGAAATACGCTTGAAACGTCTTTGCTGCTGTTTCAGCTGTCAGATCTTTGACAGGGGCGACCACCAGGAACCTGGAATAGTGATCTACCATCGTCAGGGCATAGGAGTATCCTGACCGACTGGGTGACAACTTTACATGGTCCAAGGCCACGATCTCCAAGGGACGAGTCGTCTTGATGGGCTGCAGGGGTGCTTTCTGGCTGCTGTAGTCTTTTCTTCGGAGGCTACAGGACGCACAGTTTTTACACCACTTCTCAATGGAACTACGCATTCCCACCCAGTAGAAACGACACTTCAATAAGGTTTCCAGCTTCTTCCAACCAAAGTGCCCCGCTCGATCGTGGTAGGCTTCCAACACCATCTGGATGTCCGTTCTGGGGACTACTATCTGCCATACCATCTCATGGGTTTTTGGTTGACGTACCTTCGGCACAGCTTCTCACGGTAGATAAACAGCCGGCTTCTCTCATTCCACAGCTGCTTTGCTTGCTGAGACGCTTCTTTCTCCAAGGAGGATCCTTCCTGAGTTATCAGCTCTTTGATGCGGCTGACAACCGGGTCACTTTTCTGGGTCTCCTT
This sequence comes from Oophaga sylvatica, assembly GCA_033576555.1. Lineage (NCBI taxonomy): Eukaryota > Metazoa > Chordata > Amphibia > Anura > Dendrobatidae > Oophaga > Oophaga sylvatica. Next base: position 219,470,621 of record JARQOD010000003.1, on the reverse strand, counting down.
CCAGCTGTGGTGAGGTAAAGGGTTTAACGTCTTACCACGCTGCCTCCTGTAGGCTCGTAGCTCGTGGATCATCCCATTTCTGTGGAATGCAGGTAGCTCAATCTCTTCTAGGTCATCCAATTCCTCTTCCGTGTCGGACTCATGCGGCATTCTGGACAAGGCATCAGCGTTGGCATTCTTACGGCCGCCCTGTACTTGATTGTAAATTGATAGTTCGACAGCCGAGCCATCCAACGTTGCTCCATGGCTCCCAGCTTGGCTGTTTCAAGATGTGTCAAGGGGTTATTGTCCGTGTAAGCAGTGAACTTGCTGGAGGCTAGGTAATGCTTGAATCTTTCTGTAATGGCCCAGACCAGCGCCAGGAACTCCAACTTGAAGCTGCTATAGTTCTCTGGGTTTCTCTCGGTCGGCCGGAGCTTCCTGCTTGCATATGCGATGACTTTCCCGAGGCCATTTTGCTTCTGACTGAGGACAGCTCCCAATCCTTCGTTGCTGGCATCAGTGTACAGCAGGAACGGCTGGCTGTAGTCAGGGTAGGCTAAGATCTCATCGCCTGTCAGGATCTCCTTCATCTCCTTGAATGCCTCAGCTTGTTCTTTACCCCAGTGGAATGGAGAATTTCTGCTCTTGAGGGATTGTCCTACCAGGAGGTCCTGCAGAGGCGCTGCTTTCTTGGTGTAGTCCTTTACAAACCTCCGGTAGTAACCTGTCAGTCCCAGGAACTGGCGCACCTCCTTGAGATTCCTCGGTTCTGGCCATTTCTGGATGGCGGTGACCTTCTCGGGGTCTGGCGCTACTCCTTCTGAGCTGACAATATGTCCCAAGTACTGTACCTTTTGTTTGAGCAGATGGCACTTTGAAGGCTTCAGTTTCATCCCGTACTTGGACAGTGACTCGAATACCTCTGCCAGGTGCTTCAGATGATCCTCATACATCTTGGAATACACTATTACATCGTCCAGGTACAGCAACACGGTTTCAAAGTTGAGATGTCCCAGGCAACTCTCCATCACTCTTTGGAACGTTCCCGGGGCACTGCTGAGTCCAAACGGCATCCTGTCAAACTCACAGAGTCCCATCGAGGTGGTGAAAGCCGTCTTCTCCCGATCCTCCTCAGCCACAGCTACTTGCCAGTACCCACTAGTGAGGTCAAGGGTGGAAAAGTAGTTAGCAGTTTTTAAGGCAGCTAAGGATTCCTCAATGCGTGGTAAAGGGTATGCATCTTTATGTGTAATGCGATTCACTTGTCTGTAATCTACACACATTCTCATGCTTCCGTCCTTTTTCCTAACTAGGACTAGAGGTGCTGCCCAGGGACTACAACTATCCCTTATCACCCCTGCTTCCTTCATGTCACGCAACATCTGCTTAGCTTTCTGGTAGTGTGCTGGAGGTATGGGCCTATACCGCTCTTTAAAGGGAGGATGGTTGCCTGTAGGGATATGGTGTTGCACTCCCTTAATTGTCCCAAAGTCAAGTGGGTGTTTGCTAAATACCTGCGTGTACTCCTGTACCACTCGAAGTACTCCCTGTTTCTGGTGGGCTGGAGTGGTGTCTGTCCCGACATGGAGCTGCTGACACCAATCCTCCACCTGGGTTGCTGGGTCGTTATCCTCCGCTGGCTGGCGGGAGGCTAAGGACTCCGTAGTGAGAATGTAGTTGTTATCTACGGTATGTAATTTAGCAACAGTGGCATAACGTGGTAAATTCACTTCATCTTCTCCCCAGTTGAGAAGACGTACTGGTACCCTCCCATTTCGTACTTCCACTACCCCTCTAGCAGTCAAGAGTGTAGGTCTGTGCTCTGAACAATGGGGCTCTACTACTGCTTGGTAGTTCTGTCCTCTCAGACCTATTGCTGCTCTACACCAAATAAGCATTTCACTCATTGGGGGTATCACAATGGGGTTCGGGTCTGTTACCCGTACATTACCAATTTCACCATCTGTCAGCTTCGCTTGCTGCTGGCACATCAGGGCCCGGATCTCCCTCTGGATCACTCCCTTCTGCTTTGGCTTGGCAACTTCAGCGAGCTGTTGGCGCAAAAACACAACTTCTCCCAGACAGTTACTGATAATGTTAGTACCTAAAACCATATTAAAGCCATTTTCCTCATTTACAGTTTTTACTACTAAAAGTCCCTGGTCCTTCAGCTCCACTCTGCCCACCTTTACTTCCACGTTTTTGGCTCCGAGTATATCAACAGGGGGACCATTAGAGGTGTACACAGCAAAGTCAGGGCTTGGGGGCTGGAGACTGTCCATGGACCAAAACTTATTATACAGGACATCAGGTATGATGGTCACCTGAGATCCAGTGTCCAGCAGGGCAGGAATTGCAATCCCGTCCAGGATGATGGACAGGTACGGTCTTCCTCCCACAAACCTGCGGTTCCAGTCTGAGGGGCCTGAAGAGTCTATTCTGGGTGTTGGCCCTCGGACCCAGGATCTGCTCGTTTAAAGGACACTGTCGGGCTAGATGACCTTCCCTGTTGCAACGGTAGCAGATGATCTCACGGCGAGGATGGTGCTGATCAGGGGTCGCTCCTGGGGGTGGCGTTGTCCTCCTCCGGTGGGGCGACATCCTCCTTCTCCTCCGGTTCATCCAAGGGACATCCTCTGGGCAGTCAGCTAGCAGGATCTTTCCTCCTTCCGCAGTTGCAGGGCACTCATTACAGCGGCCAGGTTTTTAGTCAGCTGGCGCACTTCTGAGCGCAGACAGTCCAACTCAGTAGGGGGCGCCACCTGCGTTTTGGCTTCCGCCACCAGCGGGGAAAAGGTGGATGCTGCTGGCTTTAGAGTGGCTTCACCCGGGTGACACTGGGTTGCCACCTCGGGCTTCTCCAGGGGTCGCAGTCCTTTTATAGCCATATCCTTTAGGGCATCAAAGGTAGCGTCAGGATGATCCAAGGACCACCAGTGCACAGTTCTGCTTTCAGCTTGGGACCTCAGTCCCCGTACAAATTGTTCCTTCAATATTTTGCTTTCATTAATGGCACTTATAGGGTTGACCTGTTTGAGAGCTCGCAGGGCCCCCTGTAGTCGGCAGGCGTAGTCCCTAATACTGTCATCTGGTCTCTGGGAGCATTGGTAAAACCTCATCCGGAGATCTGTTTCAGTGCGGTCCTCAAAAATAGTCTGCAACTTTAAGAAAATTGAAAGCACTGATTCCTGGTCTGCAGCTGTCCAAGTCTCTACTTCCCTCTCTGCAGCACCAGTCAGTTGTCCTACTACCACTGCAGCTCTTTGTTTCTCTGTCATAGGGTACATGTCCATTATGCTGCATATTTTACGCTTAAACCCTGACGGGGTGTCTGGCTTACCACTATACTGAGGGAGCCACTTTGCTCCAGGCAGGTATGGCAGCGTCAGCGGTACTATCGGGGCTACCGGGCCTGGTGAGGGGCCAACGTTTCCATTCTGCGCGGCAGGGCCGGCGGGTAAGTCATTGGAGCGGTCGCCCTCGGCCGCACTGTCAGCTTGTGGCTGCGACATGTCTGCGCCCCCCTAGTTAAGTGTGGCCTACCTTCTCCTGAAGGCTGCAGCTCTGCAGGGTACAGCGATGTAGAAGTACCTGCGTCGCCGGCGTTCTGACGTCAGAGCGATCACTGAAGCTCTTCACAGGACCTGCCGCTGCGTCAGCGTTGGTGGCGTGTCTGGGACTCCGCGCGCTTTCTGCAAGTACACCCCTTCTCTTTGCACTGTAGCGCTGTACTTTGGCGGGCAATGGCGGACAATTGGCGCCAAAAATCACAGCAACAGTAACACAGTCTCTTGCACAAAAACAGTCCACTTCAGGCACACAGGACTCACATATAGCGAGCGTCGGATCCTGTTTGTGACGCCAAAAGATGAGTCGCACGTAGCCAGGGCCTGTGGGGTACTCGGCACCGAGCCCGTTCACTTCACTGGGGAATGTCACGGGTAGCACAGCTCGGTCCGTTGCCCTGGGCGCTCACTAAAAGGGTGATATTTACAGAGGATTATAGGTTTGTAGAAATGTTCGTGACGCCACCTGTGGTTCCTGGTCAGGGTGACCAGCGCTGCAGGGTAGATCCTCTGAGGGGTTGTTACTGGGCAGAAAGGTGTTAAGTCTCCCACAGGCAAGACTGATCCCTCAGGGTATATGGCGGTGTAATATAGGGGTGCAGGAGCAATAAGGCAGACACACACAAGAAAGTCTCTTTCTATACCTTTACTGATGGTGAAGTTGTAGGCACGACCCGGGAAGCTGTCAGGGTGGAGGATGCACGTCCAGTAATCCCACTGAGTAGATGTAGGGCCTCCTTACTCCTTTAAGTGTGTGAGTTTCTGACTTGCATAAAACAAAGCCTAACTCCGTCTTCTCAGCTACGCCCGGCTGACCTTGTAGTGAGACCTTCTTGTGGACAGAACTAAGTCTCTATATGGCTGATCAGGCCAGACTCCTGTTCTTCCTGACCCCGGTTACGTATCAGCACTGTTGGGCCCCTGCGACCTGTAGTCCAGCAGGGTCTCCGGTGTCTCCTACCAGTCGTGCAGATGCTGGCAAGCGTTGACCCGGTGTCCGGTGGTGCAGAGTGGAGGTAAGCTATCAATGCTGGTTAACCTCTGTCACTCTCTCTCTTCTTTCTTCCACCTGCCTTTCATCCTACTCTCACCACTATCATAAGCACAAGCTAGCAGCAGATGTCAGCTTTCTTTATCTTCACCGCTCTCCAAGCGTCGGCATGCTTACTCACTAAAACGCTCACTGAAGGTCTCTCAGTAAACTCAATTTTGACCAGGCTAAGTGGTAATCTTTCCCACTACTACTGGACTCCACTCTTAAACTGAGTGTTTGCTGAAGTCTTCAGGCTTTCTCTTTCTGGCTAGTCTTTCCCTCTCAGCTCGTCTGAGGTAACTGCCGTTCTGACTAGAATCTCTCACCGTCTGCTCTAATCTCTTCTGCTGAGGTAAACTAACTGACACTCTGAGGTAAAACCAACGACTAGCTAACTCTCAGCTAGACTGCCTTCATCTCCCTGCTGTCGTCTCCAAAGGCTCCCTCTGGTGGCACCAGGAAAATGTGGAGTGTTGTGTGCTTATGGGTTGTTGTGGGTTTACATTTCGTGCATCTTCCAGGGTAACATGTGGCTCCAGTCACAGCTGGGCTACACAGAGACATCAAAGTGGCAGAGCTAGCCCTATTATTAAGAGCAAACTCAGCCAAAGGCAAAAAAGAGACCCAGTCATCTTGAGCAGCAGACACAAAGCATCTCAGATAAGTCTCCAATGTCTGGTTTGTTCTCTCAGTTTGTCCATTGGTCTGAGGATGAAAAGCCGAGGAGAAAGACAATTGAACACAGAGTTTAGAACAAAAAGTCCTCCAAAATCTGGAAACAAACTTGACTCCTCTGTCAGAAATAATGTTCTCAGGAATGCCGTGTAACAGAACCACGTGCTGAAGGAACAAAGGCAACAATTCGGAGGAGGAAGGCAACTTAGGTAATGGCACAAGATGTATCATTTTGGAAAACCTATCACAAATCACCCAGATAACGGTCATTCTTTGAGAAACAGGGAGGTCGGAAATGAAATCCATAGAGATATGGGTCCATGGTCTCTTGGGCACAGGCAATGGCATCAACAAACCACTAGAGCGAGAGCAAGGCTTGGAGCGAAAGCAAGTCCCGCAGGACTGCACAAATTCCCTGACGTCACGAGACAAAGTAGGCCACCAAAAGGACCGACTAACCAAGTCTCTGGTACCAAAAATTCCGGGATGACCGGCCAACGCGGAACAATGAATCTCAGACATCACACTCTTTTTCCACCGGTCTGGGACAAACAATTTCCCAATAGGGCAGCGCTCGGGTTTATCCTCCTGACACCCTTCCAGAGCCAGTCTCAAATTGGGCGAGATGGCGGAAAGAACTACACCCTCTTTCAAAATAACAGCAGGATCAGATAACTCAGGAGAGTCCGCAAGGAAACTCCTCGAGAGGGCATCCGCCTTAACATTCTTAGTGCCAGGAAGAAAGGAAACCACAAAATTAAAATGTGTGAAAAACAAGGCCTACCTGGCCTGTCTAGGATTAAGTCGCTTGCCTGATTCCAGATAAAACAGATTCTTATGGTCCGTGAGGACCACCACCTGATGTTTGGCTCCCTCCAGCCAATGTCTTCACTCTTCAAAAGCCCACTTCATGGCCAATAACTCCCGATTACCCACGTCATAATTACGTTCAGTTGGAGAAAATTTTCGAGAGAAAAAGGCACAAGGGTTACTTTTAGAGGTCTCTGGATCTCTTTGGGACAAAACGGCACCTGCCCCAATTTCAGTGGCATCAACCTCCACCTGAAATGGCAGAGAAACATCAGGCTGCCGTAGAACAGGAGCAGAAGTGAATCTCTGCTTAAGTTCCTGAAACGCAGAGACTGCCTCAGGAGGCCAATTCACCACATCAGAACCCTTTTTGGTCAAATCAGTCAATGGTTTAACAATAACAGAGAAATTACCAATAAATTTACGATAAAAATTGGCAAAACCCAAGAATCTCTGAAGAGCCTTTAATGAAGTAGGTTGGACCCAATCACAGATGGCCTGAACCTTGACCGGGTCCATTTCAATAACAGACGGAGACAAAATGAATCCCAGAAATGAGATCCTCTGTACGCCAAAAAGACAATTTGATCCCTTCACATACAGAGCATTCTCTCTCAAAATCTGGAACACAGTCCGAACATGTTTCACATGAGAGTCCCAGTCATTGGAAAAAATCAAGATATCATCCAAATAAACAATCAGAAATTTTTCCACAAAATCCCTGAAAATGTCATTCATGAAGGACTGGAAGACGGAAGGAGCATTAGTGAGCCCAAAGGGCATCACTTGGTACTCAAAATGCCCCTCTGGGGTATTAAATGCCGTCTTCCATTCATCCCCGTGCTTAATGCGAATAAGGTTATACGCCCCCCTGAGGTCAAGCTTGGTAAACCAAGTAGCACTTTTCACCCTGGAAAACAGGTCAGAAATCAAGGGTAACGGATATTGATATTTCACAGTGATATTGTTCAAGAGACGATAATCAATACACGGCCTTAATGAACCATCCTTTTTGGCCACAAAGAAAAAAATGGCACCCAAGGGTGAAGAGGATGGTCTGATATGACCCTTCTCCAATGACTCCTTGATATAAGACCGCATAGCGTCATGTTCAGGTACAGACAAGTTAAAAAGGCGACCTTTAGGGAATTTAATACCAGGCACTAATTCAATAGCGCAGTCATAGCTCCTATGGGGGGGCAAGGATGCAGATTTACTTTCGCTAAACACATCAGAAAAATCAGTCAAAAAGTCAGGAACATCCTGAGCCTGGGGAGAGGCAGAAAAAACAGGAGTGTTGGCATTAACACATTGGCAGCCCCAACTGGTCACAGACACAGATTTCCAATCCAAAACAGGATTATGAGACTGTAACCAAGGGAAACCCAGTACAATAATGTCATGCAGATTATACAGCACCAAAAATTTGCAACTCTCCTGATGATCAGGTTCAACCCTCATTATCACCTGAGTAGAGAACTGGGGTTTATTCTCAGCCAAAGGGGTAGAATCAATCCCCAGTAGGGGAATAGACTTTCGTAGGGGTATCAAGGGAAACCCACAACGTTTAGCAAATTCAAAATCCATCAGGTTAATAGCTGCTCCCGAATCAACAAAAGCCTGAGCAGAAAATGTGGACAGGGAGCAAATCAGGGCAACAGTCAACAGAAATTTAGTTTGAACACTACCCAAGACAACTGAGCATGCAAAACGTCTTCCCCGCTTAGGGCAGACTGAAATAGCATGAGAGGCGTCACCACAGTAGAAACATAACCCATTGCGTTTTCAAAACTCTATCACACTGCATGGACTCAGAAGCTGGTTCACAAAGCAACACTATTCCACGCATACCTCTACGCTCACGCAAACGTCTGTCAATTTGAATCGCTAATGACATAGAATCATTGAGACCAGAGGGAGCAGGGAAACCCACCATAACATCTTTTACATTCTCTGACAGACCCTTCCGAAAAAGGGCTGCCAAAGCATCATCAATCCATTTGGTCAGGACTGCCCACTTTCGGAATTTCTGACAGTACAACTCAGCGTCCTCAAGCCCCTGATTTAATGCCAACAAGGTTTTTTCAGCTTGATCAGTGACATTAGGTTCATCGTACAATAACCCCAGAGCCAAAAAAATGCATCAACATTACTCAAAACAGGGTCCCCAGGTGTCAGGGAAAAAGTCCAATCCTGAGGATCGCCGCGCAGGAGAGAGATGACAATTTGAACCTGCTGTGCTACGTTCCCTGAGGACTTAGGTTTTAAGGCAAAAAACAACTTACAGTTATTTTTGAAATTCAGAAATTTAGCTCGATCCCCCAAAAATAAATCTGGCATGGGGATCCTAGGTTCCACAACCGGCAACCTAGCAAGATAGGTAGCAATACTCCAAACTTCAGTGGCAAGCTGATCCACACGGCCAGACAACTGTGCAAACTCCATTGAGAGAAAAAAAAAATCCTCCTCAGCACCCAGAGAAAAAGAGGGAAAAAATGCAACAAACAGAGAAAAAATAAAAAAAAAATTCTGACAACTTCCTTTTTTCTTTTTCCTTTTACTATTTTTCCCTTCTGTTGAGTACCATATAATTTTCAGTTTGGGCCGGTGATACTGTTATGATTTGGTAGCTGAGGAGAGCAGGCAAAAACGGCAATATACCAGAGAGGTTGGAATCTACTGGATTGCAGTACCCTGACTAACCACCACAACTAAAGGCAGCCGTGGAGCGTTCCTACGTTGGTCCTAGACGCCTCGTCACAGCCTGAGAGGTTAACTACACCTAAAGATAGAAAGAAGAAAGCTATCTGCCCCGGAGCAGATCCCCAAAGAACATAGGAAGCCCCCAAACATGTAATGGCGGTTAGACAAGAGGAAATACAGACACAGACAGAAAATAGTATGAGCAAACGTTGGGGCCCAATCTACCTGGACAAAAAAGGATTGGAAGGATACTTACTGCAATCCAAAAAACCCTAAAAAATACCAACTCTACTAATTGCAAAAACACCTGAGATCACACGACCTCTACCACCTAAATTAGTTCTCTGGTGTCACAAAACTAAACCGCAGCCACTGAAAAAACTGAAAAAGGCAAATGAACAAATAACAGTGGCTCAGATAAACTGAGAGGAGCACAAGCCCCCGGAGGGGACCTGGCTGACCTCCACAGAAGTGCAGGGAACAATGCAAAAAGCAAGCACAAAAATAAAAGCAGAAAATATCTTATCTGATAGCAGAAGATGCAGGCAAGACTCAGCAAGCTTCCAAGTGAACCAGGAACCACAGTTGAGACAAGAACAATTGATCACCGGCAACCATGGTGGGAGGGAACCTCCCTTATATAAGACCAGTCTGTAACTCCTGATTGCCAATCCTCATTGAATGGTTCAGTACTGTTTGTAACCACCAGAGGGAGCTTCTGCTCAGAATTCATTTCTAACACATTCACAACAGTATACTCCCTGTCCGACGCAGTCCAATTAATAACGAATGTCCCACGACGGTCTCCCCTATAGAGCGGTGACATCAGGTGATGCCACTGTTCTGTAGGGCCTCCCAGTGATGCACTGACAGGAGACAATGGCTCCTGCAGTGCATCACTGAGGTTACCTGAGTTCATGGTCTCACTTTATGGCAATGCTGCGTGGGAATTTTCTCACCCAGCATTGCCGTGAGAGAATGAACTGTAGTGACGTCATTCTCTCCTGGCGGCAGAGCGGTACACAGATGAATGGCGTCGGGGAATAGGTGAGTATATACTCTATGTTATGTTCTGTATGTTATATGTTGTATGTCATGTATGTTCTGTATGTCATGTGTATGTTATATGTTGTATGTCATGTGTATGTTATATGTTCTGTATGTCATGTATGTTTTTTTTTGTTTTTTTTACATTCAGCACATTAGCCGGATGATGGGACTACTACTGTCCCATCATTGGCTAATGTGTCAGTCACTGTCACTGTAGCAGGCATAGCCAGATGGGACTTGTAGTCCCATCCGACGATGCCTGCATACGCGGAGACACACACACAGCCCCGCACATATACCGATCACGCACACAGCCCCCGCACACACACCGATCACACACACAGTCCGCACACCTATCCCGCACACAGCCCCACACACTGATCACGCACACAGCCCCGCACACCGATCCCGCACACAGGCCTGCACACCGATCACGCAGACACCGGCACACAATCACCGCCCACACACAGCGCCGCACACTATACACGCCCACGCACCGCCCACACACAGCGCCGTACACTTTACACGCCCAGCACCGCCCACACATTTCCCTCCTCCTGAACTGCAGCGGTTTCACCCGCAGCAAAACCGCAGATCTTTTTTAGATCTGCGGTTTTGCTGCGGAAGTGCCCGACTCAATACAAGTCAATGGGCGCCGAACCGCTGCAGTTCCGCACAAAGAATTGACATGCTGCGGAAAACAAAGTGCGGCGAAACCACGCGTTTTTTTCCGCAGCATGTGCACAGCAGACATGCGGTTCCCATTGGATTATATTGCATGTGCACTGTGCCGCGGGTTTGATGCGTTTCCAACGTTGAAAAACGCAGCGGAAACGCATCGTGTACACAGGGCCTTACTCTTCACACCACAGAAAGTGCTGCTACAGAGTCCAGTAGCAGCATGCTATATCCAACTACATCTGACACTTTGCTTTGTGCTTGGTGATGTACGGCTTGTATGCAGCTGTTAGGCTATGGAAACCTATGCCATGAAGCTCACAGCGGATAGTTTTTGTACTGATATTAATGCTAGAGAACTGGAATGCTACAGAGTGTTGGCAACTTTTATAATAATAAATGATAATAACAATCTTTATTTTTATATAGCACTAACCACAGCGCTTTACAGTTTGCACACATCATTGTCGCTGTCCCCAGTGGGGCTCACAATCTAGATTCCCTATCTTTGGAATGTGGGAGGAAACCGGAGTACCCAGAGGAAACCCACACAAACTCCTTGCAGATGTTGTCCTTGGTGGGATTCGAACCCAGGACTCCAACGCTGCAGTGCTATCCACTGAGCCACCGTGCTGCCCTTTTATGCACATTAGCACTCAGCGAGCCCGCTCTGTAACTTTATGTGGTGTGCCACTTTGTGACTGAATTGCTGTGGTTCCTAAACACTTCTACATTTAAAAATGTCATTCACAGTTGATCGTGGAATTTTTAGAAAGGAAGAAATTTTACAAATCAACTTGTTGCAAAGGTGGCGTTCAATTAGAAAAACCCATTCTTTTACAAGGGTTAGTAATGCAGACTGCATGGCTAGGGGCAGGAATTTATACCCTTGTAGCAATGGGACTGAATGGAAAACCTGAATTCAATGATTAAGGGACTTATTCTTAAACTTTTGCCCATATAGTGTAAATTTACTGATTTTATTTTTCAGAAAAAATATTAAATGCTTCTTTTTAGCATTTTAGATAGAATAAGGCATTGTATTAAATGATGAGAAGTGAACATCTTTTCTGAAAACAAGGACTATGCCAAAGTCTGATAAAAGCAAAATACCTTTAGAAACTAATTTAATCTAATGGATTAAAAGACAAAACATAGTCTTATTCCATCAAAAACACATTTAAGAACATTTTCATGCTCTTCTATATTTGTACAATATTCTGTGAGACTAAAACATATGGAGGACACCACATCATATTGTATTAATCTTCTTTTTTTGGCTAATGAAGAAGTCTACTGGTTCAGATCCATGCTTCCGGAACCAAAGGAGAGACAGCTTCAAAGTCAAGGAGACATTGGTATTTAGTATGAGTGTGTCAAACTTCCATAGACATGGTTATTTAAGGAACACAAACATCTTGACGATTGCGAGATGGAGCTGTGAAATCAGAGGATCCTGGATTGACCTTCATAAGGCTATGAGATAATATTTTAAAGAGATGATAAACTGATAGAACATCTTATTCCAATTTATTGGGTATTTTTATGCAATATACTGCTTCCATTATGTAGCTGTTCAACACAGGGGAGAGGCTGACTGTCATGTTTTAGATTATAGATAAAAAACCTAGAATAAAGTCTTCTTCTAAAGGCCCCATACACATTACACCAATCCCACCTATATTGGCAAGATCGGCTGACAATCTAATGTGTATAGGGGAATCCCAACTCTCCCTCGACAGATAATGTCGTGGGAGAGAGAATGATCCAGCTTACTGAATTTCAGTGGCCGATCCATATGTTTCTTTCTGGAGATGCTACTACCAGAGGAGTCTGATGGAGGCTCTCTTACAGGGAACACAGGAACATTCGCCCGAGCAAATCCTTCCTGTATATTGGGGAGTCAGGAGAAATGGCTCTCCGCCATCAATTATCTAATGTATATGGCATGGGCGGACATACCGCTGATTCAACCGGTGCGATTGCATCGGGGCCCAGAGGCTCCAGGGGGCCCCTGCAGGGCGGCTAATAATGAGGGCAATCTGGCCGGTTTCTCCAGGCCCAAGGCTTCGGGGGCCCCTGGCCAGATTGCGCTCATGTGCTGCGGGCAGGGAGCGATATCCCAGCAGCTCCGCTGCCTGCAAGAGAAAATAGCAGGAGCGGAGCTGCAAGGATCCTTCCTGCCCAGCACCCGCGCTTTCTGTCTCTGACACAGAGAGCAGTGCCACTGGATGACGTCCTCATTCAGCGGCCCGCTGTGCCAGAGCGAGGAAGCGCGGGTGCCGGTGATGCTGCGGACAGGTGAGAGGTGGTGTGTGTGTGTGTGGAGATGAGTGGTGGTGTGTGCGTGTAGGTGCAGGAGAGGGGAATGATGGGGAAAAAGCAATGATGAGGTGATGGGGAAAAAAAGTGATGGGGAAAAAGCAATGATGGGAGTGATGGGGAAAAAGCAATGATGGGGAAAAGGCAATGATGGGTGATGGGGAAAAGCAATGATGGGAGTGATAGGGAAAAAGCAATGATGGGGAAAAAGCAATGATGGGGAAAAGGCAATGATGGGAGTGATGGGAAAAAAGCAATGATGGGAAAAATAAATGATGGGAAAAGGCAATGATGGGAGTGATGGGAAGAAAGCAATGATGGGGAAAAAGCAATGATGGGAAAAGGCAATGATGGGAGTGATGGGGAAAAAGTGGTGATGATTGGTGGTGTGTGTGTAGGTGGAGGAGAGGAGGATGATGGGGAAAAAGCAATGATGGGTGATGGGGAGAAAAAGCAATGATGGGAAAAGCAATGATGGGTGATGAGGAAAAAGCAATGATGGGGTGATGGGGAAAAAGCAATGATGGGTGATGGGAAAAAGCAATGATGGGGTGATGTGGAAAAAGCAGTAATGGGGAAAAGCAATGATGGGGAAAAAGCAATGATGGGGTGATGGGAAAAAAACAATGATGGGGTGATGGGGAAAAAGCAGTGATGGGGAAAAAGCAATGATGGGGTGATGGGGAAAAAGCAATGATGGGAGTGATGGGGAAAAGGCAATGATGGGAGCAATAGGGAAAAAGCAATGATGGGGAAAAGGCAATGATGGGAGTGATGGGGAAAAAGCAATGATGGGATGATGGGGAAAAAGCAATGATGGGAGTGATGGGGAAAAAGCAATGATGGAGAAAAAGCAATGATGGGAGTGATGGGAAAAAGCAATGATGGGTGATGGGGAAAAGAAATGATGGGGTGATGGGAAAAAGCAGTGATGGGGAAAAAGCAATGATGGGGAAAAAGCAATGATGGGGTGATGGGGAAAAAGCAATGATGGGAGTGATGGGAAAAAGGCAATGATGGGAGTGATGGGGAAAAGCAATGATAGGGTAAAGGCAATGATGGGAGTGATGGGGAAAAAGCAATGATGGGGAAAAGGCAATGATGGGGGTGATGCGGAAAAAAGCAGTGATGGGGTAAAAGCAATGATGGGGAAAAGTCAATGATGGGGGTGATGGGGAAAAAGAAATGATGGGGTGATGTGGAAAAAGCAGTAATGGGGAAAAGCAATGATGGGAAAAGCAATGATGGGGTGATGGGAAAAAAAATAATGATGGGGTGATGGGGAAAAAGCAGTGATGGGGAAAAAGCAATGATGGGAGTGATGGGGAAAAAGCAATGATGGGAGTGATGGGGAAAAGGCAATGATGGGGGTGATGCGGAAAAAGCAGTGATGGGGTAAAAGCAATGATGGGGAAAAGTCAATGATGGGGGTGATGGGGAAAAAGAAATGATGGGGTGATGTGGAAAAAGCAGTAATGGGGAAAAGCAATGATGGGGAAAAAGCAATGATGGGGTGATGGGAAAAAAACAATGATGGGGTGATGGGGAAAAAGCAGTGATGGGGAAAAAGCAATGATGGGGTGATGGGGAAAAAGCAATGATGGGAGTGATGGGGAAAAGGCAATGATGGGAGCGATAGGGAAAAAGCAATGATGGGGAAAAAGCAGTGATGGGGAAAAAGCAATGATGGGGAAAAGGCAATGATGGGGTGATAGGGAAAAAGCAATGATGGGAGTGATCGGAAAAAGGCAATGATGGGAGTGATGGGGAAAAAGCAATGATAGGGAAAAGGCAATGATTGGAGTGATGGGGAAAAAGCAATGATGGGAGTGATGGGGAAAAAGCAATGATAGGGAAAAGGCAATGATTGGAGTGATGGGGAAAAAGCAATGATGGGAAAAGGCAATGATGGGGTGATGCGGAAAAAGCAGTGATGGGGTAAAAGCAATGATGGGGAAAAGTCAATGATGGGGTGATGGGGAAAAAGAAATGATAGGAAAAGGCAATGATGAAAGTGATTGGAAAAAGGCAATGATGGGAGTGATGGGGAAAAAACAATGATGGGAAAAGGCAATGATGGGAGTGACGGGGAAAAAGCAAAGATGGGGAAAGGCAATGATGAGGAAAAGCAATGATGGCGAAAAGGCAATGATGGGAGTGATGGGGAAAAAGCAATGATGGGGAAAAGGCTATGATGGGGGTGATGGGGAAAAAGCAATGATGGGAAAAGGCAATGATGGGGAAAAGCAATGATGGGGTGATGGTGAAAAAGTAGTGATGGGGAAAAAGCAATGATGGGGAAAAGGCAATGATGGGAGTGATGGGGAAAAAAAATGTGGAAAAAGCAATGATGGGGAAAAGGCAAAGATGGGGTGATGGGGAAAAAGCAGTGATGGGAAAAAGCGATGGGGAAAAGGCAATTATGGGGTGATGGGGAAAAAGCAATGATGGGGTGATGGGGAAAAAGCATTGATGGGGTGATGGGGAAAAAGCAATGATGGGGAAAAGGCAATGATGGGATGATGAGGAAAAGGCAATGATGGGGTGATGGGGAAAAGGCAATGATGTGAGTGATGGGGAAAAGGCAGTGATGGGGAAAAGGCAGTGATGGGGTGATGGGGAGAAGGCAATGATGGGGGTGATGGGGAGAAGGCAATGACGGGGTGATGGGGAAAAGGCAATGATGGGGGTGATGGGGAGAAGGCAATGACAGGGTGATGGAGAAAGCAATTATGGGTGGTAGGGGAGAAGGCAATGACGGGGTGATGGAGAATGCAATGATGGGGTGATGGGGAGAAGGCAATGATGGGGTGATGGAGAAGGCAATGATGGGTTGGTAGGGGAGAATGCAATGATGGTGGTGGTGGTGGAAAGGGCAATAATAGGGGTGGCGGGGAGGAAGAAATGATGGAGGTGGTGGAATGGGCAATGATGGGGTGGCAGGGGAGAAAGCAAAGATGGTGGGGTAGAAGGCAATGATGGAGGTGGTGAAGAGGGCAATGATGGGGTGGGGAGAGGACAATAATGGGATGTGGGGGAAGGAGGACAATGACTGGTGTGGAGGATTTGGATGGGAAGAAGGGGGACTTATAATGGCCTTAGGAACAGGGGGAGGTGGAGGACGACATTATCACTTATGTCTAACACAGTCCCTTAGTACATAGTGTACTCACTAATTCTGTATAACACCATCCTTAGTTACAGTCATGGCCAAAAGTTTTGAGAATGACACAAATATTAATTTTTACAAAGTCTACTGCTTCACTTTTTCTAATGGCAATTTGCATATACTCCAGAATGTTATAAAGAGTGATCAGCTTAACAGCAATTACTTGCAAAGTCAATATTTGGCTAGAAAATGAACTTTATCCCCAAAACACATTTCAACATCATTGCAGCCCTGCCTTAAAAGGACCAGCTAACCTCTTTTCAGTGATTGCTCCATTAACACAGGTGTGGGTGTTGATGAGGACATGGCTGGAGATCAATCTGTCATGATTAAGTAAGAATGACACCACTGGACACTTTAAAAGGAGGCTGGTGCTTGGCATCATTGTTTCTCTTCTGTTAACCATGGTTATCTCTAAAGAAACATGTGCAGTCATCATTGCAATGCACAAAAATGGCCTAACAGGGAAGAGTATCGCAGCTAGAAAGATTGCACCTCAGTCAACAATCTATCGCATCATCAAGAACTTCAAGGAGAGAGGTTCCATTGTTGCCAAAAAGGCTTCAGGGCGCCCAAGAAAGACCAGCAAGCGCCAGGACCGTCTCTTAAAAGTGTTTCATCTGCGGGATCGGGCTACCAGCAGTGCAGAGCTTGCTCAGGAATGGCAGCAGGCAGGTGTGAGTGCATTTGCACACACTGTGAGGCGGAGACTCTTGGAGCAAGGCCTGGTCTCAAGGAGGGCAGCAAAGAAGCCACTTCTCTCCAGAAAAAACATCATGGACAGACTGATATTCTGCAAAAGGTACAGGCAGTGGACTGCTGAGGACTGGGGTAAAGTTACTTTCTCTGATGAATCCCCTTTTCGATGGTTTGGGACATCAGGAAAACGCCTCATTCGGAGAAGACAAGGTGAGCGCTACCACCAGTCTTGTCTCATGCCAACTGTTAAGCATCCTGAAACCATTCATGTGTGGGGTTGCTTCTCAGCCAAGGGAATCGGCTCTCTCACAGTCTTGCCTAAAAACACAGCCATGAATAAAGAATGGTACCAGAATGTCCTCCAAGAGCAACTTCTCCCAACCCTCCAAGAGCAGTTTGGCGATCAACAATGCCTTTTCCAGCATGATGGAGCACCTTGCCATAAAGCAAAGGTGATAACTAAATGGCTCAGGGAACAAAACATAGAGATTTTGGGTCCATGGCCTGGAAACTCCCCAGATCTTAATCCCATTGAGAACTTGTGGTCAATCATCAAGAGACGGGTGGACAAACAAAAACCTAAAAATTCTGACAAAATGAAAGCATTGATTGTGCAAGAATGGACTGCTATCAGTCAGGATTTGGTCCAGAAGTTGATTGAGAGCATGCCAGGGAGAATTGCAGAGGTCCTGAAGAAGAAGGGTCAACACTGCAAATATTGACTTGCTGCATTAACTCATTCTAACTGTCAATATAAGCTTTTGTTACTCGTATGTTTGGAATTATTATATTTCTGTCTGTGATAAAAACATCTGTCAAACACACATAAAAACCAGAGGGCAGCAGATCATGTGAAAATATAATATTTGTGTCATTCTCAAAACTTTTGGCCATGACTGTACATAGTTTCTTCTTTTATTATGTATAACACCATCCCTTATTACGTACCATCCTCTCTAGTTATATATGGTGCCGTCCCTTATTATATAGCTTCCTCTGCATTTATGTATAGTGCTGTCTCTTACATAGTGTATTCTTGTTAATTTTGTTATTCACAGCGCCCTCTTTTATCACATAGTCCCCTCTCTTTTTAGATATAAAATGACTGCTGATCGAGGAGCCGGTGGTCAGATTACCAGTCCATCAGCTCCTCCATTTGAAAGGAAGCTTTCCCATGCTCTATCAGCTATCATTGCATTATACAGCTAACAAGCCAGGACGGTATGTAATAAAAAACAGGGCTCTATATAATCCAATATGTAAGGGACGGTACTGTACATAACAAGAGAGGACACTGTAAAAGGGACAGAAATATACATAATAAAGGAGACTATGTAATATATATATATATATACATGTATGTGTGTGTGACTATATATATATATATATTATATATATATATGTAGCTTTGTCGCCATAAAAGGAAGGGGGCCCAGACACATTTCTTGCACAGGGGCCCCAAGCTGTGTCGGCCCCTGGTATATGGGGGCCTTAAGATCCTCTCATTATCTCATATACTTCCAGTTTTGAGAACCAGCAGAAATATTTCAATATACTCATAACTCGTATTTCAATAAAGAAATTAGCTATTTATTTTGATAGGCCCCCCCGTAGTCTGACTTGGGTCAGAACCAAATAGCTACAACACTTACTGTATATGCGTGTAAAAATAATTGTTTTTTCTTATTTATCATCCTTTTGCCTCTGTTTTCCATCCATTTGTTCAAACATTTTTAAAAACTGAAGGAGGCATACTGTCTGAACATTTTTTTATATATTGATTATTAACATCAGTTCCAAAATGAATGAAACATGGATGAGACTCTCAAAGTGCAAAAATAAGCCCCCAATTCATAGTTTCCATTTTTTTAAATCACTTTTGTTTTTTTTTCATGAGTTTTGTGCAAAATTAAAAATGCTATTGTGTTCTTTTAACCTTTTTTGTGACATTTTAGAGCAAAAATCATTAAAAATTTTGCCACATTTATGGAAAAATTGCAGAAGAATACTATCAGTTAAAAGTTTGGACATACTTGTGATGTATTGGTTTTCCTTGTTCTTATTGACATGTTTACATTGTAGATACAGACTGGGTACTTTGAGGAATCTAAGGTGTAACATTTATTTTGATTTGTTTCATATATGCTTCTTTACTCATTGTTTCCATATATATACTTTCATGGTTTTGCTGCATTCAGTCTAAATCTGCAATGTGAACAGTCAAAAAAAAAAACAAGGAAAACCATTGCATGAACAGGTGTGTTCAAACTTTTGACCTACACTGTACATAACATTAATCCATGAGGAAACAGGAGTACATTTGTAAAATTCTAAAACCAAATAGCACTATGGGAAAATCACACATGGAATATATAATGTATTTGCGTTTTATTTATATGTGGTGCTGCGCACCGTCCTGAATATAGCAATGTGCAAATGAAATGAGTTGATAAATAAAACCATAAAAACATAGATCAGTTGATAGATGACCAATAAAACATGTCCTTATAAAGGAGTATACCAGGATCAAGTTCAGAGTGTAGTATATATATCAACAATTGATTTTCATATTCATTCTGTAGCACTGGCGTCCCTACACACTGCCCCTCTCCTTTGCCCTTACCATCTGCTCCCAGGCAGGATATTGCAATGGATTTTATCATGGATCGTATAGTATCGACTTGGTGCACCATCATCTGGGTGGTTGTGGATTGTTTCTCCAAGATGGCTCACTTCACTCCCCTGCTCAGTCTACCATCTGCTCCAGAGCTCGCAGAGAGGTTTATTCTACATATTTTCTGCCTCCATGGTCTCACACTCCATATTGTTTTGGATACAGGCGTCCAGTTTACTTCTCGCTTCTGGAGGGCCATCAGCAAACAACTGAATGTCACTTTGGATTTCTCTTCAGCCTACCATCCTCAGTCCAATGGTCAGGTAGAGTTGGTCAATCAGATCCTGACTTACTTCCTCAAGCACTTTGTAAATGCCCACCACAGTGACTGGGCCGAACTCCTGCCTTGGGCCGAATTGTCATACAACAACCCTGTGAGCGAATCCTCTGCCAAATCTCCACTCTTTGTGGTCTATTGTAAACATTCCAATATTCCGTTCCCTGTTTCTACTACCTCCGATATTCCTGCTGCTGAATCCTTCGTTAAGGGTTTTATTAAAATCTGGGAGGATATCAAGTCCAACAAACGTATTTTTCGGCTATAAGACGCACTTTTTCCCCAAAAAAATTGTGAGGAAAATGGAGGGTGAGTCTTATAGCCTGAACGCAGGCTTACCGGGGGGTTGCGGCAGTGGTGTGGCGGTGGCAGTGGCAGAGGTGCGGCTTTGTAGAGGCGCGGTGGGCGGCATGCACCTGAGCAGGGTCCCTTCCTGGTGACGCCGCAGCATGGAGAGCAGACAGGAGTGCAGAGCCGGGATTGTCGGTGGTGGCGGCCATCTTCCTGAGGCGGCGCGTGCGCAGATAGAGTGCTCTGCTTACTGTGGCTTCAGGAAAATGGCCGCAGGAGGCCGCACATGCGCAGATAGAGATCGCGGCGCCCATTTTCCTGAAGCCCCAGGAAGCAGAGTACTCTGCGCACGCGCCGCCTCAGGAAGATGGCCGCCACCACCGACAATCCCGGCTCTACACTCCTGTCTGCTCTCCGTGCCGCGGCGTCACCAAGAAGAGACCCTACTCAGGTGCACGCCGTCCACCACGCCTCTACAAAGCCGCACCTCTGCCACTGCCACACCACTGCCACAAACCCGGCTCTGCTCTCCGTGCCGCGGCGTCACCACACCTGAGGAAGGGACCCTGCTCAGGTGCATGCCACCCACCGCGCCTCTGCAACGCCACACCTCTGCCACCGCCACACCACTGCCACAAACCTGGCTCTGCTCTCCGTGCTGCAGCGTCTGAGGACCTGAGCACCTGAGGAAGGTGAGTATCAGCATCACCGCACCTCTGCCACACTACTGCCGCAACCCCTGCTGTACCACCGCCGGCCCTCAGGTACCTTAAAATTCGGACAATAAAATCTTTTTTTCTGCTATTTTCACCCCAAAATTTGGAGTGCGTCTTATGGTCAGGTGCGTCTTATAGTCCGAAAAATATAAAACTGTCCCACAAGTTAACCCCTTCAGTGAACACCGTAAAAAAAAAATGATGCAAAAAACAATGTTTTATCATCATACCGCTGAACAAAAAGTGGAATAAAACCCCCGTCTCACATAGCGATATCGCTAGCGAGATCGGTGCTGAGTCACTAGTTTTGTGACGCAGCAGCGAGCTCACCAGCGATATCGCTGTGTGTGACATTCAGCGACGATCACCCCCCTGCCGGGTATCGCTGATCGTCGCTGAAATGTCAGGACATTTTTTTGATCGTTGGTCTCCCGCTGACAGGCACGCATCGCTGCGTGTGACAGGCGGGAGACCAGCGATCCGCTGGTAACCAAGGTACACAGCGGGTTTCCAGGCGTGGGGCTGTGCCTAGAAACCCGCTGTGTACCTTGGATACCAGCTCCCTGAAGCAGGGAGCTGGTAACCAAGGTACACAGCGGGTTTCCAGGCACCGCGCAGCGCCTGGAAACCCGATGTGTACCTTGGTTACCAGCTCCCTGCATCAGGGCGCTGGTATCCAAGGTACGCTGCGGGTAACTAAGCGATGTTACCCGCAGTGTCGCTTGTACTGATCGCTGCCTGAGCTGCCTGTTTGGCAGCTCAGCAGCGATAATGTAGCGATACACCAGCGATCCTGATCGTTGTCGGGATCGCTGGTGTATCGCTATGTGAGACCCAGCCTTTACACGCGATCAAAAAGACAGATATAAATAAACATGGTATCGCTGAAAACATCATCTTTTCCCGCAAAAAACAAGCCACGATACAGCATCATCAGTGAAAAAATAAAAAAGTTATAGCTCTCAGAATAAAGCGATGCGAAAAATTATTTTTTATATAAAATAGTTTTTATTGTATAAAAGCGCAAAACATAAAAAAAATATAAATGAGGTATCGCTGTAATCGTACTGACCCAACGAATAAAACTGCCATATCAATTTTTCCACACGCGGAACGGTATAAACGCCCCCCCAAAAGAAATTCATTAATTGCTGGTTTTTGTTCATTGTGCCTCACAAAAATCGGAATAAAAAGCAATCAAAAAATGTCATGTGCCCGAAAATGGTACCAATAAAAACGTCAACTCGTCCCGCAAAAAACAAGACCTCACATAACTCTGTGGGCCAAAATATAGAAAAATTATAGCTCTCAAAATATGGTGATGCAAAAACTTTTTTGCAATAAAAAGCGTCTGCCATGCGCCCAAACAGTGGTTTACCCCCACATATGGGATATCAGCGTACTCAGGACAAATTGCACAACAACTTTTAGCGTTCAATTTCTCCTGTTACCATTGGGAAAATAAAAAATTGGGGGCGAAAAGATCATTTTTGTGGAAAAAATTATATTTTATTTTTACGGCTCTACGTTATAAACTTCTGTGAATCACTTGGGGGTTCAAACTGCTCACCACACATCTAGATAAGTTCTTCTAGTTCCCAAAATGGTGTCACTTGTGGGGAGTTTCCACTGTTTAGGCACATCAGGGGCTCTCCAAATGCGACATGGCGTCCGCTAATTATTCCAGCATATTTTACATTCAAAAAGTCAAACGGCGCTCCTTCCCTTCAGAGCCCTGCCGTGCGCCCAAACAGTAGATTTCCCCCACCAATGGGGTATCGGCAAGCTCAGAAGAAATTGTGCAACAAAATGTATGGTCCATTTTCTCTTGCTACCCTTGTGAAAGAACAAAAAATTAAGTCTAAATGAAAATTTTTGTGAAAGAAAAGTAAATGTTTATTTTTTCCTTCCACATTCCAAAAGTTCCAGTGAAACATCTGAAGGGTTAATAAACTTATTGAATGTGGTTTTGAGTACCTCGAGGTGTGCAGTTTTTAGAATGGTGTCACTTTTAGGCATTTTCTGTCATATAAGCCCTCTAAGTCACTTCAAGTGTAAGGTGGTCACTAAAAAAATGGTTTTGCAAATTTTGTTGTAAAAATGAGAAATTGCTGGTCAAATTTTAACCCTTATAACTTCCTAACAAATAAAAATTTAGGTTCCAAGATTGTGCTGATGTAAAGTAGACATGTGAGAAATGTTATTTATTAACTATTTTGTGGATATAACTCTCTGATTTAAGGGCATAAAAATTAAAAGTTTGAAAATTGAGAAATTTTCAAAATTTTCGCAAAATTTCCGCAAGTCATATCGAAGAAATTTTACCACTAACATAAAGTACAATATGTCATGAGAAAACAATCTCAGAATCATAAAGTAACAGTGGTCAGAATTGTAAAAAGTGGCCTTGTCAGGAAGGTGAAAACAGGCTTCGTGGTGAAGGGGTTAAGGCATATCTTCCTGCATGGAGGTGTCTGTGCAACATTGTTAGTCTGTTCCCAAATATGCTTGCTAGTTCTCAGATTACAGTCTGCTAGTTCCCGCTAATGTCTGTCTGTCGCTAACTTCCTTGCCAGTACTTGCCTTGTCAGTCTGTATTACAGCCGGACCCGCCAGCACCTATCGTGCCAGTCTGTACATCTTCCGGATCCGCCAGCACTTGCTGTGCCAGCCTGTATATCAGCCAGACCCACCAGTACCAGCCGTGCCAGTCTGTATATCATTTGGATCTGCCCGGACCTGCCATGCCAGTCTGTACAACAGCCTGACCCGTCTACACCTGCCGTGCGTGTCAGCACTTGCCATGTCAACTTGTGCATCAGCCGCACTAGTCCGCTTCTGCCAGTGCCTGCCTGCATCAGCTGCCCTCTCCTTTTGGGCCATTCCAGTTACCAGTCCCTTGGGCGTCAGCTGCTGTGCGTCCGTGGTCTGTTCTGGAGTAGCACCTGGTGTTTATCGGGAGCCAAGCCTAACCCCATCTTCACGGGCTCTAGTGAAAGTCAGGTGCTCACCTAGTCACTTCCCTCCAGGCTCTCCTCGGACCAAGGCATAGTGGTTCCACCACTCCCGTTACACATACTAACACCTCTATATTAATTATATCGCTAGCAGAACCATTAACTGTATGTTCTCTATACATACAATGTCCCCACACCCCCATGTTCTCCATACATACAGAGTCTACACCCCCATTTTCTCCATAGAGTTCCTCCCCCATGTTCTCCATACAGAGATCCTCCCCATGTTCTCAATATAGATTCCTCTCCTGACCCCCCATGTTCTCAATACAGTGCAATCCCCCTTCTCCTCCCCCCATGTTCTCAATATGGAGTCCTCCCCTGATCCACCATGTTCTCCACACAGCAAAATCTCCCCCTCTCCTCCCCCCTTGTTCTCAATATGGAGCCCTCTCCTGACACCCCATGTTCTCCACACTGCACCATACGTCCTCTCATCCCCTCATGTTCTCAATATAGAGTCCTTCCCTGACACCCACATGTTCACCATACAGCACAATCCCCCCCCCCCCGCAGCATCTTCGGCTCTGTGAGCGCTTACCTGCGCTAGGCTCTGACTTTTCTTCCTGTGCAGTACTCTGCACAGATGTTGGCAGCATGATGAGGTCTCCTCATCGCGTTGCCGTGACGTCAACAGCATGCGCAAGCCGCAGAACATGGGGTCAGGATGCTGATTGGAGCTCCACTGACCCCGAAAGTGCCCGCTTGGAGGTTCATTTGTATAAGTGTCTTAAGACGCGAATACAAATGAATGCTCCACTCCCCCTCCTTCCTCCAGCAAGATGTCAGTTTTGTTAATGAGGCTGGAGGGTGATTTGAATTTTTTTTTTTAATATTTGTTTTTTATTTTGACCCTGGCTCTGCCCCCTGCAATCGCCCACCATAGGCACTGGACCTCGGTGCGTAGTGGCACATATGGGCCTGTGTATGACTATGGGAGTGCTTTATACTACTATGTATGACTATGGGAGTGCATTACACTACTATGTATAACTATGGGGGTGTATTATACTATTGTCATGGGTTTACCGTGAAAGAGAGGAGCCAGAAGACTGCAGTGTCTGATTTCTCCTACTCCTGCACTGATTAGAAGCACTTCTGTCACGCACAGTGTGGGAAGACTAAGTGCAACACGAAGGGATGAGGGGAATGAAGCCCAGACACTGGGAGAAGAGTGCAGACCCCTAGGCAGATCTAATAACAACCTACCTGCCCTACTGTCCCTAAATTGGTTCCTCATTAATCACCAAGCAGGAAACCTAAGCCCTGAATCTCCCTAGAGCTAGGCCCTGGATAGGGAGGTGGAGGGGATGATCACTGGTCAATCCCCACTGTAAACTAAAGACAAAAAGGTAGACAGACAAGGATAATGAACTTAGCTTGAGCAGAATCAGACAGGTAACACCAAACATCCTCAAACAGCTCCAGAGAGGAAGTTAGCCAACTGCTATAGCTCCAAGCCTTCACAAGGGAAAAATGTGAATATCACTGGCGACTCTTGCAGCAGGCTGGGGATTTATAAACACCCAGGTCCATGTGTGTTAACTAGAGCCGGAGGAAGGTTGCCGCTGGGTCCAAGAGTCAGGAGGATTAAGGAGGCGTCTGTAATGCCAAACGCAGAGACCTTCTGCAGCCAGAGGCAGAGCAACAGTCTGTTGCATCTGACACACCCGTGACAACTTCACCTTCATACTAAACGGTGTAAATTTCTTTTAGCAGTGCGGGGGTTAATCTACTTAGTTTAGGGCTCCAAAGGTTTCCTGTGTTAAGGCTCAGCTGTGCACTGTTAGCCACTCCCATTTCATTTATAAACTGAGTCCTGGCTAGCACTCATTGTCAAAGATAGCTTTTGCTGCATGGCTGGGGGTTGTTGGTGGTTGTTATTGGAGAAGGCATTTGGTGAATTTATCTATGACTGTTGCTAGGTTTTGAGTGTGTGATATTTCCCTTTCTTCTCCTACTTTGGTTTAACCCCATCTTTCACTCCCCGGTGTTTACCTCTGTTGTTTATGTGTATATATTTGTATGATTGGTATTTTCCTTTATCCCTGTTCGTATTACCTAGTTAGTCTGGTTGGTGTATTACAGTACACAACTACTCCCTTCTTCCCTGGGTGGGGGAAGGGTACAGACTGTGGACGGATACAGGAGCTAAGGCAAGGTACATGGCCCCGGCGTCTTCACCATCAGATGTAATGCGGGTAACAGGGAGGGATCGGGCGGCCCTAGCGTTAGAGACAGGGAAGGAGCCCCTGGTCCTGGTGACACCCGACAACAGAATTGTGACAACTATTATGTATGACTATGGGGGTGCATTATACTTTATGGGTGACTATGGGGTGCATTATACTTTATGGATGACTATGGCGGTGCATTATACTTTATGGATGACTAAAGGGTTCATTATGCTTTATGGATGACTATAGGGTGAATTATACTTCATGGATGATTATGGGGATGCATTACACTTTATGCATAGCTATGGAGTGGTAATTTGAGATGGGGTAATTGATTCACAGGACTCGGTCCATCGGCCAGGTCAGTAATTTGTGAATGTCTGATGAATGAAAGGCCTCTGGATGAAAGGCCTCTGAATCCTACCTCCTGCATTCACAACTCCTGTACCAGCCTGGCTAAACAAAGAGGAGTTGTGAATGCCTTATTCACAGGCCTTCCATCTAGCTACCTTCCATCCAGTGGCCTTCCATTCAGCGGCCTCAGATTACTGCCCTGGCCGATGGGCCGGAGTCCTACGAATCAATTCTCCAATGTCGAGTGGTAAGGGTCCACATCATGGCATTAACTCATACAGCCAAAAGTGACTTCACTGTAATACTATTGTAGGAACTCGAGGATTCTGATAGCGTGGGGCAATGAACAATCAGAGACGGGTTTCTTTGAATGCAAATAATGTATTTGTGAAACAGCAAAACACCCAAAAACAATATTCAAACAACCCGTAGTGACATGCAATGAGTCCATATATATATACACAAGTCCAGTTATATGAATCCGGATATATAAGTCCTTGAACCTCTATAGCGAGGGTGGTAAAGTTCTTACGACGGAGTCCTCACACAAATGTGACCACAAGGTAAGTCTGATGCACAGGTAACGTGGCTGGATTTACACACTGCTGGTGTGTGAAGAGTCAGATCCAGGTATGCAGAAAACACAGGGAGGTCCAGGAACAAGTTAATCTCAGTTGTGGCTTAATTCAGTGAAGTCCAACAACAAGTTCATATGTCAGTAAGATTCCAGTAACAGTTCCAACAGCTCTCACCAGAGGTAATGCACGAAGGGTTAAGGGTATGCCACACTAAACAATATCGCTAACGGGATCGCTAAAAAACGTCACTATTTAGCGATCCCGTTAGCGATGTTGTTCAGTGCGGCAGCTTCCAGCGACGAGCTTCCTGCTGTGATCTCGCTCGTCGCTGGAATCGCTCCGGACCCTATTTCATCGCTGGCGCTCCCGCTGGGTAAGTATCTAATCGCTGTGTGGCACCTTTTCTTAGCGATTTAGCGGTACTTTTGTACCGCTAAAGTCGTTAAGAAGATCGCTAACGGCGATAGCGTCGTTAACTATATCGCTAAATGCGGCAGCATTTAGCGATATAGAAACAATCCCGCTAGCGATCTCATTAGTATGCAACGCTAACGAGATCGCTAGCGGGATAGCTTAGTGTGGCAGTACCTTTAAACAGCAACAGTTCAGAAACACAGTTCTTATCAGATGGAGTGAACCAAGGGTTAAATTCCCAAGTCAACAGTTTAGTGATAACACAGTACGTGCAACTTACGTATGCAGAGAATGTCCAGAGCCAGGGGTAGAAACTGCTGTGGCTGAGAAACACCTGAAGATAAGGTTATGTACTTTCCTGGTAAATACACAAAAGATCTGTGAGGAACAAAGCAGCTGGGTTGCAGGGAAACGGAAGCAGAATACTCCAGCAGTGAAGCCAGCACCTGAGCCGGGTTTTAAACAAACGAACAGGAAGTAGGGCACACAAAACAGCAAACTCCATTTTAACAAAGGGCAAAATCATTGACAAAGTTACCTAGAAAACCCGGAATACTGACATTACTCCCCCCCTAAAGACGGCCTCCGGACGGTCCTGGACCAGGCCTGTCCGGGTATCTCCGATGAAACTGAGCAATCTTCAGAGGCGCATTGATGTTACTTACTGGTTCCCAAGAATCATTTTCAGGAGAGTAACCTTGCCATCTAACTAGATACTGAAGCCGGTTTCTATGAAGTCTCGAATTAACAATATCCTGTACCACGAATTGTTCTTCGCCATCAACCAACACTGGTGGAGGGGGAGGTACGATACGTCCCTGAAACGTGTTAGGAGAGACTGGTTTTAATAAGGAAACATGAAATACTGGGTGTACCTTTAAAGTCCGTGGTAGCTTCAACCGACAGGCAACAGAGCTCACAATCCCAGTGATCTTGAATGGACCGATGAATTTCTGTCCCAGTTTCTGCAAAGGAACACCCAATTTTAGATTCTTGGTGGACAACCAAACTGAGTCTCCTACCTTATACATAGGTGCTGGTTTCCGGAATCTATCGGCCGACTTCTTGTAACGCTCCTGTGCTGTGGTCAGGGAGTCCTTCAAAACTTCAAGATTACGTTGCAACGCCGTCACTCTGTCTTCAACCGCTGGTACCGAAATCGTAACCGGAGACCTAGGCAAAATACTTGGATGATAACCCAGGTTGGCAAAAAAAGGCGTTACCTTCGTGGAACTGCTTTGGGAGTTGTTGTACGAAAATTCCGCTAGAGGAAGTAGCTTCAGCCAATCGTCCTGCAAATGACTGACGTAACAGCGTAGATATTGCTCCAAGGTTTGATTTGTCCGTTTGGTCTGCCCGTTGGTCTGAGGATGGTATGCAGAAGACAAGCAAACATTAATGTGGAGCGCAGAACAAAATCCTTTCCAAAATCTAGAGGTAAATTGTATTCCCCGGTCAGAAATGATGTCATCTGGTACCCCATGCAGCCGGAAAATGTTCTGGATAACTAGATCTACTGTCTCTGTAGCTGAGGGAAGACCAGCACACGGAATGAAATGAGCAGCTTTCGTTAAACGATCTACTACCACCAAAATAGTATTTTTACCACCAGAGGTGGGTAACTCCACAATAAAGTCCATCGAAATAGACCCCCAAGGGCGAGACGGTACAGGTAGCGGTTTAAGAAGACCAGTAGGTGAAACGCGAGGAACCTTGTACCGGGCACAAACTTCACAAGAGCGGACATAGTCATTCACATCCTTCAAGCAGGTAGGCCACCAAAAAAAACGAGTTAACAATTCCTGCGTCTTCTGTACCCCCCTATGACCAGCCAATTTAGAGTCGTGGACCAATTTGAGAACTCGAAGTCTTACAGCCTCTGGGACATAAATACATCGATCTCTAAGCCACACACCATTCCGAAGGACAAGATTCACATTGTCAGGTGGAGCTGCAAGAAATACGTCACCGTCATAGGCCAGCTTGATCTCCTGCCACAAGTCCCGGTTCCGGAGCACTCCAACGAAATTGGCCTCCGACAAGATGGTCTTCGACGGGGTCCCAGGCACGGAATCCACGGTATGGATTCGGGATAATGCGTCAGCTTTCCCATTACGTGAACCTGGGCGGTACGAAATAATAAAATTAAACTGGTTCAAGAACAAACTCCACCTAGCTTGTCGAGGAGAAAGACACCTGGCAGACTTAAGGAATTCCAAATTGCGATGATCCGTGAGTACTACTACCTGCTGAGTTGCCCCCTGCAAATGGTGTCTCCATTCCTTAAAGGCAGAAATAATTGCCAAAAGTTCCTTATCTGCCACATCATAGTTCAGTTCTGCAGAAGATAACCTACGAGAGAAGAAGGCACACGGGTGCAGCAAACCTTTGTCTCCGGTACGTTGTGAGAGGATAGCTCCCAATGCACAGTCAGACGCGTCCACCTCCACGATAAAAGGCTGTGCAGGATCCGGATGCATCAATATTGGAGCCGTGGTAAAACAACCCTTCAGGCGATCAAAGGCTTCCTGAGCTTGCGAAGACCATTCAAACTTCTTCCCCTTCTTGGTGAGGAGAGTGATGGGACGGACAATTTCTGAAAAATTTCGGATAAACCGTCTATAAAAGTTAGCAAAGCCAATGAATCGTTGTACCTCCTTAATGTTTCCTGGTACCGGCCAGTCCAAGATTGCCTGGATCTTGCTGGACTCCATATTCAATCCCTGAGGCGAGATAACATAGCCTAAAAATTGAATTTCAGAACAATGGAACTCACACTTTTCGAGTTTGATGTACAAATGATTATCTCTCAAACGTCTAAGTACGGTCTTGACATGTTCCTGATGTTCCTGTAAGGAGTCAGAAAAGATTAAGATGTCATCAAGGTAAATTACCACATATTGGTCCAATAAATCCCTGAAAATGTCGTTGGCTAAATGTTGAAAAGCAGCAGGAGCGTTACAGAGTCCGAATGGCATCACCAAATATTCAAAATGTCCATACCGGCATCTAAAAGCTGTCTTCCATTCGTCTCCGGGCCGTATACGGAGTAAATTATATGCCCACGAAGATCTAATTTGGTAAATACTTTGGCCTGGCGAACTCTTTCCAACAATTCTGGAATTAGGGGCAACGGGTACCTGTTACGAATGGTTACCTTATTTAACTCCCGGTAGTCAATGCAGGGTCTTAGAGTACCATCCTTCTTCTTTACAAAGAATATTGGAGCTCCCGCTGGTGAAGAAGATGGTCGGATAAACCCCTTGGCTAAATTCTCATCTATATACTCTCGTAAAGATTTTAATTCCGGAGCCGCCAACGGGTAAACATGGCCGAAAGGAATCGCTGCTCCAGGAAGCAATTCTATGGGGCAGTCATACGGTCTATGTGGGGGAAGTTGATCTGCCTTCCTTTTATCACAAATGTCTGAGAATTCCTGATAAATCAGAGGGAGAGTAGATACCTGTATCACCTCTTCCAAGTTCTGGGTAACTGGAGCCGCTACAGTTGGACTGATGGTAGAACTGCACTTCGGGAGAAAGGTTATCTCCTTGGTTTCCCAATTAATGATTGGATTTTGTGACCGTAACCAGGGAATTCCTAAAATTACAGGAAAATGAGGAAAGATGTTTATCTTCGTACCGTGTTAGCCAGTAGATAGAAAAATATTTAGACTTGAGAGTCCTCAGTGGTTGATACCTTTTAATGGCTAACTGAAAAGATGGTAACAAATTGCAAGCTTTCGAGACTACTCAGGTCTCTTCATCAGGCATAGACTAATACAACATCTGAAGAATCACATATTTATACACAAAATAGCACAGAAAAAATGCAATAGGTAGGACAAGTGACATGAAGCAGAACTGTCATTATGGCAGAGGGATTAACATAAATATGACTAGTTCATAGATAAGGAGTGAAGGTTTTATTACCCTCTGATTGGGGTCTGGTATTGTGTTGTGATGACCCTAAAAGGTCAGGGAGGCAGATTCCTTAATTGTTGTAGAACGACATAAAACTCTGGGATATATTCATCCCAGCACTAAGAGTGTCAAAGGTCATCATAAGTTTATATTCCCAGACTTTTCTATCCTTCTCAGATTTGAAGTTAGATTTTAATACAAGTAATTCCATATCTGTCATGCTATGACCGGGCATACAAAAGTGTTTGGCCACAGGTAAATCCATTCTTTTTTCTCTTATCGTGTGGCGATGAGAATTCATCCTTGTTCTCAGTTTTTGCCCGGTCTCCCCCACATACAGACCCCCAGTTGGACATTTAGTACATATAATTAGGTACACCACATTAGATGTGATGCAGCTGAAAGTACCTGGTATCTTGTAGTCCTGATGGGAGTTGGGGATCTTTATCCTGTCCGTGGTCATTATAGATGTACAGGTCTTGCATTTCTTTTGTCTGCAAGGAAAGGTTCCTGCAGCTGTTGGGGAGGACAGGGAGCTTCTGACAATGATGCTTCTTAGATTTGGGGGCTGCCTAAAACATAGTAGTGGGGGGTCTGGAAATATGGATTGTAATCGGGCATCTTTTTGTAGTAAAGGTTGTAGTTTCCGTGCAGCTCCCCTTAGCATCTCCAGACTTGGATTGTAGGTGACCACTAGAGGCACCCGGTTATTTTCTTCTTTAGCTTTGTAATGTAGCAGGTGATTCCTTGATATTCTGGTGGCTCTTGTAATTTGGTTTTCAATTGTTCTTGGATGGTAGCCCTGGTTCAAAAAAGTCTTTCTGAGGCGACCAAGGTGTTCATCTCTATCCATGGGGTTGGAACATATACGGTTGTATCTGATGGCTTGGCTGTAGACAATAGAGTTTTTTATGTGTTTAGGATGGAAACTGTCCCATTTAAGATATGTTGGACGGTCGATTGGCTTCTGATACAGGGATGTCTCTATTTCATTGTTCTTTAGCTTAATGGTGGTGTCTAAAAAGTTAATTTCAGTACTGGAGTAGTTAAGTGTTAAGTTGATGGTGGGATGAAATTGATTGAACTGTTCATGGAACGTCTTTAGCTGTTGTTCAGACTCCGTCCAGATGATTAAAATGTCATCAATGTAGCGGTAGTAGGCCCGAGGCCTGATGGGGCAGGAGGACAAAAATTCGCTTTCAAGCTTGGCCATGAAAAGATTTGCATACTGTGGAGCCATTTTACTTCCCATGGCTGTGCCAGTCTCCTGAAGATAGATCTTGTTGTCAAATTCGAAGTAATTGTGGGTGAGGATGAATTTTGTGAGTTTCACCACAGAATCAGCATCATTCCCGGTGTTTCCCATGAAGACTTTGCAGGCATTTAATCCATCCTGGTGTGGGATATTAGAGTACAAAGATTCCACATCCATGGTGGCCAGGATGGTTCCTTCTGGTAGAGAACCTATTGCTGCTAGTTTATTCAGTAGGTCAGTTGTGTCCTGAATGTAGCTGGGTGTATCCTTTACCAGGGGTTTAAGAACACCCTCTACCCATCCAGATACTTGCTCAGTGAGGGTGTCCACACATGAAATAATCGGCCTCCCTGGATTTCCGGCTTTGTGGATTTTGGGAAGCATGTAGAATGTCCCTGTTCTTGGACTTTCTGGTATCAGGTCATCAGCTCTTATGGATTTGTCAGACAGACAAGATACCAACTTGCTTAGTTCCTTGTAATAGTCCTGTGTAGGGTCCGACTCCAGTTTTCTGTAGTAGCGTGTGTCCGTAAGTTGTCTGTTTGCTTCCTTCATGTAGTCTGATGTGTTCATCATGACTATTGCACCTCCCTTGTCAGCAGGTTTAATGATGATTTCTTTGTTGGTTTTCAGAGACTGTATGGCCTTTCTCTCCTGGGCACTGATGTTGGAGGCTTGTCTCTTGTTGGTGGCTATGATGGTGGATTTTATCAAATGTCTGAATGAGTCTATATATTTATCCAAATGAGGGTTACGTCC
Organism: Oophaga sylvatica; assembly: GCA_033576555.1. Taxonomy (NCBI): domain Eukaryota; kingdom Metazoa; phylum Chordata; class Amphibia; order Anura; family Dendrobatidae; genus Oophaga; species Oophaga sylvatica. Next base: position 219,437,499 of record JARQOD010000003.1, on the reverse strand, counting down.
AGGTGGAGGTGTCCAGTCTGACCTCTTCTTGGTTATTGGGATCCCTCTTCCTTCAGTCCGAGTGTTATCTGAATCTTCTGTATCATTGAAGTATTCCCTCAGGCGCAGTCTCCTGAAAAAATGTTCCATATCACTGCAGAGTTCGGTTTTATCCAGGGCCTTAGTAGGACAAAATGAGAGTCCTCTAGAAAGCACGGCAAGCTCCACTTTGCTGGGTTTGTAATCTGAGAGATTGATGACACAGTTAGATGCTTTTGTGTCTGGAATGGAGTGGTTGTCAGAGTTGTCAGGTTTTGGTTTTGTTTTGTATCTGTTTGTATAGAGTCCGGAATGGAGGCGCAATCTGTGTAGTTTCTTTTCCTTGTTTTGAATCAGAAAGGTCCGTAGTTTGTTGTAGTATTGTTGTAATTTTTGCTCTGTGCTTTCTGTGTTTTCCTCAGAGTTTCCAATTGTCCTTGGACTTTACTCCTTATGCTGTAGCAGACATGCAAAAGATGGTTCCTTAGTCTTTCAGAAGTCCTGTGACAAAGGTTTTGTGCATAATGGGTATTGTAGGTGTGAAGAATTGGGTTTGTAATCCAGAGTCCTTTGGGAATTAGATTCTCCTTTTTGCATTTAGATAAGAAAAAAATGTCGCTGTCCATTTGTGCACGTTT
>JARQOD010000003.1:219392655-219436743 GCA_033576555.1 Oophaga sylvatica | reverse complement strand
AAATTTTTTTTTTTTTTTCTGTGTTTGTTGCATTTTTTCCCTCTTTTTCTCTGGGTGCTGAGGAGGATTTTTTTTTTCTCTCAATGGAGTTTGCACAGTTGTCTGGCCGTGTGGATCAGCTTGCCACTGAAGTTCGGAGTATTGCTACCTCTCTTGCTAGGTTGCCGGTTGTGGAACCTAGGATCCCCATGCCAGATTTATTTTTGGGGAATCGAGCTAAATTTCTGAATTTCAAAAATAACTGTAAGTTGTTTTTTGCCTTAAAACCTAAGTCCTCAGGGAACGCAGCACAGCAGGTTCAAATTGTCATCTCTCTCCTGCGTGGCGATCCTCAGGATTGGGCTTTTTCCCTGACACCTGGGGCCCCTTTTTGAGTAATGTTGATGCATTTTTTCTGACTCTGGGGTTATTGTACGATGAACCTAATGTCACTGATCAAGCTGAAAAAACCTTGTTGGCATTAAATCAGGGGCTTGAGGACGCTGAGTTGTACTGTCAGAAATTCCGAAAGTGGGCAGTCCTGACCAAATGGAATGATGATGTTTTGGCAGCCCTTTATCGGAAGGGTCTGTCAGAGAATGTAAAAGATGTTATGGTGGGTTTCCTTGCTCCCTCTCGTCTCAATTATTCTATGTCATTAGCGATTCAAATTGACAGACGTTTGCGTGAGCGTAGAGGTATGCGTGGAATAGTGTTGCCTTGTGAACCAGCTTCTGAGTCCATGCAGTGTGATAGAGTGGCTTCTGGGGCACAGCGTCATCAGTTTCGAAAACGCAATGGGTTATGTTTCTACTGTGGTGACGCCTCTCATGCTATTTCAGTCTGCCCTAAGCGGGGAAGACGTTTTGCACGCTCAGTTGTCTTGGGTAGTGTTCAGACTAAATTTCTGTTGACTGTTACCCTGATTTGCTCCCTGTCCACATTTTCTGCTCAGGATTTTGTTGATTCGGGAGCAGCTATTAACCTGATGGATTTTGATTTTGCTAAATGTTGTGGGTTTCCCTTGATACCCCTACGGAAGTCTATTCCCCTACTGGGGATTGATTCTACCCCTTTGGCTGAGAATAAACCCCAGTTCTCTACTCAGGTGATAATGAGGGTTGAACCTGATCATCAGGAGAGTTGCAAATTTTTGGTGCTGTATAATCTGCATGACATTATTGTCCTGGGTTTCCCTTGGTTACAATCTCATAATCCTGTTTTGGATTGGAAATCTGTGTCTGTGACCAGTTGGGGCTGCCAATGTGTTAATGCCAACACCCCTGTTTTTTCTGCCTCTCCCTAGGCTCAGGATGTTCCTGACTTTTTGACTAATTTTTCTGATGTGTTTAGCGAAAGTAAATCTGCATCCTTGCCCCCCCATAGGAGCTATGACTGCGCTATTGAATTAGTGCCTGGTAGTAAATTCCCTAAAGGTCGCCTTTTTAACTTGTCTGTACCTGAACATGACGCTATGCGGTCTTATATCAAGGAGTCATTGGAGAAGGGTCATATCAGACCATCCTCTTCACCCTTGGGTGCCGGTTTTTTCTTTGTGGCCAAAAAGGATGGTTCATTAAGGCCGTGTATTGATTATCGTCTCTTGAACAATATCACTGTGAAATATCAATATCCGTTACCCTTGATTTCTGACCTGTTTTCCAGGGTGAAAAGTGCTACTTGGTTTACCAAGCTTGACCTCAGGGGGGCGTATAACCTTATTCGCATTAAGCACGGGGATGAATGGAAGATGGCATTTAATACCCCAGAGGGGCATTTTGAGTGCCTAGTGATGCCCTTTGGGCTCACTAATGCTCCTTCCGTCTTCCAGTCCTTCATGAATGACATTTTCAGGGATTTTGTGGATAAATTTCTGATTGTTTATTTGGATGATAACTTGATTTTTTCCAATGACTGGGACCCTCATGTGAAACATGTTCGGACTGTGTTCCAGATTTTGAGAGAGAATGCTCTGTATGTGAAGGGATCAAAGTGTCTTTTTGGCGTACAGAGGATCTCATTTCTGGGATTCATTTTGTCTCCATCTGTTATTGAAATGGACCCGGTCAAGGTTCAGGCCATCTGTGACTGGGTCCAACCTACTTCATTAAAGGCTCTTCAGAGATTCTTGGGTTTTGCCATTTTTTTATCGTAAATTTATTGGTAATTTCTCTGTTATTGTTAAACCATTGACTGATTTGACCAAAAAGGGTTCTGATGTGGTGAATTGGCCTCCTGAGGCAGTCTCTGCATTTCAGGAACTTAAGCAGAGATTCACTTCTGCTCCTGTTCTACGGCAGCCTGATGTTTCTCTTCCATTTCAGGTGGAGGTTGATGCCTCTGAAATTGGGGCAGGTGCCGTTTTGTCCCAAAGAGATCCAGAGACCTCTAAAAGTAACCCTTGTGCCTTTTTCTCTCGAAAATTTTCTCCAACTGAACGTAATTATGACGTGGGTAATCGGGAGTTATTGTCCATGAAGTGGGCTTTTGAAGAGTGGAGATATTGGCTGGAGGGAGCCAAACATCAGGTGGTGGTCCTCACGGACCATAAGAATCTGGTTTATCTGGAATCAGCCAAGCGACTTAATCCTAGACAGGCCAGGTGGGCCTTGTTTTTCACACGTTTTAATTTTGTGGTTTCCTTTCTTCCTGGCACTAAGAATGTTAAGGCGTTTGCCCTCTCGAGGAGTTTCCTTGCGGACTCTCCTGAGTTATCTGATCCTGCTGTTATTTTGAGGGAGGGTGTAGTTCTTTCCGCCATCTCGCCCAATTTGAGACTGGCTCTGGAAGGGTGTCAGGATAAACCCGAGCGCTGCCCTATTGGGAAATTGTTTGTCCCAGACCGGTGGAAAAAGAGTGTGATGTCTGAGATTCATTGTTCCGCGTTGGCCGGTCATCCCGGAATTTTTGGTACCAGAGACTTGGTTAGTCGGTCTTTTTGGTGGCCTACTTTGTCTCGTGACGTCAGGGAATTTCTGCAGTCCTGCGGGACTTGCTCTCGCTCCAAGCCTTGCTCTCGTTCTAGTGGTTTGTTGATGCCATTGCCTGTGCCCAAGAGACCATGGACCCATATCTCTATGGATTTCATTTCCGACCTCCCTGTTACTCAGAGAATGACCGTTATCTGGGTGATTTGTGATAGGTTTTCCAAAATGATACATCTTGTGCCATTACCTAAGTTGCCTTCCTCCTCCGAATTGGTGCCTTTGTTCGTTCAGCACGTGGTTCAGTTACACGGCATTCCTGAGAACATTGTATCTGACAGAGGAGTCCAGTTTGTTTCCAGATTTTGGAGGACTTTTTGTTCTAAACTTGGTGTTCAATTGTCTTTCTCCTCGGCTTTTCATCCTCAGACCAATGGACAAACTGAGACAACAAACCAGACATTGGAGACTTATCTGAGATGCTTTGTGTCTGCTGATCAAGATGACTGGGTCTCTTTTTTGCCTTTGGCTGAGTTTGCTCTTAATAATAGGGCTAGCTCTGCCACTTTGATGTCTCCATTTTTCTGCAATTTTGGGTTTCACCCTTGATTTTCTTCGGGAAAGACGGAGGCTTCTGTCTGTCCAGGTGTTGACTCTGTTGTGGAGCGTATGCAGCAGATTTGGGACCAGGTAGTGGAGAGGTTGTCCCTCCCTCAGGAGAGGGCCCAGCGGTTTGCCAATCGACATAGGACTGATGGTCCTCGGTTTGAAGTGGGGGACTTGGTCTGGTTGTCCTCAAGAAATATCCCTATGAGAGTTGCATCTCCTAAGTTTAAGCCTAGGTTCATTGGACCTTATAAGATCTTGGAGATTCTTAATCCTGTTTCCTTTCGTTTACTTCTTCCAGGGACATTTAAGATCCATAACGTGTTCCACAAGTCCTTATTGAAGAGGTTTGTCGAGCCAGTGGTTCCTATGGCTGCGCCTCCTGACCCTGTTTTGGTTGAGGGCAATCTGGAGTATGTGGTTGAGAAAATATTGGATTCTCGTTTTTCTAGACGGAAACTCCAGTATTTGGTTAAGTGGAGAGTTTATGGTCAGGAGGACAATTCTTGGGTGTTTGCTTCGGACATCCATGCTAGGAGACTGATCCGTGCGTATCACAGAGCTCATCCTGACCGACCTGGTTGCCCAAATGAGGGTTCGATGACCCCTCCTCAAGGGGGAGGGTACTGTTGTGAATGTGTTAGAAATGAATTCTGAGCAGAAGCTCCCTCTGGTGGTTGCAAACAGTGCTGAACCGTTCAATGAGGATTGGCAATCAGGAGTTACAGACTGGTCTTATATAAGGGAGGTTCCCTCCCATCATGGTTGCCGGTGATCAATTGTTCTTGTCTCAACTGTGGTTCCTGGTTCACTTGGAAGCTTGATGAGTCTTGCCTGCATCTTCTGCTATCAGATAAGATATTTTCTGCTTTTATTTTTGTGCTTGCTGTTTGCATTGTTCTCTGCACTTCTGTGGAGGTCAAGGGTATGCCACACTAAACAATATCGCTAACGAGATCGCTAAAAAACGTCACTATTTAGCGATCCCGTTAGCGATATTGTTCAGTGCGGCAGCTTCCAGCGACGAGCTTCCTGCTGTGATCTCGCTCGTCGCTGGAATCGCTCCGGACCCTATTTCATCGCTGGCGCTCCCGCTGGGTAAGTATCTTATCGCTGTGTGGCACCTTTTCTTAGCGATTTAGCGGTACTTTTGTACCGCTAAAGTCGTTAAGAAGATCGCTAACGGCGATAGCGTCGTTAACTATATCGCTAAATGTGGCCGCATTTAGCGATATAGAAACAATCCCGCTAGCGATCGCATTAGTATGCGTCGTTATCGTGATCGGTAGCGGGATTGTTTAGTGTGGCAGTACCTTCAGCCAGGTCCCCTCCGGGGGCTTGTGCTCCTCTCAGTTTATCTGAGCCACTGTTATTTGTTCATTTGCCTTTTCCAGTTTTTTCAGTGGCTGCGGCTTAGTTTTGTGACACCAGAGAACTAATTTAGGTAGTAGAGGTCGTGTGATCTCAGGTGTTTTTGCAATTAGTAGAGTTGGTATTTTTTAGGGTTTTTTGGATTGCAGTAAGTGTCCTTCCTATCCTTTTCTGTCCAGGTAGATTGGGCCCCAACGTTTGCTCATACTATTTTCTGTCTGTGTCTGTATTTCCTCTTGTCTAACCGCCATTACATGTTTGGGGGGCTTCCTATGTTCTTTGGAGATCTGCTCCGGGGCAGATAGCTTTCCTCTTTCTATCTTTAGGTGTAGTTAACCTCTCAGGCTGTGACGAGGCGTCTAGGACCAACGTAGGAACGCTCCACGGCTGCCTTTAGTTGTGGTGGTTAGTCAGGGTACTGCAATCCAGTAGATTCTAACCTCTCTGGTGTATTGCCGTTTTTGCCTGCTCTCCTCAGCTACCAAATCATAACAGTGCAGACTATGCAAAGAAACCTCAGAAACAGTCCAACATATAGTGTCAGGAAGCAAAATGCAAGCAGGAACAACGTATACAGAATGCCACAACCAAGTACCCTGAATTGTTTACAGGAACATCTGCACAGCATATGGAGCCCCCCTAAGTCCAGGTGGGAAACCCCAGAAAAAATGGGAGAGAATGAAAAGGCTAAAATCCTGTGAAACTTCAAGATCCAAACAGATAAGAAGGAGTTGGCTACCGAACCAGACATTTTGTGATAGTAGACAAGAATCAGAAGACAGCAATGCAGGGCCGGTTTTTGAGGCAGGCAGACAAGGCAGCCGCCTGGGGCCCCCACCCACAAAGGGGGCCCCCTGTGTCTGCAGCCCCTTTATGAAGTGCCCAGATGGTGTACAGCATTACTTACAGTGAATAATGCTGTGCATCCTCTGCAAGTCTGCAGTTCTTGATCGTCTCTCCCAAACCCCACTCTATTCACCCTCTATCTCCCCTGTAGTGTCAGGTTAGAAGTTGAGCGTGAGGGTGGAGGGCACAGCACAGCAGAGGTCAGACCTGGAGCAGAACAATGTCTGCAGTCCTGTGTATGTATCCCCTCCTTATCGTTATGGCTGCTCCTATATCACTGTCCTGAGATCTGCACAAGTGACATCAGGACCTGGTAAGTATACATATATATGTATATCTGTTTGTGTACATGGGTAGTATACAGTGTGTGTGTCTGCACATGTGTATATAGTACGTGTGTGCATATATACAGTATAAAATATGATTGTGTATATCTGTGGCGCATTTTTGTGTGTGTATATATATATATATATATATATATATATATATATATATACTTCTCAAAAAAATAAAGGGAACACTCAAATAACACATCCTAGATCTGAATGAATGAAATATTCTCATTGAATACTTTGTTCTGTACAAAGTTGAATGTGCTTACAACAAAATCACACAAAAATCATCAATGGAAATCACATGTATTAACCAATGGAGGCCTGGATTTGGAGTCACATAGAAAATTAAAGTGGAATGTAATGTCCTTAAAACAAGTAAAAATGATGCTCAGTAGTGTGTGTGGCCTCCACGTGCCAGAATAACCTCCCTACAATGCCTGGACATACTCCTGATGAGGCTGCAGATGCTCTCCTGAGGGATCTCCTCCCAGACCTGGCCTAAAGCATCCACCAACTCCTGGACAGTCCGTGTTGCAACGTGACATTGGTGGATGGAGCGAGACATGATGTCCCAGATGTGCTCAATGGGATTCAGGTCTGGGGAACGAGTGGGCCAGTCCATAGCTTCAATGCCTTCATCTTGTGGGAACTGCTGACACACTCCAACCACATGAGGTCTGGCATTGTCCTGCATTAGGAGGAACCCAGGGTCAACCGCACCAGCATATGGTCTCACAAGGGGTCTGAGGATCTCATCTCTGTACCTAATGGCAGTCAGGCTACCTCTGGTGAGCACATGGAGGGCTGTGTGGCCCGCCAAAGAAATACCACCCACACCATTACTGACCCACTGCCAAACCGGTCATGCTGAAGGATGTTGCAGGCAGCAGATCGCTCTCCACGGCGCCTCCAGACTCTGTCACATCTGTCACATGTGCTCAGTGTGAATCTGCTTTCATCTGTGAAGAGCACAGGGTGCCAGTGGTGAATTTGCCAATCCTGGCACAACCCCCATCTGTGGACGTCGGGAACTCAGACCATCCTCATGGAGTCGGTTTCTAACAGTTTGTGCAGACACATACACATTTGTGGCCTGCTGGAGGTCATTTTGCAGGGCTTTGGCAGTGCTCCTCCTGTTCCTTCTAGCACAAAGGCAGAGCTAGCGGTCCTGCTGCTGGGTTGTTGCTCTCCTACAGCCCCTTCCATGACTCCTGGTGTACTGGCCTGTCTCCTGGTAGAGCCTCTGGACACTACGCTGACAGACACAGCAAACCTTCTTGCCACAGCTCACATTGATGTGCCATCCTGGATGAGCTGCACTATCTGAGCCGCTTGTGTGGGTTTTAGAGTCCGACTCATGCTACCACGAGTGTGAAAGCACAACCAACATTCAAAAGTGACCAAAACATCAGCCAGGAATCATTGGTACTGAGATGTGGTCTGTGGTCCCACCTGCAGAACCACTCCTTTATTGAGTGTGTCTTGATAATTGCCAATAGTTTCCATCTGGTGTCTATTCCATTTGCACAACAGCATGTGAAATTGATTGTCAATCAGTGTTGCTTCCTAAGTGGACAGTTTGATTTCACAGAAGTTTGATTTACTTGGAGTTATGTTGTGAACGTGTTGGAGACAATTTCTGAGCTGAGGCTCCCTCTGGTGGTTGCTGACAGTACTGAAGCTGTATCTAATGACAGGTCCTCCTCACCTGCCAGCGATGACTGGCAATCAGGAGTCACTGACTGGGCTGATATAAGGGAGCTGCCTTACCATGATCCTCGCCGGTGATCAATTGTTGTTTCCTGGTTCATTTGGAAGTCTGCTAGTGTCTTGCCTTCGTCTGCTACCTTCAGATAAGATATTTTCTGCTTGTTTCTATTGTGTTTTTTATTTCCATTTTTGTCTGCACCTTTGTGGAGGTTAGCCGGGTCCCCTCCTGGGGCCTGTGCTGCTCTGTTTTTCAGTAGCCACTGTTATTTGTTCAATTGCTTTTTCCCTGCTTTTCGAGTGTAATTTGTAATTTGGTTTTCAATTGTTCTTGGATGGTAGCCATGATTCAAAAAGGTCTTTCTGAGGCGACCAAGGTGTTCATCTCTATCCATGGGGTTGGAACATATACGATTGTATCTGATGGCTTGCATGTAGACAATAGAGTTTTTTATGTGTTTTGGATGGAAACTGTCCCATTTAAGGTATGTTGGACGGTCGATTGGCTTCTGATACAGGGATGTCTCTATTTCATTGTTCTTTAGCTTAATGATGGTGTCTAAAAAGTTAATTTCAGTGCTGGAGTAGTTGGTTGTTAAGTTGATGGTGGGATGAAATTGATTAAACTGTTCGTGGAACGTCTTTAGCTGTTGCTCAGACTCCGTCCAGATGATTAAGATATCATCAATGTAGCCGTAGTAGGCCCGAGGTCTGATGGGACATGAGGCCAAAAAGTCGCTTTACGCTTGGCCATGAAAAGATTTGCATACTGTGGAGCCATTTTACTTCCCATAGCTGTACCAGTGTCTCCTGTAGATAGATCTTGTCATCAAATTCAAAGTAATTGTGGGTGAGGATGAATTTTGTGAGTATCACCACAGACAGAAAGCTAAATTTAAATCTGAGAGAGACAGAAAAGTTTGGAAATATAAACTTATGAAAACCTTTGATATACTCTGTGCTGGAATGAATATATCGCACGGATTTATGTTTTTTTTTACATCAATTAAGGAATTTGCTCCTAAGACCTTCTGGGGCAAAACAACACAATACCAGACTCCAATCAGAGGGCAATAAAACTTTAACACTCCTTATCTATGAACTGTTCCAATATGTTATGTTCATCTCTATCTCCCATAATGACAGTTCTGCTTCACGTCACTTGTCTTGCCTATTGCATTGTTTCTGTGCTGTGTTGTGTATAAGTATGTGATTCTTCAGTTTTTATCTTAGTCTTTGCCTGATGAAGAGACCTGAGTAGTCTCGAAAGCTTGCAATTTGTTACCATCTTTTCAGTTAGCCATTAAAAGGTATCAATCACTGAGGACTCTCAATTCTAAATATTTTTATATCTACTGGCTAACACGGTACAAAGATATACATCTTTCCTGTAACTTGTAAGGGTAAGTTCATACTAGGTGTTTTTCAACGTTTTTTTCTGCAGCAAAACCTGATCTCTTGGCAGTAAAGAAGCTGCAGAAAAAAAAAGTATTGTATTCCTTGGTGTTTCTTGCTTTTTTGTGGCGGTTTTGACATGCTAGATTTGTGTCTTGTGCATGCTGATAAACTTTAGTGTTGGAAAAAAAATCCTATTCCAAAGAATCAGGTTTTGGCACAAAAAAAATGCAGCAAAATGTTTTTTTCACCACCAATTCAAGTCAATGGGTGAAAATGCTGAAAAATATTAAAAAACGCTGAAAGAAGTGACATTTTCTATGTCCAATAAACCATGCAAAGCACAAAATCCTGATGACAAGAAAACCAATGTGTGTGCATGAGATTTTTGAAATCTCATAGGTTTTGCTGATATTGCAAAACACAGCTGAAAATTAGAATAAAAAAGCATCAAAATAACACAGCCAAAACGCCTAGTGTGAACCTAGCCTAAGGCCGGGGTCACACTGGCGACAAAAACGGACGAGTGCAATGCGATGAAATATCGCATTGCACTCGGACCAATGTTAATCTATGGAGCAGCTCCCAGCGTTTTCCTCGGACCGAAACAATCGCAGCATGCTGCGATTGTCACCAATTATCGGTCGAGAATCGCCAATGCAAGTCTATGGGTGCGATGAAAAATCAGATTACAAACGGACCATCAGTGTGACTTGAGAGAAAATCGCACCGGTGTCCTTTAGAAAAGCCGGCAATTCATCCCCGGCTATACTGTAAAATCACACTGACAGCTTAAATAAAGAATAGAAAGAATACATATACACACATAGAATACATATATATACAGTGCCTACAAGTAGTATTCAACTCCCTGCAGATTTAGCTGGTTTGATAAGATGCAAATAAGTTAGAGCCTTCAAACTGCAAACGAGAGTAGGATTTATTAACAGAAGCATAAATCTTACAAAACAAAAAGTTATGTTGCTCAGTTGAATTTTAATAAATTTTAAACATAAAAGTGTGGGTCAATTATTATACAACCCCTATGTTTAATATTTCGTGGAATAACCCTTGTTTGCAATTACAGCTAATAATCGTCTTTTATAAGACCTGATCAGGCCGGCACAGGTCTGTGGAGTTATCTTGGCCCACTCCTCCATGCAGATCTTCTCCAAGTTATCTAGGTTCTTTGGGTGTCTCATGTGGACTTTAATCTTGAGCTCCTTCCACAAGTTTTCAATTGGGTTAAGGTCAGGAGACTGACTGGGCCACTCCAACACCTTGACTTTTTCCCTCTTGAACCAGGCCTTGGTTTTCTTGGCTGTGTGCTTTGGGTCGTTGTCTTGTTGGAAGATGAAATTACGACCCATCTTAAGATCCTTGATGGAGGAGCGGAGGTTCTTGGCCAAAATCTCCAGGTAGGCCATGCTATCCATCCTCCCATGGATGCGGACCAGATGACCAGGCCCCTTGGCTGAGAAACAGCCCCACAGCATGATGCTGCCACCACCATGCTTGACTGTAGGGATGGTATTCTTGGGGTCGTATGCAGTGCCATCCAGTCTCCAAACGTCACGTGTGTGGTTGGCACCAAAGATCTCGATCTTGGTCTCATCAGACCATAGAACCTTGAACCAGTCTGTCTCAGAGTCCTCCAAGTGATCATGAGCAAACTGTAGACGAGCCTTGACATGACGCTTTGAAAGTAAAGGTACCTTACGGGCTCGTCTGGAACGGAGACCATTGCGGTGGAGTACGTTACTTATGGTGTTGACTGAAACCAATGTCCCCACTGCCATGAGATCTTCCCGGAGCTCCTTCCTTGTTGTCCTTGGGTTAGCCTTGACTCTTCGGACAAGCCTGGCCTCGGCACGGGAGGAAACTTTCAAAGGCTGTCCAGGCCGTGGAAGGCTAACAGTAGTTCCATAAGCCTTCCACTTACGGATGATGTTCCCAACAGTGGAGACAGGTAGGGCCAACTCCTTGGAAAGGGTTTTGTACCCCTTGCCAGCCTTGTGACCCTCCACGATCTTGTCTCTGATGGCCTTGGAATGCTCCTTTGTCTTTCCCATGTTGACCATGTATGAGTGCTGTTCACAAGTTTGGGGAGGGTCTTAAATAGTCAGAAAAGGCTGGCAAAAGAGATCATTAATGCACACATGTGAAGCTCATTATTCTTGGTGCCTGAACTACTTCTTAATACTTTAGGGGGACCAAACAGAATTCTTGTGGTTTGAGGGGCTGAATAATGAATGACACTCTGAATTAACTTTTAACGTTTTTAAAAAAAAAAAAAAAATTAAAACAAAAATTTTTGCTGCAGTGCATTTCCCACTTCCAGGCTGATCTACAGTACAAATGTCACAATGCCAAGTTAATTCCGCATGTGTCAACCAGCTAAATCTGCAGGGGGTTGAATACTACTTGTAGGCACTGTATATATATATATCTATATATACACATGTCATTGTGACACATATATATATATTTATAGTTCATACACTTCTACATAGTATAATAGCCGCTAATTCAATTGCCGGTTTCTGTAAAATTACAGAACCCGACATGAAATGACACATGGTTTACATACAGTTAACCATGTCATTTCATGTAGTTTGATATATGGTTTTCACTAACAATTACATGAGTGTATGTGTGCAAAATTTCATACATGTAGGGGTTAATTAAATGTGTAAATTCGTTGAAAAAAATGTGTGGGCTTCCGCGGTATTTTGTCCACCAGACTATTCCCATTGCCCTGTAGCGGTGGCTAATGGGTTAATAATGGGTTAAGGCCACCTTGCTATTGGAAGGTGACAATAAGCCAGGTTCATAGAATCTCACGGCTTTGAATATCACCTCGATGCTGATGACACACAGAGCTACATCTCTGGACCAGATATCACCTCCCTACTAGAGTTGAGCGATACTTTCCGATATCCAAAAGTATCGGAATCGGAATGGTATCGCCGATATCACTAAAATATCGGCGATACCCGATACCGATACCGGAAATCCAATGTAAGTCTATGGGAACAAAATATCGGAATTAAAAAAACCCCATTCTTTCCTTGTAAACACTAAATATACACACATAGAATACATATATATATATATATATACATGTCATTGTGACATATATATATACATATATTTATAGTTTATACACTTCTACATAGTAAAATAGCCTCTGATTCAATTGCCGGGTAAAGTCGGCTTTTGTGAAAAGACAGAAGCACCCGACATGAAATGACACTTGGTTTACATAGAGTTAACCATGTCTTTTCATGTAGTTTGATATCTGATTTGCACAAACAATTACATGAGTGGCTGTGTGCAAAATTTCACACCTGTAGGGGTTAATTAAAGGTGTAAATTCGTTGTAAAAAAAAAGGACTTTTTTGCTACGAATTTACACCTTTAATTAACCCCTACAGGTGTGAAATTTTGCACACAGCCACTCATGTAATTGTTTGTGCAAATCAGATATCAAACTACATGAAAAGACATGGTTAACTCTATGTAAACCAAGTGTCATTTCATGTCGGGTTCTGCATTTTCACAAAAGCCGGCAATTGAATTAGCGGCTATTATACTATGTAGAAGTGTATGAACTATAAATATATATATATATGTGTCACAAACTCAATGACATGTATATATATATATATGAGGTGTAAAATTGCTGAAAAAAAATGCGTGGGCTCCCGCCCTATTTTCGCAACCAGACAGACAAAGCCAGTGAGTGGGGGCAGATAATAATAGCCCAGAGAGGGACCATTATTTTTGGCCCCCCCCGGCTACTAACATCTGCCCCCAGACACCCCAGAAAGGGCAAATCTGTAATTAGATTTGCCCTTTCTGGCACTTTGCCCGTCTATTCCCATTGCCCTGTAGCGGTGGCGAATGGGTTAATAAGGGGTTAAAATGACCTTGCAATTGAAAGGTCACTTTAAGCCAGGTTAATAATTGAGAGCTGTCAATTAGACAACTATCAATTATTAATCCTATTGTATGAAAGAAAAATCAAACACACACACTTTAATAAAAAAGAAGTTTAATGAAATAATCACACAGTTTTTGACCATATTTTATTTTCCTGCTAAAACCATTTCCTGTAATAAAAATAAAATAATAAAGCAAAATTATTCTTACCAATCCGATGTACAGTCAGGTCCCACGGTGTAATCCTTCAGAAAGGGTTAATGTTTACTGCAGGGACCGCAGCTAATGCTGCAGCCTCACAGTAAACCCCCAAATGAATGAGTTCCTCTCCTGGCTGACAGGAGAGGAAGTGGAAAGCTTAATTGATTGCTTTCCACTGTCACTTCAGGTCAGCCAGGGACACAATCAGTGACGTCAGAGGGAACTGGTTAACAAAAATAGGGGATCCCCTCGAAAAAAATTGGCGTGGGGTCCCCCCTATTTTTGTTAACCAGCCAGATGAAGCAGACCGCTGAGGCCTGGTTTTTCAGGCTGTTAAGGAGCCAAGATCCATGGACCTTGCCAGCCTGATAATACCAGGCCACAGCAGTCTGCATATCTTGTCTGATTAACAAAAATAGGGGATCCCCTCGAAAAAAATTGGCGTGGGGTCCCCCCTATTTTTGTTAACCAGCCAGATGAAGCAGACCGCTGAGGCCTGGTTTTTCAGGCTGGTAAGGATCCAATATCCATGGACCTTGCAAGCCTGATAATACCAGGCCACAGCAGTCTGCTTAGCTTGGCTGGTTAACAAAAATAGGGTATCCCCTCGAAAAAAAAAAACGGCGTAGGGGTCCCCCTATTTTTGTTAACCAGCCAAGTAAAATGCAGACTGCTGCGGCCTGGTATTAAAAGACTGTCAAGGCCCATGGATTTTGGCCCTCAACAGCCTGATAATACCAGGCTACAGCAGCCCCACATTTGGCGCATCAAAAGATGTGCCAATTGTGGCACTTTACCCGGCTCTTCCCACTTGCCCTGTAGCGGTGGCAAGCGGGGTAATAAGGGGTTATTGTCACCGTTGATTGCACGGTGACAATAAGCCCGGTTAATAATGGAGAGGTGTCAATAAGACACCGATCCATTATTAATCCCAAAGTTTTTAAATGTTTAAAAAAAAGACACAGCAAGAAAAAAGTCTTTTAATGAAATAAAAGAGACAACACAGTTTTAATTTCTTTTATTATACACTCATTCCTGCGACGCCATCGATCTCCTGTAAAAAAAAAAAAAAACAAACCAACAGTATACCACCTGTCCGACGCAGTCCATAGTAACGACTGTCCCACGACGATCCAGCTCTGCTACATCAGAATGACAGGCAGAGCCTGACATCCCGGCGCAGCACAGCTGATTACCTGCTTCCCCGGCGGTGACGTCATCGGACTGCTTTACGGCCGCGATTACCCAGCAGTCACTGCAGTTATCGCGAGAAACTGCATGTGACCGCCGGGGAAAGATGATGGCGGCCATGAAGCAGTCCGGGATGTGATCGCCGGAGATCTTCTGCCGGGTAAGTGCCGCTGACTCCTGACAGACCCGACAGACGGACACTGACAGTGACAGTGACAATTCCGATTCCGGTATCCGATATGACGAAAATATCGGAACTCGGAATCGGAATTCCGATACAACCAATATCGGCCGATACCCGATATTTGCAGTATCGGAATGCTCAACCCTACTCCCTACTAAACAGAATCCCTCAATGTCTGTCCGCTATTTCATCCTTTTTCTCCGCTAGATTCCTAAAGCTTAATATGGACAAAACAGAATTCATCATCTTTCCCCCATCTCACACAACCCCTCCAATGGACCTATCAATTAATGTAAACAACTGCCCACTCTCTCCAGTCCCACAAGCTCGCTGCCTCGGGGTTATCCTTGACACTGATCTCTCTTTTAAACCACATATCCAAGCCCTCTCCACCTCCTGCCGACTTCAACTCAAAAATATCTCATGTATCCATACATTCCTCAACCAAGAATCTGCAAAAACCCTAGTCCATGCCCTCATCATCTCCCGCCTCGACTACTGCAACCTCCTGCTCTGTGGCCTCCCCTCTAACACTCTTGCACCCCTCCAATCTATTCTAAACTCTGCTGCCCGACTAATCCACCTGTCCCCCCGCTATTCCCTGGCTTCTCCCCTCTGTCAATCCCTGCATTGGCTCCCCATTACACAAAGACTCCAGTTCAAAACCCTAATCATGACATACAAAGCCATCCACAACCTGTGTCCTCCATACATCTGTGACCTCGTCTCCCGGTACCTACCTGCACGCAACCTCCGATCCTCACAAGATCTCCTTCTCTACTCCCCTCTTATCTCCTCTTCCCACAATCGCATACAAGATTTCTCGCGCGCATACCCCCTACTCTGGAACTCTCTACCACAACATATCAGACTCTCGCCTACCATGGAAACCTTTAAAAATAACCTGAAAATCTACCTCTTCCGACAAGCCTACAACCTGCAGTAACCACAGATCCACCAAACCACTGCACGACAAGCTCTACCCTCACCTACTGTATCCTCACCCATCCCTTGTAAATTGTGAGCCCTCACGGGCAGGGTACTCTCTCCTACTGTACCAGTCGTAACTTGTATTGTCTAAGATTACTGTACTTGTATTTATTATGTATACCCCCGTCACATGTAAAGCGCCATGGATTAAATGGCGCTATAATAATAAATAATAATAATAATAATTGAGAGTTGTCAATTAGACAACTATCAATTATTAATTCTATTGTATGAAATAGTCACATGCGGAAAGTAAGAGGTTCAATGCATTCCTATGGCGGCGGAATCGCTGCGATTCCGGAAAAAGAATGAACATGCTGCATTTTTTCTGCGATGCGTTTTTTTCGTGGAAAAAAAAAAGCAGCATGTGCACAAAAATTGCGGAATGCATTCTACTAATAGGATGCTTAATGTATGCGTTTTTTCAGTGTTTTTGCAGCAAAAAAACTCGAAAAATCCTCAACGTGTGCACATAGCGTATAGCTTAGAAAATGAAACCTGGCTATGCATGATTATACAAGGAAAGATTATTTTAGTATATATGTAAAGCGCACAGTGCTTGTAAACTGCACTATGTTTCAAATTATTATGCAAATGATATTTTTCTCTGATTTTCCTAAGTGGTCGGTGCAAATGACAGTCAGTCTAAGACTGCATAAACCCGTTTTGGTGTAGTTGGTGCATTCCCCCCCCTCCCGCTAGACCCCCCAATAAAAACGAAAACAAGCTAGGGATGGGTTGAACAGGTCGGTCACAGTTTATTAATTAAATTACACCACGCGGGGAGGGGCAAGTTAAGTTCTGCAACCGGCTCGGTCGCCGCAGGCCCAGTCTGTGATAGACATGCGAGCCGGCCAACGAGGGTTACGCCCCTTGCCCCTCCCGGCATTACCGCTGTGACAAATAACAATGAAGTTTTTTTTTTTTTTTAAAAGGGGTGTAAGCTTTTCAGGGGATATAGCTCTGGGATCGCCATCTTGGGGAGACGGAGTGGCATAAAGAGACCATTCACAGACAGTGGTTCTGTTAAAAACTGGCCGCAACCAGTTTTATTAAAGTCCACAGCAAACAGAACATAAATTAAAACCAAATAATAAACATAAAGCCTGGGCTTGTCCAGCCACTAATTACACTTAGATAGATTTCCCTTTCTATCCGGGTACCGACTCTAATAGTCTGTGCCCAAAACAACACATATGTTCAGTAGTTACCAGCGTGCAGCTCACATGGGGCTCCAATGGCGTCTGAAGTCAGATCCAGACTGAGAGAGAGCCTCCTCTGAACTTCCAAGCAGGTACTTATGGCTGTCTAATTAAGCAGCTGTGTTCACTCTGGGCTGAACTGCAAACCTGTCCCAGATGGGAATGGAGTGAACACCGCACTGACAACCTACTTTTTATGCGCCCCAGCTAAGAAACCTGGGGGAGATATACACCCCGTCCAGTACGCACCCCTTCACTGTCTCACATATCCCCCCCCCTCTTCTCCAGACCGGAGGGCTGGTCCAAAACTCCAAAGAGACAGTGAACTCTGGACAAGGCATCAGCATTACCCTGTAACTTCCCAGGTCTATGCTCCACCGAGAAATTGAACTCTTGAAGTGAAAGGAACCACCTTGTCACCCTGGCATTCCTTTCCCTGTTCTGCTTCATCCATGCCAGAGGAGCATGGTCTGATTGTAATTTAAATTTTCTACCCAAGAGATAATAACGCAGGGAGTCCAGCGCCCACTTGATTGCGAGGCACTCTCGCTCCACAATGGCATAATTTTGTTCAGCCGGTGTCATTTTTCGACTTAGATACAGGACTGGGTGTTCTTCACCCTTCACGACCTGTGACAACACGGCCCCTAACCCCACATTAGAGGCATCAGTTTGAACCAAAAACTCTTCTCTAAAATTAGGGGTGACCAGAACTGGTCTTTGACACAAAGCTGTTTTTAACGACAGAAATGCTTTTTCTGCCTCCGGATTCCAATTTATCATTTTTGACTTTCCCCCTTTTGTCAGGTCAGTCAATGGGGCAGCAATGGAGGCATAATTTGGTACGAATCTGCGATAGTACCCAGTGATGCCCAGAAATGCTTTGACCTGTCGTTTTGTGAGGGGTACAGGCCAGTTCCGAATTGCTTCTACCTTATCAATTTGTGGCTTGATCAGCCCCCTGCCAATAACATAGCCCAGATATTTGGCCTCTTCGAGGCCAATTGCACATTTCTCTGGGTTTATGTTCAGTCCAGCTCCGGCTATCGAGTCTACGACGGCTTGCACCCTAGCGAGGTGGCTCTCCCAATCTGAACTGAAAATTACCACATCATCCAGGTAGGCAGCCGCATAGGCTCGATGCGGGCGCAGTATCTGGTCCATAAGCAGCTGAAAGGTAGCTGGGGCTCCATGCAACCCGAAGGGCATCACCAGATGCTGAAACAAACCTTCCGGGGTTGCAAAGGCCGTTTTTTCTTTCGCTTCCTCCGACAGGGGTATCTGCCAGTACCCTTTTGTCAGATCGAGGGTTGTAATATAACGGGCACCCCCTAACCTCTCGATTAGCTCGTCTACCCGTGGCATTGGGTATGCGTCAAACTTTGACACCTCGTTCAACCTTCTGAAATCATTACAGAACCTCCAGGTTCCATTAGGTTTTGGGATGAGTACAATCGGGCTACACCACTCGCTTTGGGCCTCCTCAATGACCCCGAGGTCTAACATGCGTTTAATTTCAGTAGAGACTATCTTTCTGCGGGCTTCTGGAATTCTGTACGGTTTTATCTTGACCTTAGTACCGGGCTCGGTCTCGACATGGTGTTTTATTAGAGAAGTCCGGCCGGGCAAGTCAGAAAATCTTTTCTGATTTTTCTGCAGAAACTCCCGCACTTCCTGTTTTTGGTGCACGGACAACGTCTCTCCCATGGTCACAGGAGGTAGAGATGGTTTTACCCTTTCTCTACTTCACCCGAGGCCAACAATGCCTCTCTGTCCCTCCAGGGCTTGATCAGATTGATATGATACACCTGGTAGGGCTTCCGTCTCCCGGGGTTGGTGTACTTTGTAAGTAACCTCGCTCACTTTTTGTACGATCTCGTATGGACCATGCCACTTGGCCAAAAACTTACTTTCCACCGTGGGAATTAGAATTAGGACTCGATCCCCGGGGTTGAAAGACCTAATTTTTGCTGACCGATTATAAACTCTGCTTTGAGCTTCTTGGGCTCTCTGCAGATGATTCTTCACCAATGGCATAATTTTAGCCATCCTCTCTTGCATCTGGGCAATATGCTCTATAACACTCTTGTATGGAGTTGTCTCGGTTTCCCAAACCTCCTTGGCTATGTCCAGCAAGCCCCGCGGATGCCGACCATACACCAACTCAAAGGGAGAAAATCCAGTAGAGGCCTGGGGAACCTCTCTGACCGAAAACAATAAGTAGGGTAACAGGTAGTCCCAGTCCCGCCCATCTTTCTCTACTGCTTTCTTTAACATATGTTTTAATGTTTTATTAAAACGTTCAACCAACCCATCCGTCTGGGGGTGATACACAGATGTCCGAATGTGCGAGATTTTAAGCAACTTACACAGTTCCTTCATCACTTTGGACATAAAAGGTGTGCCTTGGTCCTTGAGGATCTCTTTAGGAATTCCTGTCCTGGAAAACATATGAAAGAGTTCCCGTGCAATATTTTTAGATGCCATATTTCTTAAAGGGACCGCCTCGGGGTACCGGGTTGCATAATCAAGTACAACTAAGATGTGTTGGTGCCCCCTGGCTGATTTTACAATAGGACCTACCAAGTCCATTGCTACCCTTTCAAAGGGTATTTCTATAACCGGCAGCGGGACTAATGGACTCCGGAAGTGAGACACCGGAGCATTTATCTGACACGAGGGGCAGGTTTTGCAATAATCCTCCACATCTCGATAAACCCCGGGCCAGTAAAACCTCTGAAGAATTCTTTCCTGGGTTTTGTCCATCCCCAGGTGCCCACCCAGCACGTGGTTATGGGACAAACCTAACACCATACTTCTATATGGCTTAGGTACTAGGAGCTGACTCACGGCCTCTCCCTTCACTTTAGTGACCCTATATAGCAGGTCATTGTTCATGGCAAAATGGGGAAATTTTTCATCAGAGCCGGGCTCTTGTGGGATCTCATTCAGAACAGTTATATTCTCCCTGGCATGTTTAAGAGTGGGGTCTTGCAATTGCTCACTCCCAAAATTGCCACGGGACACCGGTAGGTCAGGGACATTCTGTTCTATAGAAACATCTTCCCCCTCCCCCAACATCACCTGAAATGGAAATTCATTTTTTTTACAGTCATCATCATTATCAATATCATTATCGTGATTACGATCAGCATCAGCATCATTATCATGGTCATCATCATTATCATGATCATCATCATTATCATGGTCATCATCACTATCATGATCATCATCATCACCATTATTATCATTATCATTATTATCACATAAGTTTAACGGCCCACTAGCATTGTGTTCCGCCCCTCGGGACTGCGCACCCTCAGTAGGAGCTTCATCACACTGTCCAGCAGAAACATTTTTTTTCCAAAGACCCCAAAACAGGGAAAGTCACGACCCAATATGGCGGGATGCATGAGGTTCTTCACTACCCCCACTTCATATGAGATCTCCCCAAGTTTTGTGACGAAGTCTGAGGAGGTTACTGGGTAGACTTTGATGTCTCCATGTATGCACACCACGCTTAGGTGCCTACCTGTGACGAAGTCCCTATCAGCCAGACTAGCATGTATCAGAGTCACTCGACTTCCTGAGTCGAGTAGGGCCTGTACTGGGCACCCATTTATCACGACTTGACACAGCTGTGGGCCAGTCTCCTCGACTAGGGTGGCCACGCACACGGGCTCGGCGAGGAACAAGAGAGACCGTCCAGCGTCACAGTCCATAGGTTCCCCCACTAGTGGACAATTGGCTGAAATATGACCTTGTTCACGGCATCTCCAACACTGTCTCAGGTCAGGGTGTTCAGACGGGGAAACCTTCCTTGGCCTGGGGTCTCCTGGTAGGTAAGTATCACCCTTTCGCTCATACATGTCCCCTCGGGGCTGACCCGGACTATCAACAGCCCCCCTTGCCCCCACAGCTGGAACCCTCTTACCGGGAGATGACGGAGGCCGGGTATTCCGAACTGATGATCGCTCGGACGGCTGGTCACGTAGATAGTCTTTGGTGGCGAAATACCTTTCTATCAGGCTGACCAGTTGATCGGCATCTTTGGGGTCTCCCTGTCCGACCCAGAGCTGGACCTCAGGGGAAGGGCCCAGATATACCGGTCCAGCACCACCTTTTCAACCATTTGGGCAGGGGTGCTGACGTCAGGTTCCAACCACTTCTTTACCAAAGAAATCAAGTCATACATTTGTGAGCGAGCAGGCTTGTCTCGCCTGTATCTCCAGTTATGGACTCTCCTGGCACGGACTGCCCTCGTCACACCCAGGCGGGCTAGAATCTCCGCTTTCAACTTAGTATAGTTTTTGCTGTCCTGCTCGCTGAGGTCAAAATAGGCTTTTTGGGGTTCCCCAGTCAGATAGGGCGCGACCACCATAGCCCATTCAGATTGTGGCAGATTCTCCTTCTCTGCCAGTCTCTCAAATATAGCCAGATATGCCTCCACATCGTCATGAGGCGTCATCTTCTGCAGAGTCTGTTTTACCGCCTTCTTTACAGCGGATAATGCCGGTAACCCGGCGTCTTCATTCGGGGACGAGGTGCTAGGAGTTTTTTTTAGTGCTGCAACCTGCTCCAGTAACAACCGGTTGGTTTCCTGCTGTTGCTGCTGGCTCCGCTGGGCCTCTAGGTGTTGTTGCTGCATGGCCTGCTGTTGCTGCTGCATGCTCTGCTGTTGTTGCTGCATGGCCTGCTGATGTTGCTGCTGCATGGCCTGCTGGTTCTGGGCCAGCTGCTTAACGAGCTCCTCCATACTGCCGGACATCTTGGGCTGGCTGACAGCCTTCACCCAAGACATATACACTCCACAGTCTTCTCCACAATAAGTTCAGTTTTGCGGTGCAGACACCTTTTTTTTTTTTTTCAAAGTCTTCAGCCACTGTGCTGCCCCAGCATTCAAGCACCAATTGTAAGCTTTTCAGGGGATATAGCTCTGGGATCGCCGTCTTGGGGAGACGGAGTGGCATAAAGAGACCATTCACAGACAGTGGTTCTGTTAAAAACTGGCCGCAACCAGTTTTATTAAAGTCCATAGCAAACAGAACATAAATTAAAACCAAATAATAAACATAAAGCCTGGGCTTGTCCAGCCACTAATTACACTTAGATAGATTTCCCTTTCTATCCGGGTACCGACTCTAATAGTCTGTGCCCAAAACAACACATATGTTCAGTAGTTACCAGCGTGCAGCTCACATGGGGCTCCAATGGCGTCTGAAGTCAGATCCAGACTGAGAGAGAGCCTCCTCTGAACTTCCAAGCAGGTACTTATGGCTGTCTAATTAAGCAGCTGTGTTCACTCTGGGCTGAACTGCAAACCTGTCCCAGATGGGAATGGAGTGAACACCGCACTGACAACCTACTTTTTATGCGCCCCAGCTAAGAAACCTGGGGGAGATATACACCCCGTCCAGTACGCACCCCTTCACTGTATCACAGGGGGTATATGATTGTACAGGCAAAACCAAAAGATTACGGCATATATACATAAGGGAGGGAGGGTGGGACAACAGCTACCCGGGGTCAGCAGAGGAGAAAGAGGAAGCGCTGACCCCAGGTAGCTGGATTTAACCCCCGTGGGTGTGGCTGACCGCCCCCTCCTTTCCCTATTGGTCAGTCGGGGGTCCCAGTGTAGCCTCACGTGGGGGGGAATAGTGGGAGGGGGGAACTCTGGCACCGTAATCTGACCCTCTAGCTAGGTCTATGGGGGCTACGCAGTCAGAGGCACGTTCCTTAGTCAGTGCCGTGCCTGCCAGACTGCATAGACCCGTTTTGGTGTAGTTGGTGCATTCCCCCCCCTCCCGCTAGACGCCCCCAATAAAAACGAAAACAAGCTAGG
The DNA here is from genome assembly GCA_033576555.1 of Oophaga sylvatica. Lineage (NCBI taxonomy): Eukaryota > Metazoa > Chordata > Amphibia > Anura > Dendrobatidae > Oophaga > Oophaga sylvatica. The sequence continues at coordinate 219,414,025 of JARQOD010000003.1, read as the reverse complement.
GATGGGTTGAACAGGTCGGTCACAGTTTATTAATTAAATTACACCACGCGGGGAGGGGCAAGTTAAGTTCTGCAACCGGCTCGGTCGCCGCAGGCCCAGTCTGTGATAGACATGCGAGCCGGCCAACGAGGGTTACGCCCCCTTGCCCCTCCCGGCATTACCGCCACGGAGGATCCTGTGTATGACCTACACAGGACTCCGACCCCCACCCATCGACCTCAGGGCCTGTTCAACCCCATCCTGTAAACCCGACAAAATTATATCAAGGCCAACGTCTGTAAGATGGACTCCATCCGGCCTCAGGAGTCCTGAGCCGTCTCCTTCCACTTGGTAATGTCGTACCACGACGCCGAAGTCTCCTTTCACGATCTTAGCCATCCTTGCATCGACCTTTCTCCTTGATCTTATAACGGCCTTTGGTTTGTTCGCTCCCTTCCATACCGTTCGCGGAACTATCTCCGAACATACCACAACCATGTGTGGGAGAAGATACGTGAAGCGCTCGATGTCCGAAGCCATTACCGTGCAAAGTTCAGCGCTCTTTCTTGTGCCCAGGTCATTACCACCGGCGTGCATACCAGTATTACAGGCCTTTTTCCTTATACCATATCACCGGCCCTTTTGCCTTTATACCAATATCGACCTTTATAGCGTTGCTCGGCACCTCGGGAAACTTTGTTGCCATTTTAGGCCTCTGATTCGCCCTTTACCTTTATAGCGATGCTCAGCATCTCCGGAAACATTTGTTGCCTTTTTAGGCCTTTGATTCCTTTCCAAATGACCTTTAGCCCTGGCAAGCCCAGGCTTACACCGCCTGGCCGCAGTTCGGCCCTTTTCCTCGCCCAGAAGACGTACGAATGTCCTACTATCCACACCGCGGGTTATAAGTTCCTGTGAACATAAGATGTGTTAATAGATCAAGTCCGGTCTTATATACCTGGAGAAGCATGAGGATTTCCCGCGACCAATCCTCTGCACCTCTTCTTCCGATACTCCCGCTCTGGCAGCTTCGGTGGTGGCCCCTATTTGAAAGGAATGTGTACTGTATTCTGCTGGGTTCAGAACCTGCTTTTTGAAGGCACCGTTTAAAATTGCGCTAAACTGATACTTGGTGAGGGGGGACACGTCCGTGTGTGCGAGGAAGAAACTGCCTCCCTGTCTTAGGCTCGCGTAGCGCTTGACTATTTTTACCGGGCATACTGGGCCGTCGGATGACTTAACGAGGACCCATGAGCCCCTGCCGGAGGGATCGCATTTGGATTTCTGCACGCGGATGTGCAGAGCGTGGGGAAGAGGAAGACATGCTGTTTTGAACTTTTTGCCGTCCGCGGGTACTTGGTTAAAATTCTAATGTTCGTGTTTTGCAACTGGGAACCCCAGAGATCGACTGCAGCCACTAATGCGAAAATCCCCATCAGCGCACCTGAAGGGGATGAAAAACCTGTGTTTAAAACCGTCGCGCAGCTGCAGTGCGGCTTGCTTATTGGGGTACAGGTTTAGCCAGGGCCCCATCGCGGTTACGCTCACTGGGGTTCTGCCTGATATGGGCTCTGTTTGCCTCGTGGGAACATCTTGCTGCAGGGTGTCTCCCCCGCAAGCGGAGCATTCGTGTGCAAATCTGCAGGACCCCTGATAGTGGCAGTTTCCCTCGTTAAATAACATGCAGGCCCCCGGTCTTCGTACGACCGCTGAATTCTGGCCTGCGGCTCCTGAGTGATTAGTGGCCGTTGATGAAAAGGGGTGTTTCTGCGACAGCATGAGTCGCAGCCACACGTCGGTCGCCTTAACCCCCCATCCTAAATCGGGCTCCTGGTCTAGCTGCCTACGAAACTCCTCGTCATAGTGACTCCATGCGGAACCGCCATGGGCCTTGTATGAGTTGTACACTAGGTCTAGATACAAAAACAGCTCGCAACACCGCTCGGGGTGTTTCTGGCCCATAATATACCCGAGTACCGTGAAGGCCTGTAGCCAGTTGTTCATGGTGTGTGCTACCCTTGTCTTACTGCTATCGCGCGATCGTTCCCCGGTCCACCTTTCCTTTTCTACCGTTGGCTGGTCTGCTGATATAAGCGACCATATATCCACGTACTCGTTGCTCCAGATCTTTTTCTTTGTCTCTAGTCCTACGTGCGTGCCCAGTGGGCTGACTCCACAGTACGATCCGCTCCTGCGTTGGCTAGTTGCTTGCGGTGATGACCTTGTGTCGGGTGACGCGTCTGGGCGCGAGAACTGCTGAATCAGCGCCCTGACAGCTGACGCTAGCTCGGTCTCTCCTACGCTGCGTGTGGTGTGGTGCTCGCCGATCGTGGATAACTCACCGCGGTCTGGTGCGGGCCGTGCATCTCTCTGGGGTAGAGGAGCTCCGGCTCTCGCCGCAGAGCTGTCTCGCTGGTGACCGGAGGCCCAGGGAGCCGAGGATCGGACTCCCCTGCCGCTGGCTGGTGATGATACCTGTGGCAAGGTGAGAGCGACATCTGGGAATCCGGCTTCCGTTGTCGGGATGAGAAGGTGCGCGGCTGGATCTCCACCGCGGCTGGCAGCCGGGGATGGTGCACGTGACGGCCGATGCCTGTCGGGTGCCTGGAGCTGTTCGGCTCGCTCTGAGGGTGGAAACCTGGAATACTCGTTACTAAAGCACCAGCCGGAGGTGGCTCTGCGCGGAGAGGAACACTCTCTGGCCGATGAACGGCGTGGATGGCGTCTTCTGGCGGAGGCGTGAGAGCGACTGCTGCGACTCCTGGAAGCATCGGACCATTCTGTGGAGGACGGGGAACGCCATCTGGCGGAGCGGGACCTGCTACGTGAGCTGCGTCTGCGGTGGTGGCGGTGGCTGCGGGAATGGCGGTTGGCCTCCGTGGAGGAAGCTGAGGAGGATCTGCGGCGTCTGCGCCTTTGACCGCTGTGGCTATGGGGTTCGCTGGAGACGCATAGCTCCCGTACGCTGAGGTGAGCATGCCGGCTGGGGGACGTGAGCGGGGATGCATCGCGGGGCGCTGAGGAACGGGGCGATATGAGGGGGGGCGCGCTGCGTGCGATTGACCGGTCGCCGTGAGTGGGTGATGGCTGAGTCTGCATCAGTGGGGGTGTTGGGGTGTGTAGTGAATGGTTAACCCCTTCGTATTGCCTGTATTACCACGTGTTTGTGTGTGACGTGGTGCGTTACACTGTGTCTGGTGCGGAGCGCGCTGCTCCGTGTGGTTGGACGGAACAGCGCACTCTGCAGCAGTGTTTGAGGTGTTGGACCGGCCCCGGGGTCTCCCCTAGTGGGCGGCGCCCGTGCGCCCACTGGGGAGGCGAGGCCAGCTCCCTGAGAGCATTCCTGCCTCTCTTTTGAATGGGTGGGAGGTACCTGGGGGCCACGCCCCTATGATGTGATGTGGGGGCGTGGCTTCGTGCATGGGCGAGGTTTTGCCTGGGGTGGATCCTGCCTCCAGCGTGACACAGAGGGGCAGGGCTAAGGATATGGCTGGCAATGTCTGGGCGAGGGGCGTGGCTTGGGGCGGGGATGGGTTCCGCCTCCAGCATGACGCGAGGGGGCGGAGCCAAGAAGCCGGCCACGCTGCCTGGGGAAACTCCCTTGCTGGGGAGGCTGCATGGATCCCTGCAGCATGGACAGAGGAGGCCGCATGGCCTGCAGCCCCCACTCGGGGCCCGACGGCAGGGCCCGTGAGATCCCGCTGATGGACCGCCGACAGACAGGGACGCCGGAGCCCCTCCCACCAACGGCGAGGCAGCAGCGCGGAAAGTAAGCGTGGGACGAGTGGCGCGGCGAGCGGTGGCCGCAGTGGTTCGGCGCGGCGCAGCCCGGCCCAGGGGCCGGATGGGGTCGCGCTGCCCGGGGCCCGAGGCAGGCGGGCCATGGACGAGGCCAGGATCCGTCGCATAGCTATGCCACCAACGATGTGCAGGCGCTCTGGGGCTTGGAGGAACGTGCAGAGCGTCTGCCTGAAGGGGCCCCCTCCACGACGACGACCCCGGGACCCGGCGAGGAAGCAGGAGGTTGGTGAGGGGTCTCGGGTCTTGCCAACCTGGGATCCGTCTGGGCAGACGGCAGGGAGGACGCCCCGGGGACAGAGGTGCCGAGGGGAGGAAAGGGGGGCGCCCCGGGACGCGAGGAGGAGACCCCGGGGCCAGGGGAGCTGGGGCCTACCATGTCGGGAGGTATGGGGTCCCGTGCAGCCTCATGGGGCGCCGGGGGAGCCGCTGGAGGGGCCAGAGAGGGCACAGGGAGGTGAGCTCCGAGGGCGGCTATAAGGGCTTGCACCCATGGCTCACCTTCTTGTGCTGCTCTCTGCCGCAGGGCCTTGATCGTGGGATCCGACATGGTAGAAGGAGGAGGTCCGGTGGTCCGCACAACAGCTACCCGGGGTCAGCAGAGGAGAAAGAGGAAGCGCTGACCCCAGGTAGCTGGATTTAACCCCCGTGGGTGTGGCTGACCGCCCCTCCTCCTTTCCCTATTGGTCAGTCGGGGGGTCCCAGTGTAGCCTCACGTGGGGGGGAATAGTGGGAGGGGGGGAACTCTGGCACCGTAATCTGACCCTCTAGCTAGGTCTATGGGGGCTACGCAGTCAGAGGCACGTTCCTTAGTCAGTGCCGTGCCTGCCATAAAAGTCATCACCCGTGAGAGTATTCATCGAATTTTATTGAAGAAACCTCCCAATGATAACAGTATAATCTCCAAAATGAATAAAAACTCAAAATGCACTGTTCCAAATTATTAGGCACAGTACAATTTCTAAACATTTGATATGCTTTAAAGAACTGAAAATGCTCATTTGTGGAATTTGCAGCATTAGGAGGTCACATTCACTGACCAAAACAGCTATTTAACTCCAAAACATCCTAACAGGCCAAGTTACATGCTAACATAGGAATCCTTCTTTGATATCACCTTCACAATTCTTGCATCCATTGAACTTGTGAGTTTTTGGAGAGTTTCTTCTTGTATTTCTTTGCATGAAGTCAGAATAGCCTCCTAGAGCTGTGGTTTTGATGTGAACTGCCTCCCACCCTCTCAGATCAAAAGCTTGATGATACTCCAAAGGTTCTTATAGGGTTGAGGTCAGGGGAAGATGGTGGCCACACCATGAGTTTATCTCCTTTTATACCCATAGCAACCAATGACTCAGAGGTATTCTTTGCAGCATGAGATGGTGTATTGTCATGCATGAAGATGATTTTGCTCCTGAAGGCACATTTCTGCTTTTTATACCATGGAAGAAAGTTGTCAGTCAGAAACTCTATATACTTTACAGAGGTCATTTTCACACCTTCAGGAACCTTAAAGGGCTCTACCAGCTGTTTCCCCATGATTCCGGCCCAAATCATGACTCCTCTACCTCCTTGCTAACGTAGCAGCCTTGTTGGGACATGGTGGCCATCCACCAACCATCCACTACTCCATCTATCTGGACCACCCAGGGTTGCTCAACACTCATAGTAAACAAGACTGTTTGAAAATTAGTCTTCATGTATGTCTGGGCCCACTGCAACCGTTTCTGCTTGTGAGCACTGTTTAGGGGTGGCCGAATAGTAGGTTTATTCACCACAGCAAGCCTTAGAAGGATCCTACACCTTGAGGTTTGAGGACTCCAGAGGCACCAGCAGCTTCAAATATCTGTTTGCTGGTTTGTAATGGCTTTTTAGCAGATGTTCTCTTAATCCGATGAACTTGCCTGCTAGAAACCTTCCTCATTCTGCCTTTATCAGCACGAACACGTCTGTGCTCACAATCAGCCACAAATCTCTTAAAAGTACGATGATCATGCTTAAGTTTTCGGGAAATGTATAACGTTTTCATCCCTTGACCAAGGCATTGCACTATTTGATGCTTTTCAGCAGCAGAGAGACCTTTTTCTTTCCCATGTTACTTGAAAACTCTGACCTGCTTAATAGTGTGGAACATCCAGTTTTCCTTTTATTGGGCTCACATGGCAAACTAATTATCACAGGTATCTGAGATTGATTTCAGTGATCCAAAGAACCCTGAGACACATACCATCAATAGGTTTCATTTACAAAAAAACAACAAAAAACGCTGACACTTAAAACCGATTTGCATAATAATTTGGAACATAGTGTATTCCTCTACAAATGAGCCCTTACACCCCCTTAACACAAGGGTTCCATTACCTGCCGCCACTTAATAGATTCCATTAGGGGGGGTCCATAACCTTGTTTGTTCCCCTCCCACCGATCTGCCACTAACCACATGCACCAACTTCGAGGACCCTCTCTGCCTTTTGCCACATTGCTGTGACATAATACTAAACAACGCAAACATAACAAGACATAATTAATATTTTTTCAATTTCCCATCCCCTTAGTCCCCATTCTGACTCTGGTAGGAACAATATCAATATATATAAAACTGAATGTGTGTGTGTGTGTGTGTATCATCAACCAATCTCGTAGCATGATTCATTTCAACAGAGCTGTTTAAAAGAAGCTGAGCTGTGATTGGTTGCTATGAGCAACAGTTTTCTCACTCCACGACAACATCTCAGCAGACATTGACTGGGTGGGAGAAATCTAGCATCCCCGGAACATAAGCTCCAGCCATTGTCTGCCCCCAGAAAAGAGCAGAGAGCAGATGACAGAAATGAATGACCCCAGGCTCTGTTAAAGGGATCATTGGTATGGAAGTCAGGACAATTGCCTTCAAATGCTCTGGGTACTGACCCCAGGCCTCTATTAAAGGGATCATTGGCATGGAAGTCAGGGCTAATCCACCAGCGCTTTGGTTTTGACCCCAGGCCTCTCTTATAGGGATCCCCAGTATGGAGGTTAGGACCGTTCCACTCAGCACTGTGGTTCTGACCCCAGAGCTCTCTTAAAGGGATCATTGGTATGGAAGTTAGGGCATTCACTCGCGTTTGGTATGACCAGGCCCTCTTGGATCTCCAGTATGGAAGTCAGGGTAAATCCCTCATCGCACTGATTCTGACGCCAGGCCTCTCTTAAAGGGATCCCCGGTATGGAAGTTAGGGCCATTCAACTGAGTGCTCTGGTTCTAACCCAGGCTGACGGGATGATGTGGGATATTAGGGGTAGCAGTCCGGTGGCTCTGGCTGACGGGATGATGTGGATATTAGTGGTAGTAGTCCAGTGGCACTGGCTGACGGGATGATGTGGGATATTAAGAGGAGTAGTCAGTGGCTCTGGCTGACGGGATGATGTGGGATATTAGTGGTAGTAGTCGTGCTCTGGCTGACGGGATGATGTGGATATTAGGGTAGTAGTCTGGTGGCTCTGGCTGACGGGATGATCTGGGATATTAGGGGTAGTAGTCCAGTGGCTCTGGCTGCGGGATGATGTGGGATATTAGGGTAGTAGTCTGGCGGCTCTGGCTGATGGGATGATGTGGGATATTAGAGGTAGTAGTCCGGTGGCTCTGGCTGACGGGATGATGTGGGATATTAGGGGTAGTAGTCCGGTGGCTCTGGCTGACGGGATGATGTGGGATATTAGGGGTAGTAGTCCGGTGGCTCTGGCTGACGGGATGATGTGGGATATTAGGGGTAGTAGTCGGTGGCTCTGGCTGATGGGATGATGTGGGATATTAGTGGTAGTAGTCCGGTGGCTCTGGCTGACGGGATGATGTGGGATATTAGGGGTAGTAGTCCGGTGGCTCTGGCTGACGGATGATGTGGGATATTAGGGGTAGTAGTCCGGTGGCTCTGGCTGACAGGTTGATGTGGGATATTAGGGGTAGTAGTCCGGTGGCTGTGACGGGATGATGTGGGATATTAGTAGTCTGGTGGCTCTAGCTGACGGGATGATGTGGGATATTAGGGGTAGTAGTCCGGTGACTCTGGCTGACGAGGATGATGTGGGATATTAGTAGTCAGGAGGTTTGGGCTGCGGGATGATGTAGGATATTAGGGGTAGTAGTCCGGTGGCTCTGGCTGACAGGATGATGTGGGATATTAGGGGTAGTAGTCCGCTGGCTGTGACGGGATGATGTGGGATATTAGTAGTCTGGTGGCTCTAGCTGACGGGATGATGTGGGATATTAGGGGTAGTAGTCTGGTGGCTGTGACGGGATCATGTGGGATATTAGGGATAGTTGTCCGGTGGCTCTGGCTGACGGGATGATGTGGGATATTAGGGATAGTTGTCGGTGGCTCCGGCTGACGGGATGATTTGGGATATTAGTAGTCTGGTGGCTCTGGCTGACGGAATGATGTGTGATATTAGGGATAGTTGTCCGGTGGCTCCGGCTGACGGGATGATGTGGGATATTAGTAGTCTGGTGGCTGTGACGGGATGATGTGGGATATTAGTAGTCCGGTGGCTCTGGCTGAGGGGATGATGTAGGATATTAGGGGAAGTAGTCTGGTGGCTGTGACGGGATGATGTGGGATATTAGTGGTAGTTGTCCGGTAGCTATGGCTGACGGGATGATGTGGGATATTAGGGGTAGTAGTCCGGTGGTTTTGATGGGATGATGTGGGATATTAGGGGTAATAGTCCGGTGGCTTTGATGGGATGATGTGGGATATTAGTGGTAGTTGTCCGGTGGCTATGGCTGACAGAATGATGTGGGATATTAGGGGTAGTAGTCCGGTGGTTTTGATGGGAAGATGTGGGATATTAAGGGTAGTAGTCCGGTGGCTTTCACTTGATGATGTGGGATATTAGTAGTCCGGTGGCTCTGGCTGACGGGACGATGTGGGATATTAGGGGTAGTAGTCCGGTAACTCTGGCTGACGAGATTGTGTGATATTATAGTGAATGTTACTATGCGGAGTGGGTGGGGCTCTACTCTCAGCTTTATATATAGAGATATAATCATTATAATTTGCCTGTAGAATGTAAGCCCGAAAGGACAGGGTCCTCTCCCTCTGTATCAGTCTGTCATTGTTAGTTTGTTTACTGTAAGTGATATCTGTAATTTGTATGTAACCCCTTCTCATGTACAGCACCATGGAATCAATGGCGATATATAAATAAATATTAATAATAATAATTTGTTATAACTAACCATATTTAGTTACTATGCCCGGGCAGCGCCGGGGCTCTTCAGCTAGTCTTTATATATAAAATTGAATGTGTGTGTATCACCAACCAATCACAAAGCATCTTTCATTTCACCAGAGCTGTTTAAAAGAAGCTGAGCTGTGATTGGTTGCTATGAGCAACAGTTTTCTCACTCCACGACAACACCTCAGCAGACAGTAACTGGGTGGGAGAAATCTAGCATCCCCGGGAACATAAGCTCCAGCCATTGTCTGCCCCCCAGACAGGAGCAGAGAGCACATGATAGAAATGAATTCCCCCTCCTGTTCCCATATCCCCATCACACATCCTCCATCCCATAGGCACATCTTCCCTCTTAAAGGGATCTCCGGTATGGAAGTTAGGACAAATCCATCCTGTGCTTTGGTTTGATCCCGGTATGGAAGTTAGGATCGTTCCACTCAGCGCTGTGGTTCTGACCCCAGGGTCTCTTAAAGGGATCATTGGTGTGGAAGTTAGGGCAATTGCACTAAGCACTCTGGTCAGGGCCGGCGTCAGCACCCGGCGCACCCGGGCAAGTGTCAGGGCCCGGAGCAGGAGAGGGGACCCACTCACAGTTGGGGACACCGGCATGCTATGGGGGCCCGGTGCCTGTGGCAGTACCGGGGGCCAGTGCCTCGAGCAGAGCAGCGGCCAGCGAGGAGAGGTGAGTATTTCATTTTTTTTTTTATGTTTGGCGCAATATATGGAGACCATCATACACTGGAATATCATATATGGAGCATTTCATGAGGCCCATCATACACTGGAGCATCATATATGGGGCCCATTATATATGGAGCATTATATGGGCCAATCATACACTGGAGCATCATATATCGGGCCCATTATATATGGAGCATTATATGGGGCCCATAATATACTGGGGCATCAAATATAGGTCCATTATATATGAAGCATTATATGGCGCCCATGATGCATGAAGCATCATATATGGAGCCCATCATATACTGGAATATCATATATGGAGCATTTCATGAGGCCCATCATACACTGGAGCATCATATATGGGGCCCATTATATATGGAGCATTATATGGGCCAATCATACACTGGAGCATCATATATCGGGCCCATTATATATGGAGCATTATATGGGGCCAATCGTACACTAGAGCATCAAATATAGGTCCATTATATATGAAGCATTATATGGCGCCCATGATGCGCTGAAGCATCATATATGGAGCCCATCATATACTGGAGCATCATATGGGGCCCATTATATATGGAGCATCATTTGTGGCCTACTATATATGGAGCATCTTATAGGGTCCATTATATATGGAGCATTATATGGGGCCCATTACATATGGAGCATTATATGGGGCCCATTATTCTGCATGGAGCACTATTGGGTGCCCATAATACTGTATGGAGCAATATATGGAACTCATTATTCTGTATGGAGCACTATGTGGTTGTTGGCATATGCAACAGATTAGGACTTATTATATGTAAAAGGAGGACTTTATGCTGACCTGACAATAGATGGCGATGTTGTGTAACGTTTCCTTCTGTTTAATGTATTGTATAAGAAACAGTCTCACTTGTTGTTAGAATTTCGTTTTGTTCCTGGTTTCCTGATGCAATGCTGAAATGACTGTGCATTTTTTCCTTTACCTCATGTTGTAAGAAGTAAAAGCTTGTTATCCCATGAAGCCTGCTCTGTGAAGTTTTCTACTGCAAAGGTGTGGATTCAGAAGCTGTGCAACAGTGGTGCCCATAATACTGTATGGATGACTATACTGTTTGTCTTTTGAGCTATTGTAGAATTTACAATAGATATCACTCATGTAATGTATGAAGTAAGTGAAATCTTTGGCATTGTACTATACCTATATTTCTCTGCCGTATCTGTGCATCATGAATTGTGGTATGTGTTAAAGGGGCACACTGAAACTCTTTCGCCCGGGATCCCACGAAAACCTGGAGCCGACCCTGACTCTGGTTCTGACCCCAGGCCTCTCTTAAAGGGATCTCCAGTATGGAAGTTAGGGCAAATCCATCCAGCGCTTTGGCTCTGATGCCAGGCCTCTCTTAAAGGGATCCGCTGACGGGATGATGTGGGATATTAGGGGTAGTAGTCCAGTGGCTCTGGCTGACGGGATGAAGTGGGATATTAAGAGGAGTAGTCCAATGGCTCTGGCTGACGGGATGATGTGGGATATTAGGGGTAGTAGTCCGGTGGCTTTGGCTGACGGGATGATGTGGGATATTAGGGGTAGTAGTCCAGTGGCTCTGGCTGACGGGATGAAGTGGGATATTAAGAGGAGTAGTCCAATGGCTCTGGCTGACGGGATGATGTGGGATATTAGGGGTAGTAGTCCGGTGGCTTTGGCTGACGGGATGATGTGGGATATTAGGGGTAGTAGTCTGGCGGCTGTGACGGGATGATGTGGGTTATTAGGGGTAGTAGTCCGGTGGCTTTGACAGGATGATGTGGAATATTAGCAGTCCGGTGGCTCTGGCTGACAGGATGATATGGGATATTAGGGGTAGTAGTCCGGTGGCTCTGGCTGCCCGGATGATGTGGGATATTAGGGGTAGTAGTCCGGTGGCTCTGGCTGATGGGATGACGTGGGATATTAGGGGTGGCAGTCTGGCGGCTCTGGCTGACGGGATGATGTGGGATATTAGGGGTAGTAGTCCGGTGGCTCTGGCTGACGGGATGATGTGGGATATTAGGGGTAGTAGTCAGGCGGCTCTGGCTGATGGGATGATGTGGGATATTAGGGGTAGTAGTCCGGTGGCTCTGGCTGACGGGATGATGTGGGATATTAGGGGTAGTAGTCCGGTGGCTCTGGCTGACGGGATGATGTGGGATATTATGGATAGTAGTCCGGTGGCTCTGGCTGACGGGATGATGTGGGATATTATGGGTAGTAGTCCGGTGGCTCTGGCTGACGGGATGATGTGGGATATTAGGGGTAGTAGTCTGGTGGCTCTGGCTGACTGGACGATGTGGGATATTAGGGGTAGTAGTCTAGTGGCTCTGGCTGACTAGACAATGTGGGATATTAGGGGTAGTAGTCTGGTGGCTCTGGCTGACGGGATGATGTGGGATATTAATGGTAGTAGTCCGGTGACTCTGGCTGACTGGATGATGTGTGATATTAGGGGTAGTAGTCCGGTGGCTCTGGCTGATGGGACGATGTGGGATATTAGGGGTAGTAGTTCGGTAGCTCTGGCTGACGGGATTGTGTGGGATATTATAGTAATTGTGGCTATGTGGAGTGGGCGGGGCTATACACTCAGCTTTATATACAGGGTCGGACTGGCCCACCGGAGAACCGAAGGGTTCTCCGGTGGGCCCTGGCATCTGGGGGGCCCTGGCACCTGCTGGCATACAGGGGCCAGTTGCCTAGGGCCCCCGCTGCTCCAGGGGCCTCCAGCCGGTGGCGTGTCGCTAATAGCAGCACACCACGCAGCTGCCATGGGGGCCCCGTGCCAGCGGAGCAGCAGCGGGTGACAGGAGGCAGGAGCCCCTGTCCCCGCTGCTAAAGAGAAATGAATATTCACTGCTTCCCACGCCCACATGGGCGTGGGAAGCAGTGAATATCATTACTTACCTGTCCCGTTCCACCGCCGTGTCCTCGGGTCCTCTTACTGCGATGTTCAGGCAGAGGGCGCGATGACGTCATTAGTGAGCGCTGCGCCCTCTGCCTGATCATTCACTGCCGGAGGACCCGAAGACAGTGGCGCTCAGCGGTGGAGCGGGTGACAGGTAAATCTCTCAGGTGCCGGGGCCCTGAGCCAGCGGTGACACCGGCACCTGTCCCCCATAGCGCGCAGGTGTCCCCGCCTGCTCAGGACACCGTCACCTGGCCCCCAGCGACGAGAGGTGAGTATGTCTTTATTTGCAGCAGCAGCTGCGGCAGCATAAAAGGGACTATAAAATGCAGCATCTATGGGGGCACAGTCTGTGGAGCATCTATGGGGGCATATTCTATGGGGTATAATCTATATGGGCATAATCTATGGGGGCATAATCTGTGGAGCATCTATGGGGGCATAATCTATGGGGGCATAATCTGTGGATCATCTATGGGGGCATAATCTATGGGGGCATAATCTATATGGGCATAATCTATGGGGGCATAATCTGTGGAGCATCTATGGGGGCATAATCTGTGGAGCATCTATGGGGCATAATCTGTGGAGCATCTATGGGGGTATAATCTATGGAGCTTCTATGGGGCATAATCTATGGGGGCATAATCTAAGGAGCATTTATGGGGGCATAATCTATGGAGCATCTATGGGGGCATAATCTATGGGGGCACAATCTATGGAGCATCTATGGGGGCACAATCTATGGAACTTCTATGGGGGCATAATCTGTGGAGCATCTATGGGGGCATAATCTGTGGAGCATCTATGGGGGCATAATCTATGGGGGCATAATCTGTGGAGCATCTATGGGGGCATAATCTATGGGGGCAAAATCTATATGGGCATAATCTATGGGGGCATAATCTGTGGATCATCTATGGGGGCATAATCTATGGGGGCATAATCTGTGGAGCATCTATGGGGGCATAATCTATGGGGGCATAATCTATGGAGCATCTATGGGGGCATAATCTTTGGAGCTTCTATGGGGGCATAATCTAAGGAGCATCTATGGGGGCACAATCTATGAAGCTTCTATGGGGCATAATCTAAGGAGCTTCTATGGGGGCATAATCTATGGAGCATCTATGGGGGCATAATCTATGGGGCATAATCTATGGAGCATCTATGGGGCATAATACATGGGCAGAATATGGGGCACAATCTATGGAGCATTTTGTGGGGCATAATACATGGGGCAGCATATGGGGCATAATCTCATTTTCCACCCTAGGCTTATACTTGAGTTGATAAGTTTTCCCAGTTTTTTGTGGCAAAATTAGGGGGGTCGGCTTATACTCGAGTATATATGGTATCTATCTATTATCTATCTATCTATCTATCTATATATATATAGCATTATACCCTATGAGGGGGGCAGCATTATCCCCTATGAGGGGGCTGCTTTATAATCTATGAGGGAGGCTACCCCAACTCCTGCTACATAATTAAGACATGTACTACCTTGTATTATACCCTGATATTAGTGTGTTTTACTGCACAATTGGTGGTCTTGTATTTATTTCTATGTAGCTACATAGTGGGCCCCAAGAATGATTTTCTCTGGTGGGCCCAAGGTGTTCCAGTCCGACGCTGTTTATATATATATATATATATATATATATATAATCATTATAATTTGTTGTAACTACCCGTAGTTAGTTACTATGCCCGGGCAGCGCCGGGCTCTTCAGCTATCCAATATAAAACAAGGCAGGGTGGGTGGGACATTGTTTCCTCCAGGGATGCACCTAAGATGGCTGCTTTTATCCTGAACATCCCATTATATACCCTCTCCTGTACTATCCCCTGCCCTAAAGTCCTTCCTTCCATACTGGTGCTCCCAATAGCCTCTCCTCTTACATTAACCCTTATGTATACCTCATCCACCTCTCACTTAATTTCCCACCTCAACCCTGTCATGTCTGTTTCCCTTTCGGGGCCCAGTACAGCCTCACTTGATCAGAATTTTAATGTAAGCCTCACAAAATTTGCTTCATACATTACCTGGGTGAACATACCCTAAAGTGGGACCCCCCAACCACATTTTATAAACATACCCTTACAGCTTATGGACATGGGCATCTTATAGCTTCATTTTGAATGGGCCATAATAGGATTTCCATATGTAACTTCATGTGGATGTGATGAAACATTCTTTTCATATAAAACTAGGGATAAAAAAAAAGCGCAATACGATCTTATCCGGATGACAATTAGGTATTATAAAAGATTTTGCTGACCAGGTCCGGTTGTGTTCACACAATATTGTTATTGCATAGAAACTTAGCTGCTGCAGGTCTATGGGACCTCCGACCGAAGAAAACACAGGAAGGGAGAGTTGTGGATAATCCACGCTGCTCGTGATCGATATGGTAAATCTAGATCCACACAAGTAGGTATGCGGTCTTTTATTTTGTCAACGTTGACAAAACGTGAAAAAATTATTTTGTGCACTCCATCTGAATCTGACTGTATTTTCTCTGTATATATACACGGAAAATACAGACAGATTCTGCTGGAGTGCACAACAAAGTTTTTCAGCAGATTATTGTGAATAATACTTATGGTATTTTACTCCCTCAATGCTTTACAGACATCATATCATCGCTGGGATCGGTCAGTGTCACTACCGGTATACAGGTCCTTCTCAAAAAATTAGCATATAGTGCTAAATTTCATTATTTTCCATAATGTAATGATTACAATTAAACTTTCATATATTTTAGATTCATTACACACCAACTGAAATTTGTCAGGTCTTTTATTGTTTTAATACTGATGATTTTGGCATACAACTCCTGATAACCCAAAAAACCTGTCTCAAAAAATTAACATATTTCAACCATCCAATAAAATAAAAGTGTTTTTTAAAAACAAACAAAAAAACCATCAAATAATAATGTTCAGTTATGCACTCAATACTTGGTCGGGAATCCTTTTGCAGAAATGACTGCTTCAATGCGGCGTGGCATGGAGGCAATCAGCCTGTGACACTGCTGAGGTGTTATGGAGGCCCAGGATGCTTCGATAGCGGCCTTAAGCTCATCCAGAGTGTTGGGTCTTGCGTCTCTCAACTTTCTCTTCACAATATCCCACAGATTCTCTATGGGGTTCAGGTCAGGAGAGTTGGCAGGCTAATTGAGCACAGTAATACCATGGTCAGTAAACCATTTACCAGTGGTTTTGGCACTGAGAGCAGGTGCCAGGTCGTGCTGAAAAATGAAATCTTCATCTCCATAAAGCATTTCAGCCGATGGAAGCATGAAGTCAGTGCTCCAAAATCTCCTGATAGCTAGCTGCATTGACCCTGCCCTTGATGAAACACAGTGGACCAACACCAGCAGCTGACATGGCACCCCACACCATCACTGACTGTGGGTACTTGACACTGGACTTCAGGCATTTTGGCATTTCCTTCTCCCCAGTCTTCCTCCAGACTCTGGCACCTTGATTTCCGAATGACATGCAAAATTTGCTTTCATCAGAAAAAAGTACTTGGGACCACTTAGCAACAGTCCAGTGCTGCTTCTCTGTAGCCCAGGTCAGGCGCTTCTGCCGCTGTTTATGGTTCAAAAGTGGCTTTACCTGGGGAATGCGGCACCTGTAGCCCATTTCCTGCACACGCCTGTGCACGGTGGCTCTGGATGTTTCTACACCAGACTCAGTCCACTGCTTCCTCAGGTCCCCCAAGGTCTGGAATCGGTCCTTCTCCACAATCTTCCTCAGGGTCCGGTCACCTCTTCTCGTTGTACAGCGTTTTCTGCCACATTGTTTCCTTCCAACAGACTTCCCATTGAGGTGCCTTGATACTGCACTCTGGGAACAGCCTATTTGTTGAGAAATTTCTTTCTGGGTCTTACCCTCTTGCTTGAGGGTGTCAATGATGGCCTTCTTGACATCAGTAAGGTCGCTAGTGTTACCCATGATGGGGGTTTTGAGTAATGAACCAGGCAGGGAGTTTTTAAAAGCCTCAGGAATCTTTTGCATGTGTTTAGAGTTAATTAGTTGATTCAGAAGATTAGGGTAAAAGGTCGTTTAGAGAACCTTTTCTTGATATGCTAATTTTTTGAGACAGGTTTTTTGGGTTATCAGGAGTTGTATGCCAAAATCATCAGTATTAAAACAATAAAAGACCTGACAAATTTCAGTTGGTGTGTAATGAATCTAAAATATATGAAAGTTTAATTGTAATCATTACATTATGGAAAATAATGAAATTTAGCACTATATGCTAATTTTTTGAGAAGGACCTGTATCTTTGGTGTGTGGTAGGAAACAAGAGTACCCAAGGAGACCCACACAAACTCCTTGCCGATGTTGTCCTTGGTGGTATTTGAACCCAGGACCCCAGCGCTGCAAGACTGCAGTACTAACCACTGAGCCACCGTGCAAGCTCAGTGGATCCAGTACAGCAGTGAATGGAAGCACATAGTACATAAACTCTTTCGTTACACCATATGGCTTTATCTGATGTTCTCTATAGTGTTCGATCTCTTGAGATGAAATTCCTGTTCCCATAGCTAAACATTCTACAAGTTTAGATGACTTACTTCCTTATTGAAAGCTACAAATGTAGAACTGCGAATATCAGCAAAGCCATTATTCTTCTAAAATAACAAATGCCCTACTCAGAAAAATGTACGCGGCCACAGGAGCTCAGGAACGTCTGCTGGCACGCTCGCTCTGGATTTTGAGTTCTGCCAGTATTGCTACTGTAATCATTCGCTGCTTTAATTTATACCTCGAGCAATGATCCAGGGGGGGGGGTCGAGCGATACATCCATGGGGACATATGTACGTATGTCATTTATGTAGACGGGCGCCTGTAAAGGTTTCCCTGATTTTATAGTATATTAATAAAACAAAGCACTACTCGTATACAGTAATATTTCTAGAAAACAAAGAACTTGTTAAAAAATATCAGAAATAGGAACGCCAGTAGGTCAGTGTTAAAAGAATGAATATAAAAGGAGTTTTCGTACCCGCAGCCCCAATACGTAGAAAGCCTCACCTTATGTATCTGCTCCCTATACTTTGTCCTGCATCTTCCTGGGTCCCTCCCTTTACCTGTCCTGCCCCACATGATCTCATATGTGTCCGCCTACTGCATTGCTCATACTGGAAGCGAGACGCACAGAGACAGGCACCAGTAAGTATCGACCACCGAATATATAAAATATAGCGATAGTGCACGGATTAAGCAACCATGAAAGAACAAACAATAAATATAAGTTTGGTAAATTTGGGGAAACGTGAGGGTAACTGTATCAGAGGGGTCTGTAATAGGGGATTTTAGGCAGCTCTTCCTTGATCGACAAAGTACTGTTCAACCTCAATAAGACACATGTTGGATTCGTTATTAATCCTGTGATGGATTTAATTTTTTGTGGATTTTCAAGGGTTACAAAAACCACAGTATGAATATACCCTAAGAAACTTTTGAAGCTTTTCATTCTAGGGGTGTGGTGGAGGTGAAGCTTGTGCGTTATATCAGGGAGGTGCAGCAATGAACTTCGGAAGGCAGAATTACGCCTCGTAGGAATGTCGCACGTGTAGGACAGGTCAGACATGGCGTGAGGCTTGCGTCACCTTTTTTAACAGTCTATAGATGTTATAAGGGATCGTGACGAGTATGAGATTGTACGTTGCAAATATCTTAACCTAATTCTGTCTCTGAGACATTATTGAGATATGAGCTTTGCATGTAACCCGATGACATGGTATTTAAATAGTTAATGTTCTGCAGCTAGGAGAGGCCCTGCTGTCTCTATAATTGCCTGTGAGAGCTGGTGTGGTGGCTTAGTGCTAGATCTGTTGTCTCTGGCAACAAAGAAATGTCCAGGAAGAAAGTCAGCAAGGCAATTTGTAGCAGCAAATAGAGGTAACATAGTAACATAGTTATTAAGGTTGAAGGAAGACTTTAAGTTCATCTAGTTCAACCCATATCCTATCCTAACCTGCCCTACATATTGATCCAGAGTGGCAAACAGTAAGCTTCACATTGGGGGTGCTGTGTTGGGGGACGTGAAGGGGTTTTCTACCCACTTTATTTATTTTGCAAAGGACCCGAGTGCTCTAAAAGTAATAATCCTCTACTGGTCTGCTTCATCTTCCAAAGCTGTTGGCACAGGACCTCTGCAGTCAATCCATGGCCACAACAGTAATGCATTGGTCACCCCTGCTGCCACTGACTGCAGGGGTCACACGCCAATAACGTCGGAAAAAAAACAATAGGGACCAAGGCAGTAGCACACAGAAGTGACATGGGATCGTAGATGAGAAAGTGTTTTTTTTCTTTTCTTTCTGGAGCAATCCCAGGTCCTTGGTAAAGTAAAAAAGGGGCAAAAAGCACCTTTTTGTTCATTGGTCTGTTCAGAGAAGGCAGTGTGCATGTATCTGATATTAGAATGGGTTTTTTTTAGAAAATGTACTGTAGGAGAACTGCTTGTGAGGCAAGTAGAACAGTGTGGTTGATGGCATGAGTAGTAAGCTTGTGAGCAGGGCCCTCATTCCTTTTGTTATCTGTTTTGTTCTATGTGTTTATTGTTATGCTGTAATGTCTTTTATTGTCTGTACAAGTCCCCTCTATAATGTTAAGTGCTGCGGAATATGACAGCGCTATAGAAATAAAATTATTATTAATCATGTTGAGGGGTTTAAAAGGGCATTTACACTTTAAGATTATGTACAAGTTAGGGCCCTGTTACACATAGCGACGCTCCAGCGATTCCAACAATGATACAACCTGGTAAGGATCGCTGGTACGTCGCTACATGGTCGCTAGTAAGTTGTCAAACAGGCAGATCTACTCAACAAGGCAGCAACGATACGGAGATCCATATAACGACCTCGGCAGTCGTTGGGACCTTGTCACAGCAGCGATTCTGACAAAGACAAAGCAAAATCACGCCTGCGTCGCTGAGTTCTGAGTCGCCAACGAAGTCGCTCGTCGTTTTTATGGCGTCAAACACAGCGATGCATGCTGGCCAGTGGGACACCAACGATCAAAAAATGGCCTAGGACATTCCAACACGATCAGCGATATCGCAGCGGGGTGCCGGTCGCCGCTATGTGTCACACGTAGTGAGATCGCTGGTGAGGTCGCTGTTGGGTCACAAAACCTGTGACGTTTCAGCAATCTCGCTATGCGTGAAGTACCCTTTACTCATTTGGCCTGAAAACAGTCTGCTGATCACCTGATAAACGAACAAAAAAAATACTTATTCATTAGGTGATATGATCCTTTGCACAGCCTAAATATCATCGTTCTCGGTGGTGCATCATCCAGTGTAAACAGGACTCGCAGTGCTGAAAACTATGACAGCCATCTGAGCAGTGATTGAACAAGTACAGATCGCTCAGTGCGCATCGTTTACTTTGGTCTGCTTGTGTAAACAGGTAGTCAAATGACCGTTGATCAGTAAAAGTTCATCAATTGGGGGTCATATTGTGCTGACAGTCACTGTGTGAGTGGACCTTTACTGTATTTATGGAAGGATGTGGAGTGTCTTATCCTGTTCCTACCACTGAAAACAACAGATGCATCATGTGAACACCGTTGTGCTGTTTTATTGATGTATGGCATGTAAAGTGTTAATTCATAATGTGAGTAAAGATTAGGATAGAATAAGGATAATAGGTTTAGCATATAAGAAATGAAATGGTTAAGAATAAGCCCAGTGAGTGGGCACTAGTGCTGATAAAAGGGGCCACTTCCTGTTTAGGGGGAAGTTCAGTTCAGTGAGAGTTAGTGAAGGCCAAGTTCAGGTGCGGTGGGTGGCTAGGGGCCGCATGTGTCGCTTGTTCTAGGCAGTGATGGGCATTACTGGGATCCCGACCGGTTGCTCCTGTCACGTTTGGAACCTAAGATCTGGCTTAAGGGCTGAAGGACACATGGTGTCCTCTATGTACAGTGGAAGATGGACAGGGATAGACGAAAGGTGACGACCGATCCTTGATGCACTGCTGAGGTGACGAGAAATCCTGAGACTGATAGAATCAGTGGGCTTAGGGGTAGTCCAGGACGAGCTAATGATAGCACTGAAGAGTAGTTGTGCAAGAAGGAGGAGAATGTGAATTGCTGTCCTCTATCCCACCTGTGCACATCTGATGAACTTGGACTGCTTAGTAAAAGTTTGACTGTTTACAAAGAACCTGGTGTCCATGTGTTTTGTGTGGTGGCTCCTGAGGACGGAGGCCTGTGGTCTACAAGCGAGTGTGATGCACCCACACCCTATAGCTCACTGGGACTGGAACACCCCTGCTCGGTGGCAACTACTGTTCTCGGGACACTTTACATGTATGTGTAGCCCTGGTACACAATACCAGGAGGATGAGTGGAGAGGTAAAGGTTAAGTGTTCTTCATGTCATCATGTGCCTTCAAACACGCCCAGTAGGGAGTGTCAGAAGGAGAGTGTGTCCAGACTTAGGAGAGACAAGACGTCTTAGGGACTCTGCTCTATCTTCAGCTTCAAATCGTGGAGTCTAGTATAGGTACTTTAACGTACCCGAGCCTAGTCAAAGCTGTGCCCCACTGGAGACAGGCTGAAATATCTCCTGAGAACTGAGCAAGTCGAAGGGCAAAAGTGGAAGAAAGCAAGGAAGTGCTATAGGTGAAGAATACCTGCACGAATTACCGGTTACTGGGGACGAAGAATCATCTTTGTTTCAAGCAAGGTGATAAGATAGCCAGAAATCTACCGGACCCTAGGTCGCGGCGGATAAGCCC
>JARQOD010000003.1:219309461-219392555 GCA_033576555.1 Oophaga sylvatica | reverse complement strand
TTTCCAGGCACAGCCCTGCGCCTGGAAACCCGCTGTGTACCTTGGTTACCAGCGGATCGCTGGTCTCCCGCCTGTCACACGCAGCGATGCGTGCCTGTCAGCGGGAGACCAGCGATCAAAAAAATGTCCAGGACATTCAGCGATACCCAGCAGGGGGGCTGATCGTCGCTGAATGTCACACACAGAGATATCGCTGGGGAGATCGATGCTGCGTCACAAAACTAGTGACTCGCTAGCGAGATCGCTGTGTGAGACGGGGGCTTAAGACCCACACCATGATGTCAGTAGATAAACAAATCCACCTCCCAATGTGTTTCATCCCTCCTGGGACTCAGGGATTATGGCAGACCGGATGAAGGACTCCGCCATCTCAGGGCAATAACAGAAGCGTCCTTCAATGTCATGAGTCCCAGGAAGGATGAGACACGTTGGGAGGCGGTTTAGTTTATCTACTGAGATCATGATGTGGATATCTAAATAGCACTTTGATGCTGATTGTTCCACAGGAATACCTAAGTACGGATGTCAGAGGTCCATTTTCTGCCTGAACTGGGTGAGTTCATTCAAATGATGCTTTATGGTTTTTTATCTATATTTGATATAACACCCTGTCAGATGTTAGGGGTCGAGTTCCCGCTTCTGCACAAGGGGAATCTCGAGCCATCCCTGCTGCGGTCTCCCATCCGTCTCCGGCCGCAGTGGACTCTGCTCAGCAGAGACGTCGGTCCCAGCGTCTCGCCCAGTCTAACATTGTGCAGAGGATTACTGCTACCTCTCCAGGTTCTGCTATTGTAGCCAGTACTGGTTAGCGGCGAGCAGACGTCTTTAGGACTAAGTCCTGTGTTTCCCCTTCTGAGCATGCCCAGGGTAAGATCTGTCATTGGAGATCAGGGTTCACATGCTCAGGAACTGCATCAGTTCCTATTGGTCCGCTAGGAAGGTCCTGAAACTACATGTGTTCTGCAATAGTTTCTTATTGGTCCTTTTCTGGCAGGCCCTGTAGTTGCTGCTATAAAAGGTTTGTATGACCATGCGGCCATGCGCTAGTATCAATTGCATTATGTGCTTTGCGCCAGTGTGATCTTGCACGCGTGTGTTAGGGCTCGGCTGAAATAAGCCCCTAGAATACCAGCACCTCCGGTGAGGAGACTTGTATGCATGTGTTTAGGGCTTGGCTGAAATAAGCCCCTAGAATACCGGCTTCTCCGGTGAGGAGATTGTCTGATTGCATTGATGATTGCATTACTACAGACTGCTGTCCGCACAGCAGTTGTCTGTGCATCCCTGTGGAGTTAACAGGACACAGTCCATATCTCTGCGTCTCTACCTTAAGGCTACCGTCTCACACAGCGATCTCGCTAGCGAGATCGCTGCTGAGTCACTAGTTTTGTGACGCAGCAGCGATCTCACCAGCGATATCGCTGTGTGTGACATTCAGCGACGATCAGCCCCCTGCTGGGTATCGCTGATCAAAAAAATGTCCAGGACATTCAGCAACGATCGCTGGTCTCCCGCTGACAGGCACGCATCGCTGCGTGTGACAGGCGGGAGACCAGCGATCCACTGGTAACTAAGGTACATAGCGGGTTTCCAGGTGCGGGGCTGTGCCTAGAAACCCGCTGTGTACCTTGGATACCAGCGCCCTGATGCAGGGAGCTGGTAACCAAGGTACACAGCGGGTTTCCAGGCACCGCGCAGTGCCTGGAAACCCGCAGTGTACCTTGGTTACCAGCTCCCTGCATCAGGGCGCTGGTATCCAAGGTACACTGCGGGTAACTAAGCGATGTTACCCGCAGTGTCGCTGTGCTGATCGCTGCCTGTTTGGCAGCTCAGCAGCGATCCTGACAAGTGCATATCGTTGTCGGGATCGCTGGTGTATCGCTATGTGAGACCCAGGCCATAGCGACTCTGTTGTGTAACAGAGTTCGCCATACCGCCATCTTACTAGCAGCAGGCTCTGCCTACACGGTGGACCCCGGGCTGCTAACGCACCTATTATTTATATTTATTTTGTGCGTTCCGCCAGCCCTAACATCAGGTTCTTTTCTTTTTTTTTTCCAGGACGTCCCTCCTGACAGCACCAGGGAGGTCGTCCTTCATCTCCTTGCAGGGACAGGAAGAACACACAAGAGGTTAAAAGGCCCTCCCCGCCCACCATTCCTCAGTGTTTTTCCTGTCCCTGCATGGAGGGACATGCAAGAGAGTAAAGATCCAGCTTACCGGAGGGGTCCAGGAGGATCGGTGCGGTGAGGCCAAACCCTCCCTCCTGTGAAGCGGCCCCGGCGCTGAAACCCTCCTAGGTGGGGGTCCCTCAGCCCTAAAGACAAGAGGTAGGACGAGGCCCCTGGGTTGAGCCGCTTCCTCCCACGGGGAGGCTCTAGACTCTGACGCCGGCCACAGCGAGAACCGGAAGTGGGGTGCATGTGACGCGCGACGCACTTCCGGTGACGTCACAACTCCCCTGATTTTGCAAGAGGGCTCACGGCAACGCAGTTTCCATGGAGGACCAGAGAAAGATCGAGCCGGAGGTGGTAAGTGCGCTATGCGCAAAGGACCACCTAAAAAAAAAACGTGACATTAGCAGACCGGAGCCCTGACGATCCCTTCTTGCACTATGCCAAAGTCATGAAAAGGGAACAGCCATCTCTCCTGACAGAAATGAGGTCCATGATACGTGACGAAGGTCCAGGCTTCCATGGCCGCATTTTCCCGTCTGCAACCCCCCAGTCCAGGTCCCATAGTAAAACAGGCCAAGTGGGAGATGGAGCTCACCTCAGAGGAAGAGACATATTCGCGAGAGTCTGACCAGGAGGAGGGTGAGCTGTACGCAGACGAGCCAGAACAAAGCAAGAGATATCTCTTCTCGGCGGATGATACAGACGAGCTGGTGCAGGCGCTCAGGGACAAGATGCAAATAGAAGAGGTCCAGAAGCCACAGTCCAGATAGGACGTGATGTTTGGTGGTCTCAGGGCTCAGAAGCAATGCGTATTTCCGGTGAATGACCATGTATGAGCTATGGTCCTGGAAGAATTGGGAGGAGGCGGAAAAGCGCCTCGTGATACCCCGAGACTTTGAGATGTCTTTCCTTCAACCCAGATGATGTAAAGATGTGGGAAAAAGTCACTAAAATTGACGTACTGATAGCTAAGGTTGCCAGGAAAATGTCCATCCCCTTTGAGGATTCATCCAGCCTAAAGGATCCGATGGACAGGAAGGCAGACAATCTATTGAGACGAGCTTGGGAGAGTCTACAGCCATAATTAAAACAAACGTAGTGGCCACTTCGGTGGCAAGATCTATGCTTTTATGGGTGGGGCAGTTAGAAGAACATCTTACTAAGAAGACCCCAGAGAAGAAATATTGGCCTCCCTTCCACTTACGAAGTCCGCTACGGATTTTCTAGCGGACACATTAGCGGAATCCATAAGATTCTCGGCTCGAAATAGCTCGCTGACCAATTCAGTGCAGAGAGCAATTTGACTAAAAACATGGTCAGGAGATGGAGCTTCAAAGAAAAAGCTCTGTTCTCTCCCCTTCTCCGGGTTAAAGGCCTTCGGTCCGGCCCTAGATTAAATATTTGAGAAGGCGTCGGATAAAAAGGGAGGTTTTCCAGAGGAAAAAAGTTCGAGGGACCAGTCCTTTCGTAGACCCGTGGGTCCCAGGAGACAACAGGACTACAGAGTACAGGGGAGACCTCAGAGGGGACCCTTTGGAGGTTCCCAGCCTACAGGGGGTAAGAATAGAGGATCCTTGTTTGGATCACGTACAGGACCCAGAAGACAATGACTATCCTTATATAGGGGGTCGGCTCAGAGAGTTCAAGGCCCAATGGTCCAAAATCACTCAGAATCAGTTAGTGCTAAGGACCATAGCAGAAGGTTACCAAATAGAATTCTTCTCCCCTCCCCCCGAGATCCACTTCTCCCCTGCCTGTAAGAACGCAGTCGCAAATGTGGAAAGATATACGAGACTTGGCAGAAACAGCCGTCATTATCCAAGTACCCCGAGCAGAAACCATCCGGAGAATCCCGCACTATTATAAATCTGAAACCATTAAATACATGGGTGATGTACAAAAGATTCCGAATGGAGTCAATCAGATCAACAATACCCCTGATAGACAAGGATGCCCTGATGTGCACTCTGGATCTAAAGAGCTCCTACTATCAGGTGCCAGTCCATCCAACATCGCAGAAATATTTAAGATTCGCAGTGGAACTCCCCAATCGGACCTGCCATTTTCAATTTCAGTGTCTTCCCTTTGGCCTGGCCTCGGCCCCTCGGGTTTTTACCAAGCTAGTCTCAGAGGTGGTAGCTTTCCTGAGAAATCAAGGAATAATAATCATCCCATATCTGGACGACTTTCTTTTAGTAGGAAAGTCAAAAGAAGAGCTACAGCGGCACAAACTGAAGACAATTCCAGTGTTAAAAACCCTAGGGTGGATAATCAATGGAGGAAAATCAGATTTAGTGCCAGAAAAAAATGGAAAATCTTCTTGGGAGTGCTTCTGGATTCCAGTACCAGAACTTCCTTTCTACCATCAGAGAAGCAGTCACTGATAAGAAACAGCATAAAAGAACTCCAGAAAACCCGGGTTTCCATCAGAACGGCAATGCGAGTGCTGGGGCTAATGACATCATGCATTCCTTGTGTGCGCTGGGCTCACTTCCACTCAAGGACCTTACAGAAGGAGGTCTTGGCCATCTGGGACCGTCATCAGAATTCCCTCGACAGGAAAATATCCTTGTTCGGGGTCACCAGAAGATCCCTGGGATGGTGGATGCAGCCGGAGAATTTAAAGAAAGGTGTCCTCTGGATTACATCCACAGGCGTAGTGATCACCACGGACGCCAGCAAGTGGGGTTGGGGGGTTTACCTAGAAGGAAGATTCCTTCAAGGACAGTGGCCAGTACACCTGCAGGCCAGCTCATCCAATTACAAAGAGCTCTATGCCATATGGGAAGCCTTAAGGCAGAATTGGGCACGACTGAAAGACCAACATGTAAAGATCCTGTCGGACAACGTGACAGCGGTTTCTTTTCTTCGCCATCAAGGAGGAACCAGACATCAGAAGCGTCAGGAACTCTCAAGAAAAATATTTTCTTGGGCGGAGAAAACAGTCTTGTCCATAACGGCCGTTCATCTCGAAGGGTCCCAGAACACGGTGGCAGACTATCTGAGCAGACGGAAGATTTGTCCGACGGAGTGGGAGCTGAACTCGGAGATAGGTCTTGAAATATGTCGTTGTTGGGGAAAGCCCCACATAGACCGCTTCGCAACCAGGAAGAATGCCAAGACGGACAAATTTTATTTGCTGAACCCACTGGACAACCCAGAAGGGGTGGACGCTCTAAGCCAGAGGTGGGATCGATTCCTTGCGTTTCCCCGGATAACTCTCATTCCAGCCATTCTCAAGAAAATACAGGAAGATCAGGCAAGAGTGCTACTGATCGTACCATGCTGGCCAAAAAGAAGCTGGTTTCCACTATTGGGAATCATGGTGGAAGAGCAACCACTTCTGCTTCCACAGAGAGAAGACATCATTCACCAGTGGCCCGTCTTCCATCAGGACCCGATGAGACTCCAGTTGTCGGCTTGGATCCTGAGCGGGACATCTTAAAGGCTCAAGGGTTGTTGGACCAGGTCATTTAAACAATGCAATCTATCAGAAAATCTGGAAGCGTTTTTGTTTAGAGGGTGGCAGGTCCGATCCACTAGAAGGAAAACTCGATATCCCAAAAATCTTAGACTTCCTTCAGTCAGCTTTCAATAAGGGACTCAGGCCCAGTACACTAAAGGGCCAGATTTTGGCCTTAAGCTCTTTTCTTGACTACCCCCTGGCATCCCATCCTCGGGTAATAAGATTAGTTAGGGCAACTCAGCGACTACGGCCCACAGTGAGGAAATCAGTGCCCCTGTGGAATCTTAGTCTTGTTCTCCAGTCCCTGTGTTCAGACCCGTTCACTCAAGGTCCACAAATGTCCATCTCTCATCAAACAATGAAGGTAGTATTTCTAGTAGCCATAACCACGGCCAAACGTATAGGTGAAATACAGGCCTTGTCTATCCGGGAGCCATATCTTAAAATTTTAGAGGACCGGATAGTCTTAAAACTAGACCCTACCTTCCTACCCAAAGTGGTGTCTATAAGCAACCTAAACCAGGAAATCATCTTGCCCTCGTTTTGTGAAAACCCCACAAATGAGAAAGAACGAGCACTACACGAGTTGGACGTGCGGCAGGCAGTCATAGATTATATCCAGGCCACACATAGTTGGAGGCAGGACCACAACTTATTTGTGTTGTTTGGGGGAAGAATAAGGGGAAAAAGGCCTCAAAATCCTCTATCCCGAGATGGATAACATCGTTAATTACTCGGGCCTATCTTGCTCAGGGTGTCAGCCCCCCTCGGCGCGTGGATTATCAACCTCCTGGGCAGAGAGGGCGGGGGCGTCAGTGAACCAGATTTGTAGGGCTGCAACATGGTCCAAATTAGACACATTTTGTAAGCATTAAAAACTAGATGGTTTGTCTAATCAGCAGACTGCCTTTGGTAGGATGGTTATACAGGCAGTCATCCCACCCTGAGGAGGTACTTTGGTAATCTCCCTGGTGCTGTCAGGAGGGACATCCTGGAAAATAGGTATTAGACCAACCACTAATTCGGTTTCCAGGAGTCCATCCTGACAGCACGGATAGTTCCCTCCCTGTTGAAATATGTCATATGTTGTAATATGATAATGTAAAATAAAGTGTTAAGTCCTGTAGACTGTGAGCCCTTGCGGGCAGGGTCCTCTCTCCTTCTGTACTTGTGTGTGCCTTGTATTGCTCACGTTTACTGTACTTGTCTATATTCGCCCCTTTTCACATGTAAAGTGCCATGGAATAAATGGCGCTATCAAAATGTATAATAATAATAATAAAAAGTTGCATCAGCCATTGTGTGGTACTTGTTAAAACACTGAGGAATGGTGGGCGGGGAGGGCCTTTTAACCTCTTGTGTGTTCTTCCTGTCCCTGCAAGGAGATGAAGGACGTCCTCCCTGGTGCTGTCAGGATGGACTCCTGGAAACCGAATTACCGGTAGGTCTAATACCTATTTTTTTTTCTATGTCAGTGGTACTGACATAAGTGGCCTGCTGAATCTTGCAGCAGGACATCGGGAGTCATCATCATGGGGAGTAGCACCGTTTCCCCGTAATGAAGATTAGTTGATGGGACTAGATCATTTGTAACTGTACCTCTGTAGAAATGATGTTTTGGGGTATTGTCCTTCACGTGGGGTTAGTGAAAAAGACAGAACTTCGGAAATATTGGAGTGTTGATATTTTATATAACACTCCACTGTTCCGCATTGCTATGACCCATAAAAGATGTGAGGCAGTCCACAAATCTTTGCATTACAGTGATAATGCACAGTGTTCCTCCTCGAGATGACACCAACTTTTCAAAATTAGGCTGATATACGTTCCCCAAAGGGATATCTGCTTGGATGAGTCCTTAATGCATTTCAAGGGGAGGCTCAAATTCCAGCAATACCTGCCAAGTAAGAGGGCCAGGTATGGAATTAAACTCTACAAGCTGTGCGATAGTACCTCAGGGTACACCCACAGGTTTAGAATTTATGAAGGGAAGGACAGCCGTATTGAAATGCATGACTGTCCCCCTGTCCTGGGAGTGAGTGGGAAAATTCTGTGGGAATTAGTGCACCCACGGATGGATTAAGGTTATCACATCTACATAACTTTTATACCAGCAACCAACTATTCAAGTCCCTATCTAATTGGGCAGCTGCTCACAAAGTGTGAGAGCAGAGCCCAATGTAGCGACAACATGCTAGTGGTTATGTACAAGGACAAGAGGGATCTCCCTTTCTTGACCACCATACGAGGTGATGGCAGCACACCCACTGCTGTATAAGGTTCCTCTCACAGGTCACTAAACAAAATGGTGTCCTGGGGTACAACAAGACCATGGGGGTAGGTGATCTCTCTGATCAAACCCTCCAGCTGTACAGTGCCATGAGAAAAGCTAAGGTGTGGTACAAGAAGCTGGACATGTATATTTTTCAGATGGCAATATATAACTCTTTCATGATATCACGATGTGCAGGCAAGAACGGTACGCACCTCTAGTGTCAGGAGGTAGTGATCAAGGCCCTAATGTTTGAAAGTCAGGAAAGAGTGGGCCCCACTATTGGATCTGAAGGTGCCTGTATCGTATCAGGGCAACATTTCCCCGGTGAGGTGCCTCAAACTATAAAGACAGGAATATCGCAAAAGCGGTTCAACATTTTTTACAGAAAGGGGATAAGAAAGGAGAGCATTTATCAATGTGACACCTGCCCCAACAAACCTGGCCTGTGTATAAAAGAATGCTTAAAACTGTACCACACATCCATTGGACTACTAAATTAATTTCTGACTTGCAAAACACATATGACAACGCACCACAATTGTGGGTTTCCAGGGCAATGGGGTACTCAGAGCCGAGCCCGTAGAAGTCTATGGGGTTGTCACAGGTAGCGGTGGCTCGGTCTGTGGCCCTGGCGGTCAGGCGTATGTTGGGGGGTATATTTACAGGGGATATATATACAGTTCGTGACGCCACCTGTAGTTCTCTGGTAATTTGTACCAGCGCTGCTGTAGAGCTCTGAGGGGATGGTGAGGCAGCTAGATGTCGGGTCCCCTACAGGTGGGACTCTTCCCTCAGGTCGATGGTTATGGTGGGGTTGTGCAGGCATGCAATCAAATAACTCAGTCTCACACCGTCAGCGTCTTTCCATACCTTTTTACTTGCAAGATGGTTAGGCAGATCCCAGGGAGGCTGATCCAATGGAGAATGTGTTTTGAGGTAGCAGCTGGACAAGTTAGGGGCCTCCTTTACTTTCAAAATGGTGAGTCCAACCAGCATAAAGCGTAGTTCCCTCTATAAACTCCAGCTTCTCCAAGCTGTACTGCCCGGTCAGTTTTGTGGTCGGAGCCTTCCTGTGAGAGAGCTGAGTTCCTATTCTTGCTGATCAGGCTCAAGGTTCTCACTCCCCTGACCCCAGTTACGTACCGACACTCCAGGGGCTGCTTGCTGTTACCTAAGGTCCAGTAAGCCTCTGGTTTTTCTACCACTATGCATAAAGCTATAGTGATGCTTCGGTCCCCAGTGACCGGTGACAACGTGCAGGACTTCTCCAATCCTATAGCACTCAGAATTCCTACCACTGTGCCCTTCGCCTTGTCCGCGCTTGTAGCATAAGCATTCCTCACTTCCAAAGGATATATAAGTCAGTCCCTTTCTTAACTTCTTTCTTGAGCTTGTTGACAGAATCTCAGTAATCCTCTAGGCAGGAGCACGTCTCTGAACCTTCACTGTCCTTGGGACAGGAGACTGAAGTATATCTGCAACTCCCTCTTCCTTCTTCCTGCACAGACTGACTGTCTGGACCTCTTCCTCCCTCCACGTCCAGGCTAGACTAACTGACTCCTGCTGCATGTGACTAGACTATATATACCTGTGGGTGTGTCTAAGTGCGTGTTGGAATGAATGTTCATTGAGCATTGAACTGCTATCTCTCCACACATCCTCCAGGGTACTGCGTGTGCCTTCACACCAGGGCTACACATTCCCCCATGGTAAAAGACAGCACTCCCGGGCTGTAAAATACAAAGAGACAATTTTTGTTTATGCATTAAACATTAACATTAACTCGTCCCGTCCGGGAGGTAAGGATTTCTTGAACGTTGCAAACAAAACATTAAATATAGAAAAATACAAAATATTAAATAGACATGTTCATATAATAAACGGCAAGATTCTTGTGAAGGACCCGCACCAAACCTTCAACGTGGGTCCTGGGTGGGCTGCAGGACATATGAATGCAGACCTCACTCAGTGCCACACCACACGGGTTTTGTATTCAGAGGTAAGTCAAGGCTTCGTGTGAAACCATTATAAGGCACCTTAGTGCAACTATTTACAAGATAAGTTCTGGGCTGGCACAGTCCTCAGCCTCTGAGTCCATTATGAAACACGATAAGGAAAAAAAAGACACATATATATATATACATTTCAAATATGCATTAAATCTTTAACTTTTTACTCTGGTACCCAGCCGGGCGTTCTACTCATTATAATAAAACTATGTAAACATTATGCATAACTATAAAGTGCAAATCGGGCAAACATTCTCAAACTTTTTATATTTTCTTTGTTGCGGTAAACCCTGTCTGGGTCCTACCGTTCTTCACATTTCTTTGTTAACTTCGGTTACACTTTCCATCCCGGGGGCTGGAACAATGCGATGCTCGCACAGGACCGTTCCTATTCCTGGGCCCAGTGCCCAGCACCAAGATCATCGACTCCACCATCGGGGTCTGTGTGGCTGGTGTGCACTGGGCTGGTGGGGATGTGGGGGGTTCCAGCAGGGTGTCATCATCGCTGGTTGCCTGCAGGGCCGGTTCACTCCGGTCCTCTAGGCCGCAGGGCCCGTCCTCCTCTGGGGACGCTGCTGCAGCATAAGATACTGGGCAAAAAGCAGGCTTTTGTAGTGGCTCAATTGAGATCGCATCAGACTTTTGCGATGCAGAAATGGTCGCAGGTGGCGATGCGGAATAGGACGCACAATGCTGGTGTGATGCAGAGCAGGAAGCAGGTGTGCGCAATGGCTCAATTGGGGACGCACTAACCTGCTGCTGTCGCTGCTCCATCTCTTCCCAGTCGCTCTCCATCATTGACGGCTGGGTCCCCTCCGGTGTCCCTATCGGGGATCGATCATCTGCTGCGGCCTCCTGGCCAGGCGGGCGTTCCGGAACTGGCGGTACCTCCTCAACCTCCTTCGCCTCCACCGCTTCACCGGTGGGATCAGGATCGGTACTTTTGGGGATAGCCTCCGGTTGCTCCTTTGCCTTGGGCAGCAGAATTTTCGGCAATTCGAATCGTGGGGGGTCGTCGAGGGGAGAGGACACCGCGTTCCACAGTCGCTACTGCTTTAGGTTACGTCGGCGTCTCTCGATCTCTTCAAATCCAGGTTGGTGCTGGACCATCTTTTTCAGTCGTGCATTCTCCTCTTTAATCTCCAGCAATGCTTGCTGCAGGTGCAGGACCACGGATGGTTCCGGTTCTAGTGGCAGCTTGGCTGGGGAACGGGGCCTGCCTTCCTCCGCTTCCCTGCTCGGCTGCACACGTCCTGCTTCCATGATGTTCCAGAACCGTCTCTCATCTTCTACCAGAGACGTCCGGTCTCTTCCGTGGAGGCGGGGTTTGCGTCTCCTCCTCTTCGCAGGGAAGGTGAAGAGGAGGCGGACCTCCTTTGCTGTAGGGCAGGATCGCATATTGTAATAGCACTTTGAGAGGGCACGCATTTTCTTCGCGCCACAGGGGGATACACGCCCACGAAGGTACGCCCACCTTCTTCTCCAGCGCCTGAGGGCGCGAATATGGCGACAAAGATGGCGATTTTTGGCGCCAAAAGTGCAAACAGTCCTTTTTCACAAAAACAACTCCACAGGCACACAGGGCTCGCAATTTTGCGAGTTTCGCATCCTGTTCGTGACGCCAATTTGTCTCGACCACGCACCACAATTGTGGGTTTCCATGGCAATGGGGTACTCAGAGCCGAGCCCGTAGAAGTCTATGGGGTTGTCACAGGTAGCGGTGGCTCGGTCTGTGGCCCTGGCGGTCAGGCGTATGTTGGGGGGTATATTTACAGGGGATATATATACAGTTCGTGACGCCACCTGTAGTTCTCTGGTAATTTGTACCAGCGCTGCTGTAGAGCTCTGAGGGGATGGTGAGGCAGCTAGATGTCGGGTCCCCTACAGGTGGGACTCTTCCCTCAGGTCGATGGTTATGGTGGGGTTGTGCAGGCATGCAATCAAATAACTCAGTCTCACACCGTCAGCGTCTTTCCATACCTTTTTACTTGCAAGATGGTTAGGCAGATCCCAGGGAGGCTGATCCAATGGAGAATGTGTTTTGAGGTAGCAGCTGGACAAGTTAGGGGCCTCCTTTACTTTCAAAATGGTGAGTCCAACCAGCATAAAGCGTAGTTCCCTCTATAAACTCCAGCTTCTCCAAGCTGTACTGCCCGGTCAGTTTTGTGGTCGGAGCCTTCCTGCGAGAGAGCTGAGTTCCTATTCTTGCTGATCAGGCTCAAGGTTCTCACTCCCCCTGACCCCAGTTACGTACCGACACTCCAGGGGCTGCTTGCTGTTACCTAAGGTCCAGTAAGCCTCTGGTTTTTCTACCACTATGCATAAAGCTATAGTGATGCTTCGGTCCCCAGTGACCCGGTGACAACGTGCAGGACTTCTCCAATCCTATAGCACTCAGAATTCCTACCACTGTGCCCTTCGCCTTGTCCGCGCTTGTAGCATAAGCATTCCTCACTTCCAAAGGATATATAAGTCAGTCCCTTTCTTAACTTCTTTCTTGAGCTTGTTGACAGAATCTCAGTAATCCTCTAGGCAGGAGCACGTCTCTGAACCTTCACTGTCCTTGGGACAGGAGACTGAAGTATATCTGCAACTCCCTCTTCCTTCTTCCTGCACAGACTGACTGTCTGGACCTCTTCCTCCCTCCACGTCCAGGCTAGACTAACTGACTCCTGCTGCATGTGACTAGACTATATATACCTGTGGGTGTGTCTAAGTGCGTGTTGGAATGAATGTTCATTGAGCATTGAACTGCTATCTCTCCACACATCCTCCAGGGTACTGCGTGTGCCTTCACACCAGGGCTACACAGATGCACACTGCACAACTCGCGTATGCCAACCTGATGCACTCTACACAACTCGCATATGCCAACCTGATGTACACTGTATATTTCATGTATGCAAATTAGTGATGAGAGAACGCGCTCGCCACTACTCGTTACTCGCCCGAGTATCACAGTACTTCCGGGATATTTCCGGGATTACTCAGCGAGAACTCGGGTCTCCACCCAGCTTTTTTGGTGGACTTTACAGACCCAATCACAATGCAGGAATTGTCTGCCAGGCAATGAAACGCCGCAGCCATCTTTGTTATGGTCGTGCAGTGATTGGCTGGCCGCACAGCATCATCAGGGGTATAAGAGACCGGACGCCGCCCTGCTCGCCGCATTCAGCTCCAGATTGAGATAGTGTAGGGAGAGCTGCTGCCGAGATAGGGTCAGATTTGGGGATTTTAGTTAGCGTGGGGTCTACCATCCTAAACTACTGAAATCCAGATAAACCAACAGTCCTTCTAAGGACTAATTCCGGAGTATATAGGTTCCAGTGTTAGGTAGGCAGTGGAGTGAACATCGCTCTATGCACATCAGTGCAAGGCCTGCAGGCACTGAATGTATGCAATGATCTATATACACACATAAAGAGGGTCCATTCCCTTCCTGTGTTCTGGTGCTGCTGCTGCTGCTACCTGTAGGATATATTGGCTGTGTATAGCTAGCCCCATGTGTAATTGGAATACAGGTCACACATGTTTTGGTGTGGTATCTCTGTGCCAGCTCATATCTGTGCGTGCTCAAAGTTTGGCCAGTTTACGTCAGTTTTCTTTTTTTGGCCTGGGTGTCACTGCACTTTTATACCCTGGCATTTAGCTAAAAGAACCCAGGCCACACATGTTTCGGTGTGGGATCTCAGTGCCAGCTCATATCTGTGCGTGCTCAAAGTTTGGCCAGTAGTGATGAGCGAACGCGCTCGCCACTACTCGTTACTCGCCCGAGTATCAGGGTGCTCGTCATACTCAGCGAACAGTGAGCATTTCCGGGATTATTCGGCGGGAACAGGGGTCTCGACCCAGCATTTTTTGGCGGACTTTAGAGACCCAATCATGCTGCAGGGAATGTCTGCCAGGCCATGAAATGCCGCAGCCATCTTTGTTGTGGTCGTGCAGTGATTGGCTTGGCCGCACAGCATCATCACGAGTGTAAGAGACCGGACGCCGCCCTGCTTGCCGCATTCAGCTCCAGATTCAGAGAGTGTAAGGAGAGCGGTTGCCAAGATGGGGTCAGATTTGGCCCATGCTGTGTATTGAGTCTCCCAGGGGTTCTCTGTCTTGGTGTTGCTTCTCTGATATTCCAAACGGATGATGTTTAAAAGCCTCTTGGTAATGATGTAAGTTTACTGTATGTAGTTAATCTTTATATATTTTTAATCATTATATCTCTTTAATCCCTATATGTACTTAACCTTTGTATATTAAAATATGCAAAAGTGTACGCACTCATACTATTCAATCATACTATTCCTTTAATTTTGTACTTTGAAATAAAAAAGCGTTATATTGCAAGTATTACCCATCTTTAACCCCTTCCCGACCTTTGACACAGCGTATGCGTCATGAAAGTCGGTGCCAATCCGACCTATGACGCATACCCTGCGTCATGAAAGGATCCCGTTCCTGCGGGCCGGGAGACCGGGGTCACTCAAAGGTCACCCGACCCGCAGTTACAGGACCCTTTGTGCTTCACCACAGGGGGGTTGGCTTAACCCCCCCTTGGCCACGATCGCTCTGATTGGCTGTTAAAAGTGAAACAGCCAATCAGAGCAATCTGTAATATTTCACCAATTTAATTGGTGAAATATTACAATCCAGCCATGGCCGATGCTGCAATAGCATCTGCCATGGCTGGACACCGAGACCTGACCCCCCCACACGTAGTCACAGCGGCGATCGGCCGCCGCCACCGAAAGATGGCAGCGATCGGTCACCGCCGTCACTAACACTCCCCTCCTCCTTTGCTCCGGTGCCCCCACCTTCCGATCCCCCCCCCTAACCTTCCGACCACCCTACTCACCTCTCCCGATCCACCGATGTCCCTGGATCGGTCCCGGCGACCGCCCGGGCCTCCTCATGGGCGCCGCCATCTTGGAAAATGGCGGGCGCATGCGCAGTGCGCCCGCCGGCCGGCGCATGCGCAGTGCGCCCCCCAGTGTCCAAAAATTTATTTTGATCACTGTGATAAACTGTCACAGTGATCAAAATAAAAAAAAGTAAATGAACCTCCCTTTATCATAGGTAGGGACAAATAAAAAAAATAAAGATTTTTTTTTTTTTTTTCCTATTAGGCCCTGTGCACACGTTGCGGATTTTGCTGCGGATCCGCGACGGATTTCGCTGCTGATCCGCGGCGGATCAGCAGCGAAATCAGCCGCGGATGCGCAGCGATATCCGCCGCAGATCAGCAGCGAAATCCGCCGCGGATCCGCAGCAAAATACGCCGCGGATCCGCAACAAAATCCGCAACGTGTGGCGGATTTCGCTGCGGATCTGGGGCGGATTTCGCTGCTGATCCACGACTGATTTTGCTGCTGATTCGCTGCGCATCCGCAGCGGATTTCGCTGCTGATCCGCGGCTGATTTCGCTACTGATCCGCGGCTGATTTCGCTGCTGATCCGCGGCTGATTTCGCTGCTGATCCGCAGCTGATTTCGCTGCTGATCCGCGGCGGATTTCGCTGCTGATTCGCTGCAGATCCGCGGCGGATTTTGCTGCGGATCCGCGGCTGATTATCTGCTGATTCATCTGCGCTAGCGGGTATAGCATAACGCGATCGCATTATGCTATACTGTTACCAGCCGGTCACCGCTACGTGTTGAACGGGCTGGTAAAACGCAATATGAACCCACCTTAGGGTTAGAACTAGGGTTAGGGTTAGCATTAGGGTTAAGGTTAGAATTACGGTTAGGGTTGGAATTTGGGTTAGGGTTGGAATTAGGGTTAGGGTTGGAATTAGGGTTAGGGTTGGAATTAGGGTTAGGGTTGGAATTAGGGTTAGGCTTGTAGTTAGGTTTATGGTTAGAGTTGGGATTAGGGTTAGGGGTGTGTTGGGGTTAAGGTTATGATTAGGGTTTGTATTAGGGTTAGGTGTGTGTAGGGGTTAGGGTTGGGTTAGGGGTGTGTTGGGGTTAGGGTTGGAGTTAGAATTGAGGGGTTTCCACTATTTAGGCACATCAGGGGGTCTCCATACGCGACATGGCGCCACCATTGATTCCTGCAAATTTTGCGTTCAAAAAGTCAAACAGTGCTCCCTTTATTCCAAGCCCCGACGTATGCCCAAACAGTGGTTTATCCCCATATATAGGGTATCAGCGTACTCGGGAAAAATTGCACAACAACTTTGGGGTTCAAATTTCTCCTGTTAACATTGGGAAAAAAATTGGGACTAAAAATTATTTTTGTGGAAAAAAAATGATTTTATATTTTCACGGCTTTGCGTTATAACTTCTGTGAAGGACTTGGAGATTCAAAGTGCTTATCACACATCTATAGGAGTTCCTTGGGGGATCTCATTTCCAAAATGGGGTCACTTGTGGGGAGTTTTACTGTTTAGGCACATCAGGGACTCTGCAAATGTAACATGACGCCCGAAGACCATTCCATCAAGTGGGCATTTCAAAACGTCACTACTTCCCATCCGAGCCCCGACGTGTGTCCATACAGTAGTTTTCTCCCACATATGGGATATCAGCATACTCAGGACAAATTGGACAACAATTTTTGGGGTCTAATTTCTCATGTTACCTTGGGAAAATAAAAAATTGGGGACTAAAAGATCTGATTGTGGAAAAAATATGATTTTTTTATTTTCATGCCCGGGCGTTATAAACTTCTGTGTAGCCCTTGGGGGTTCAAAGTGCTCACCACACATCTAGATAAGTTCTTTGCCGGGTCTAGTTTCCAAAATGGGGTCACTTGTGGGGAGTTTCTACTGTTTAGGCACATCAGGGCTCTGCAAACGTAACAAGATGCCCGCAGACCATTCCATCAAGTCGGCATTTCAAAGCGTCACTACATCCCTTCCGAGCCCTGACGTGTGCCCAAACAGTGGTTCCCCCCACATATGGGGTACTAGCGTACTCAGGAGAAACTGGACAACAACTTTTGGGGTCCAATTTCTCCTGTAACCATTGTGAAAATAAAAAAAGTGGGCTAAAAAATCATTTTTTGAGAAAAAAAAATGATTTTTTATTTTCGCGGCTCTGCGTTATAAACTTCTGTGAAGCACCTGGGGGTTCAAAGTGCTCACTATGCATCTAGATAAGTTCCTTAGGGGGTCTAGTTTCCAAAATGGGGTCACTTGTGGGGAGCTCCAATGTTTAGGCACACAGGGACTCTCCAAATGCGACATGGCAACCGCTAAATATTCCAGCATATTTTCCATTCAAAAGTCAAATGGCGCTCCTTCCCTTCTGAGCCCTGCCGTGCGCCCAAACAGTGGTTTATGACCACATATGAGGTATCTGTGTACTCAGGAGAAATTGCCCAACAAATTTTAGGATCCAATTTATACTGTTGCCCATGTGAAAATGAAAATAACTGAGGCTAAAAGAAAATTTTTGTGAAAAAAAAAGTACTTTCTTTATTTCGGATCAATTTGTGAAGCACCTGGGAGTTCAAAGTGCTCACTATGCATCTAGATAAGTTCCTTAGGGGGTCTAGTTTCCAAAATGGGGTCACTTGTGGGGAGCTCCAATGTTTAGGCACACAGGGACTCTCCAAATGCGACATGGCAACCGCTAAATATTCCAGCATATTTTCCATTCAAAAAGTCAAATGGCGCTCCTTCCCTTCTGAGCCCTGCCGTGCGCCCAAACAGTGGTTTATGACCACATATGAGGTATCTGTGTACTCAGGAGAAATTGCCCAACAAATTTTAGGATCCAATTTATACTGTTGCCCATGTGAAAATGAAAATAACTGAGGCTAAAAGAAAATTTTTGTGAAAAAAAAGTACTTTCTTTTATTTACGGATCAATTTGTGAAGCACCTGGGAGTTCAAAGTGCTCACTATGCATCTAGATAAGTTCCTTAGGGGGTCTAGTTTCCAAAATGGGGTCACTTGTGGGGGAGCTCCAATGTTTAGGCACACAGGGACTCTCCAAATGCGACATGGCAACCGCTAAATATTCCAGCATATTTTCTATTCAAAAAGTCAAATGGCGCTCCTTCCCTTCTGAGCCCTGCTGTGCGTCCAAACAGTGGTTTATGACCACATATGTGGTATCTGTGTACTCAGGAGAAATTGCACAACAAATTTTAGGATCCAATTTATACTGTTGCCCATGTGAAAATGAAAAAAACTGAGGCTAAAAGAAAATTTTTGTGAAAAAAAAGTACTTTCTTTTTTTTACGGATCAATTTGTGAAGCACCTGGGGGTTCAAAGTGCTCACTATGCATCTAGATAAGTTCCTTAGGGGGTCTAGTTTCCAAAATGGGGTCACTTGTGGGGGAGCTCCAATGTTTAGGCACACAGGGACTCTCCAAATGCGACATGGCAACCGCTAAATATTCCAGCATATTTTCCATTCAAAAAGTCAAATGGCGCTCCTTCCCTTCTGAGCCCTGCCGTGCGCCCAAACAGTGGTTTATGACCACATATGAGGTATCTGTGTACTCAGGAGAAATTGCCCAACAAATTTTAGGATCCATTTTATCCTGATGCCCATGTAAAAATGAAAAAATTGATGGTAAAAGAACATTTTTGTTGGAAAAATTAAAATGTCCATTTTTTCCTTCCACGTTGCTTTAGTTCCTGTGAAGCACCTGAAGGGTTAATAATCTTCTTGAATGTAGTTTTGAGTAGCTTGAGGGGTGCAGTTTTTATAAAGGTGTCACTTTTGGGTATTTTCTGCCATATAGACCCCTCAAAGTGACTTCAAATGTGAGGTGGTCCCTAAAAAAAATGGTTTTGTAAATTTTGCTGTAAAAATGAGAAA
The DNA here is from genome assembly GCA_033576555.1 of Oophaga sylvatica. Classification (NCBI taxonomy): domain Eukaryota; kingdom Metazoa; phylum Chordata; class Amphibia; order Anura; family Dendrobatidae; genus Oophaga; species Oophaga sylvatica. The sequence goes on along the minus strand of JARQOD010000003.1, from coordinate 219,373,856 downwards.
TCGCTGGTCAACTTTTAACCCTTATAACTTCCTAACAAAAAAAAATGTTGTTCCCAAAATTGTGCTGATGTAAAGTAGACATGTGGGAAATGTTATTTATTAACTATTTTGTGCCACATAACTCTCTGGTTTAACAGAATAAAAATTAAAAATTTGAAAATTACAAAATTTTCAGAATTTTCGCCAAATTTCCATTTTTTTCACAAATAAACGCAAAAATTATCGACCTAAATTTACCACTAACATGAAGCCCAATATGTCACGAAAAAACAATCTCAGAATCGCTAGGATCCGTTGAAGCGTTCCTGAGTTATTACCTCATAAAGGGACACTGGTCAGAATTGCAAAAAATGGCATGGTCTTTAAGGTCAAAATAGGCTGGGTCTTGAAGGGGTTAAAGCCGTATCTGAACCTTAGGCCGGCGTCACACACAACCACAAAAAATCGGTCCGTTTTAGACGGTCGACAATCGGATCAAAATAAAAACATCACACATCCTTCTGGCATCCGATTTTCCTTCAAAGATGCGATTTAATCGCATGTGTGTGTACCTTGTAACATCCGATTTTCATCCGACTTGCGAGATTTTCTCGCAGGCTTGCAAAACTGACATATAATGGAACCAAAAGAATAGTATTTCAATCACAAAAAAAAGAATAGATATATACACATAGAACACATATATATATATATATATACACACACATGTCATTGTGACATGTACATATACATATATTTATAGTTCCTAGACTTCTACATACTGTTATAGCCGCTAATTCAATTGCCGGGTTTTGTGAAATCACAGAAGCCGACATGAAATGATACATTGTATCCACACAGTTAACCATGTCATTTCCTGTATTTTGATATTTGTTTAGAACTTACAATTACATGACTGTATTTGTGCAAAATTTCAGACATGTAGGGGTTAATTAAAGGTGTAATTTCGTTGAAAAAAAATGCGTGGGCTCCCGCTGTATTTTCTCCACCAGACAGACAAAGCAAGCGAGTGGGGCAGATAATAACAGCCTAGGGAGGGTACATTTTTTGTGCCCCCCCTGGCTACTAACATCTGCCCCCAGACACCCCAGAAAGGGCAAATCTATAATTAGATTCGCCCTTTCTGGCACTTTGCCCGTCTATTCCCATTGCCCTGTAGCGGTGGCGAATGGGTTAATTATCTCACCTTACTGTCACCTTGCTATTGAAAGGTGACCTTAAGGTAGGTTAATAATTGAGAGCTGTCAATTAGACAACTATCAATTATTAATCCTATTGAAGTAAATAAAAAAACACACACTTTAAGAATAAATAATTTTAATGAAATAAAAACACATTTTTTTGACCATATTTTATTTTACACTTAATCCGTGCGAAGCCATTGATCTCCTAAAATAAAGAAAAAAAAATAAAACAACATTATTCTTACCTATTCCGCCGATCTGTCACGTCCCACGCTGTAATCCTTCACAAAGGGTTAACTAGCTTTGAGCCAAGCAGTGCAAGTAATCCTGCATGCTCAGCTCAAAGCTCATGAATGAATAAGTTCCTCTCCTGGCGACAGGAGAGGATGTGTTTCATGAATGAAGCTTAATTGATTGTGTCCACTTTCCCTTTAGGTCAGGTCACTACAGTTAAATTGGCAATAAATCAATTAAGCTCCATTCATGAATCTATTCCTCTACTTTCGCTGGGAGAGGAAGTTATTCATTCAGGGGAATACAGGTCTGAGACAGCATTATTAGCTCTCTGCGACCTGTAACCTGTTAACCTTTTCTGATGGATTACACCGTGGGACCTGACTGTACATCGGATTGGTAAGTATAATTTTGCTTTTTTATTTTATTTTTATTACAGGAAATGGTTTTAGCAGGAAAATAAAATATGGTCAAAAACTGTGTGATTATTTCATTAAACTTATTTTTTATTAAACTGTGTGTGTTTGATTTTTCTTTCATACAATAGGATTAATAATTGATAGTTGTCTAATTGACAGCTCTCAATTATTAACCTACCTTAAGGTCACCTTTCAATAGCAAGGTGACAGTAAGGTGAGATAATTAACCCATTCGCCACCGCTACAGGGCAATGGGAATAGACGGGCAAAGTGCCAGAAAGGGCGAATCTAATTATAGATTTGCCCTTTCTGGGGTGTCTGGGGGCAGATGTTAGTAGCCAGGGGGGGCACAAAAAATGTACCCTCCCTAGGCTGTTATTATCTGCCCCCACTCGCTTTGCTTTGTCTGTCTGGTGGAGAAAATACAGCGGGAGCCCACGCATTTTTTTTCAACGAAATTACACCTTTAATTAACCCCTACATGTCTGAAATTTTGCACAAATACACTCATGTAATTGTAAGTTCTAAACAAATATCAAAATACATGAAATTATATGGTTAACAGTGTGGAAACAATGTATCATTTCATGTCGGCTTCTGTGATTTCACTGAAGCCGGCAATTGAATGAGCGGCTAATACAGTATGTAGAAGTCTAGGAACTATAAATATATATATATATACATATACATGTCACAATGACATATATATATATATATGTATTCTATGTGTGTATATGTATGGATTCGATTCTTTATTAAAGCTGTCAGTGTGCTTTTACAGTATAGCCGGGGATGAATTGCCGGCTTTTCTAAAGGACACCGATGCGATTTCATCGCAAGTCACACAGTGTGGTCCGTTTGTAATCCGATTTTTCATCGCTCCCATAGACTTGCATTGGCGATAGTCGACCGACAATCGGTGACAATCGCAGCATGCTGCGATTGCACACGGACGTTTAAAACGGACCACAAAAAATCTGATACTGGGAGCCGCTCCATAGATTAACATAGGTCCGACTGCAATGCGATTTTTCATCGCATTGCAGTCGTCCGATTCTGTCGCCAGTGTGACGCCGGCCTTAGTGTTAAAAACTTAGCAAATAAAATAACCAAATTATCCATTAAATAATTAGGCAAAGAGGGAACCATCATACCATTAAAAAATATGAAAAGTTGATTGTCCTTCAATGTAGTGTATCCTGCTCTCAACATATTGTCGGGATTCCATTACCATTTGAAAACCCAGAAAGGGTTTGATGGCTTGAGGTTTCATGGTACACTCCTTTTTTTTTTTTTTTTTATATAACTAATAGTCTCCTGTCTACAATCACGTCATTCCAGCTGCATTGTTGGTTATTCTCAAAAGCTTAACTGAAAACATACACGATTTTGTGTCACATTAGAAAACTTTATAGTCTTGCAAGGATTTAAAGTAATCTGTTTCACTCGCTTTTAGATTAATTGGTGAGATTTTTATCAGCCACAACTCTGAAGTGTTAGCAAATTTTGATTTTTTTATTATAACGTTGAGAAATGGATTTGGTAGGGGAAGAACGCACTTTTCTGACATTTAAAAATAATCTTTTCGAACCATGCCTTGTGTAAAGTCCACATCTGTTTCACTCGCTTTTGGACTAATTGGTGAGATTTTTATCATCCACAACTCTGAAGTGTTATCAAGTTTTGTTGGATGAGATGCTGATTCTTTCATTTTTTTTCCTTGCAGTCAGTTCTCCTTAACTCTGTGTGATTTTCTATGTGATTTTTGTATTTGAACATTGTGAAATGTAATTGGTAGGGGAAGAACGTACTTTTCTGACATTTGAAAATAATCTTTTGGAACCATGCCTTGTGCAACGTCCACCATCTTGCAATGTACAATTTTTGCCTACAGTTTCACAGTTCACTGAATGCTTTTCTTTGCCATCAGAAGACAATTTCAGTGAAGCCACATTATTTTCTTTATCTGATACACTAACATTTGAGAAAAAAAAAAGATCTTCAAGTATTTCTGTTCAGAAAACAAACACTTTGAATGGAGGTGTAATTAATTTTTTTGGTGTGCAAAGAGGGCCGCCATCAGGGCATTACTGCCCTTACTACTATATGAGACCCGGTGATTAGAAGCAAAAGGGGGCCCGAATATGCTGGCAGCCCGGTCCGCTCGCTCGGACCACCCTCTCTTTGCTTCTCCTCCTCATCAGGCCCCTGCACATTTTTTTTCAAGCCTTCCGAACGGTAATTGGCACGGCACAGTCTCTGTACCTTTAAATTTTGGCTGGCCCGGATGCTTCATGGTCCACCTGATGTCACATGCTGCTCCACTTCCTCATTCCGGAGCAGAGCAGCGTGCGATGTTCCATGTGGGTGGACCAGCAGGCGGAGTGCAGAGGCGGCGGGCGGTCGAGCAGGGTGAGAAGAGGCTTCAGGTGGCTGCGTCTGGACTTGTAGCATATGTGGGGCTGATGAGGGAAGGTGAGTGGTGACTGGGGGGGCCGCATCCAACAGGGCCTAGGACTCCTGGGCCTTGTTGAATGCTGGTCCCCAGTCAACACGCTCCTTCCCGGGCCGGGGGGAGTCTAGTGGTGACTGAGTGCCCGGACGTGTCAAATAGGGCCCAGGAGGAAGCTAGTGGAGACTGGGGGCCCGGCCACTTCCAACAGGGCCCAGGGGGAGGCTAGTGGGGCCTGGGGGCACGCATCCAACAGGAGCCCTGGGCCCTGTTGGGCATGGGCCCCCAGTCACCACTTGTCCAACAGGGCCCACCAGCCTCCCCCTGGGCACTGTTGGATGAGGGCCCCCAGTCCACACTAGCTTCCCCCTGGGCACTGTTGGACGAGGAACCCAAGTCCCCACTAGCTTCCCACTAGGCACAGTTGGACGAGGGTCCCCAGTCCCCACAATCCTCCCCTGGGCCCTATTGGATGGTCACGCGGCCCCCAGTCCCCATTAGCCCCCCCCGGGCCCTGTTGGATGTGGCCCTCTATCCCCAATAGCCTTCCTATAGGCACTGTTGGATGCAGCCCCCAGTGCCCATTAGCCTCCTCCTGGGCTCTGTTGGACGGTAACGTGGCCCCCATTCCCCACTAGCCTCCCCCTGGGCCCTGTTGGACAGTCTTACAGCCCCCAGTCCCACTAGCCTCTCCTAGACCCTGTTGAATGTGGCCCCCAGTCCCCAATAGCTTCCTCCTGGACCTTGTTGAATGGTCACATGGCCCCCAGTCCCCTCTAGCCTCCCCCTGGGCCCTATTGGATGTGGCCCCCAGTCCCCACTATCCTCCTACTGGTCCCCATTGGACACAGCTCCCAGTCCCCACTAGCTTTCTTCTGGGGCCTGTTGGACGGTCACATGGCCCCCAGTCCCCAATAGCCCCCCCCTGGACCCTGTTGGATGTGGCCCCCAGTCCCCACTAGCCTCCTCCTGGGCCCTGTTGAATGCGGGTCCCCAGTCACCACTAGCCTCCCCCTGGGAATGGAGACACAAGGGGAAGAAAGGAGGCGCAGGGGGAAGAAAGGAGACCCGGGGAAGAAAGACGCAGGAGGAGAATGGAGATGCAGGGGGGTGAATGGAGACATAGGAGGGAGAATGGAGATGCAAGGGGAAGAATTGAGACGCAGGGGAAGAAAGTAGACGCAGGGGGAAGAAAGTAGACGCAGGGGGAAGAATGGAGACGCAGGTGGAAGAATGGAGACGCAGGGGGAGAATGGAGATGCAGGGGGAAGAATGGAGACACAGGGGGAAGAATGGAGACGCAGGGGGAAGAATGGAGACGGGGCAGGATGGAGACACAGGGCAGAATGGAGACAGATGTGGCAGGATCATGTGGCAGTATGGAGACACATGGAGCAGGATCATGGGGCAGGATGGAGACACATGGTGCAGGATCATGGGCAGGATGGATACAATGGAGACAGATTGGGCAGGATCATGGGACAGATTGGGCAGGATCGTGGAACAGATTGGGCAGGATCGTGGGACAGATTGGGCAGGATCGTGGGACAGATGGGGCAGGATCATGGGACAGATGGGGCAGGATGGGACATCACATGGTGGCAGAATGGATACTCATGAGAGCAGGATGGGAGAACATATGGCTGGAGCCAGGAATGAGACACATGGGGGCCAGGATGGGGTATATTTTTACCATAGGGGCTAATTAAGCTATGGTATTACTGCTGTGTTGTATTTATTTTATTTTTCGAGGATACTCTTTTAAATGGGAGGGAAGTCCTGTTACTGTGCAGAGCGACACTGTCGCTTTTTTTCTTCATCTGGTGTAGTTTAGAATTTGGGAAAAAAATAAATAATGTGTTCTGTAAGCGGTTCTCTACATAACTGTGTTATTTCCTGCAGAGACGAGCCCTGGCTCACTATCACTGGATCTCCAAGGACTCGGCTCACCCCCCATTTTTTCAGATAAGTTCTGTTTGTTTGCTTATTTCTATCCTGGTTTCATCATTTGGACTTCTCTTCACCAGCATTGATTTATTTATGGTGGATCTTTGTTTTAGCCTTTTTTGGTTACCCCTGATGGGGTCTCTGTGACTATATCATTTGCGCTTATCTCACAGTAAATACTCTAACTACAGCGTGTGTCACATGTTTTTTATTTATTTTGTGCACATTGTTAAATTCATCGCACGGTATCTTTTTTACCGCCATCAGTATATTTCTTGCCGCATTAGTGTGCGTTTTTTATGCAGCTTGTCATTCACGTTTCATTGTTGTCATGCAATTGCCTTTTTGAGTCACACTTTTTTATATTTAATCACCTCTAGGTGTTTACCTTGTTACTATACTCTGCTAACGTTGCGTTCAACTCATGTGTCATCTGTTGGACATGTGTAGCGTTATTATGCGATTTTTTTGCCGCCTTTAGCGCATTGTTTTTATGTGTTCACTTTAACCCACCCCAGGGTGAACTATGTATATATTTCTACATCAATCTCCTTCAATGGATCTTATCGTATAGATATCATTTAGATCTATTTCTTTAAAAGTATTCTATCTTTTTTAGCCATTTTATTGAAAAAGGCGCACTCTCACCTGGCACGATTCTCTGTATCTCTTTCTTCAATCAAAAGTACCTTTTTTGGATTACAGCAACAGGCTGAAAAAGAAGGAGGCGTACCAAAAACTGGTGGAGCTTTGCAAAAACCGATATCCCGATGAACCAGCGGATGAGTCATCGGTCAAAAAACGTATTCAGGCCCTCCGCACAGTTTAAAAGAAGGAATTAAACAAAGTACAGAATTCTAACAAGTCTGGAGCCGGGTCCGAAGATGTGTATGTCCCCAAATTGTGGTACTTTGAGCTGTTTTCTTTCACAAGGGATCAAGAAGTACCTAGACAAGCGACTTCCATGTTGGAACCAGACCCAGTGATCCAGCCGGACTCCCCTGTCGTACATGTAAGTACCTTTGTATTAAAACACATTTTAATGTACATGCCAAAGTGGACTTGAAATTAAAAATATAATTGTGAAATGTAGATAAAATGGCTGAATTTATCCCTTCATGTACTGATAATTTCTCTAGGTCAACGTTGAGGCCTATCCATTTACAAGTGTCGTTTTCACATTTTCGCTATATTTGGGTGTTATAGTGTGAAGATAAATTTCTTTTTCTTATTGTTTTAACATTCGTTTTTGTTCATGCAGGACACAGAAGAGGCTGTCTCCACACCTCCGACTGAAGAAGACAGCATGACGTTGGTCCAAGACGACGAAGTAGTTGAGCCACCATCCTCATCTGTGCGTAGCCGACTTACATTTTCTGGCAGAAAAAGGAAGGCTCCCACCTCGGCTACTCCAGAATTGATTGAAATAGCCAAAAAAGTGCTTACGGCGGAAAAAGACCAACCAAAAATAACAGGGTTTGCATACTACGCTAATGAGAAGCTCCCAACACTGGATCCAATACAGCGGGTTCATGCTGAGAGACTCATGCTTGAGGTCTTGAGTCAAGCAACATTAGGAAGCCTTAATGACACGTCTGTTGTCACGGCAGACGCAGTACCCGGAGTACTCATGGCCGCACAATCCTGTGCCGAACCCAATTGGGATAAATGCGCCGAACAAAACATTGTCTCCACCTTATTTTTATACACCGCTGAGGCAACGTAGTAATGGCAACGAGACATGTTACCAGCAGCTGTAGTTTTTAAAATTTTTTCTAAAGTTTTTTGTTGTATATATTTTTTTTACCATTGTTAAATTTTTTAATAAAAATCTTATTTATCTAGTGAATTGTGGTCTTTTATTCTTATGTTTGTTATTGATGTCAACTATATTGTTGGCAACTATTAAAATGTTGGATTTTTATTCCATCTACTTGTTTCTACTTGTCACACACAGGTTCATGGGAGTACCAGCAGTCATAGGAGTTCCAGCATTGGTAAAAAAATAAAGTGAAAAAAATTTCAAAAATTAACATTTCTTTTAAAGGCCCTGGTCACACTAGCGCTAAAACCTTATAATAAAAAATAATACACCACAGCTGCGTATATAAACTTCAAATATATAATATATATTTTTTTAATATATTTTTTTATGTTAGCAAAAAATAAAAAAAAATATTAAAATACAAATACTAATAAAAAACAAAAAAAAATTAATGACTGCCCCCCCTAGAGAGGCCAGCCACAAACCTCTCCAGCATCACCCCGTGGTCATGCATTGCTGCCATCAGCCGCCTGTGTGATGCCAACAGGTCCTGGGCAGTGGGGATTCTGTGGAGGTAATGGTAACAGTTAACAGGGAATTCTGTTGCAACATCAACATGTACATGTTACATGTTTGCTGTTTAACACTTACGGTTTTCGTCCGACTGCGGTTCCCCTGATGAGCCGCTTACCGCCCACCCAGAACCTGTGGCACCGCCGGCTAGGGAAACACAGAAAAACAACAGCCATTACACATTTTAAGACCTAACAAAGTTGTCAAACTTGTCGGAAGCTTATATTATGTGCGTAAATTACCTGAAGGTGAGACTGCATACATGTCACGGAGTGACACTGGAGAGAATCCTAGGGGGGATGGGGATGATGACTCCAAAACTGGAGGTGGGGTAGCTGCTGGTGAAGGGGTAGCTGGGGAAGGTGCTGCCCGTGGTGATGGCGCTGCGGGGGACGGTGGTGCAGCTGCAGCTGGTGAAGGTGGTGCTACAAATAAAAAATACAATTCAGTCAAATAATCCTTCTACAAACCCCATCACTGCTGTACTCCCATCACTGCTGATACTCCCGTCACTGCCAGTACTTCCATCAATGCCTGTAACCCCCTCACTCGGTACTCCCATCACTGCCATGCCCCATCACTGCCGGTACTCCCGTCACAGCCAGTACTTCTGTCAATGCCTGTAACCCCCTCACTATTGGTACTCCCACCACTGCCGGTACTCCCATGACTACCGGTACTCCCGTCACTGCTGATACTCCCATCACTGCTGATATTCCCATCACTGCTGGTACTCTCGTCACAGCCAGTACTTCCGTCAATGCCTGTAACCCCCTCACTATTGGTACTCCCGTCACTGCTGTACTCCCATCACTGCTGATACTCCCGTCACTGCCAGTACTTCCATCAATGCCTGTAACCCCTCACTACTGGTACTCCCATCACTGCCTGCCCCATCACTGTCGGCACTCCCGTCACAGCCAGTACTTCTGTCAATGCCTGTAACCCCCTCACTACTGGTACTCCCATCACTGCCTGTAACCCCATCACTGCCTGTACTCCCATCACTGGTGGTACTCCCGTCACTGCGGGTGCATTGATATAGGTAGATAACCCACAAAACATAACCTCTCCAGATACCCTCATCAATACTCACTCGGATGCCTGCGGAACTGGGCCCGGATGCTGGCGACCCTCTTGCTGGAGCGGTATCGAAGGTCCGCCAGCTTTTGCGGATCTGGGTTGGGGTCCGCTCCACCCCAAAGTGTCTCAACAGGCCCCTCTGGACTTTCCGCAGGACTACCCTCTTGTGGCACATAGGATGTGCCACAGGTAGCCTGCACTCGTAATCCCACCTGTCGCTTTTCTGGATGAGGTAGCGCACCTCGTGTCACCCCATGGGGCACATTGCTGTCTCGCTCTCGCTGCCATTGTCTCAAACAACGCTGCATGAACGACGCCAGCGTCATGACGTCACAGCGTACGTGCGGTCGCACTTGCGACGCGAGACGCTATTGCGATTGCAAAGTGACCGGTAGCAGCCATGCGCCCCAGCCACGCACAGATATGAGACGCTGTTGCGATCGCAAGATGATGGTTCCCAGCTAGGCGCCCCTGCCTATCAAGGCATGAGCAAGGACGATGCAATTTAACTGGCCTACTTGGCAGCATCAGATCTAGTGGGCTACTGACCTCTTACTTTTTTACCATGTTTAGAAAAGTTTTCATTCATTGTAATTATTTCTGTAATAGTCATTTTATGAACCGTCACTTTGCGATCGCAATGGCGTCTTATGTCTGTGCGTAGCAGGGGCACCATGCTGAGAATCGTCACTTTGCGATCGCAGTGGCGTCTGATGTCTGTGCGTGGGAGTGGCACCATGCTGATAACCGTCACTTTGCGATCGCAATGGCGTCTCATGTCTGTGCGTAGCTGGGGCACCATGCTTAGAATCGTCACTTTGCGATCGCAATGGCGTCTTGCGTCGGATTCGAGCACGCAAGTGCAACACAAAGGGTTCCCTGGTCAATTGAGACCTTTACCTCCAAAGAATTTTTTTTATTTTTATCACTATTTTTAATCTAATATATATGACTAAAAATATATATTATATATTTTAAGTTTATATACGCAGCTGTGGTGTATTATTTGTTATTATTTTTAATTATAAGATTTGAGCGCTAGTGTGACCATGGGCCTTTAAAATAAATGTTGCAAATTTTTGAATTTTTTTTCTTTTTATTTTTTTACCAATGCTGGAACTCCTATGACTGCTGGTACTCCCATGACCCCGTGTGTGACAAGTAGATACATTGTAAAAAAAAAAAATAGACAACAAAAAACTTTAGAAAATATTTTAAAAACTACAGCTGCTGGTAACATGTCTCGTTGCCATTACTCCCCTCTCCACATCTCACCCATCATTAGCCTTTCTCCCATATTGGTAAAAAATTTGAAAGAACACAAAGGCATTTTTAAAATAAACATTTTTTATTATTAAAAGATAGTTAAAAAAAGGTAAAAGATTCTCAAAAGCAAACTATATCTGCTGCTGCCAACTCACTACACCAGGCCCATTAAAGTAATGGCAGTACTTGTCTCGGCCGGCCTTCGCATCGTCCTTGCTCCTGACTTGATTGACAGGTTGAAGGCCTGCAATATCGGGATCATTCTCACGTCATTCTCCAAGCACCACGTCACCATTGCTGTCCGAGTCCATGAAGCCTGGCGGACTGTAAGTACCAGCATCGCGTTTTCATAGAAAATTGTGCAGCACACAACAGGCCAACACCACAGAGTCTATCGATTCCAGCTTCATGTTGATAGGTGTGTGGAAAACCCTGAAGCGGTTGGCCATTATGCCGAAGGCATTCTCAACAACGCGCTGTGCCCTAGACAGTCTGTAGTTAAAAATACGCCTTTCCCCTGTCAAAGTCTTTTGTGGGTACGGTTTCACAAGATGCGCATGAAGGGGGAAGGCTTCATCGCCCACAAAAACAAAGTTTAGGTTGGCGGTGGTGTCCATGTTGGTTGGCAAGTTAAGTTTATTATTAATCAACCGTTCACCAAAATTAGTGTGCTCCAAAATGCCACCGTCAGAAACCCTTCCATTAATGCCAACATCAACGTTTATAAATTCATAATTGGCATTAACAAGGGCCATGAGGATCACTGCTGAAGTAGCCTTTGTAGTTATAGAATAGGATCCGCTGTTGGCTTGTTGCGTGATCCGCACATGTTTGCCATCCAAGGCACCACCACAGTTTGGGAACTGCCAAATCCGTTCAAAATCAGAGGCAATTATTTGCCATTCCACCACTGATTTTGGAAAAGGCATGTAGCTCCGTAAACTGCGGACGATGGCGTTGCATGTCTCTGGAGTTAATACGCTAAGAGCGATCGAGAAACAGCAGCAGAAAATTGTAAATCCTTCATTGAACGTCCGGTTGCCAGAAATCGCAGCGTTACTGCCAAACGTTCCTCTGCTGAAACAGCTGCACGCATCCGTGTATCCTGCCGTTCAATGAGTGGCCTCACACATTCCAGTAGGAGCTTGAATTAATCCTCCGACATCCGTAGATAATTTCAGAAATCCTGCAGATTCTTCTCCTGCAACTCCCTCACTAGATGCATGTGGGTGAATTTGGACCTCTGCTCCAGCCATTCTCTGGTCCACATGCGACGCTTTTGTTTGGAGCACCTCTCTTCCACCCGCGCCTCTTCTTGTCGATCTCCCTCCATCAATAATGCAGCTGTGACAATCACATGCTCCGCGGTGGTCAGGTTCATTATGTGCAACCTGTCCGGTAAAGAAGAGAAAAAGAGAAAAGTTAATTACTATTACTAAAGTGTTTACAAAAATAAAATAAAGAATAAAAAAAAAAAAAGTAATTGTTTATTGTTAACATTTCAGTTAACATTGAAAAAACAGTTTACAAAAACCTAAAATGGCGGGGGGTGGGCGCGGCTGTCAAAAGATTGCTAGGTTATCCAATGATATGGAGGATCAAATATAACAAAAAAAATTACCTCAAAAAGCAACAAAGTTCTTAAAATTGCAGTGGTGGGCGCGGAAAAATAAAAAAATAATCACGGCAACATGTCTGTATATATATTGGAGGTAAGCAGACAAAAAGAAAAGGTGTAACCAAAAAACGCATCACACAACATTATTATTATTATTATTATTATTACACATTTATATAGCGCCATTTATTCCATGGCGCTTTACATATGAAAAGGGAAAATATAGACAGGTACAATAAACGTGCTAGACAAGGGACACACAAGTACAGAAGGAGAGAGGACGCTGCCCGCGAGGGCTCACAGTCTACAGGGATGGGTGAGGATACACTAGGAAAGGGTACATACAAACAATATGTACCTTGCAAGTGAAATCCAAATATCCAGAAGATACAAATGGCAAAGATGAAGCGCAGTAGCGACTCTGACAGGATCGCAAAACCCACACACGATACTATCCTCGCAACAACGCACAAAGGACACTGTAGCGACTCTGACAGGATCGCAAAACCCCCACACACGATACTATCCTCGCAACAACGCACAAAGGACAGAACGTTGGAGTCATCCACAAAGCGCTCTGGAACAATGGATGGGGGTGCAGTTATTTATTGCTGAGGTGATGTTGTGGCCACCAATCGGAGCTGAGGGGCCTTACTAAAGAAAATCTAGTCCCGCCTGCGCCGCTGACATATGAGTCGTCAACGAGGTCGCACATCGTTCACAAAGGGTGTCAAACACAGCGATTCAGGCTCACCAGCGGGACGCCAACGATCAAAATACAGCCCAAACCGTTCGTGCACGATCAGCGACATCGCAGCGGGGGCCACATCGCTGCTACATGTCACACACAGCGATGTCGCTAATGATGACGCTGCTGCGTCATAAAATCGCTGTCGCTTGCGCAATCTCGCTAGCAATCTCGCTTAGTGTGGCATACCCTTAAGTCTCTTGAAATAGTTCCTTGTGAAAAACATTCTGCTGCACATTGCGTATCACAAAGAGTTCACTCAGAGCAATGTCTTCTGCAGAGAGGGGCTTATGGCAGATATGCCAACCATGACAATCAGTGTTACCGTCCTTAGGGCCTGTGCACACGTTGCGGATTCCTAGCGGTTTTGCCGCGGGTTTTTTCGGCGGAAACGCCGCGAAATCGCGGCAAAACCGCTTACACAATACAACTCATTTAGGCCTATGAGATTCCGCAATGCTGTGCACATGCTGCGGGTTTTTCCGCGGCGGAATCGCATCGCGGGAGAATCCGCAGCATGCTCATTCTTTTTTGCGGAACCGCGGCGATTCCGCCGCCATAGGAATGCATTGATTCAATTACTTTCCGCATGTGGCTGTGCCCACCATGCGCAAAGTAAGCGGTTCATGTGCGGATGGTACCCAGGGTCTGGAGGAGAGGAGACTCTCCTCCAAGCCCTGGTTACCATATCCATGTAAAAACAATAATTAAAATAAAAAAATAAAAAAAATAGTGATATTCTCACCTTCCGGCGGCCCCCGCAGCTTTCCCGCCTCTCAGCGACGCTCCCGGTCCCAGTAATGCATTGCAAAATCACCCCAGATGACGTAGCGGTCTCGCGTGATGCTACGTCATCGGAGTGATTGTCGCAAAGGACTCCTGGGAACGGGATTGGCCGGGAGCGTCGCTGAGAGGCGGGAAAGCTGCGAGGCCGCCGGAAGGTGAGAATATCACTATTTATTATTTTTTTTATTATTTTTACATTAGATCTTTTTACTATTGATGCGGCATAGGCAGCATCAATAGTAAAAAGTTGGTCACACTTGTCAAACACTTGTTTGATTCGTGTGACCAACCTGTCAGATCGCTAGGAAAATGCTAGCATTCTGCAAGCTAATTAATTACGCTTGCAAAACGCTAGTTTTTAGCGGGAATACGCATACCTATAATATGCGTATTTCCCGCGGCAGGGAGGTGCGGAATTGCCGCGGAAATTTCCATGGCAATTCCACAACGTGTGCACATAGCCTTATTGCGATAGCATTGTACAATGTGTACTAACCTTGCAATGGCACAAACCAACCTCGTCCATCTTGAGAAGCGATCAAAACGCCGACAGTCCAAGCCAACCTTCTCCTTGAATTTGGTAATGAAACTGCTGACATCCGGACGGATCTCTGGGTCGACATCTGGATCCTGAAGTTTGAAGCTGTCTTCACCGGCAGTCTTTTCGCATTGGTCGTGAAGGAACCCTGGTCCTGTTATCCAATCCATAGAACAGACTAATAATGAGCAACCCAAAATTCATATACATCATATGTGAAATGACCACAGTTGCGGGTTGCAATGAAGGACTATTGTATGCTGATCTATCGTGAAAACAATACACGAAAAATGGTGGAAAAACCACAAAACCACAACCACAGATCAATATTTATGCAAAAAAATGTATAATATTTTTATTGAGTAAACATGGTACAATCAGGTAAAATGCAAATAGGAACTGTATGGCAAAATTACAGAAAATCTTGCAAGACAGGGCAAGCTTGGGGGTGCTTATGGTCCGTGCGTCTGCGTGGGGGCAGATGCACGGACCATCAGCACCCCCAATCTTGCCCTCGATCACTGGATCAGGTACATATGTATTTGAGGCACTAATTCGTTATCGGTATGCTGGAGCTAATATACCACTGGGTATTATTCCTATATAACAAGGCAATGGAGTCCTGCGGATATTTGCACACGTGTTACTGCTGTCCTACATTAACCTTGTGCTATAGTCTGTGATCTCCCCTTTTTTGGGCAGTAGGTATCCAGATCATAATATTATATGTTATATTGTATTATTGTGCTATTCTGCATTAACTTTTCTGGCTTTTGCCCATAGATTTGGATGGTATTTGCACAATGATTTTTGTTTAGCTCCGCACCAGTATATAGCATATATAGCTTGGACATCTTTCTGATGGTCACTGTGCGCCTTTGTCCAGTCTTGCACTATTTTCTGTAATTTTGCCATACAGTTCCTATTTGCATTTTACCTGGTTGTACCATGTTTACTCAATAAAATCATATACAATTTTTTGCATAAATATTGATCTGTGGTCATGGTTTTGTGGTTTTTCCACCCTTTTTTCGTGTCCTGTTATCCAAGAAGAGCTTACGAAGGCATCAATAGACAATGATCTTGTAGCAAGGTCCGCAGGGTTAAGATGAGATGGGACATGCTGCCATTGCTAAGGCTTAGAGGATTTCCTGATCCTTTCCACGCGGTTACTGACAAAGATGTAAAAGCGTTTCGTCTGGTTATATATGTAGCCCAGAACTACCTTACTGTCTGTGTAGAATTTTATGTCATCCATGTGAATAGCTAGTTCGCTCTGTATGAAGTCTGCAATCTCTATGGCTAGTACAGCCCCACAGAGCTCGAGTCTGGGTATGGTGTGCTCAGGTTTAGGGGCCAGTTTAGCCTTTCCAAACAGAAATCCAACATGAGCTGCATTGTTAGAGTCAACAACCTTCAAGTAAGCGACAGCAGCAATAGCTTCAGTGGAAGCGTCTGCGAATACATGAATCTCTTTCCTTTGACTCTTAGCTAGGGATGATGGAGTGTAACAACGTGGTATGTGGATCTTATCTATGGCGCAAAGAGATTTTCTCCACGCCTTCACCTTAGTTGTTGGTCCGCAGGGAGTGGTACATCCCAGTCCTTAATGCACTCTGAGAGTTTTCTCAACAGGAGCTTGCCTTGTATAGTCAGGGGTGCGACAAATCCAAGTGGATCATATAGACTGTTCACCACTGACAAAACTCTGCGCTTAGTAAAGGGTTTTTTCCGCCCCACTAACCTGAAAGCTGAAGGAGTCCTTTAGCAAGTTCCACTTCAGGCCTAGGCTTCTCTGTACTGGTGGGTTGTCCGGGCCTAGGTTCAAGTCCCTAAATTCAGCGGCATGATCATTAGGATGAAAGGCTTGCATGACAACAGTACTATTGGAGGCAATTTTATGCAATCTCAAATGAGCTTTAGAAAGCATACCTTGCGTCCATTTGAGCAGATCTATGGCTTCTTCCGCTGTGGGCAGGGATTTAAGACTGTCGTCCACGTAGAAGTCTTTTTCAACGAACTGTTGAGCATCTTTCCCGAACTCTGCTGCGCCATCAGAGGCGGTCCTACGCAGGCTGTACGTAGCGACTGCAGGAGAAGGACTGTTTCCGAACACGTGCACTTTCATGCGTTATTCGACCATTTCCTTGCTGGTGTCATTGTCTCGGTGCCATAGAAAATGGAGATAATTTCTGTGCTCTTGCTGCACGACGAAACAATAGAACATTTGTTCGATGTCGGCGGTGATGGCGACCGGTTCCTTTCTGAATCTCATGAGCACTCCCACCAGGTTATTAGTCAGATTCGGTCCAGTGAGGAGAACGTCATTCAGAGATACTCCATCATGTTTGGTGCTTGAATCGAACACCACTCTGATGTGTTTCGGCTTTCTTGGATGATATATTCCAAAGGAATATACCAGCATTCTTCATCAGCTTGCAATGGTGGAGCTGGCTCTGTGTGGTCATTGCGAAATATCTTATCCATAAAGGCTATGAAATGTTCCTTCATTTCAGGCTTGTTCCTCAACGTTCTCTGCAACGAGATGAATCTAGATAAGGCCTGATCTCTGTTGTTCGGAAGCCTGGTCCTTGAAGACTTGAAGGGTAAGGGAGCAACCCAGCGGTCAGATTCGTTTTTGAAGAATCCACTGTCCATTATTTTGAGAAACTCCTTGTCTTCTATGAATAAGGTGACTTTGTTGTCGTCTTTTGTTGTGTGAAACACTGTTCTCCCTAAGTCGTCACCGTAGGGAGTAGGAATGATGTCAGGCTCTTGGATGCAATCAGAGAAGCTTTCTTTCACGTCGTAATGATGAGGGCATGACTTAAAGTGAGTTGCGCAATCATTTTGGAGCACATACGTTTTACAGGCGTTGACTTCAGATGCCTTGTGACTTCTATCCAAACATACATTGCCCACGATTACCCAGCCTAGGTCGAGTTTTTGGGTGTATGGAGCATCATCTGGGCCGTTACATTGTTGCCGCACCTTGTGGACCTTCAGAATGTCTCTCCCGAGTAGGACTAGAATATCAGCATTCATGTCCAGAGGAGGGATTTCTTTAGTCAGGTGCCTCAAATGGTGATGATGAAGCGCGGCTTCCGGAGTGGGAATCTCCTCCCTGTTATCAGGTATCTGGCCACATTCAATTAGAGTTGGCAAAGGTATATGCTTGTTTCCTTTGATTGAAGAGACTATGTACCCAGAGGCTCTCCTGCCAGAAGTCTCAATACGACCAGAGCAGGTCTTGAGGGTGTATGGAATCGTTTGTCCTTTTATGTTAAAGATCTCCAAAAATTTGGGTCTTGCTAGAGATCGGTTACTTTGCTCATCTATTATGGCATACATTCTGAAGGCCTTATCAGGTTGTCCTTCTGGATAGACCTTAACCAGACACACCTTGGCACAGCATTTAGGACCAGTCCCTTCTCCACACACCTCAATACATGAGGAGGAAACATCAGTTGTAGTAGGATCAGGAATTAGTATCTCCCCGCCATGCTTTTGGGCAGGATTGGGTGTCGCAGAAGGTTGTGAGCTGTATGGAGCTGGCGTGGGATGCAAGGCTGTGACGTGTTTATCACTGTTACATTCAATGCACCTAATAGGGGCCCTACAGTCCTTAGCGAGGTGGTCTGAGGAGGCGCAACACTTATAACATATCCCAAGCTCCTTGAGGGTATCTTTACGCTCCTGCAAAGTCCTTGCTCTGAATCCACGACACTCTTTAAGCGGGTGAGGCCTTTTGTGGATAGGGCACATAAGATTACTGTCCATGGCCTTCAAAGTAACATTATTTGTTTTAGTGAAGGCAGGTGTAGTAAGTGGAACGTCAGTCTATCTCATGGATACTGTGTTCCTTAAGTCTCTACGTTTGGCAGTGTTATCATACCTTGTAGATGATGATGATGCTGGTGGAGTAAGCTCAGTGAAGTCGAAGCTGGGATCATTCTTCTTCCGAGCTTGGTCACTGATGAACCTGGATAAATGGGAAAAGGGGGAAAAGACACATCATGCTGCTTTTTATACCGTGAGCCGTGGTCTGCCCATTTATCCTGCATGCTGTGTGGCAACTTGGACACTATTGGATTAACACCATGAGTAGTGTTGAGCGATACGATACTGCAAATATCGGGTATCGGCCGATATTGGCTGTATCGGAATTCCGATTCCGAGTTCCGATATTTTCGTCATATCGGATACCGGAATCGGAATTGTCACTGTCACTGTCAGTGTCCGTCGGTCGGGTCTGTCAGGAGTCAGCGGCACTTACCCGGCAGAAGATCTCCGGCGGTCACATCCCGGACTGCTTCATGGCCGCCATCCTCTTCTCCCGGCGGTCACATGCAGTATCTCGCGATAACTGCAGTGACTGCTGGGTAATCACGGCCGTAAAGCAGTCAGTCCGATGACGTCACCGCCGGGGAAGCTGGTAAGCAGCTGTGCTGCGCCGGGATGTCAGGCTCTGCCTGTCATTCCGATGTAGCAGAGCTGGATCGTCGTGGGACAATCATTACTATGGACTGCGTCAGACAGGTGGTATACTGTTGGTTTTTTTTTTTTTTTTACAGGAGATCGATGGCGTCGCAGGAATGAGAGAGTAATAAAAAAAATGAAAACTGTGTTGTCTCTTTTATTTCATTAAAAGACTTTTTTCTTGCTGTGTCTTTTTTTTAAACATTTAATAACTTTGGGATTAATAATGGATCGGTGTCTTATTGACGCCTCTCCATTATTAACCGGGCTTATTGTCACCGTGCAATCAACGGTGACAATAACCCCTTATTACCCCGCTTGCCACCGCTACAGGGCAAGTGGGAAGAGCGGGTAAAGTGCCACAATTGGCACATCTTTTGATGCGCCAAATGTGGGGCTGCTGTAGCCTGGTATTATCAGGCTGTTGAGGGCCAAAATCCATGGGCCTTGACAGTCTTTTAATACCAGGCCGCAGCAGTCTGCATTTTACTTGGCTGGTTAACAAAAATAGGGGGACCCCTACGCCGTTTTTTTTTCGAGGGGATCCCCTATTTTTGTTAACCAGCCAAGCTAAGCAGACTGCTGTGGCCTGGTATTATCAGGCTTGAAAGGTCCATGGATATTGGATCCTTACCAGCCTGAAAAACCAGGCCTCAGCGGTCTGCTTCATCTGGCTGGTTAACAAAAATAGGGGGGACCCCTCGCTAATTTTTTTCGAGGGGATCCCCTATTTTTGTTAATCAGCCAAGATATGCAGACTGCTGTGGCCTGGTATTATTAGGCTGGCAAGGTCCATGGATCTTGGCTCCTTAACAGCCTGAA
This sequence comes from Oophaga sylvatica, assembly GCA_033576555.1. NCBI lineage: Eukaryota > Metazoa > Chordata > Amphibia > Anura > Dendrobatidae > Oophaga > Oophaga sylvatica. The sequence continues at coordinate 219,353,942 of JARQOD010000003.1, read as the reverse complement.
AATCCAGGCCTCAGCGGTCTGCTTCATCTGGCTGGTTAACAAAAATAGGGGGGACCCCACGCCAATTTTTTTCGAGGGGATCCCCTATTTTTGTTAACCAGTTCCCTCTGACGTCACTGATGGTGTCCCTGGCTGACCTGAAGTGAAAGTGGAAAGCAATCAATTAAGCTTTCCACTTCCTCTCCTGTCAGCCAGGAGAGGAACTCATTCATTTGGGGGTTTACTGTGAGGCTGCAGCATTAGCTGCGGTCCCTGCAGTAAACATTAACCCTTTCTGAAGGATTACACCGTGGGACCTGACTGTGCATCGGATTGGTAAGAATAATTTTGCTTTATTATTTTATTTTTATTACAGGAAATGGTTTTAGCAGGTAAATAAAATATGGTCAAAAACTGTGTGATTATTTCATTAAACTTCTTTTTTATTAAAGTGTGTGTGTTTGATTATTCTTTCATACAATAGGATTAATAATTGATAGTTGTCTAATTGACAGCTCTCAATTATTAACCTGGCTTAAAGTGACCTTTCAATTGCAAGGTCATTTTAACCCCTTATTAACCCATTCGCCACCGCTACAGGGCAATGGGAATAGACAGGCAAAGTGCCAGAAAGGGCAAATCTAATTAGAGATTTGCCCTTTCTGGGGTGTCTGGGGGCAGATGTTAGTAGCCGTGGGGGGCCAAAAATAATGGTCCCTCTCTGGGCTATTATTATCTGCCCCCACTCACTGGCTTTGTCTGTCTGGTTGTGAAAATAGGGCAGGAGCCCACGCATTTTTTTTCAGCAATTTTACACCTCATATATATATATACATGTCATTGAGTTTGTGACACATATATATATATATATATATATATTATATTTATAGTTCATACACTTCTACATAGTATAATAGCCGCTAATTCAATTGCCGGCTTTTGTGAAAATGCAGAACCCGACATGAAATGACACTTGGTGTACATAGGGTTAACCATGTCTTTTCATGTCGTTTGCTATCTGATTTGCACAAACAATTAAATCAGTCTATGTGTGCAAAATTTCACACCTGTAGGGGTTAATTAAAGGTGTAAATTCGTAGCAAAAAAGTCCGGTTTTTTTACAACGAATTTACACCTTTAATTAACCCCTACAGGTGTGAAATTTTGCAAACATAGACTGATTTAATTGTTTGTGCAAATCAGATAGCAAACGACATGAAAAGACATGGTTAACCCTATGTACACCAAGTGTCATTTCATGTCGGGTGCTTCTGTCTTTTCACTGAAGCCGGCTTTACCCGGCAATTGAATCAGAGGATATTTTACTATGTAGAAGTGTATAAACTATAAATATATGTATATATATATGTCACAATGACATGTATATATATATATGTATTCTATGTGTGTATATTTAGTGTTTACAAGGAAAGAATGGGGTTTTTTTAGTTCCGATATTTTGTTCCCATAGACTTACATGGGACTTTCGGTATCGGGTATCGCCGATATTTTAATGGTATCGGCGATACCATTCCGATTCCGATACTTAGGGATATCGGAAAGTATCGCTCAACACTAACCATGAGCAGTATCTAGGTAGCTCAGTCCTGAGAGACGTGGGTCTAATTTTTCCAATTCTATATCCTTTAGCAGGTCGCTCAGATATTGAAGTTTCCTATTGTCCTTGTTAGTTATCTTTGGGAAAGTTTGCAATCTTTTAAATAAGGCACCTTCTATGGCTTTTGAGCTGCCATAGGTTTGCTGCAGTCTTTCCCAGGCTGCAATAAGACCTGTATCAGAATAATCCACATGAACTGCCCTTATTGTCTTTATGCTCTCTGCTGATTCAGGGCCTAACCAGTTAACAAGCAAATCCAGTTGTTCCTTGTCAGTGAGATTAACCCCTTCACCTCCAAGGGTGGTTTGCACGTTAATGACCGGGCCAATTTTTACAATTCTGACCACTGTCTCTTTATGAGGTTATAACTCTGGAACGCTTCAACGGATCTTCGCGATTCTGAGACTGTTTTCTCGTGACATATTGTACTTCACGTTAGTGGTAAAATTTCTTCGATATAACTTGCGTTTATTTTTGAAAAAAATGCAAATATGGCGAAAATTTTGAAAATTTTGCAATTTTCAAACTTTGAATTTTTATTCCCTTAAAACAGAGAAATATGTCACACAAAATAGTTAAGAAATAACATTTCCCACATGTCTACTTTACATCAGCACAATTTTGGAATCAAAATTTTTTTTCTTAGGAAATTATAAGGGTTAAAAGTTGACCAGCGATTTCTCATTTTTACAACAACATTTACAAAGCCATTTTTTTTTAGGGACCACCTCATATTTGAAGTCACTTTGAGGGGTCTATATAGCAGAAAATACCCAAAAGTGACACTATTCTAAAAACTGCACCCCTCAAGGTACTCAAAACCACATTCAAGAAGTTTATTAACCCTTCAGGTGCTTCACAGGAGCTGAAGCAACGTGGAAGGAAAAAATGAATATTTAACTTTTTAGCCACAAAAATGATCTTTTACAAACTTTTTTTTATTTTCACAAGGGTAAAAGAAGAAAATGGACAGATAAAGTTGTTGTGCAATTTCTCCTGAGTACGCCAATACCCCATAAGTGGGGGAAAACCACTGTCTGTGCGCACAGCAGAGCTCATAAGGGAAGGAGCGCCGTTTGACTTTTTCAAACTAAAATTGGCTGGAATTGAGATTGGATGCCATGTCGCGTTTGGAGAGCCCCTGATGCGCCTAAACAGTGGAAACCCCCCCATAAGTGACACCATTTTGGAAACTAGACCCCCTAAGGAACTTATTTAGATCTGTTGTGAGCACTTTGAACCCCCAAGTGTTTCACAAAAGTTTATAATGCCTGGGTGTGAAAAAAAAAAAAGAAACAATTTTCCACAAAAATGATTTTTTTGTCCCAAATTTTTGATTTTTCCCAAGGAAATTGGACCCCAAAAGTTGTCCAATTTGTCCTGAGTACGCTGATTGAATTAAAGTATGGATCTACCAATCACAAGAGTGTATATAATCAGCAAGGTAGAAGTGCAAGTTAAAAATGAACTTTTATTAATAATGTTTAAAAAGAACCAAAATGGTTCATACCATGGTAGAATAAGAACACTATAAAAGACAAATACAATCACCGCTCTCACCAGAAGGTGACCACTAAATGACTACAAAATCTCTTTTCAGTGGGCAATTAGGTCCACGAAAAGTTATTAGCCTGGACAATGGCCTGTTGTTTAGTACAAGCAATGTCTCTATGTTCAAATCTGGGATTCCTCATAGATGTATCATATACCAATCGTTATGAGGTCCTATAAGCACTACTGTCAAATAGTCAACAAATAAGGATCAGTAATAAATCATTATACATATCAGGATAATTGGAACAATCTCACCAGAAATGTCCTCTGATCCCGGATATTCACTCAGTGTCCATATGCGTTTCAGTCTATTGGGGGAGTTTCTCAGGCTCGATCATCAGGGGAGACCTTGCCAAATTGTATTAGCAGCACCCGCCTGATGATATGGATATACATGACGATGTCAATGCATGTTAGCTAATACAATTTGGCAAGGCCTCCCCTGATGATCGAGCCTGAGAAACGCGTTGGGAGCTTATTGTTCATATTATATCTCAGATGTCTGCGGTTTCCTTAGGGGTAATGTATGGTATTGCAAGCCTCCCCCAATAGACTGAAACGCATATGGACACTGAGTGAATATCCGGGATCAGAGGACATTTCTGGTGAGATTGTTCCAATTATCCTGATATGTATAATGATTTATTACTGATCCTTACTTGTTGACTATTTGACAGTAGTGCTTATAGGACCTCATAACGATTGGTATATGATACATCTATGAGGAATCCCAGATTTGGACATAGAGACATTGCTTGTACTAAACAACAGGCCATTGTCCAGGCTAATAACTTTTCGTGGACCTAATTGCCCACTGAAAAGAGATTTTGTAGTCATTTAGTGGTCACCTTCTGGTGAGAGCGGTGATTGTATTTGTCTTTTATAGTGTTCTTATTCTACCATGGTATGAACCATTTTGGTTCTTTTTAAACATTCCTGAGTACGCTGATACCCAATATGTGGGGGGAGGAAACTGTTTGGGCGCACGGCAGGGCTTGGAAAGGAAGTAGTAACGTTTTGGAATGCAGACGTTGATGGGGGTCATGTTCCGTTTGCAGTGCCCCAGATGAGCCTAAACAGTAGAAACCCCCCACAAGTGACCACATTTTGGAAACTAGACCCCCTAAGGAACTTATCTAGAGCTTTGGTGAGCACTTTGAACCCCCAAGTGCTTCACACAAGTTTATAATGCCCGGGCATGAAAATAAAAAAATCCTATTTTTTTCCCACAAAAATTATTTTTAGTCACTAATTTTTTATTTTCCCAAGGGTAACAGGAGAAATTGGACCACAAAAGTTGTTGTCCAATTTGTCCTGAGTACGCTGATACCCCATATGTGGGGGGAACCACTGTTTGGACGCACGGCAGAGCTCGGAATGGAAGGAGCACCATTTGACTTTTTCAAACCAAAATTGGCTGGAATTGAGATTGGACGCCATGTTGCATTTGGAGAGCCCCTGATGTGTCTAAACAGTGGAAACCCCCCACAAGTGACCCCATTTAGGAAACTAGACCCCTAAGTAACTTATCTAGATCTTTGGTGAGCAATTTGAACCCCCAAGTGCTTCAGACAAGTTTATAACGTAGAGCCGTAAAATTAAAAAATCATATTTTTTCCACAAAAATGATCTTTTCACCCCAATTTTTATTTTCCCAAGGGTAACAAGACTCCAAAAGTTATTGTGCAATTTGTCCTGAGTACGCTGATAAACCATATGTGGGGGTAAACCACTGTTTGGGTGCATGGCAGAGTTTGGAAGGGAAGGAGCGCCGTTTGACTTTTTCAACGCAGAATTGGCTGGATGCCATGTCGTGTTTGGAGAGCTCCTGATCTGCCTAAACAGTGGAAACCCCTGACAAATGACACCATTTTGGAAACTAGCCCCCTCAAGGAACTTATCTAGATGTGTGGTGAGCACTTTGAACCCCCTAGTGCTTCACAGTTTATAACGTACAGCCGTAAAATAAAAAATCTTTTTTTTTTTTTTTTACAAAAATTATTTTTTCATCCCCAATATTTTATTTTCACAAGGGTAACAGGAGAAATTGGACCCCAAAAGTTGTCCAATTTGTCCTGAGTACGCTGATACCCAATATGTGGGAGAAAACTACTGTATGGGTACACGTTGGGGCTTGGAAGGGAAGTAGTGACGTTTTGGATTGTAGACTTTGATGGAATGGTCTGGGGCGTCATGTCGCATTTGGAGAGCCCCTGATGTGCCTAAACAGTGGAAACCCCCCACAAGTGACCCCATTTTGGAAAATAGACCCCACAAGGAACTTATCTAGATGTGTGGTGAGCACTTTGAACCCCGAAGTGCTTCACAGAAGTTTATAACGTACAGCCGTAAAAATAAAAAATATATTTTTTTTTTACAAAAATTATTTTTTTCGCCCCCAATATTTTATTTTCACAAGGGTAACAGGAGAAATTGGACCCCAAAAGTTGTTGTCCAATTTGTCCTGAGTACGCGGATACCCAATATGTGGGAGAAAACTACTGTATGGGTACACGTTGGGGCTCGTTAGGGAAGTAGTGACGTTTTGGATTGTAGACTTTGATAGAATGGTCTGGAGGCGTCATGTCGCATTTGGAGAGCCCCTGATGCGCCTAAACAGTAGAAACCCCCCACAAGTGGCCCCATTTTGGAAAATAGACCACACAAGGAACTTATCTAGATGTGTCGTGAGCGCTATGAAGCCCCAAGTGCTTCACAGAAGTTTATAACGTACAGCCGTAAAAACAAAAAAAATCATTTTTTTTTAAAAAATGATATTTTTGCCCCCAGTTTTCTATTTTCCCAAGGGTAACAGAAGAAATAGGACAAATTGCACAATAACTCTTGGGGTCCAGAGTACGCTGATACCCCATGTGGGAATAAACTACTGTTTGGACGCCTGGCAGAGCTCAGAAGGGAAAGAGCACCGTTTGACTTTTTCAACGCAGAATTGGCTGGAATTGAGATCAGACGCCATGTCACATTTGGAGAGCCCCTGATGTGCCTAAAAAGCAGAAACCCCCCAATTCTAACTCCAACCCTAACCCCAACACACCCCTAACCCTAGTCCCAACCCTAACCACAAACCTAACCCTAACACACCCCTAACCCTAATCCCAACCATAACCCTAATACTAACTTTAGCGCCAACCCTAACCCTAACTTTAGCCGCAACCCTAACCTTAACCCTAACCCTAATGGGAAAATGGAAATAAATACATTTTTTTAATTTTAGTATTTTTCCCTAACTAAGGGTGTGATAAAGGGGGGCTTGATTTACTATTTATAGCAGGTTTTTATGATTGGCAGCTGTCACGCTAAAAGACGCTTTTTATTGCAAAAAATAGTTTTTTGCATCGCCACATTTTGAGAGCTATAATTTTTGCATATTTTGGCCGACAGAGTCATGTGAGGTCTTATTTTTTGTGGTACGAGTTGACGTTTTTATTGGTACCATTTTTGAGCATGTGACATTTTTTGATCGCTTTTTATTTCGATTTTTGGGAGGTTAGAATGAACAAAAATCAGCAATTCATGAATTTCTTTTGGTGGAGGCGTTTATACTGTTCCGCGTGTGGTAAAATTGATAAAGCAGTTTTATTCTTCGGGTCAGTACGATTACGGCGATACCTCATTTATATCATTTTTTTATGTTTTGGCGCTTTTATAGAATAAAAACAATTTTATATAAAAAATTATTTTTGCATCGCTTTATTCTGCGAGCTATAACTTTTTTATTTTTTTGCTGATGATGCTGTATAGCGGCTCGTTTTTTGCGGGACAAGATGAAGTTTTCAGCGGTACCATGTTTATTTATATCGGTCTTTTGATCGCGTGTTATTCCACTTTTTGTTCAGCGGTATGATGATAAAGCATTGATTTTTTGCTTTGTTTTTTTTTTTTTTAAAGGGGATAACTAGTGGGACAGTTTTATAGGGGGGTCGTTACGGACGCGGCGATACCAAATATGTGTCCTTTTATTGTTTTATTTTTTTTATTTACAGGAAGAAATGAATTTATTGGGGAATATTTTTTTTTTATTTATTTTGGAATTTTTTTTTTACACATGTTTATTTTTATTTTTTTAACTTTTTTACATTGTCCCAGGGTGGGACATCACTGTAAAATGTCAGATCACTGCTCTCACAGTGTGCACAGCACTCTGTGAGACCAGCGATCTCACAGGCAGTGCTGCAGGCTTCTCAGTGCCTGCTCTCAGCAGGCACTGAGGAAGCCGCCTCCCTGCAGGACCCGGCGGCCATCTTGGATCCGGGTCCTGGGAGGGAGGAAGCCCTCAGAACAGTGCTATCACATCGCGCTGTTCTGAGGGTCTCAGGGGAGCTCGCAGGGAACCCTCTCCCTGCGCGATGCTCCCCTGTGCCCCTGGTACCACCGCGATCATGTTTGATCGCGGTGTGCCAGGGGTTAATGTGCCGGGAGCGGTCCGTGACCGCTCCTGACACACAGTCCCGGGTGTCAGCTGTGATAATCAGCTGACACCTGGCGGCGATTAGCTGCGCTCCCCCCGTCGGATGTCAGAGAGGGGTTAAGGTCTTGGATCACTGCTTGAAAGGTCGATTTCCATGCTCTATAATTCTCGGCACGATCATCAAACTTCGTGAGACTAATGTTTATCAACTCCTGGCGAATCATGTATCTGGCGAAGTCAGACATGTCTGATCTCCCGGTCATTGTTGCAGGATGAACTTGTGGTATCCTTAGGGGATGTAAGTTCTCTGGCTTATATGACTGTGACAAATCAGGACGAAATGATGCGGCATAAGGGTTAAACTGCGATTTAGTCTCTATAGGTTCTGCTGGTTGTGGCCTAAATTGTGAGTTAATGCTGGAAGTTACCTTGTCGGCAATAGTTGGCGACATTTCTTGATTTGTGGGCGCATCGATGTTAGAAACTGGAGGTGGTGCTGGTGCAGATTTTAAATAACTTAGTACTTAGTTAGAAGTGCGATCAGCTGGGTCTTCCATTTCTGCTGGAATAAGACAATCCGTATTATCTTCTTGTCCCAATGCTTGTTCCAGAACCTTCAGTTTAACAAGGGCTGTTGCTTCTTCCCTTTCTGCTTGGAGTATTTTTAATTTCCTCTGAGCTTCCATTCTGCTTCTTTGGGCCTCCATCTCATTTCTTTGAGCTCCCATTTGGGCTTCTACTTCCACTTCAGCCTGCCTTTTAGCAAAGGAGCTTTTTACTTTAGCTTCCTCTGCAGCCGCACGGATCTCCGGTATCTTGTCGGACAATGTTGATTTCCTGGAGTGAAATGATCTAGAAGACGAGGATGTGCTTCTGGTCGATTTTGTGCGATGTGACCTGGTTTCTTGGAGGTGAGCGATGCGGAGTTCTGCTTTATCTTGGGCATCTCGCACTAATGCGGTTTTTTCTTGGAGAAGAGTTTTCTTTCAGCTAGTTCTGCTGAAGCATCTTCCATTCCATATTACGGAATGTTATATACCTTGCAGACAGCTTCTGGTAGCGATCATAGGCAGCAGATAAACTCTTCAATTTGGCGGTTAAATCTGCGGCGTCGCTGTGAGAGCCTGGAAGAACTGCTAAATCATTATCAACTCTGCCCCATAAATGTTCTAGGTTATCATGGAACTCGTTTCTAGTAATCTCAAAGTTCTCTCTGGCCTTTTGCGTCGGCCTGGCTACATGTTTGGATCGTACATCTTGTTCTGCAGTAAGTGCAGACTCTGCTCCTGTAGCATCTATGGTGTCAGGAATTTGATGTGTTTCACTTGCAGATGGGTCCACGGTGCTTTTAGTGGACATGTTTTAGCCAAGATTGTGGACGATTAAGACTTGCTAGCAGACAATGCATATACACACAGAACTGTAGACTTAGGTCTCTTGTTACTATTCTGCCACCGATATACGTGGACGAGATGTATCTGAAGGGTGTGATCATGAATCTCTATATAAATGGCGGATAGCGTTACTCGCCAGCACGTGCTCCTATCTCTATCAGCGGCGCGTGGTAGTCCGGAAGGATGATGCAGTAATAATTCAAAAAGGCTTTATTACAGTACCTTGATGAGACGATATGTCAAGGAAGTTGAAGAAATTAAGATGAGGTAAAGGTGAAGACTGTAGAAGAAGCGGTTATAGCAGCACCAGATTAGAGACGGTAGGAGCTCCAAGCTGGAGGTAACAAGAGAATACTTTCTCCAGCTCTGCAGCACATGTGTCAAACCAAACCAAGATGGCCGAGAGTACAAGACAGGAAAAGCCAGTCAAAGAAAGGAGGAGCTTTAGGCAGAGAGGTATTATGGGAAACACCATAACAAATATTAGAGTTCAATACAAACAATGGCCAGTAGATGGCAGCAAAGTATAACAAATACAATAGATGATGTTAAATATATACAATTACATGAATGTCCATGTATGTCTGTATGCAAATTGCCTCTTCAAACAAAGAGGACTTGTACTCTATAGCGCCACCTATTGGAAGTAGCGATCCTACAAGTCACAATCAACCCTTTAACGAGTCTTGTAATATGACTTAGGATAAAAGCCAAATCAGAATCTCCATTTGCAGACACGGTGTTTCGGACTGTTGGTCCTCGTCAGTGCAAAGTAGGAGAGATCTGATTTGGCTAGATGAGAGGCTCTGGACTGGGGTCTGGGGAGTAAGGTTTCTCCTTGTGGAGAGTGACATACCAGCTCTGGCGTGTCAAGGTAAGGAGGCTTATCGCCGTGCAATGCTCCTCTGGGAAATTTTAATATGCAAATTGCCTCTTCAAACAAATCAGATCTCTCCTACTTTGCACTGACGAGGACCAACAGTCCGAAACACCGTGTCTGCAAATGGAGATTCTGATTTGGCTTTTATCCTAACTCATATTACAAGACTCGTTAAAGGGTTGATTGTGACTTGTAGGATCGCTACTTCCAATAGGTGACGCTATAGAGTACAAGTCCTCTTTGTTTGAAGAGGCAATTTGCATATTAAAATTTCCCAGAGGAGCATTGCACGGCGAATAAGCCTCCTTACCTTGACACGCCAGAGCTGGATATGTCACTCTCCACAAGGAGAAACCTTACCCCCTAGACCTTAGTCCAGAGCCTATCATCTAGCCAAATTAGATCTCTCCTACTTTGCACTGACGAGGACCAATAGTCCGAAACACCGTGTCTGCAAATGGAGATTCTGATTTGGCTTTTATCCTAACTCATATTACAAGACTCGTTAAAGGGTTGATTGTGACTTGTAGGATCGCTACTTCCAATAGGTGGCGCTATAGAGTACAAGTCCTCTTTGTTTGAAGAGGCAATTTGCATATTAAAATTTCCCAGAGGAGCATTGCATGGCGAATAAGCCTCATTACCTCGACACGCCAGAGCTGGTATGTCACTCTCCACAAGGAGTAACCTTACCCCCCAGACCCCATGTATGTCTGAAAATCTATCAGAATAACTGAAACAGTACAGCCTGAAAGCAGACAAACGGATGCTTCAAGAACGGACATCAAAATGACATAACGCAGTCACATGCGTTAACGCAAGCATTAACGTGAAGCCAAATTTACACAAAATTTGGGTCATTTCAGCACATCCGTTTAACGGATCCTTTTAACGGATTGTATTAAACGCAATGTGAACCTAGCCTAAGAAGATGAATAAACGCGAGGGTGCCTTTTCTGCTTTGAGTCTGGAACAATTGGGGCTGTAACCCAGGTTGCAGGGAGATTCTCTTTAGGAGAGGACCGGGGTTTCGTAGAGACTGAAGGGGGTGGAGCCGGATGGAGCTGCGCTGTGTGCGGGAAGAGAGACAGACGGGTGACGAGGGAGCTGTGTGGAGAGACGTGTGCAGGTCTGATGGAAGAGACGGAGCACCCATGTAGATCAGGCCCGTCAGACAGTGCCTTGAGACAGTTACCTGTTGGAGTTAGGCGACTGTGTGTCTGTGCCCCGTCATCCGTCGGGGCTACAAGCTACGCTCCCCAGCAAGCTGTGACTGTGACACGTGCGCAGCACCCAGATAGGCAGACAACCAGGCCAGAATCTTGTGAGCAGACATACCGTGGGTCGAGGATTCGTCTCGGCAGTTCCCTACAGTGGACTAAGTACCAGGCTGGATACCTGTGAGCACTGGAATCGTCCCCACTTCTCAGAGACTGCGTCGAGAAGACACGTACTGCTGCTGTCCGCACTACCGTTGGATTCCCGCCTTCTAGAGACTTCATCGAGACATTCAGTGCTGCTGTTGACGGTGCCACCGTTGGAACCCTGAGACGCCGCAGACCGGAGGATCACAGTCTGTTAAGTTTTATTACCTTTACCTTGAACTTTCGTCGCCCTTACCTCGCCTACCCCGTCACTCACCCTGTTCTGCCCCATTCCTTGCAACCCTTTACTCCCTGCGTGGAGATCATTGTTTGTTCCAATAAATCTGTTAACTCTTGATCTGCCTCCTGTCCGTGGTGACATCCCGCGTTCCTGCGATATCTACAGTTTTACTATGGGGCAGTGCAGATCTGTGATGTGTATCAGGTAGCACTTAGCCCAATGTTATACTATGGGGCAGTGCGGATCTGTGATGTTTATCAGATAGCACTCGGCCTAATGTTATACTATGGAGCAGTGCAGATCTGTGATGTTTATCAGATAGCACTCGGCCCAATGTTACTGTATACTATGGAGCAGTGCAGATCTGTGATGTTTTATCAGATAGCACTTGGCCCAATGTTATACTATGGGGCAGTGCAGATCTGTGATGTTTATCAGATAGCACTAGGCCCAATGTTATACTATGGAGCAGTGCAGATCTGTGATGTTTTATCTGATAGCACTGGGCCCAATGTTATACTCAGGGCCGGCTCCAGGTTTTTATGGGCCCCGGGCGAAAGAGTCTCAGTGGGCCCCTTTAACAAGGACCACGATTCATGATGCACAGATACGGCAGAGAAATATGGGTATAGTATAATGCCAAACACTTCTCTTCTTCCATTACATGAGTGATATCTACAATATCTACAATAGCTCAAAAACTGCCAAATCCTCACAGCGCACAGTACAGACTGGGCAGTACAGTCCTCCATAGAATATTATGGGCACCACATAGTCCTCCATACAGTATTATGGGCCAAATATAATGCTCCATAAAGAATATTGGACCCCAAATAATGCTCCATACAGGATACTGGTCCCCATATAATGCTCCATACAAAATATGGAGCTCTCCTCTGCACTGTGCTTCATTCTGCGCTGTTACAGCTCAGGAAATGGCTCTGTGGAAAGACTCCCCTTCATCATCATCATTGCCTCCCCATCATCATCATCATCATTGCTTCTCCATCATCTTCGCCTCCCCATCATCATCATCGCCTCCCCATTATCATCGCCTCCCCATTATCATCGCCTCCCCATCATCATCATCATTGCCTCCCCATCATTATCATCATCATTGCTTCCCCATCATCTTCGTCTCCCCATCATCATCATCGCCTCCCCATCATCATCGCCTTCCCATTATCATCGCCTCCCCATCATCATCATTATTGCCTCCCCATCATCATCGCCTCCCCATCATCATCGCCTCCCTATCATCATCGTCTCCCCATCATCATCATCATTGCCTCCGGGCCCCGGCTCCTCACCACCATCACTGCCTCCCCCCCACCACCATTACACATACAGCACCACACACAGACAGCACCGCAGCACTCTCTCACATACACACACACTGATACACACAGACACACACACACACACACAGACACATACACCTCACATCTCACCTGTCCGGCGTCCGTGCTCTCTCTGCCACAGCCGGCCGCTGACTGATGACATCATTCAGCGGCGCTGCTGTGAGAGGAAGCGCCGGCGCCCTGCAGGCGCCCCCTGGAGCCCGGAGCTGCGGCAGCGGAGGCACGGGTAGAGGTAAGTATTGCTCCGGCTGCTGCAGGGGCCCTGAGCAAGCGGGGGGGCCCAGTGGTGGCGCTGGTATCGCTCTCCTCCGCTAACGGGCGCCGGGGTACCCGACGGCGAGTGGGCCCCCCGCCTGATCAGGGCCCCGGCACTTGCCTGGGTATGCCGGGTGCTGACGCCGGCCCTGGTTATACTATGGAAGAGTGGAGATCTGCCTTGTTTTCTACAGACCAAATTAGTCTGTGGAAAAAAGAAACTGCAGTATGCTGCAAGTGGCTCCGCATTCAGATTACACGCACCCATGCAAGTTTATGGGTGCGTGTGACACATCGGACTACAGTCTGATTTAATCAGACACACAATGGAGAAGATGGAGAAATTAAGTTCTTCATCTCCTCTGCACCTGTGATACCATTATGTCATACAAGAGAATCAGATCACAGTAAGCTGACACTGACCAAACTTGGAACAGCGTATGATCAGTGCCATTACCATAATTTATCCGATTCTCTGGCAATCATCAGTCGTGTGAACGAGCCCTTTATGTTATCACTAGTGTTGAGCGATACTGCTCGATATCTAAAAATATCGGATCGGAATGGTATCGCCGATATCACTAAAATATCGGCGATACCCGATACCGATACCGGAAGTCCAATGTAAGTCTATGGGAACCAAATATCGACATTAAAAAAAACCCATTCTTGCCTTGTTGGTTAATTGTACATGAAGGAAAACAACAAAGAGTAATGTAGAATGTATTGGGGGAGGTTGAGGAGACAATAAAGGCATACATGTTTAACCCAATGCATTGGAATAGCATTAATATATTTTTTTTTGGAAATACGTTTGGATTGACGAACAAATTGACAATGTTGTTAACCTTTTTTCTATTTTGGCAAATATGTATGTTTCACAACTTCCATGCTCTTCACCTTTTTAACTTTTGCCAGTGCCACACTTTCTCCTTCATAATCTTCAGCAGCATCATCTTTCTCATCAAATTATTCTTCATCTTCACCTTCTTAATCTTCTTCTTAAACTTCTTGCTATTCATGTTTTTGTTTACATTACTCATATTGTTATTATTAAACTATTAATCTTCTTCATATTCAAATTCTTCATCTTCTTCCTCTTCATCTTCTTCATCATATTCTTATTTGTGACAGAGATTCCTGTACTTGTAATCTGTAAAAGTATGAATTTTTCATTCTTCCGTTCTTGCTGTCACAAAAGATTTAAATTACAACAGTATTTGTCCGTGTTCAGTTTAGCCTGCAGCAGCAGCAGGCATTTTCCAGGGGCACCACGAGGAGGAACGGACTCACCCCCATACACTGCTTAGTCTTCTTCTGCTTAGAATTTAGAGCATATATTTTGCTCTTCATTTTGGTCTTATACTTCATGTTCTTCTGCTTTTTGATCTTCTGCTTATTGTTCTTCTGTCTGTTGTTCTGTATCTTGTAGTTTGTCTTAACCTTCTTTGTCCTGTTGGTGATCTTCTTCAGGGTAATCTTTTATTTTTACTTTGTGATGGTGTTCAGGCTGGTTGGCTTCATGCTCGTCGTCCTTGTTGTCGTCATCTTCTTCTGGGTGGTCTTTAAGGTCGTCTAATTTCAGAGAACCAGCTGACGTTACTGGAACCCGGACGGGTATCAGATGGAACAAGAGACAATGGAAGTAACGAGGACCAGCTGACTGTGCTGGAACCCGGAGGGGCAGCAGAAGGAAAAGAGGCAATGTCACAACCGAGTACCAGCTGACGTTACTGTGACACGGTTACTAAGCAGGAGGTACCTGTGCTCCAAAGCACTACCAAGGACCAGCAGACGTTGCTGGAACTCGTATACGGAGATGGAGGCACCTAGGCCAAAGGCACTGGGGAGAACCAGTTGACGGTACTGGACCCCGGACGGGTAGCAGAAGGAAAAGAGGCAATGTCACAACCGAGTACCAGCTGACGTTACTGTGACACGGTTACTAAGCAGGAGGTACCTGTGCCCCAAAGCACTACCAAGGACCAGCAGACGTTGCTGGAACTCGTATACGGAGATGGAGGCACCTAGGCCAAAGGCACTGGGGAGAACCAGTTGACGGTACTGGACCCCGGACGGGTAGCAGAAGGAAAAGAGGCAATGTCACAACCGAGTACCAGCTGACGTTACTGTGACACGGTTACTAAGCAGGAGGTACCTGTGCTCCAAAGCACTACCAAGGACCAGCAGACGTTGCTGGAACTCGTATACGGAGATGGAGGCACCTAGGCCAAAGGCACTGGGGAGAACCAGTTGACGGTACTGGACCCCGGACGGGTAGCAGAACGCACCCATGAAAATGTAAGTTGACAGGACGCAAGCCGTCCGCAGTTACCGAATCACACAGTCCTACAGTGGGTGCTTATCCTATTGTCACAATGGAAACAGCCTTTATTTACATATCCCACAGCACACATAGGAATCACCTAAACTGCAGGCACCATAGACTGTGAGCCCTCGCGGGCATGGTCCTCTCTCCTTCTGTACTTGTGTGTCCCTTGTCTAGCACATGTTTATTGTATCTGTCTATATTTTTCCCTTTTCATATGTAAAGCGCCATGGAATAAATGGCGCTATATAAATGTATAATAATAATAATAATAATAAATGCAACACGACAGCACAACTTATTGGAGGATAATTGACGTTCACACTGCCAGGAAACAGCTGTCGTGCTGTAACCAGGCTGGCCAGGAGTCAGTACCCCTGCCAATTACTTACGAGCAACAAATGGCGGTGTTGTAGCCCAGGGAGTAGAGTTCAGGTGGTAGAAAGATGAACATAGCAGGAGACATGGAAAACGTTGCCAAACAGTTATTTAATCTTAAAACGGACAGGCAAATTCAGGTGATATCCATGCCTTGTTCATTTTCAGAAAAGTAAGCCGGTCTACTTTCTCTGAGGATAGTCGCATGCGACGGTCTGTTAGTACACCACCTGCAGCACTAAAGACGTGCTCAGATAATACACTGGCAGCAGGGCAAGTCGGCACCTCCAATGCATACTGGCTAAGCTCTGGCCATGTATCCAACTTAGAGACCCAAAATTTGAAAGGGGAAGAGGCATCTGGGAGTACACTTAGAGGGAAAGACAAGTAGTCTGTCACCATCTTACGGAAACGTTGCTTCCTGGTGACTGGAGCCGTCTCGGATGGTGTAGACCTTGCTGGCGCTGTCACAAAACTTCGCCACATTTGTAACATACAGCTCTTGCCCTGTGCAGAGGCGCTGCTTGTGCTCCCTCTTGTTGTAGAGGTGTCTACACTGCCTCGACGCACAGAGCTGCTTTGTAAAGCAGTAGCAGCAGCATCTCTCTCGGCTGGAATGTACAACAGTATGGATTGCACCAGTGTGTCTTGGTACTCCCGCATTTTACGGTCCCGGTTCCCCGGTGTGATGAGGGTTTGTAAGTTGTCCCGGTAGCGAGGGTCTAGGAGGGTGTACACCCAATAATCTGACGTAGTGAGAATGTGGGCGATGCGGCGGTCGTTTCTCAGGCACTGAAGCATGAAATCAACCATGTGCTGCAGACTCTCAACTGGCCAACAAAAGCTGTCCTCTGGAAGAGGCGTCATCTCTGCCTCCTCTGCATCAAACCACCCTCGCTCTACATACTGACTAGAGCGTTGTGTACCTCCCTCTGTAGGGATTTCTTCCTCCTCCATTGACTCCTCCTCCTCCTCATCCTCCTCACAAAGTGAGCCCTGCCCAGCCCTTTGTGAGGAACCACGTTGCGCTGACTGTCCTGAAGGTAATTGAATTTGTGACTCCTCATCCTCCACCTCTTCCAAAACCTCTTCCTTTAGTACTTTCAGTGATTTCTGAAGCAGGCAGATAAGGGGGACAGTCATGCTGACTAGTGCATCATCTGCACTCGCCATCCGCGTTGAGACATCAAATGCACGCAAAACGTCGCAGATGTCCTTCATAGAGGCCCACTCAGTAGTGGTGAAGTGTGGACGGCGCAAAGAGCGACTTGATTGCGCCTGATGCAGCTGATACTCCATTACTGCTGTCTGCTGCTCACACAACCGCTCCAACATATGTAACGTGGAATTCCACCTGGTGGGTACGTCACATATGATGCGATGTTCAGGAAGGCGAAATCGGCGTTGCAGAGCAGCAATGCGCGATCTGGCTATGCTGGAACGTCGCAAGTGAGCGCACTCTAGGCGGACCTTCTGCAGCAGTCCAGCAAGATCCGGATAGTCCCTCAAAAAACTCTGCACGACCAAGTTGAGCACATGTGCCAGACATGGTATGTGAGTAAGGTTGCCAAGGCCCAGAGCTGCCACCAGATTTCAGCCATTGTCACACACTACCAAGCCTGGCTGGAGATTCGCAGGCAAAAACCACACGTCGCTCTCCTGCTTGATGGCATTCCATACCTCCTGCGCTGTGTGGCTTAGATTCCCCATTGAAATCATTTTCAGGACGGCCTGTTGACGTTTGGCCACGGCTGTGCTCATATCGGACGCAACAGGTAAGCGTTCACGGGTCCATGTGGAGGTATACCGTGACGGCTCGTGCAGCGATGATTCTGAGGAACTGGAGTAGGAGGAGGAATCAATGTGTACAGACTGGATTCCTGCAATCCTTGGAGTTGGCAGAACACGTACAGCGCCATGGCAAGATCTGTACCCGGCTCCACAACATTGACCCAATGGGCAGTGAGGGAAAGGTATCGTCCCTGGCCATGGGTACTGGTCCACGCATCGGTGGTCAGGTGGACCCTGCTACTGACGGCATTTAGTAGCACATGTTTAATGTTTCCCTCGACATGTTTTTGCAGAGCAGGGACGGCTTGCCTGCTGAAATAAAATCGGCTTGGCACATTATATTGTGGGACTGCCAATGCCATTAAGTTCCTGAAACTGTCAGTCTCCACCAGCCTGAATGACAGCATTTCAAGGGACAGGAGTTTTGCAATGCCAGCATTCAGAGCCTGTGCTCGTGGATGGTTTGCCGAGTATGGCCGTCTTTTATCCCATGCCTGTGGTACCGATGGCTGTTTTGTGGCCTGGGAGTGTGACGATGACTGTGAACTTGCTGCTGTGGGTGGAATAACAGTTTGTCTATGGACAACAGTGACCGAGGTTCTTCCATGGAGATCCTGTGAGGAAGCCGAACCAGGTGTGTGTGAGCTGGAGGTAGAGGCTCCAACACGACCTGAAGATGTAGGTGCTGCTGTAGGTTGGCCTACATCTCCAGTGTGTCTTTGTAACTCAGCTACGTGCTTTGTCCGTACATGTTTCCACATATTTGTGGTATTCAGGTTACTGATATTTTTACCTCTTTTAACTTTTTGCTTACACAGCTTGCATTTAACATAGCAAATATCATCTACAAGTCTGTCAAAAAAGGACCACGCAGTGCAAGTCATGGGAGCGCCAATTTTGACATTTCTAAGAGAACTGCTCCCAACAGGTGCCAAACTGGAGGCTACAGGCAAGCGAGTCTGCAACCTACCTCTCCCTCCTCTTTGTACCGTTGGGCCAATCTCTTCCTCAGAGCTGCTCCCACCACCTTCCTGCTGCTCACGCCATGTTGGGTCTCGGACTTCATCATCTCCACTACCCTCTTCCAACACCTGCTGCTGTTGGATGGTCTGGGCAGCACCATGCTCCACAAAACCTGGCAACTGAGTTTCATCATCATCATGAGATGCGTTCTGCGGTGTGCTGTCCATTGGCACTGGCTCACCCGCCTCTTCAGATTGAGAGAGACACAGCTGTTGCGCATCACTGCATACTCCCTCTTCTTCAAATTGCAGAATGCTGCTTGCCTGTGCCCGTGTTTGCGAGCCAACAGATTCTGAGAACAGAAGCAGAGACTCAGCTGGCTCCTGTACAGAACTCTCTGACTGCCTGGGCAATTTGACAGGCGGTGAACAGACAGATGGTTGCTCAACAGTGTTGTGTTCCTGAGAGGAGGTGGAAGGAATTGAAGTCGATGCATTGGCTGCCATCCAACCAACAACGGCTTCAATTTGTTCTTCCCGCAGCAGGGGGGCACGCCGAGCTCCTACCAAAGTGCGCATAAAGGAACGCTCATGGGTAAAACTGGTGGATGCTGTGTCACTGAGGGCGGCAGCAGCCACAGAATCCCCACGTCCTCTCCCTGCTGAAACTCCACGGCCACGACCACGTGCCTTACTCCCTGCCTTCTTCATCTTGGTAGATTGATAAAGAAAGTCAGAAAAGTTATAAGGCCTAAGTGTGGTTATTACGCAGAGACTGAAGTGAACACTGAAACACAACAGTTCACAATCTGTGAAAGGCTACTCCTTTGTCTACTTCTATAGTGTTTGCAACCAATGTATTGGATACGAATGGAAGCGCGTCACACTAATAGATTATATTTATTTTAAATGGAATGGAGCAGAACCAATTGGAGAGAAATGAAAAGGATGAGGCACTGAGACACGCTCAGCAGAGTACAAGCAGCAGTGCTTGAACAAGTAACTGGAGCGTGATGTGCACTCAAAAAATAAAAAACACAGACTGAAGTGAACACTGAAACACAACTGTTCACAATCTGTGAAAGGCTACTCCTTTGTCTACTTCTATAGTGTTTGCAACCAATGTATTGGATACGGATGGAAGCGCGTCACACTAATAGATTATATTTATTTTAAATGGAATGGAGCAGAACCAATTGGAGAGAAATGAAAAGGATGAGGCACTGAGACACGCTCAGCAGAGTACAAGCAGCAGTGCTTGAACAAGTAACTGGAGCGTGATGTGCACTCAAAAAATAAAAAACACAGACTGAAGTGAACACTGAAACACAACTGTTCACAATCTGTGAAAGGCTACTGCTTTGTCTACTTCTATAGTGTTTGCAACCAATGTATTGGATACGGATGGAAGCGCGTCACACTAATAGATTATATTTATTTTAAATGGAATGGAGCAGAACCAATTGGAGAGAAATGAAAAGGATGAGGCACTGAGACACGCTCAGCAGAGTACAAGCAGCAGTGCTTGAACAAGTAACTGGAGCGTGATGTGCACTCAAAAAATAAAAAACACAGACTGAAGTGAACACTGAAACACAACTGTTCACAATCTGTGAAAGGCTACTCCTTTGTCTACTTCTATAGTGTTTGCAACCAATGTATTGGATACGGATGGAAGCACGTCACACTAAAATTTAAATTGCATGGAGCAGCAAGAATTACACTGAAGAAAAAAAAAAGAGTCTGTGAGTGACACGTGCAGATGCCTACAGACAGCGTTGCATGCAGAGTAAACTGCAGCGTCACCTGCACTCACACACACCTTGCAGAGCTGTTAAAACAACACTGCAGGCAAAAGGAAGCTTTACACAGCGGTTGGTGCTAGCCTGTCTAAAGCACACTACACTAAATCGCAATCTCTAACTGTCCCTCAGAGTCAGCACAGCAGCGTTCTGTCCCTAACTGAATTCACAGCACAGTGACGCTAAAATGGCGGCGGCGCCTTTTATAGTGCATTCTGACATCATTTCAGCATCCAATCACAGCCATGCCATTAGTTAACATGACGCAGCAGTACAGGATGTGCCCACACTTCTTAGGATTCCTCATTGGCTGACTAAAATCACATTGCCTCTCAAAGAATTATGGGAACTTCCGATTCCGGTATACGATATATGGAAAATATCGGAACAAAGTATCGAAAGGCCGATACAGCTAATATCGGCCGATACCCGATACTTGCGGTATCGTATCGCTCAACACTAGTTATCACCACATAAAGAAAAAATTAAAGGGTTGTCCCTCTACTAAAAACAGCCATATATTGATCCGTATAGTATGATGGTCCCACATACTGTATAACGGCCCTTATAGTATGATGGCTCCACATATGATGGCTCACATAGTATGATGGCTCCACATATAATGGTCCGTATAGAAAGAAAGAATGAAAGAAAGAAAATATACTCAACTTTCTTCATTCCCCGCTTCTCCAGCCGGCCTGCGCCTGTAGTGTTACTGTAATAATGTAATAATGGAGCAGGAGCTGAGAATGTCACCACAGACCAGAGACAGGCCAAAAGTTAAAGGGTTTATTTACAGGGAGAGTATAGCCTGGCAGGGAGAAGCAGTGGGGTTAAACTGACAGCGAAAACCGAATTTCAACAGTATACTTAAGCTAGGCAAGATCAACAAAAAGTTAAGCCAAACAATAGAAGAAGAAAAGGGGGATTCTGGGAACTTATCAGTTCGATGAAACCTTGATTGAAGAGATCATCTTCTCCAACGTCAGCACCATCAACAGCGGCACTTGTGGTCTCCAAAGTCTCTCTCCCCTATTCTTGAAAACAAAGGGAAAAACTCTTGTGATGAAGCGGGAGACCGGAGGAACGCTGTGAAACTGAGTATCTCCTGCTCCGAGACTCTATAAGTCAGGCTAACAGTCTCTCCGCAGAAACGATTCTGCGCACGCTGAAAAGTCTTTCTGGAACACTCAGGGGCTCCGGCCTATCACCGGGGGAAAACAGGGGCCGCGTGTAAGGGTTACTGTCTCTGCACTTTCCTGCGGGAAACCTCCTCCGGTCACCGGGGCTTCCGCGTTCACGCCCTTCTCTCTTCCGGTCCACTGCCCCAGTACGTCCCCCACATCTCCTGACGGTCAAATGGTCCGGTCGGTCCAGGTCCATCAGTCTTCCCCCGGCAACCCAGCTACCCAACCATGTGGTTCTGGACATGGAGCAAGAGATGTAACCCCCTTCTGTCTGTTCTTGCTCTTCACCCCCCTTACATTGCTACGGCAGGAAAGCAGAGGAGTGTTCAATTGAACCACCACGGCACACGGTACCCGGAAGATTAAAGGTGCCGGCAGCTGTAGAAATAGGCTGTTGGCCTCCCAAGCAGTGCCACACCACTGCCCACCGAGCAAGTGCCCGGAAGATCAGATTAGCAGTCCGGGCCTGCCGTGCTTCATATACTCTCTGTATCTAATCCCAGTGCATCATAAACTGTTTCCAATCCAAGTGCCTGATACACCCTGCGTATCCAATCCCAGTGCATGATACACTCTCGGTATCTAATCTCAACATGTTACAGTCCGCATATCTAACCCCATCCTGTAGGGAGCATGAATAGTTTTTCAATTTTTGAAAAAAATTTAGGGGGATGACACATTCTCTTTAATTTTTGCAAATGACTTAAATAGGGAATTTGTCATCATTCCTGTAAAATAATGGCATCTTGTTAGTGGTTTCCAAATATCTGCTTTTTCTCTAGCCTGCTTGCCTGCATTTAGCTGCATTGATATAAGAATGTACTCATTTGGGACACAGATGATGGTAGTGATGGGTTAGCAAAAGGATGAGCGGACCCGTGGAAGTTTGGGTTCTGGTACCAGAACTGTACCCGAACTTGAACTAAATTAAAAACAATAGAGACTCGAACTTTGAAGCAGAAAAATTCTCTATCTCCTCCCTGACTTCCCCTGGAACTCCGAACATTGCAACAGACTTCTGTGAGAAGTCCGTGTTCGGCCTTTTGCAACAGACACTAACTTTTCGGTACAAGCCACCAACTTTTAAATTTGGGTTTGCTCATCTCTACTCAGCACCTGTCTCCTCTGAGTACAGTGCTTATCAGAAACATTTCCTGCAGAAACGTTTCCCCAGAGGAGACCCTGCCATCATCTGTGCTCCAAATGAGTACCTTCTGATATCAAACAATAAGACTGGGGAAAGGCAGGGCTTGGAAGCCACTTAAACACAATAATTTTACAGAAATGAAAACAAATCCCCTAAATTTTTCATTTTTTTTTTTACTTTCCATGCTGGGCAAATTTTAAAAAAAATTAAATTAAAGTTTAATTATTCTTGTGAAAAAACCTGCAAAGCGCTTTTTCGAATTTGAATTGTTTATGATGGGTGTGCTGCTAATGCAGTATAGGGACGAGGAATCTGTAATGCGATATTTCTGTTTCCATCACTACTTTTTTTTTTATTTATTTTTATTTTTTTACTCAACATAATGTATGAACAGGCCTCTAAAGAATGCAAATTGACTTGTGGTCTATTGACTGTTATTAGTGAGCCAAAACCAGCTCCCATGAAAGCATCAAAAGGCTGTGGTTATTCGTCACAGATTTGTCAAATCTGACAGTTGACATTCCACAGATCCACAAAAGAAATATCCCCTGATTTCTAACCATTTTGAACCATTTTGAACCATTTTGAACCAAATTACAAGAGCCACCAGAATATCAAGGAATCACCTGCTACATTACAAAACTAAAGAAGAAAATAACCGGGTGCCTCTAGTGGTCACCTACAATCCAAATCTGGAGGTGCTAAGGGGAGCTGCACGGAAACTACAACCTTTACTACAAAAAGATGCCCGATTACAATCCATATTTCCAGACCCCCCACTACTGTGTTTTAGGCAGCCCCCAAATCTAAGAAGCATCATTGTCAGAAGTTCCCTGTCCTCCCCAACAGCTGCAGGAACCTCTCCTTGCAACAAGAAGAAATGCAAAACCTGCCCATTTATAATGACCACGGACAAGATAAAGATCCCCAACTCCCATCGGGACTACAAGATACCAGGTACTTTCAGCTGCATCACATCTAATGTGGTGTACCTAATTATATGTACTAAATGTCCAACTGGGGGTCTGTATGTGGGGAGACCGGGCAAAAACTGAGAACAAGGATGAATTCTCATCGGCACACAATAAGAGAAAAAAGAATGGATCTACCTGTGGCAAAACATTTTTGCTCCCCTGATCATAGCATGTTAGATATGAAAATACTTGTACTGAGAGGCAACTTCACATCTCGGAGACATAGAAGAATTTGCGAATACAAATTGATGGTGACCTTTGACACTCTTAATGCTGGAATGAACCTGTCACACGGGTTTATGACGTTCTACATCAATTAAGGAATTTACTCCAAATACCCTGTGAAAACATCACAAAACATTACCAGACCCCAATCAGAGGGCAATAAAACTTTCACACTCCTTATCTATGAACTGTTCCAATATTTATGCTCATCCCTCTGCCATAATGACTATTCTGCTTCACGTCACTTGTCTTACCTATTGCATTTTTTCTGTGCTGCTTTGTGTATAAATATGTGATTCTTCAGATTTTGTATTAGTCTACGCCTGATCAAGAGACCTGAGTAGTCTCGAAAGCTTGCAATTTGTTACCATCTTTTCAGTTAGCCATTAAAAGGTATCAACCACTGAGGACTCTCAACTCTAAATATTTTTCTGATTTCTATCCAGAACTTTGACTTCTGAACTTACCCTTACAGTGTCTTTATATACTTTAAAATTTGATACTGGTAATGATAGAATTGAAAATGTATGCATACATGAGAGAAAAATATTTAGACTTGAGAGTCCTCAGTGGTTGATACCTTTTAACCCCTTAGTGACAGAGCCATTTTGCAGCTTAATGACAGGGCCAATTTTTACAATTCTGACTACTGTCACTTTATGAGGTTATAACTCTGGAACGCTTTAACAAATCCCGCTGATTCTGAGATTTTTTTTCGTGACATATTGTACTTCACGTTAGTGGTAAAATTTCTTTGATATGACTTGTGTTTATTTATGAAAAAAACGGAAATATGGCTAAAATTTAGAAAATTTAACAATTTTCAAACTTTAAATTTTTATGCCCTTAAATCAGAGAGGTATGTCACACAAATTTCTTAATAAATAACATTTCCCACATGACTACTTTACATGAGCACAATTTTGGGAACAAATTTTTTTTTTGTTACGAAGTTATAAGGGTTAAAAGTTGACCAGCGATTTCTCATTTTTACAACACCATTTTTATTTTAGGGACCACATCACATTTGAAGTCACTTTGAGGGGTCTATATGATAGAAAATACCCAAAAGTGACACCATTCTAAAAACTGCACCCCTCAAGGTGCTCAAAATCACATTCAAGAAGTTTATTAACCCTTTACGTGCTTCACAGGAACTGAAGCAATGTGGAAGGAAAAAATTAACATTTAACTTTTTTTGCAAAAACTTTATTTCGGAACCAATTTTTTTTATTTTCACAACTGTTAAAAGAAAAAATGAACCACAAAATTTGTTGTGCAATTTCTCCTGAATAAGCCGATACTCCATATGTGGGGGTGCACGACAGAGGTCGCAAGGGATGGAGCGACATTTGACTTTTTCAACGCAGAATTGGCTGGACGCCATGTCGCGTTTGTGAAGGCCCTGATGTGTCTAAACAGTGGAAACCCATCACAAGTGACCCCATTTTGGAAACAAGACCCCCTAAGGAACTTATCTAGATGTGTGCTGAGCACTTTGAACCTCCAAGTGCTTCACAGAAGTTTATAACATAGAACAGTGAAAATAAAAAAACATATTTTTTCCACAAAAACAATCTTTTCACCCCAATTTTTATTTTCCCAAGGGTAACAAGACCCCAAAAGTTTTTGTGCAATTTGTCCTGAGCATGCTGATACCCCATATGTGGGGGTAAACCACTGTTTGGGTGCATGGCAGAGCTTGGAAGGGAAGGAGCGCCGTTTGATTTTTTCAGCACAGAATTGGCTGGACGTCATGTCATGTTTGTAGAGGCCCTGATGTGTCTAAACAGTGGAAACCCCCCACAAGTGACCCCATTTTGGAAATTAGACCCCCTAAGGAACTTATCTAGATGAGTGGTGAGCACTTTGAACCTCCAAGTGCTTCACAGAAGTTTATAACATAGAACCGTGAAAATAAAAAATCATATTTTTTCCACAAAAACGATCTGTTCACCCCAATTTTTATTTTCCCAAGGGTAAAAAGACCCCAAAAGTTTTTGTGCAATTTGTCCTGAGCATGCTGATACCCCATATGTGGGGGTAAACCACTGTTTGGGTGCATGGCAGAGCATGGAAGGGAAGGAGCGCCGTTTGACTTTTTCAACTCAGAATTGGCTGGACGCCATGTCACGTTTATAGAGGCCCTAATGTGTCTAAACAGTGGAAACCCCCCACAAGTGACACCATTTTGGAAACTAGACCCCCTAAGGAACTTATATAGATGTGTGGTGAGCACTTTGAACCCCCAAGTGCTTCACAGAAGTTTATAACTCCCGGGCATGAAAATAAAAAGTCATATTTTTTCCACAAACCTGATCGAATAGTCCCCAATTTTTTATTTTCCCAAGGGTAACAGGAGAAATTAGACCACAAAAGTTGTTGTCCAATTTGTCCTGAGTACGCTGATGCCCCATATGTGGGGTGGGACCACTGTTTGAGCGCACGGCAGGGCTTGGAAGGGAAGGATCGCCGTTTGACTTTTTCAAACCAAAATTGGCTGGAATTGAAATTGGACGCCATGTCGCGTTTGGAGAGCCCCTGATACGCCTAAACAGTGGAAACCCCCCACAAATGATACCATTTTGGAAACTAGACCCCTTAAGGAACTTATCTAGATGTGTGGTGAGCACTTTGAACCCCCAAGTGCTTCACAGAAATTTATAAACGTAGAGCCGTGAAAATAAAAAATCATTTTTTTCCTCAAAAATGATTCTTTAGCCCGCTATTTTTTTATTTTCCCAAGGGTAACAGGAGAAATTGGACCCAAAAAGTTGTTGTGCAATTTTTCCTGAGAACGCTGATACCCCATATGTTGGGTGAAACCGCTGTTTGGGCACATGGGAGTGCTTGGAAGGGAAGGAGCGCCATTTTGTAATGCAGACTTTGATGGAATGTTCTGCGGGCGTCATGTTGTGTTTGCAGAGCCCTTGATGTGTCTAAACAGTAGAAACCCCTGCAAGTGACACCATTTTGGAAACCAGACCCCTCAAGGAGCTTATCTAGATGTGTGGTGAGCACTTTGAACCCCAAAGTGCTTCACAGAAATTTATAAACGCAGAGCTGTGAAAATGAAAAATCATTTTTTTTCTCAAAAATGATTTTTTTATCCAGCTATTTTTTATTTTGCCAAGGATAACAGGAGAAATTAGAACCCCAAAATTGGTGTGCAATTTGTCCTGAGTACGCTGATACCCCATATGTTGGGGTAAACCACTGTTTGGGCGCACGGCAGGGCTCGGAAGGGAGGGAGCGCCATTTGACTTTTTGAAAGCCACGGCGTGTTTGGAGACTCCCTGATGTGTCTAAACAGTGGAAACCCCCCACAAGTGACCCCATTTTGGAAACTAGACCCCTTAAGGAACTTATCTAGATGTGTGGTGAGCACTTTGAACCCCCAAGTGTTTCACAGAAATTTATAAACGCAGAGCTGTGAAAATAAAAAATCATTTTTTTTCTCAAAAATTATTTTTTAGCCAGCTATTTTTTATTTTCCCAAGGGTAACAGGAGAAATTAGAACCCCAAAATTGGTGTGCAATTTGTCCTGAGTACGCTGATACCCCATATGTTGGGGTAAACCACTGTTTGGGCGCACGGCAGGGCTCGGAAGGGAGGGAGCGCCATTTGACTTTTTGAACGCCACGTCGTGTTTGGAGACCCCCTGATGTGCCTAAATAGTGGAAATCCCTCAATTCTAGCTCCAACCCTAACCCCAACACACCCCTAACCCTAATCCCAACCCTAATCCTAACCTAAATCCCAACCCTAATTCCAACCCTAATTGTAACCCTAACCTTAATTGTAACCCTAACTCTAATTGTAACCCTAACCCTAATTTTAACCCTAACCCTAATTGTAACCCTAACCCTAATTATAACCCTAACCCTAAGGCTAGGTTCATTTTGCGTCATTTCACATAGCGTTGACGGGCTGGTAACGGTATAGCATAACGCGATCGCGTTATGCTATACCCGCTAGCGCAGAGGAATCAGCAGATGATTCATCTGCGCTAGCGGTGACGGAGCCCAGACGCTGCAGCCCGCGTCCGAGGCTCCGTCACTGAATGATGGCACGTCGCAAACCCATGCCGCTTTACGGCATGCGTCGCGATGCTCCCTCAAATGGCGGTGAATGGCAGCGTTAACGGACTGCGTTACACCGCGTTATACCGCGGTGTAACGCAGTCCGTCTAATGGACTGCCATAACGCAGTATGAACCCAGCCTAACCCTAACCCTAATTATAACCCTAAACCTAATGCTAACCCTAACCCTAATTATAACCCTAACCCTAACGGAAAAATGAAAATAAATATAATTTCTATTTTTTATTATATGTCCCTAACTAAGGGGGTGATAAATGGGGGGGTTATGTACTGTTTTTTAAATTTTGATCACTGTGATAGTTTATCACAGTGATCAAAATGTACTTTGAGAGAATGAATGAATATTTTTTTGAATTTGCCGCCAGGAAGAAGAAGCCGGCCTGAACGGAGGCCAGGGGGAGGACCGGAGGCGAGGGGGAGGATCGGACCGCACAGGGGGGGGATCGGAGGACACGGGACCCCTGCAGGTACAGGGGGGGGAGATCGGGGGTCCCGGGACACTATTTCTCTCCCCTCTGATGTGCGATCACATCAGAGGGGAGAGAAATTTACAGGCAGGGATCGCGGCTGTTATTTCTCTTTTGCGATCGCCAGAGAAAATCGCCCATTCCCCCATCACCTCGCGGCGGGCGCACCACTCATGCGCCCGCCATTTTAAAGCATGGCGCCGGCACTGGGGGACACCGGAGGGCCCTGGGGCCATAAGGAGGGTTCGGGGGCCACAGTGGGGGTCCCGGGGACCCTTTTTCTCTGTCCTCTGATGTCCGATGACATCAGAGAACAGAGAAATTAAATGGCACATTGTTTTTTTTTTTTTTGTTGCGGTCGCCGTTATAGGGTTAATAACGGCGATCGCAACATCGATGTAAAAACCGACCCGATTCATGTTCTCTGGGGTCTCGGCTACCCCCGGTAGTCGAGACCCTGGATAAAATGCGCCTCTGGGGGGCGCTATAGGCTTTTTCCACAGCGCCGTTAACGGCGCTGTGGTTTAAGTACCCTTAATGACCGCCGTTAAAAGGCGTATCGGCGGTCGTTAAGGGGTTAATGGCTAACTGAAAAGATGGTAACAAATCATGCATACATGAGTTGATTTATCAATTTTGTTCACATAGTGCAGATCAGATTTATCCTTTAAATGGCTTATTTCATCTTCTATCTTCAGGAATGCACATAATTTAGATAAATATAAGGTCATTCACTTGGGCAGAGGAAATAAAATTGATAATTATGTGCTAAATTGTAAAATGCTGGGGAAAACTGTTATTGAAAAAGATTTTGGTGTGTAGGTTGACAACAAACTCAACTTTAGTGATCAGTGTCAGGCAGCTGCTGCCAAAGCACATAAAATCATAGGAATAAAGGAGGTATAGATAATAGGAAGCATAGATGCTCATGATAACAACAAAGTTTTGCTTCAACACAACTTACTAATCTTTAGTCAGTATTTTGCTTCAGTACGCCAAGACCAGGAGTGTAAGTTACAGGGAAAAACTATAATTGATGAAAAATATTGATGTGTGAATTAGAGTTGAGCGAAACCGGTCGGTCAGATTCATAAGTCGCCGACTTTCGCCAAAGTCGGGTTTCGCCGAGCAAAACCTGACCATAGCGTGAAGTCGGCCATGCGGTCGTCGACCCGAGCGCCAAAGTCGGTTTTCCCATAATGCTTGCAGGCGCCTTTTTTCAGCCAATGAACAAGGACGTACACTGTGGGCAACAAGATGACATGGGCAGCGTCCACCACCATTGCAGTGATTGGCTTGCTTTGGGGGCGTCATAGTTTCTATAAAAGCCCTGACCGCCGACCCCATTTTAGTTCTGCAGATCTTAACAGTAGGGAGAGGTTGCTGATGCTGTTTATCAGTAGGGAGAGAGGGCTGGAAACAGAAGTTCTTATGTGCTTGTGCTGATAGCAATTGTGCTGTACAGTTAGTGTGCAGTGACAGTGGAGGATTTTCTTGTGTGCAGCAGCGCTGGTTATTAGGCTGCCTGATAGCTGTATTGCTGTGTGTACACTGCTGTGCAGACTGCTTTTTACACAGCACTAATTCTTTTATTCTTTTTTTCTGCACAGTTACCGAGCGTTCTTATTTTCCCACACCGTATAGAGCTGTACGCTCCTAACACTGGTATCACGGACAAATACATGCTGACTGTGTGTGACTCCAGAAATATATACGGAGATTGAAATTTTACCCTATACTATATTCATCTTCTGATACAGTACTTTTTTCTGCCTTTTGTATTACGGTCAAATCCATACTGAGAGAGCGTCTGTGTGTGACTCCGGAAATATATGCGGAGATTTACAATTTTCCCCTATACTACATACACTTGGTATCTTCTGATACAGTACCCTTTTTCTGCTTTTTATATTCTGGTCTAATCCATACTGAGCCTGAGAGCGTCTGTGTGTGACTCCGGAAATATATATGGAGATTTACAATTACCCCATCACTGTATACAACTGTATGCTTCTGATACAGTACCGCTTTTCTGCTTTTTAAATTCTGGTCTAATCCATACTTTAATTTAGATTGTGTGATCTCAGTATTTTTGTAATCAGAATTGTTGGTTTTTTGTAGGGTTTTCTGGGTTGCAGAAAGTAATCTCTCCTGTCCTATCCTATTTAGTCAGCTTGTGGCCCCAGCGTTTGCTCAGTCTATTTTCTGCCTATGTTTGTGTTTTCATCTTGTCTAACCGCCATTATATGTTTGGGGGCTTCCTATTTTCTTTGGGGATCTGCTCCGGGGCAGATAGCTTTCATCTTTCTGCCTTTAGGTGTAGTTATCTCTCAGGCTGTGACGAGGTGTCTAGGATCAACGTAGCAACGCTCCACGGCTACCTCTAGTTGTGTCGTTAGTTTAGGAATCTGCAACCCATCAGTTACCAACATCTCAGGTGTTCGGCTGCCCTGTTGTTGTTCCTGTCCTCCTCAGCTACCGAAACATAACACACCTGGTATCTTCTGATACTGTTAGGGTCTGCGGAACGCACCTAATAGATATATTAGAGAGGTGCGTTCGCAGCCCGGGGTCCACCGTGCAGGCGAAGCCCGCTGCTAGTAAGATGGCGAAAGTAGCGAACTCTGTTATCCCGCAGAGTCGCTAAAATAAATGCCATAGCGTGCTGTAGCAGTAAGTGCAAACTCTGTTAATCCCCAGAGCCGCTAACGGGAATGCCACAGCGCTATATGGCGATATGTGCGAACTCACTTAGCTTCAGTGAGCCGCAAGGTAAAACGCTAGGGCGCTGAACCAGCATTATAAAGCGAACCCTGTTGCGTCACAGAGCCACTGAGAAAAAGACTGTGTCCTGTTAACACCACAGGGATGCACAGATAACCGCTGTGCGGATAGCAGTCCGTGATCACGCAGACAGCAACGCAATCAAGCAATCTCCTCACCGGAGAAGCCGGTATTCTAGGGGCTTATTTCAGCCAAGCCCTAACCACTTGCACTCAAATCTCCTCACCGGAGGTGCCGGTATTCTAGGGGCTTATTTCAGCCGAGCCCTAACCACATGCGTGCATGATCACACTGGCCCAAAGCACATAATACAATTGATATTAGCGCATGGCGTAACAGCCAGGTGCTGCTGCAGTACCTGAGCATGTGACCCCTGATCTCCAATGAGAGATCTCACCCTAGGCATGCTCAGAAGGGGAAAACAAGGACTTTGTCCTAAAGACGTCTGCTCGCCGCTAACCAGTACTGGCCACAATAGCAGAGTCTGGAGAGGCAGCAGTAATCCTCTGCACACTGTTAGACTGGGCGAGACGCTGGGCCCGACGTCTAAGCTGAGCAGCGTCCACTGCGGCCAGAGACAAATGGGAGACCGAAGCCGGAATGGCTCGAGATTCCCCTTGTGCAGAAGCGAGAACTCAACCCCTAACATTACCCCCCCTCCTAGGGTCCCCCCTTCTCTGGGCCTCACTGCGTTCAAAGGCAGCGATGAGCTGCGGAGCGTGAATGTGCTCGGCAGGCTCCCAGGACCTATCCTCAGGCCCATAACCCCTCCAATCCACCAAATAAAATCTTTTGCCACGTACCCACTTACACCCTACGATGGCATTCACCTCATGGTTGTTCGTAGACGAACCCGATGTCCCGGCAGATGACTCGGAAAACCGGGACATGAGCACGGGTTTCAGGAGGGATACGTGAAAGGTGTCGGAGATACCAAGGCGTGGAGGAAGAGCCAAGCGGTATATCACAGGGTTAACCTGCTCGAGGACTTTAAAAGGACCCAGGTAGCGGGGTGCCAACTTAGTGGACTCATCTCGCAGCCTGATGTTACGGGCGGAGAGCCACACCAAGTCCCCAGGAGCAAATGTCGGAGCGGGGCTCCGATGTGCGTCGGCGGAGGACCTCATCCTCTCCTTGGATGCCTGAATGGCATCCTGGGTATGGTCCCAAATGTCTCGTGCCTCCACAGCCCAGTCTGCCACCCTGGAGTCGGCAGAAGACACAGGCATGGGCACCGGAACCCGCGGATGCTGACCGTAGTTTAGGAGGAATGGAGTCTGTCCGGTGGATTCAGCCACAGCATTGTTTAGTGCAAACTCAGCCCACGGTAGCAAGGATGCCCAGTCATCCTGCCTGGATGAAACAAAATGTCGTAGATAGGTGACCAAGGTCTGGTTGGCCCTCTCTACTAACCCATTTATCTCGGGATGGTATGCTGAAGAGAGATTTAACTCAATACTGAGTAGACGACACAGCTCTCTCCAGAACCGAGACGCAAACTGGGGCCCTCGGTCACTGACAATTTTGTCCGGCATGCCATGTAGACAGAAAATGTGCCTAATAAACAACGCTGCCAGGGCCCATACAGAAGGTAACCGTGGTAGCGGCACCAGGTGCACCATTTTGGAAAAATGATCGGTGATTACCCAAATGATGGGCAGCCCTGAGACTTCGGTAAGCCCACCACAAAGTCCATCCTGACCATCTCCCAGGTCCTATCTGCCACCGGCAAAGGGTAAAGTAACCCAGCTGGCCGTTGTCGAGGAGACATATTTTTGGCGCAGGAGACACACGCCCGAACATAGTCCCCAACGTCACGGACCATATGCGGCCACCAGTATGTCCTCGCCAGCAACTCAGATGTCCTTTTTGCCCCAAAGTGTCCACCCACCCTGGACGAGTGTGCCCAAGGGAGTACCTCCGGTCGCAAATTGGTAGGCACAAAAGTCTTGCCCGGAGGCACAGACTCTAGCGAAACCGGGGCCACAGTTCTCAGGCTCTCTGTGGGGACAATAAGACGAGGCTCCTCCTCTTCCTCCTCAGAGGACACCACAGAGCGAGAGAGAGCGTCGGCACGGATGTTCTTCTCTCCCGAGAGAAAATGTAGGGTGAAATGAAACCGGGAGAAGAACAAGGACCATCTGGCCTGGCGAGAGTTAAGCCGCTGGGCTGTCTGAAGATACACCAAATTCTTGTGGTCGGTGAAGACTTGGAAGGGAAAGCGGGCCCCCTCCAACAGATGTCTCCACTCAGAGAAGGCCAACTTCATGGCTAGCAACTCCCTATCCCCGATGGAATAATTCCTCTCCGCTGATGTGAAGGTCTTAGAGAAGAAGAAGCAAGGATGCTTCCGACCTTGAGCATCCTTTTGGAAGAGGACTGCTCCAGCACCAACGGATGAGGCATCCACCTCTAAAAATAGCTTATCAACATCGGGGCGATGTAGGATGGGAGCACTAACAAAATGAGACTTAATAGAAGTGAAAGCCTTGGAGACCTCTTCCAACCACAATTTGGGATTTGCTCCCTTCTTGTGAGGGCTACCAAGGGAGCTACCAAGGTAGAGAAATGGGGAATGAACTGGCGATAGTAATTAATGAACCCCATAAAGCGCTGCACCGCTTTAAGAGAGTGGGGTTCTTGCCAGTCCATCACAGCCTGTAGTTTGGCCGGATCCATAGCCAATCCCTGGGTTGAGATGATATAACCAAGGAAAGGTAAAGACTCCAGCTCAAACATATATTTCTCTAACTTAGCATAAAGGGAATTTGCCCGTAAGAGGTCGAAGACTCTGCAGACATCTCTCCAGTGGGAGTCAATATCTGGAGAGAAGATGAGTATATCATCCAGATAGATTACGACCGAGGTGGAGAGCATATCCCGGAAGATGTCATTGACAAAGTCTTGGAAAACGGCTGGGACATTGCAGAGCCCAAAGGGCATCACCAGATATTCGTAATGCCCATCCCTGGTATTAAAAGCCGTCTTCCATTCGTCCCCCTCACAGATGCGAATCAGGTTATAAGCGCCGCGCAGATCTAGTTTAGTGAATACCCTTGCTCCCGAAGCCTATCAAAGAGCTCAGAAATCAGGGGCAACGGGTACTTGTTCTTAACGGTGATGGCGTTAAGACCCCTGTAATCAATATACGGACGTAATTCTCCGTTCTTATTCTGCACGAAGAAGAATCCCGCCTCTGCCGGTGACACCGACTTCCTAATGAACCCTCTTGCCAGGTTCTTCTGAATACATTGTGACATGGCCTCTGTCTCAGGAAGAGAGAGGGGATAGACCCTTCCCCGAGGAGGTTCTGCGCCAGGCAAGAGGTCGATAGGACAGTCATAGGGGCGATGAGGCGGAAGAGTCTCCGCAGCCTTCTTGGAGAACACGTCTGCATATGACCAATAGCACTTGGGAAGCGGAGTAAGATCTGCAGGTAACTCAGTAGTGGTAACCTGAACGCAACTCCTGACACATCTGCCTCTACATGCATCACTCCAACCCAGTATCCTACCCGAAGTCCACTCTATATGTGGGGAGTGGAAACGGAGCCAAGGTATACCTAGTAGGATCTCATCTATTCCCTCGGGAAGGACGAGTAGGGAAATAAGCTCCTGATGGGAAGGGGATACAAATAATGCAAGAGGAACAGTCTGGTGTGTAATTTGTGAGGGCAATGTCGACCCATTCACTACCCGGACAGTCACTGATTTGTCAAGCGCCACCAGAGGTATTGCGTGACGGCGAGCAAAGTTAGAGGACATGAAGTTCCCCTCTGCTCCTGAGTCTACACAAAGGTCGGCTGTGAGAGTTGAAGTGCCTACAGTGATTGTCCCTTTAAATGTCATCTTGGAGGAAAATGCCGCTGTCTCTAGTGAGCCTCCTCCCAGGGTCACTAGACGTGATCGCCTCTGCGATCGCTGTGGACATCTGTTAGTATAGTGTCCTGCCTGTTGGCAAAAATTACAGACCACCATTGCTTGAGCGGTCCAGGACTTAGGTCCCGCTCGAGAAACCTCTATGACTTCGGAGGAATCGGACGCCTGAACGGTAGATTCCAGAGGTTTGGCGAGTGTGGGAGCCAACCAAAACCTCTGCCTGCACTGGGTCCGCTCTAACCTCCGCTCGTTAAAACGGAGATCAATGCGGGTGGATAGGGAAATGAGTTCCTCCAGTGTGGCGGGAATCTCCCTGGTGGCCAAAGCATCCTTCACATGATCCGCCAGTCCTCTCCAGTACACCGGAATGAGGACTTTATCTGGCCACTCTAGCTCAGAGACCAGAGTCCGAAATTGGACGGCGAACTGGCTGACCATGGTTGAACCCTGTGATATTGCCAGCAGTTGGAGCGCCGTATCGTGGGTGACACGAGGTCCTAAGAAGACCTGTCTCAGAGCCTCCAGGAAGAGAGGAGCACTCTGTACCACAAGATCGTCGCGCTCCCACAGCGGCATTGCCCACTCCAACGCCCTGCCCGAAAGGAGGGATAAGACAAAACCCACCTTCGCCCATTCTGTGGGAAAACGTGCAGCCAGAAGCTCAAGATGAATGGAGCACTGACTCACGAATCCCCGACATTGCTTGCTGTCACCAGCAAACTTGTCTGGAAGCGGGAGATGGGATAAAGTCAGAGCAGGGGTGGCAGAGGACAAACTGGGTGCAGCCATGCTATCAGCCTGAACAGCGACAGCGGTAACATCCACAGCTGAGGTTGTGCACTCTAGAGCTGCCAACATACCCTCCAGCTTCTGGATGTACTGCTGTAGACGCTGGTCGTCCGCCATTTTACTAGCCAGACCCTGGCGCTAATATTATGTTAGGGTCTGCGGAACGCACCTAATAGATATATTAGAGAGGTGCGTTCGCAGCCCGGGGTCCACCGTGCAGGCGAAGCCCGCTGCTAGTAAGATGGCGAAAGTAGCGAACTCTGTTATCCCGCAGAGTCGCTAAAATAAACGCCGTAGCGCGCTGTGGCAGTACGTGCGAACTCTGTTAATCCCCAGAGCCGCTAACGGAATGCCACAGCGCTATATGGCGATAGGTGCGAACTCACTTAGCTTCAGTGAGCCGCAAGGTAAAACGCTAGGGCACTGAACCAGCGATATAAAGCGAACCCTGTTGCGTCACAGAGCCGCTGAGAAAAAGACTGTGTCCTGTTAACACCACAGGGATACACAGACAACCGCTGTGCGGATAGCAGTCCGTGATCACGCAGACAGCAACGCAATCAAGCAATCTCCTCACCGGAGAAGCCGGTATTCTAGGGGCTTATTTCAGCCAAGCCCTAACCACTTGCACTCAAATCTCCTCACCGGAGGTGCCGGTATTCTAGGGGCTTATTTCAGCCGAGCCCTAACCACATGCGTGCATGATCACACTGGCGCAAAGCACATAATGCAATTGATATTAGCGCATGGAGGAACAGCCATGCCACCCTTTTATAGTAACAGCTACAGGACCTGCCAGAAACAAGGACCGATGAAACTGTTCCAGAACACCAGTAGTCACAGGACCTTCCTGGCGGACCAATAGGTGCTGCTGCAGTACCTGAGCATGTGACCCCTGATCTCCAATGAGGGATCTCACCCTGGGCATGCTCAGAAGGGGAAAACAAGGACTTTGTCCTAAAGACATCTGCTCACCGCTACTGGCCACAATAACAGAGCCTGGAGAGGCAGCAGTAATCCTCTGCACACTGTTAGACTGGGCGAGATGCTGGGACCGACGTCTAAGCTGAGCAGAGTCCACTGTGGCTGGAGACGAATGGGAGACCGCAGCCGGAATGGCTCAAGATTCCCCTAGTGCAGAAACGGTAACTCGACCCCTAACAGATACAGTACCCTTTTTCTGCTTTTTATATTCTGGTCTAATCCATACTGAGCCTGAGAGCGTCTGTGTGTGACTCCTGAAATATACAAGGAGATTTAAATTTTCCCTTATACTAAATATGCCTGGTATCTTCTGATTCAGTACCCTTTTTCTGCTTTTTATATTCTGGTCTAATCCATACTGAGCCTGTGAGCGTCTGTGTGTGACTCCGAAAATATATACAAAGATTTACAATCACCCCTACACTGTACACAGCTATACACTTCTGATACAGTACCGTTTTTCTGCTTTTTACATTCTGGTCTAATCTATACCGAGCCTGTGAGCGTCTGTGTGTGCCTCCAAAAATATATACGGAGATTGAAATTTTCCCCTATACTATATACACCTGGTTTCTTCTGATACAGTACCCTTTTTCTGCTTTTTATATTCTGGTCTAATCCATACTGAGCCTGAGAGAGTCTGTGTGTGACTCTGGAAATATATATGGAGATTAAAATTGTTCCCTATACTACATACACCTGGTATCTTTTGATACAGTACCCTTTTTCTGCTTTTTATTCTGGTCTAACCCATACTGAGCCTGAGAGCATCTGTGTGTGACTCCTGAAATATACAAGGAGATTTACAATTTTCCCCTATACTATATACACCTGGTATCTTCTGATACATTACCCTTTTTCTGCTTTTTATATTCTGGTCTAATCCATACTGAGCCTGAGAGCGTCTTTGTGTGACTCTGGTAATATATACAGAGATTTAAATTTTCCCCTTCACCGTTTACAGCTGTACGCTTCTGATACAGTACCATATATCTGCTGGTATTTTGTTTACTTGTTCCCAAACATGAGGAAGAATAGTGGAAGAGGCCGTGGACGCGGGCGGGGGGGGGGGGGGGCAGCTGGTACTGATGGTGGTGCATCTGCTGGTAGTGCCAAAAGCACAATAGCACCTAAGGCACGAGGTGTTGAGCCTGCGTTATCGTCTGGCTCCAGAAGGCCTGGAAGGTTCCCTTTTCTGGGAGTAGGTAAACCGCTTTTCAAGCTGGAGCATCAGGAACAGGTTTTGGCTTACATTGCCGAAATGCCTCCTCTTCTGAAGTTTCAAAAAATGCAAGCACTGAGTCGTAAGTGCAGGTTCGTGGTCAGGAACAACACCTTTCCTTGTATCTTTCACCCCCACCAAAAGTGAAGGATGCGGCAGGCCACACTTCAGATTACTCCATGGAGCTCTTTTCACATACCATGCCTGGGTTATCAAGTCAAATCCTGAATTCCCAGTCCAAGATGAATCTGACATGGAGTGCACTGATGCACAGCCACTGCTATATGATTCTGCTGGTACATTCACCCAGAGCACTACATTGCCCTCGCAGTCTACTGAGCCAGAATCTGACCCTAATGAAACTCAGGTGCCCCTTCCCGCATACTATACCACCTTACACGGTGACACAGAGGAAGGAGCAGATGAAATTGAAGAGGAGGTGATGGATGATGGATGACCCAGTTGTTGACCCGGATTGGCATCCATTGGGGGAAGAGGGTGCCGCTGGCAATAGGTCAGAATAGGAGGATCTGCAGCAGGCATCGACATCACAGCTGCGGTTATCTGGCAGGCCCATAGCAGTCCAAAAACGTGTTAAAAAACAAAAAGAGTTGCAGGACAGCTTAGCCAGACGGTCAAATTAGCACAGCGTGCAAGCCCTGAAAATTTATCACATAGTAGGAAGAGTGCAGTGTGGCACTTTTTTTGACCAAAATCCTATTGATGAGGCAAAGGTTATCTGTAAGAAGTGCGGAAGGACCTTTAGTCGAGGGAGAAATCTCCGAAATTTGAATACCAGTTGCATGCTTAGACATTTAAACACCATGCACTTGCAAGCGTGGACGGACTACAAAACCTCAGGTAGCACATGTGCTCCAGCTCCGACTGAAGGTATCCAGCAACGCCACATTGCTTCCCCCACTGTAAGCCCACGGTTAGCACACCAACAGCAAGAAATGTTGAGGTGTCGCCGCAAGGCCAAAGCAGTCAGGAAATCACAATGTTTTTGCAACGAAAGACTGAATCTATGCCATCACCACCACCACCGCCATCACCATCACCAACCCCCTCTCAGTCCGCCATGTTCACAGCTAGTTCCCCATATGCAGCTCTCAAGTCCAGCTCACCCTAGCAGACACTCTGAGTAGGACAAGAAAGTACTCACCCTCTCATCCGCGTACAGTCATGGCCAAAAGTTTTGAGAATGACACAAATATAAATTTTTACAAAGTCTACTGCTTCACTTTTTCTAATGGCAATTTGCATATACTCCAGAATGTTATAAAGAGTGATCAGCTTAACAGCAATTACTTGCAAAGTCAATATTTGGCTAGAAAATGAACTTTATCCCCAAAACACATTTCAACATCATTGCAGCCCTGCCTTAAAAGGACCAGCTAACCTCTTTTCAGTGATTGCTCCATTAACACAGGTGTGGGTGTTGATGAGGACATGGCTGGAGATCAATCTGTCATGATTAAGTGAGAATGACACCACTGGACACTTTAAAAGGAGGCTGGTGCTTGGCATCATTGTTTCTCTTCTGTTAACCATGGTTATCTCTAAAGAAACACATGCAGTCATCATTGCATTGCACAAAAATGGCCTAACAGGGAAGAGTATCGCAGCTAGAAAGATTGCACCTCAGTCAACAATCTATCACATCATCAAGAACTTCAAGGAGAGAGGTTCCATTGTTGCCAAAAAGGCTCCAGGGCGCCCAAGAAAGACCAGCAAGCGCCAGGACCGTCTCTTAAAAATGTTTCAGCAGCGGAATTGGGCTACAGTGCAGAGCTTGCTCAGGAATGGCAGCAGGCAGGTGTGAGTGCATCTGCACGCACTGTGAGGCGGAGACTCTTGGAGCAAGGCCTGGTCTCAAGGAGGGCAGCAAAGAAGCCACTTCTCTCCAGAAAAAACATCATGGACAGACTGATATTCTGCAAAAGGTACAGGCAGTGGACTGCTGAGGACTGGAGTAAAGTTATTTTCTCTGATTAATCCCCTTTTCGATTGTTTGGGACATCAGGAAAACGCCTCATTCGGAGAAGACAAGGTGAGCGCTACCACCAGTCTTGTCTCATGCCAACTGTTAAGCATCCTGAAACCATTCATGTGTGGGGTTGCCTCTCAGCCAAGGGAATCGGCTCTCTCACAGTCTTTCCTAAAAACACAGCCATGAATAAAGAATGGTACCAGAATGTCCTCCAAGAGCAACTTCTCCCAACCCTCCAAGAGCAGTTTGGCGATCAACAATGCCTTTTCCAACATTTTCCAATCTGATTGGTGGGATTGATGTGATCATCGATCCCACCAATGACAGGTCACAGCAGCGATGTGACCGCTCTGTGACCTGTCTGCAAACTAGATCTGACCTGTCTGACCGCACTGCAGGGGTCCTCACACTTGCTGAGGATTCCTGCTGCGCGGTCACACTGCCAGATCTCCTCCTGTGCTGGGCCTTGTGGTGCCACAGAAGCCTGTGACACCACAACTCCTGCTGAAGAAAGAAGAAAGAAGAGAAGAAAGAAGAGAGAAGAAAGAAGAGAAGAAAGAAGAGAGAAGAAAGAAGAAACTACAAACGTGAGGTTTTGAGCCCCTATCCCTGCCCGCTCCACCCCAATCCCCCCATTAACCCCTCCCCCTTCCCTTTCCCCCTCTTTTTACCCCCCATTTGCGCCGCCGAGCGTTGATTGGTGACGCAGTTCACCGATCAACACTTGTGCTCGCTTTTCTTTCGCACCCCCCTCCGTGCGCACATCCAGCAGTCGCGGAACTTTGATAAGTGACAGCGGTCACTTATCAGAGCTCGTGCCTGCCGTTTTTTTTTTTCACCCTCCCCTTTCCGCCACTCCCGTGCGCACATCCAGCAGCCGCGGAACTTTGATAAGTGACAGCGGTCACTTATCAGAGCTCGTGCCTGCCGTTTTTTTTTTTTTTCAACAACTTTTCCGCCACTCCCGTGCGCACATCCAGCAGCCGCGGAACTTTGATAAGTGACACCAGTCACTTATCAGAGCTCGTTCCTGCCGTTTTTTTTTTTTTTCACCAACTTTTCCGCCACTCCTGTGCGCACATCCAGCAGCCGCGGAACTTTGATAAGTGACACCAGTCACTTATCGGAACTCGTTCCTGCCGTTTTTTTTTTTTTCACCAACTTTTCCGCCACTCCCGTGTGCACATCCAGCAGCCGCGGAACTTTGATAAGTGACACCGGTCACTTATCAGAGCTAGTGACTGCCAGTTTTATTTTTTTTTTCACCCCCCCTTTCCGCCACTCCCGTGCGCACATCCAGCAGCCGCGGAACTTTGATAAGTGACACCGGTCACTTATCAGAGCTCGTGCCTGCCAGTTTTTTTTTTCACCCCCCTTTCCGCCACTTCCCTGCGCACATCCAGCAGCCGCGGAACTTTGATAAGTGACAGCGGTCACTTATCAGAGCTCGTGCCTGCCAGTTTTTTTTTTTTTCACCCCCCTTTCCGCCTCTCCTGTGCGCACATCCAGCAGCCGCGGAACCTTGATAAGTGACACCGGTCACTTATCAGAGCTCGTGCCTGCCAGTTTTTTTTTTTTCACCCCCCTTTCCGCCACTCCCGTGCGCACATCCAGCAGCCGCGGAACTTTGATAAGTGACACCGGTCACTTATCAGAGCTCGTGCCTGCCATTTTTTTTTTTCACCCCCCTTTCCGCCACTTCCCTGCGCACATCCAGCAGCCGCGGAACTTTGATAAGTGACAGCGGTCACTTATCAGAGCTCGTGCCTGCCAGTTTTTTTTTTCACCCCCCTTTCCGCCACTTCCCTGCGCACATCCAGCAGCCGCGGAACTTTGATAAGTGACAGCGGTCACTTATCAGAGCTCGTGCCTGCCAGTTTTTTTTTTTTTCACCCCCCTTTCCGCCTCTCCTGTGCGCACATCCAGCAGCCGCGGAACCTTGATAAGTGACACCGGTCACTTATCAGAGCTCGTGCCTGCCAGTTTTTTTTTTTTTCACCCCCCTTTCCGCCACTCCCGTGCGCACATCCAGCAGCCGCGGAACTTTGATAAGTGACACCGGTCACTTATCAGAGCTCGTGCCTGCTGGTTTAGACTTTTTTTCACAGGCCTTTTTTTTCCCTATTCGCTTTCTTTTCTTTTAGCTTTTTCTTTTCAGCTTAGTTTACACCAATCACTATCCCACCCTACACACACACACAGTTATAAATAAAGTTCACACAAAGCACCACATTCACAAAAAAAATGTCCCGCTCGTCACGCTCATCCCAACAGCGCTATTCAGTGGAGGAGGCATACGCTTTCCTTGCCTCCGACACTGATAGCGAGGGAGAGGATCCCACATTTCTTTATTTTTTAGATGATGATTCTTCTTCCTCCTCATCTTCCTCCTCGGGTCCTGTGGAACTGCCACGCAGACGCCCCAGAACAGAAGATGAGGCAGCGCCCGCCCCTGAAAATGAACCAGCACACCCCTCTTCGGACCCCGTATGTAGGGGCGCCGCTATAATGAGGCGAGTTGAGCTGTTGTCTCAGGCGGCGGCAGCCAGGGGGCGGCAGAGCAGAACTCATAACACCAGAGCTGCTCAATGTGTGAGAGGAGTGAGAAGAAGGAAGCTGCCGGATCGTGGAGAGGTGAGTCTGGCCGCTGTGCCTGTGAAGCTGCTGTGTGTGTGTGTGTTGTGTGTGTGTGTGTGTGTGTGTGAAGCTGCTGTGTGTGTGTGACGCTGTGTGTATGTATGTATGTATGTGTGTGTGTGTGTGTGAGATGCTGTGTGTGTGTGATAGATGAGGAAGCGATATCAGCGTTGGAACGGGCAGAGGTGAGTAGTTTTTTTTGTTTTATTCAAGGCCAATATTCAGTATGGAGCATCATGTGGGGCTATTATATTGTATGCAGCAGTATATGGGGCCATTATACAGTATGCAGCAGTATATGGGGCCATTATTCAGTATGGAGCATCATGTGGGGCTATTATACTGTATGCAGCAGTATATGGAGCCATTATACAGTATGCAGCAGTAAATGGGGCCATTATTCAGTATGGAGCATCATATGGGGCCATTATACTGTATGCATCATTATGTGGGGCCATTATTCAGTATGGAGCATCATGTGGGGCCATTATACTATATGCAGCAGTATATGGGGCCATTATTCAGTATGGAGCATCATGTGGGGCCATTTTACTGTATGCAGCAGTATATGGGGCCATTATTCAGTAGTTTTTTTCTTTCCCATCTTTCTTTCTCTCTCTGTTCTTTTTCTTTCTCTCTGTTCTTTCTTTCCCCTCTTTCTTTCTATCTCTGTTCTTTCTTTCTCTTTCTCTCTCTGTTCTTTCTTTCTCTCTGTTCTTTCTTTCTTTCTCTTTCTTTCCCCTCTTTCTTTCTTTCTTTCTTTCTGTTCTTTCTCGCTCTCTCTCTGTTCTTTCTATCTGTTTTCTTTATTTCTCTTTCTCTCTCTCTGTTCCCATCCTTCTTTCTCTCTATCTCTCTGTTCTTTCTTTCTCTCTTTGTTCTTTCTTTCCCCTATTTCTTTTTTTCTCTCTGTTCTTTTTTTCTGTCCCCTCTTCTTTTTCTGTTCTTTC
This sequence comes from Oophaga sylvatica, assembly GCA_033576555.1. Classification (NCBI taxonomy): domain Eukaryota; kingdom Metazoa; phylum Chordata; class Amphibia; order Anura; family Dendrobatidae; genus Oophaga; species Oophaga sylvatica. The sequence continues at coordinate 219,310,263 of JARQOD010000003.1, read as the reverse complement.
TTTCTTTATCTCTGTTCTTTCTTTCCCGTCTTTTTTTCTTTCTCTCTCTGTTCTTTTCTCTCTCTGTTCTTTCTTTTCCCTTTCTTTATTTATTTCTCTCTCTACTTTCTCTCTGCTCTTTCTTGCTTTCCCCTCTTTCTCTCTCTCCTTTCTCTGTTTTCTTTTTTCTCTCTCTGTTCTTTCTTTTACTCTGTACCAGTGTGCCCATTGTACCAGTCACTGTGCCCTCAGTACCAGTCAGTGTGATCACCAGTGCTAAATGAGTGTGGTCGGGGCGTGGACATGGGTGTGACTAGTTGTGAAATGGGTGTGGTTGGGCGGTGGCCTAAAATTTGCCGCTATGCGCGCCGCAACCTTCCTTGCTCGCATTGGGGGGCGCCGTTTTGCAGTTCGCCTCAGGCAGCACAGAGGCTAGGTTCACCCCTGCCCGTATGGACCCCGGCCCCCGAAAATTATGAGCCACTGATTCCTGATTTTGTGGCAGAATCAGGAATCAGGTTTGACTCCACCGGCTTCACAGAAATAGACTTTTTCAAAGTTTTTTCTCTGAGGATTTAATTAACCTCATGGTTGGAGCAAACGAATTTGTACGCTCGGCAATTTTTGGCGCAAAACCCCCATTCATCATTTTCCAACTGGTCTCCTGTAGACGCAGTTGAAATGATGATGCAGTTTTGGGGCCTGGTCCTCCATATGGGGATCCTGAAGAAGCCAGAAATTCGGCAATATTGGAGTGTTGATATTTTATACAACACTCCACTGTTCCGAATGGTCATGGCTCGGACGCGTTTTGAGGCCATCC
>JARQOD010000003.1:219240904-219309361 GCA_033576555.1 Oophaga sylvatica | reverse complement strand
AAGTGGATGCTGTTGAAGAGATGAGAAGTTTGTCGGTGTGTGGTGTGGATTTAGCTCATGCCAAGGACTTGCAGGTGATGCTGAGAGTGTGGCAAAAAAGCAAGGATCATGGTAGGTCACCAAGCCAGATGCCTCCTCATCAGAAGCTGAGGTTTCAGTGACGCTGTGGGCACAAGCCTGAAGATATGGGGACTGACTCTGTCCAGGAATCTGTTTCTGCCCCCGGAAGACAGCGGCCCGTGGGCTGGTTACGGTGGCTCAGTAGCTGGCATTGGTGAGAGCTCAAGCGCACTTTCAGGGAGCTACATCGGGCACGTCCCAACCAAAGTGGGACAACGCGATGTGACACTCGTATGCCGTCAAGACACACGGGGCCCAGATGGATGCAGCACGTGGTGGAAGAGAGAATCGGCGGGATCTGAGTCAACAGATGCCGCTATCAAGGAGAATGGAAAGCTGGGAATAAATGGGGAAATGGCGCAAAGTGAAAAACCCCTACCCCACAATATACCTTCTTTGACGTTGGTGACAAATGGACATACTTGAGGGACCAGATGGTGAAGTTAATGTTGTGGATGACATGTTAACTAAGGTTCCAGATCAAGATGTGAATGAAAATGAATTGTATAACCCTGACAGTGAGCAGGATGTGAATGAAAATGAAGTGTATAGCCCTGACAGTGAGCCAGATGTGGCTGAGAAAAAGGGGCCAGATAGTGATAGTGAATCATCTGATGACCATAAAGCAACCAGTGCAAATGAGGAAGGCATGGTAGCAGAGGAGGTTGAGAGTCCTGAGAAGAAAGCTGATGCTGACCTTACAGCCAGACAGAAGATGGCATCTGAAGATGTTTTACAGGTGGCCGGTTCCCTGGCAAAGACTAAGGTGAAAGGAGGAGAGCTGAGCTTTAAAGGCAGGACTCTGAAACTGAACACAGCACAAGTCGATGCTGTTGAAGATGAGAAGTTGTCGGTGTGTGGTGTGGATCTGCATCATGCCAAGGACTCTGAAGGTGATGCTGCAGAGGTGGAAAAAGCCATGGAAGTGGTGGTCACCAAGCCAGATGCCTCATCAGAAGCTGAGGTTTCAAGTGAAGCTGTGAGGAACAAGACTGAAGATATGGGGACTGACTCTGTCCAGGAATCTGTTTCTGCCGAAGACAGCGGCGTGGACGGGTTACGGTCCGGATCAGTAGCTGGCATTGGTGAGCTCAAGCGCACTTTCAGGGAGGCTACATCGGAGCCACGTCCCAACAAATGGGAAAAGCAATGTGTCACTCCGTTGCCGCTACAGACACACGGGAGCCCAGATGGGATGCAGAACGTGGTGGAAGAGAAGAATCCGGCGGGTTCTGAGTATACAGATGCCGCTATCAAGGAGAACTGGAAAGCTGGAATAAATGGGGAATTGGAGAAAAGTGAAAAACCCCCTATACCTTCTGTGATAGTTGGCGACAAATGGTCAGTGCACCAGAGACAGGAGGTACGTGAGTTTCTGAGGAAGAGTCAGCAGAAGTGTTCTGATGTTCCGGGTCGTACTTCTCTGGCCAGGCACTATATCGAAACTGAGCCCGGCCCTAAGGTCAAGATGAAACCGTGCAGGATACCCGAGGCCCGCAGAGAGTATAGGCCTGGGAGGGTACAGGGTAGTGCGGATGCTTCAGATGAAGAGAAAACTGATGTTGGCTATGACAGTGGTGAGGATGAAGCTGATGAGGGCCATGACTGGTCCAGAGTTCACTGTCTCTGTTGGATTGTTGACCAGCCCTTCGGTCTGGATGACCAGCCCTCCGGTCTGGAGAAGAGGGAGGGGATATGTGAGACAGTGAGTGAATATGTGATGAATGGGGTGTACATTTCACCTAGGTATAAGGGAAATGTGTGGCTTTGTAAACCTAGTGGTAGAGAAAGGTCACTACACCTCACATTCAGCACACACTTGCAGCTCAGGCCTGAAATCACTCAGGTGTTAATTAGGAGACCAGAAGTAGGTGTGTTGCAACACAGTCAGAGAGCTCATTCAGTCTGGACAAGGGGTCCAGGCACAGAAGGTGTCTCCAAGAGTGTGGGAGCTGCCTTAGCCCGGACACAGGGGGGTGTCCCGGCACAAGAAGCAGTCTCTAAGAGTGTGAGCTGTCTCAGTCTGGGTGCAGGAAGTACCCCGGACACAGGAGTAGTCGCAGTGCGAATCCGTGTGAATAGCGGCTGAATAGGAGTGGATCTCTCTCAAGTCTGGACATGGAAGGTGCCTTCAGACACAAGGAGGAGTATCTGTGAAACTCCATACTGGTAACATATATCATATGTGTTGTTTTGGGTCAGGCTGGTAGAGCCGGGACCCGGATAGACAGGGCAATCAATCTATGTGTAATTAGTGGCTAGACAAGCCCAGGTCTTCTGTTTATGCTTTGTTTTATCTGTTTGCTGTGGACTTTAATAAAGCTGGTTGCGGCCAGTTTTTACCAGAATTGCTGTCTGAATGAACTGTTTCCGGGCCATTCTGTCTACCCAGACAGCGATCTCAGAGCTATATCCCCTGAAATGTTACAATACACAGTCACATACTTAATTAAGAACAAAAGTGAAGTTTTTGATAAACTTGTAGACTATGTAACAAGATCAAGTAACACATTTCAAAGGAAGCCAATTGTCATCAGAAGTGATAATGGAGGTGAATTTACAGGTCACAGAATAGAAGACTACTTAAGACAAAATGGAATAGAACATCAGAAAACTGTTCCATACACACCTGAACAAAATGGAGTAGCAGAAAGGAAAAACAGAACTCTAACAGAGATGATGAGATGTATGCTGACAGATTCAAAACTACCAGAGAAATATTGGGGTGAGGCAGCAATGACAGCTACATATCTAGAGAACCGACTTTTTTCCAGAAAACTGAAGAAAACTCCATATGAACTGTGGCAAGGTATGAAACCTAGTGTCAATCATTTAAAAGTTTTTGGATGTAAAGTTTTCATATTCATTCCAACTGAAAAACGTTCCAAACTTCAAAACAGATCCATGGAAGGAATATTCGTTGGATATAGTGAAAACTGCAAAGGATATAGAATCTTAGATCCCAAAACAGACAGAGTTACAGCGAGTAACAGTGTGACATTCATTGAAGATTTAAATGAAGACATTATAATTTCAGTTGAAACAAAAAATGAGAAAAACAATAGTGACATAACTGAAGAAATATATATGATGAGAAAGAAGTAGAAATTAATGAAGAACAAAATACTGAAAGTGAAGAATCACAACTACAAACAGACACAGAACCAAGACGTTCAATAAGAGAGAACAAAGGAAAACCACCAAAACGCCTCTCATACAAGGCAAGTACAAGGAAAATGTATGAATCTATCTCTTGGGAAGACATAGCTCGACTTCAAGAAGAAGAAGACTATGATGAAACATTTGCTCCAGTTGTCAAACACACTACAATAAGAACTTTACTTACAGTTGCAGCAATGGAACAGATGGAACTAAAAGGTATGCCACACTAAACAACATCGCTAACGGGATCGCTAAAAAACGTCACTATTTAGCGATCCCGTTAGCGATGTTGTTGTGTGCGGCATCTGTCAGCGACGAGCTCCCTGCTGAGATCCTGTGTGATCTCGCTCGTCGCTGGAATCGTTCCGGACCCTATTTTATCGTCGGCGCTCCCGCTGGGTAAGTATTATCGCTGAGTGTGGCACCTTTTCTTAGCGATTTAGCGGTACTTTTGTACCGCTAAAGTTGTTAAGGAGATCGCTAACCGCGATAGCGTCCTTAACGACATCGCTAAATGTGGCCGACACTAGCGATATTGTAAACGATCCCGCTAGCGATCTCATTAGTATGCGACGCTAACGAGATCGTTAGCGGGATCGTGTAGTGTGGCAGTACCTTAAGACATCTGGATGTAAAGACAGCTTTTTTGAATGGAGATTTAACAGAAGACATTTACATGGAACAACCTCCAGGATTCAAAGAAATCCAAACAAAGTTTGTAAACTACAGAAAAGCATATATGGTTTAAAACAAGCAGCTAAAGCGTGGAATGACAAAATCACGGAAGTACTAACAAGTGAAAAATTTCAAAGAAGCAAAACTGATCCATGCTTGTACACAAAAAGGCTGAGTAATAGATGGATTTATGTACTCATATATGTAGACGACATTTTGATTTGTTTTAAACAAGAAAGGGATAAAGAAAACATTCTAAAACCCCTGAAACAACATTTTGAAATCAAAGACTTGGGAAATGTAAAACAGTACCTAGGAATACAGATAGAAAGACAAGAAGTACTGTGGTTAAGACAATTGTTGACAGAATTAGGACAATCACACTTGGAACCAACAAAACTAAAAGAGGATCAAGGAGTCTTGAAGTTGGAGTATTGCCCTACTGAAGAAATGACAGCAGACATTTTCATGAAGGCGTTGGATGCTGATAAATATCAGAGACTAATAAAAAGGTTGGGTTTGATTGAATAAGTCCTTAAGGCTGGGTCTCACATAGCGATACACCAGCGATCCCGACAACGATATGCACTTGTCAGGATCGCTGGTGTATCGCTAAATTATCGCTGCTGAGCTGCCAAATAGGCAGCTCAGTCAGCGATCTGGGACAGCGACACTGCGGGTAACATCGCTTAGTTACCCGCAGTGTACCTTGGATACCAGCGCCCTGATGCAGGGAGCTGGTAACCAAGGTACACGTCGGGTTTCCAAGCGCTGCGCGGTGCCTGGAAACCCGCTGTGTACCTTGGATACCAGCTCCCTTCATCAGGGCGCTGGTATCCAAGGTACACAGCGGGTTTCTAGGCACAGCCCCGCACCTGGAAACCCGCTGTGTACCTTGGTTACCAGCGGATCGCTGGTCTCCCGCCTGTCACACGCAGCGATGCGTGCCTGTCAGCGGGAGACCAGCGATCAAAAAAATGTCCAGACATTTCAGCGACGATCAGCGATACCCGGCAGGGGGGCTGATCGTCGCTGAATGTCACACACAGCGATATCGCTGGTGAGCTCGGTGCTGCGTCACAAAACTAGTGACTCAGCACCGATCTCGGTAGCGATATCGCTATGTGAGACGGGCCCTTTACTGTTGAGAAAGGGTGTTGGCATATGCAACAGATTAGGACTTATTATAAGTAATAGGAGGACTTTATGCTGAGCTGACAGTAGATGGCGATGTTGTGTAACGTTTCCTTCTGTTTAACCCTTCACCCCCAAGGGTGGTTTGCACGTTAATGACCGGGCCAATTTTTACAATTCTGACCACTGTCTCTTTATGAGGTTATAACTCTGGAACGCTTCAACGGATCTTCGCGATTCTGAGATTGTTTTCTCGTGACATATTGTACTTTATGTTAGTGGTAAAATTTCTTCCATATAACTTGCGTTTATTTATGAAAAAAACGCAAATATGGTGAAAATTTGGAAAATTTAGCAATTTTCAAACTTTGAAATTTTATTCCCTTAAAACAGAGAAATATGTCACAGAAAATAGTTAACAAATAACATTTCCCACATGTCTACTTTACATCAGCACAATTTTGGAACCAAAATTTTTTTTTGTTACGAAGTTATAAGGGTTAAAAGTTGACCAGCGATTTCTCATTTTTACATCAAAATGTACAAAGCCATTTTTTTTTAGGGACCACCTCATATTTGAAGTCACTTTGAGGGGTGTATATAGCAGAAAATACCCAAAAGTGACACCATTGTAAAAACTACACCCCCCAAGGTACTCAAAACCACATTCAAAAAGTTTATAACCCTTCAGGTGCTTCACAGGAGCTGAAGCAACGTGGAAGGAAAAAATGAACATTTTACTTTTTAGTCACAAAAATGATCTTTTACAAACATTTTTTTTATATTCACAAGGGAAAAAGGAGAAAATGGACCGATAAAGTTGTTGTGCAATTTCTCCTGAGTACGCCGATACCCCATATGTGAGGGAAAACCACTGTTTGGGCGCACGGCAGGGCTCGGAATGGAAGGAGCGCAGTTTGACTTTTCCAAACCAAAATTGGCTGGAATTGAGAACGGACGCCATGTCGCGTTTGGAGAGGCCCTGATATGCCTAAACAGTGGAAACCCCCCACATGTGACCCCATTTTGGAAACTAGACCCCCTAAGGAACTTATCTAGATGTGTGGTGAGCACTTTGAACCCCCAAGTGCTTCACGCAAGTTTATAATGTAGAGTCGTGAAAAAAAAAATCATATTTTTTCAACAAGCATGATGTTTTAGTCCCCAATTTTTTATTTTCCCAAGGGTAAGAGGAGAAATTGGACCACAAAAGTTGTTGTCCAACTTGTCCTGAGTACGCTGATACCCATATGTGGGGGGGAACCACTGTTTTGGTGCACGGAAGGGCTCGAAAGGGAAGGAGCACCGTTTGACTTTTCCAAACCAAAATTGGCTGGAATTGGGAACGAACGCCATGTCGCGTTTGGAGGGCCCCTGATGTGCCTAAACAGTGGAAACCCCCCAATGTGACCCCATTTTGGAAACTAGACCCCCTAAGGAACTTATCTAGATGTGTGGTGAGCACTTTGAACCCCCAAGTGCTTCACGCAAGTTTGTAATGTAGAGCCGTGAAGAAAAAAAATCATATTTTTTCCACAAGCATGATGTTTTAGTCCCCAATTTTTTATTTTCCCAAGGGTAAGAGGAGAAATTGGACCACAAAAGTTGTTGTCCAACTTGTCCTGAGTACGCTGATACCCCATATTGGGGGGGGAACCACTGTTTGGGCGCACAGCAGGGCTCGAAAGGGAAGGAGCGCCGTTTGACTTTTCCAAACCAAAATTGGCTGGAATTGGGAACGAACGCCATGTCGCGTTTGGAGGGCCCCTGATGTGCCTAAACAGTGGAAACCCCCCACATGTGACCCCATTTTGGAAACTAGACCCCCTAAGGAACTTACCTAGATGTGTGGTGAGCACTTTGAACCCCCAAGTGCTTCACGCAAGTTTGTAATGTAGAGCCGTGAAGAAAAAAAATCATATTTTTTCCACAAGCATGATGTTTTAGTCCCCAATTTTTTATTTTCCCAAGGGTAAGAGGAGAAATTGGATCACAAAAGTTGTTGTCCAACTTGTCCTGAGTACGCTGATACCCCATATGTGGGGGGGAACCACTGTTTGGGCGCACGGCAGGGCTCGAAAGGGAAGGAGCGCCGTTTGACTTTTCCAAACCAAAATTGGCTGGAATTGCGAACGAACGCCATGTCGCGTTTGGAGGGCCCCTGATGTGCCTAAACAGTGGAAACCCCCCACATGTGACCCCATTTTGGAAACAAGACCCCCTAAGGAACTTATCTAGATGTGTGGTGAGCACTTTGAACCCCCAAGTGCTTCACGCAAGTTTGTAATTTGGAGCCTTGAAGAAAAAAAATCATATTTTTTCCACAAGCATGATGTTTTAGTCCCCAATTTTTTATTTTCCCAAGGGTAAGAGGAGAAATTGGACCACAAAAGTTGTTGTCCAACTTGTCCTGAGTACGCTGATACCCCATATGTGGGGGGGAACCACTGTTTGGGCGCACGGCAGGGCTCGAAAGGGAAGGAGCGCCGTTTGACTTTTCCAAACCAAAATTGGCTGGAATTGGGAACGAACGCCATGTCGCGTTTGGAGGGCCCCTGATGTGCCTAAACAGTGGAAACCCCCCACATGTGACCCCATTTTGGAAACTAGACCCCCTAAGGAACTTACCTAGATGTTTGGTGAGCACTTTGAACCCCCAAGTGCTTCACGCAAGTTTGTAATGTAGAGCCGTGAAGAAAAAAAATCATATTTTTTCCACAAGCATGATGTTTTAGTCCCCAATTTTTTATTTTCCCAAGGGTAAGAGGAGAAATTGGATCACAAAAGTTGTTGTCCAACTTGTCCTGAGTACGCTGATACCCCATATGTGGGGGGGAACCACTGTTTTGGTGCACGGAAGGGCTCGAAAGGGAAGGAGCACCGTTTGACTTTTCCAAACCAAAATTGGCTGGAATTGGGAACGAACGCCATGTCGCGTTTGGAGGGCCCCTGATGTGCCTAAACAGTGGAAACCCCCCACATGTGACCCCATTTTGGAAACTAGACCCCCTAAGGAACTTATCTAGATGTGTGGTGAGCACTTTGAACCCCCAAGTGCTTCACGCAAGTTTGTAATGTAGAGCCGTGAAGAAAAAAAATCATATTTTTTCCACAAGCATGATGTTTTAGTCCCCAATTTTTTATTTTCCCAAGGGTAAGAGGAGAAATTGGACCACAAAAGTTGTTGTCCAACTTGTCCTGAGTACGCTGATACCCCATATGTGGGGGGGAACCACTGTTTGGGCGCACAGCAGGGCTCGAAAGGGAAGGAGCGCCGTTTGACTTTTCCAAACCAAAATTGGCTGGAATTGGGAACGAACGCCATGTCGCGTTTGGAGGGCCCCTGATGTGCCTAAACAGTGGAAACCCCCCACATGTGACCCCATTTTGGAAACTAGACCCCTAAGGAACTTACCTAGATGTGTGGTGAGCACTTTGAACCCCCAAGTGCTTCACGCAAGTTTGTAATGTAGAGCCGTGAAGAAAAAAAATCATATTTTTTCCACAAGCATGATGTTTTAGTCCCAATTTTTTATTTTCCCAAGGGTAAGAGGAGAAATTGGATCACAAAAGTTGTTGTCCAACTTGTCCTGAGTACGCTGATACCCCATATGTGGGGGGGAACCACTGTTTGGGCGCACGGCAGGGCTCGAAAGGGAAGGAGCGCCGTTTGACTTTTCCAAACCAAAATTGGCTGGAATTGCGAACGAACGCCATGTCGCGTTTGGAGGGCCCTGATGTGCCTAAACAGTGGAAACCCCCCACATGTGACCCCATTTTGGAAACAAGACCCCTAAGGAACTTATCTAGATGTGTGGTGAGCACTTTGAACCCCCAAGTGCTTCACGCAAGTTTGTAATTTGGAGCCTTGAAGAAAAAAAATCATATTTTTTCCACAAGCATGATGTTTTAGTCCCCAATTTTTTATTTTCCCAAGGGTAAGAGGAGAAATTGGACCACAAAAGTTGTTGTCCAACTTGTCCTGAGTACGCTGATACCCCATATGTGGGGGGGAACCACTGTTTGGGCGCACGGCAGGGCTCGAAAGGGAAGGAGCGCCGTTTGACTTTTCCAAACCAAAATTGGCTGGAATTGGGAACGAACGCCATGTCGCGTTTGGAGGGCCCCTGATGTGCCTAAACAGTGGAAACCCCCCACATGTGACCCCATTTTGGAAACTAGACCCCTAAGGAACTTACCTAGATGTTTGGTGAGCACTTTGAACCCCCAAGTGCTTCACGCAAGTTTGTAATGTAGAGCCGTGAAGAAAAAAAATCATATTTTTTCCACAAGCATGATGTTTTAGTCCCCAATTTTTTATTTTCCCAAGGGTAAGAGGAGAAATTGGATCACAAAAGTTGTTGTCCAACTTGTCCTGAGTACGCTGATACCCCATATGTGGGGGGGAACCACTGTTTGGGCGCACGGCAGGGCTCGAAAGGGAAGGAGCGCCGTTTGACTTTTCCAAACCAAAATTGGCTGGAATTGGGAACGAACGCCATGTCGCGTTTGGAGGGCCCCTGATGTGCCTAAACAGTGGAAACCCCCCACATGTGACCCCATTTTGGAAACAAGACCCCCTAAGGAACTTATCTAGATGTGTGGTGAGCACTTTGAACCCCCAAGTGCTTCACGCAAGTTTGTAATGTAGAGCCGTGAAGAAAAAAAATCATATTTTTTCCACAAGCATGATGTTTTAGTCCCCAATTTTTTTTTTCCCAAGGGTAAGAGGAGAAATTGGACCACAAAAGTTGTTGTCCAACTTGTCCTGAGTACGCTGATACCCCATATGTGGGGGGGAACCACTGTTTGGGCGCACGGCAGGGCTCGAAAGGGAAGGAGCGCCGTTTGACTTTTCCAAACCAAAATTGGCTGGAATTGGGAACGAACGCCATGTCGCGTTTGGAGGGCCCCTGATGTGCCTAAACAGTGGAAACCCCCCACATGTGACCCCATTTTGGAAACTAGACCCCCTAAGGAACTTATCTAGGTGTGTGGTGAGCACTTTGAACCCCCAAGTGTTTCACTAAAGTTTATAATGCCCTGGCGTGAAAAAAAAAATATTTTTTTTCCCACAAAAGTGATTTTTTAGTCCCCAATTTTTTATTTTCCCAAGGGTAACAGGAGAAATTGGACCCCAAAAGTTGTTGTCCAATTTGTCCTGAGTACGCTGATACCCCATATGTTGGGGGGAACCACTGTTTGGGCGCACGGCAGGGCTCGGAAGGGAAGTAGTGACGTTTTGGAATGCAGACTTTGATGGAATGGTCTGCGGGCGTCATGTTCCGTTAGCAGAGCCGCTGATGTGCCTAAACAGTGGAAACCCCCCACAAGTGACCCCATTTTGGAAACTAGACCCCCTAAGGAACTTATCTAGGTGTGTGGTGAGTACTTTGAACCCCCAAGTGTTTCACTAAAGTTTATAATGCCCTGTGTGAAAAAAAAATATTTTTTTTTTCCACAAAAGTGATTTTTTTAGTCCCCAATTTTTTATTTTCAAAAGGGTAACAGGAGAAATTGGACCCCAAAAGTTGTTGTCCAATTTGTCCTGAGTACGCCGATACCCCATATGTTGGGGGGAACCACTGTTTGGGCGCACGGCAGGGCTCGGAAGGGAAGTAGTGACGTTTTGGAATGCAGACTTTGATGGAATGGTCTGCGGGCGTCATGTTCCGTTAGCAGAGCCCCTGATGTGCCTAAACAGTGGAAACCCCCCACAAGTGACCCCATTTTGGAAACTAGACCCCCTAAGGAACTTATCTAGGTGTGTGGTGAGCACTTTGAACCCCCATGTGTTTCACTAAAGTTTATAATGCCCTGGCGTGAAAAAAAAAATATTTTTTTTTCCCACAAAAGTGATTTTTTTAGTCCCCAATTTTTTATTTTCCCAAGGGTAACAGGAGAAATTGGACCCCAAAAGTTGTTGTCCAATTTGTCCTGAGAACGCTGGTACCCCACATGTGGGAAAAAACTGTTTAGGCACACGTCGGGACTCGGAAGGGAAGTAGTGACGTTTTGGAATGCAGACTTTGATGGAATGGTCTGCGGGCGTTGTTATGTTTCGGTAGCTGAGGAGTGCAGGTAAAAAAGGCAATACACCAGAGCAGTTGGAATCTATGGGATTGCAGTACCCTGACTAACCACCACAACTAGAGGCAGCCGTGGAGGGTTCCTACGTTGGTCCTAGACGCCTCGTCACAGCCTGAGAAACTAACTACACCTAAAGATAGAAATAGGAAAGCTATCTGCCCCGGAGCAGAACCCCAAAGATAATAGAAAGCCCCCAAACATGTAATGGCGGTTAGACAAGAGGAAATACTGACACAGAAAGAAAATAGAATGAGCAAACGCTGGGGCCCAAACTATCTAAATAGAAAAGGACAGGAAGGGTACTTACTGCAATCCCAGAAAACCCTGAAAAACACCAACTCTACTAATTTCAAAATCACCTGAGATCACACGACCTCTACCACCTAAATTAGCTCTCTGGTGTAACAAAATCAAAACAGCAGCCACTGAAAAAACTGGAAAAAGCAAAAGAACAAAACTCAGTGGCTGAACTAAACAGAGAAGGCAGAAGCCCCCGGAGGGGACCCAGAAGGCCCCCAAAGAAGTGCAGGACAAAATGCAAAAATATAGCAACAACACAAAAGAAGAAAATTCTTATCTGGTAGCAGGAGATGCAGACACGACACAGCAGGCTACAAGGGAAACTGGAATGAAGGATTCAGACCAGAACAATTGATCACCGGCAACCCTGATGGGAAAATGACTCCCTTATATAAGACCAGTCAGTAACACCTGATTCCCAGTCCTCACAATCTTCACTAGTACCGCTTGTAACCACCAGAGGGAGCCTCTGCTCAGAACTCATCTCAAACCCATTCACAACAGGGCGTCATGTTCCATTTGCAGAGCCCCTGATGTGCCTAAACAGGAAAAAAAAACCACAAGTGACATAATTTTAGAAATTAGACCCCCAAGAAGCTTCTCTAGATGTGCCCCCCTTCTGGAACTAATCTTTCCTGTAAAGTAAATTAGTAGTGCATGGAGGTGTGGTACAATTTGAAGCAATCCTTCATACACAGGCCAGGTTTTTCGGGGCAGGTGTCGCACTGATAAATGGTGTCCTTGCAGTATTCCCCTTTTGTAACACACTCGGCACCTTTTTTGCGACTTACCTTTTTTTGCAGTTTGCGGGACCTCCCCCGGGAAATGCTGGCCTGGTACAATACGAGCACCTTCAGTTCCGGAAGTACTGGGGCCCTCTCCTTCCTGAGCGACAAACATCAGGGCCTTGATCACTACCTCCTGGAACTGAAGGTACGACGTATTGGTATTGCGTGCACATCGTGACAGCAGGAAAGCGTTGAGCATTGCCATTTGGACGATGTGCACGGACTGCTTCTTGTACCACACCTTGGCCTTTCTCAAAGCACTGTATGGTTGGAGGAGTTGATCAGAGAGATCAACACCCCCCATGTATTTGTTGTACCCAAGTACACAGTCCGGTTTGCGGACCTGTGTAGAGGTGCCCCGTACAGTGCTGAGGGCGCTGCCATCACCGTGTATGGTGGTCAAGAGAAGGACATCCCTCTTGTCCTTGTACTTGACCACCAGAAGGTGGTCGCTACATTGGGCTCTGCTCTCACCCTTTCTGAGCATCTGCCCAAGCAGCGTCTTCGGGAGGCCCTTCTGATTTTTGCGGACGGTACCGCAGGCTGCAGTACCACGCGCAAAGAGGGATTTGTGGAGTGGGATGCTGGTATAAAAGTTATCGGTGTAGAGGTGATAACCTTTATCCAGCAGTGGGTGAACCAAATCCCACACAATTTTCCCACTCACTCCCAGGACAGGAGGACACTCAGGGGGTTCAATCCTGGTGTCCTTTCCTTCGTAAACTCTAAAACGGTGAGTGTACCCTGAGGTACTCTCACACAGTTTGTAGAGTTTGATTCCGTACCTTGCCCTCTTGTTGGGCAGGTACTGACGGAATCCGAGCCGTCCCTTAAAATGAACCAAGGACTCATCCACGCAAATGTCCCTTTTGGGCACGTACACTTCAGCAAACTTTTTGTTGAAGTGTTCGATGACCGGCCGAACTTTGAACAGACGGTCAAAGTTGGGGTCATCTCGTGCGGGACACTGTGCATTATCGTTATAATGCAAGAATTTCTGGATGGCCTCAAAACGCGTCCGGGCCATGACCATTCGGAACACTGGAGCGTTATATAAAATATCAACACTCCAATATTGCCGAAGTTCTGGCTTCTTCAAGATCCCCGTGTGAAGGACCAGGCCCCAAAACTGCATCAATTCAACTGCGTCTACAGGAGACCAGTTAGAATATGATGAACGGGGGTTTTGCTCCAAAAATTGACGAGCGTACAAATTTGTTTGCTCCACCATGTGGTTAATAAAATCCTCAGAGAAAAAGACTTTGAAAAAGTCTATTTCTGTGAGGCCAGTGGTGTCAAACCTGATTCCTGATTCTGCCACAAAATCAGGAATCAGTGGCTCGTAATTTTCGGGGGGCGAGGTCCACACGGGATCCGCAGTGGGTTGCGCTGGTTCGGCTTCGGCTTCATCTTCGTCTTCTGGAATGGCGGCAGATGCCTCATCTTCTGTCCTGGGGCGTCTGCGTGGTGGTTCCGCAGGACCCGAGGAGGAAGATGAGGAGGGGGAAGAGGAAGAGGAGGAGGAAGAGGAATCTGAAAAATAAAGAAATGTGGGATCCTCTCCCTCGCTATCAGTGTCGGAGGCAAGAAAAGCGTATGCCTCCTCCAATGAATAGCGCTGTTGGGACGAACCGGACGGGTGGGACATTTTTTTGTAAATGTGGTGCTTGGGTGTACTTTATTGATAACTGTGTATGTGTGGGGGGGATAGTGCTTGGTGTAAACTATGCTGAAAAGAAAAATCTAAAAGAAAAAAAAAATGGGGAGAAAAAAATGCCTGTGAAAGGAAAAGTCTAAAACAGCAGGCCCTAGCTCTGATAAGTGAACTGCGTCACTTATCAAAGTTCGGTGGCTGCTAGATGTGGCGCAAGGAGGGGGTGAAAAAAAAAAAAGGGAAAACAGCCGGCACGAGATCTGATAAGTGAACTGCGTCACTTATCAAAATTCGGCGGCTGCTAAATGTGGAAACGGAGGCGGCGCAAAGGCAGGTGAAAAAAAAAGAAAAAAAAAAAAGAAAAGGAAAACAGCCGGTGCGAGCTCTGATAAGTGAACTGTGTCACTTGTCAAAGTTCGGCGGCTGCTAGATGTGGCGCAAAGGGAGTGGCGCAGGGAGGGGGTGAAAAAAAAAAACAGGAAAACAGCCGGCACGAGATCTGATAAGTGAACTGAGTCACTTATCAAAATTCGGCGGCTGCTAAATGTGGAAACGGAGGCGGCGCAAAGGCGGGTGAAAAAAGAAAAAGGAAAAAAAAAAAAAGAAAAGGAAAACAGCCGGTGCGAGCTCTGATAAGTGAACTGTGTCACTTGTCAAAGTTCGGCGGCTGCTAAATGTGGAAACGGAGGCGGCGCAAAGGCGGGTGAAAAAAGAAAAAGGAAAAAAAAAAAAGAAAAGGAAGACAGCCGGTGCGAGCTCTGATAAGTGAACTGTGTCACTTGTCAAAGTTCGGCGGCTGCTAGATGTGGCGCAAAGGGAGTGGCGCAGGGAGGGGGTGAAAAAAAAAAAAAGGAAAACAGCTGGCGCGAGCTCTGATAAGTGAACTGTGTCACTTGTCAAAGTTCGGCGGCTGCTAAATGTGGAAACGGAGGCGGCGCAAAGGCGGGTGAAAAAAGAAAAAGGAAAAAAAAAAGAAAAGGAAAACAGCCGGTGCGAGCTCTGATAAGTGAACTGTGTCACTTGTCAAAGTTCGGCGGCTGCTAGATGTGGCGCAAAGGGAGTGGCGCAGGGAGGGGGTGAAAAAAAAACAGGAAAACAGCCGGCACGAGATCTGATAAGTGAACTGAGTCACTTATCAAAATTCGGTGGCTGCTAGATGTGGAAACGGAGGCGGCGCAAATGCGGGTGTAAAAAAAAAAAAAGGAAAACAGCCGGCGCGAGCTCTGATAAGTGAACTGTGTCACTTATCAAAGTTCGCCGGCTGCAGGGTGTGCGCACGGAGGTGGCACAAAGGGGGCTGAGAGCACGAGTGTTGATCGGTGAAAAGCGTCACCAATCAACGCTCGGCGGCTGGGTGTGCGCACGGAGGCGGCGCAAAGGGGGGGTGAAAAAAAGGAAACCCGCCGGACGCGAGCTCTGATAAGTGAACTGCGTCACTTATCAAAGTTCGCCGGCTGCAGGGTGTGCGCACGGAGGTGGCGCAAAGGGGGCTGAGAGCACGAGTGTTGATCGGTGAAATGCGTCACCAATCAACGCTCGGCGGCTGGGTGTGCGCACGGAGGCGGCGCAAAGGGGGAGTGGAGGGGGTAAAAAGAGGGGGAAGGGGGATGGGGAGGGAGGAAGAGAGGGATCAACACTTACGGTTGTAGTCTCTCTTCTTTTTTCTATCTTCTTTCTTCTTTTCTTCTTTCTTCTTTTCTTCTGTCTTTTTTTCTTCTGTCTTCAGCACTACAAGGCCCAGCACAGGAGAGATCTGTTGTATGACCGCTCTGCAGGAATCCTCAGCAAGTGTGAGGACCCCTGCAGAACGGTCACTCACAGGTCAGAGCCAGGTGAGACAGGTCACAGAGCGGTCAATTCCCTTCTGTGACCTGTGATTGGTGGGATCCATCATAACAAGATCCCACCAATCAGAGCTCTCCTGGTTACCCTGGCAACCTGCCCAGGATCGGAGCTCACAGCTCCGATCCTAGGCAGGTCACAGCCAGGGCAGCAGCCAGGTCACCTGCAGGGCACAGCGCGGTCACACAGCGATCAGACCGCTGCTGTGCCCTGTGATTGGCGCGATCGACGATGTCATCGATCGCGCCAATCAGCTCCTGCAGGCCCCACAGGGCCTGTCCTGAGCCTCCACAGCCGGATCGGTGCTTTTACAGCACCGATCCAGCCAGGATCGGTGCTATTACAGCACCGATCCGGCAGGTCAGCAGCAAGGCACAGCGCTCCTGCGCCGCGGCTGTGCCTTGCGATTGGCGCGATCGACGATAACATCGATCGCGCCAATCAGCTCCTGCAGGCCCTGCTAGGCCTGTCCTATGTTCCGGCCTAGGATCGGTGCTTTTATAGCACCGATACAGCAGGAACCGGCAGGGCACAGCGCGGTAATACCGCTTCTGTGCCCTGCGATTGGCGCGATCGATATGATCGGCGATCGCGCCAATCCAGGGGGGTCTGCATAGTGCTAGACCCAGGCCTAGGATCGAGTACATCGGTACTCGATCCTAGCCTGGGATCTCACTGTTTCAGCCCATCTGATTGGCTGAAACAGTGAGAAAGGCTGCGATTGGCTGTTCAGAATTGAACAGTCAATCACAGCGATCGGGAGGCCGGAGAGGGGAGGACGCAGCCCGGGATGCCGACGTCATCTTCCTAGAGGTAAGATGGTGTCGGAATTTTAATGCGATCACCGCGACTTTAGTCGCGATGTCGCATTAAAGGGCATGACGTACTATTCCGTCCATGGGAATTAGGTCCAGGGTCACATGGACGGAATAGTACGTCTGATGGCAGAGAGGGGTTAATGTATTGTATAAGAAATAGTCTCACTTGTAGTTTCACTTTCGTTTTGTTCCTGTTTCCTGATGCAATGCTGAAATGACTGTGCATTATTCCTTTACCTCATGCTGTTGTTACAAGTAAAAGCTTGTTAGCCCATAAAGCCTGCTCTGTGAAGTTTTCTACTGCAAAGGTGTGGATTCAGAAGCTGTGCAACACATGTGACAAGTCAAACAGTGGTCTCCCCATATCTAGCATGCAAAATACGCAAGACACTTCTTTATAGATCAAAGTGAAATATTGGCTATAGACATTTAATATCTCAGTAACAGTTCTCATAACTAATAGATTAAATTGCCAAACCTGCCAATAGGTGATCTAATGTATATAGGAACTTCCCGACTCACCACAGCTTAAAGCTGTCATACATAATACTCTCACAATCACAAAATGGGTAGCTTCACACAATCATATAAAAAATTATCCAGAGTTTTATTCAGAAAAGTGGGTCGATCTTTTTTTTCTACCATGTCTCCAAATGCAAGCCGCTGTTTTAAAGCAGCAGCTATTAACCCCTTTCCGACATGTCATATTACATATATGGCACACTGGGAGCTGCATTCCTACAAGTCGCCATATTTATATTTCTTCTCTATAGCACAGGCTGACCTGAGCTCCGCCATTCAATATGAGAGCTGACACCCTGCAGCAATGCCCACCAATCGTGGATGTTTAATCCCTCTGATGCTGCTGTCAATAGTGACAGCAACGTCGAGTAGCATCGCAGAGGGAGTGAACTCCCTGTCTGGTCCCATCGGCAGAACACGATGCGATTGTATTGTGCCAATGGTCTCCATGGTGACCCCGGGCTGCAAGATGGCCGTGGGGTCCTTCAGGGAAAATTACCTGTATGACCTGTGAGCTGTGGGAAGGATAAAAAAAAAAAGCAATTCCTGAATTGCTGCCTTTTTTGTTTATTCTGCCTTCCAAAAATCAGAATAGAAAATGATCAAAAAATGTCATGTGCCTGAACAGGGCAGGTTCCAGGTTTTCGTGGGCCTCGGGCGAAAGAGTCTCAGTGGGCCCCTTTAACACATACCACAATTCATGATGCACAGATACGGCAAAAAAATATAGGTATAGTACAATGCCAAATATTTCACTTCATACATTACATGAGTGATATCTATTGTAAATTCTACAATAGATTAGAAATTGGACAGTATAGTCCTCCATACAGTATTATGGGCACCACATAGTGCTCCATACAGAATAATGAGCCCCATATATTGTTCCATACAGAATAATGGACCCCATATAATGCTCCATACAGTATCATGAGCCAAATATAATGCACCATAGAGTGTTATGTGCACCATATATTGCTCCATGCAGAATCATGGACCCCATATTTTGCTCCATACAGAATAATGAGCCCTATATGTTGCTCCATACAGAATAATGAGCCACATATATTGCTTCATACAGAATAATGAGCCCCATATATTGTTCTATACAGTATATAATAGGCCACATACAGTATATTGCGCCATACAGAATAATGGACCCCATATAATGCTCCATACTGTATAATGGGCCCCATATATTGCTCCATACAGTATATAATAGGCCCCATATATTGCTCCATAAAGAATAAGCCCCATGTATTGCTCAAAATAAACATACATTGCTTACATAAAGGGGCCCATATAATGTTCCATAAAGTATATGATGGACTCCATATAATGCTCCAGAATATGATGGGCACATATAATGATCCATATATAATTGGCCCCATATATGATGCTCCAGTGTATAATGGGCCCATATATGATGCTTCAGTGTATAATGGACCCCATATACGATGCTTCAGTGTATAATGGGCCTCATACCAGTGTATGATGGTCCCTATATATAATGCTCCAAATATAAAAAAAATACTATGAAATACTCACCTCTCCTCGCTGGCCGCTGCTCTGCTCCGGACTCCTCAGCGTCGCCATCTTCCAGCTCTTTGTACTGTGACTGTTCAGGCAGAGGGAGCACAGACGTGACGTCATAGCGTCCTCTGACCTGAACGTCACAGTCAGAAGACGCCACCGTTATGGAATGGGGAGAGGCAATAATCACAAATGACAGGGCCCTGAGCAAGCGGGAGGGCCACTCACGGGAGTCGGCACTGGCACAGAAACCGGGACCCCATAGTGTGCCGATGTCCCTGACGTTGAGTGGGCCCCCAGCCTGCTCAGGGCTCCAGCACTTGCCCGGGTGCGCCGGGTGCTGACGCCGGCCCGTGCCTGAAAATGGTACCAATAAAAACGACAAGTTATCCTGCAAAAAAAAAATGTCATGTGACTCTGTCAGACGAAATATGGAAAAATTATAGCTGTTTAAATATGGGAATGCGCAATAAAAAGTGTCTTTTAGTGTGTGACAGCTGTCAAACGATAAAAAAACAAATATAAATCTGGTATCACTAAAATTGCACCGACCGGAAGATTAAGCCCTTTTGCCATGACCGCGTATGGCGAGTGAGGCTTCCCTCTAGAGCCTCCATCAGGCTCAGCCTCCCCCCGTAACATACCCTTTTAATAAAGACGCAACACTTAATCATTTTGGATAATTTTGGCCACAGCGGCCAATTTTATTAACAAACAACAAATAACAATAATCAATAATAATACCATTAGGTACACAAAAATAGGAAAGATGGGGGGGTTCTTGAAGCTAAAAGATCTGGCATAAAAACTGGCAAAACAACCATAAAACTCAGCCACCATGTTACCCTCAGCCGTACACCCCAGCTCGAGGGCACCGAACCTCCCGTTCCGGGAAGACTAACCACCAATGCTCCCGGGCTAACACCCCGTCCAGAGCCGAAAAAAACAAATGCCAGATCAACCCAACATAATTTAAAGTGCCTGGAATTTTCCTCAAAATTCCTTCCCCCGATCAATCATCTCCAACTCCAAGAACCCCACCCCCGCCAACCACGAGCGACCCTGACAACCTCAGGCTTGAGTGCCCCAACAAAACTAAGGCTTTCTCAATCCCCTCCTGAATCGGCAATGCCCATAAGTCAATACCTATGGCATTAAGATGTACCCCATCCTCCGACCAAAAATTCCCAACTCCTGCCTCCAGTTCAAAGTGCCTCACCCCCAAACACCCATTCCTTGATACAAAACCCAACACTGCCCTGTTCAGTTTTATCCTGACTCTATTAATCCCCTTTAACGACCTCGCCTGCCTCCATCTCCTCCTGGGAACAACGTCCGACCAAACTGTGAAAACACCCGGCAAAGACATACACAACCTCAGCAAATCGAAACAAATGTCCCTAATGAGCTCACGGACAGGTCGAACACCCAAATCATTACCTTCCGCATGGATAACCAAAATTTCAGGTGATTTATCCAAACGGGAAGCTCTGGAAAATTCAGGTAAAACTCTGCTCCACGACATCCCCTAAAACCCAACCAACAAATTACAACCTGCTCACACACAAAACCCAGTTGCCGACCGTCCTGCCTCACGTCCGCTCGCAGCGCCCCCAGTGCACGAACGAATGTCCAAAGATCCATGCTAGTAACGGGTCACCACCTGAAATACATATAACAAGAACATTTAAAACAAACAATATGTCATTGTAATACCATCCTTAATGACGCACATACGATAAGTGACGGTTGGAGCTCCACCTGCCTATACGCCTTATAGCGTCAGCACCCAATCCAAAACTATCAGCCTCCGAGGCAGCCCCAATCTGAAAAGAGTGCGACCCATATATTCCTGGGTCCAGACCCAATTCACGCAGCCCCTTTTTCAAGACCGGTACAAACTGGAAGCGAGACAAAAATGCCCCGTCTACTTGACATAACAATGGGCCTGACCTCCCCTGCCACAACTGCCAATATCACTGCAAACACCTGTGCGGGCACATTAATGACCCCTCAACACACCATCAAACAACACGTCTGCCCCTCCCCATCTGATCGGTTTTTGAACTCCTGATCCAAAAAACAATGCCCCCCGCCCAAAACTCTACATCACAAGCCCGCAAACCCCCTGCCTTAATTTTGCTTTGCGAAACCAACTCTCCCAAACGCAACGCACCAAAAAAGGCTAAAGAGTAGGCCAGCCGAAACAACGCCACCTCAAAAACTGAACCGCAAATGCCTCCCAAAATTGCCCCCAACTCACCCAACGTCCCAAATGATATAGGTCTCCTTTTGTCAAAAATATGATTCCCTCTCCGAAATCCCTTTAACGCCTGTCTAACCACAAAACATTTTGTGACATCAGCTAGCCCCTGCAACTTGAAACCGAATGACAATCCCGCTATGAATTTATTCAACTTTGATGCTGACCAACCGACCTCAGCCGCCTTCCCTACCAAAAACAGCACCGCCAACCTACGGTCTTCCTCAGCCTCAAGCCCTCGCCAACACGACACCCAACTTTGCCATACCCGCCATAAAGACTCGTAAGACGACCAGATTTACCTCGTAACCGAATTCTGAATCAACGCTCCTGCATTTCCATAATCACCTACCACAGATGCGAAGGGCATTCCACTCCCGATGCCTCCGCTCCTGGCGCCAACTCCCGGAAACGTTCCCACTGAAAACGAGGCAAAGCGTCAGCAACAGAATTTTGCACCCCCGGCACGTGAACTGCAGAGATCCACGCATTCAGTTCACGACACCTAAGGACCAAAACCCGTACCAACTTGATCACAGGAGAAGATGACGCCGTCAAATTGTTAATGACTGAAACCACACTCATATTATCGCAATGAAATCTGACCCTCTGGTTCGCAAACATGCTACCCCAAATTGAAACCGCCACAACTATGGGAAACAACTCTAGCAAGGCCAAATTTTTTGTGAAACCCAAAGACTTCCATGCCTCAGGCCAAGGTCCCGCACACCATTTTCCCTTAAGGTATGCCACACTAAACAAATCGCTAACGGATCGCTAAAACGTCACTATTAGCGATCCCTAGCGATATGTCATGCGCAGCTTCCAGCGACGAGCTTCAGCTGGATCTCGTCGTCGCGAATCGCTCCGACCCATTTTCTCGTCGCGCTCCCCTGGTAAGTATTTAATCCTGTGGCACCTTTCTTAGCGATTTACGTACTTTTGTACGCTAAGTCGTTAAGAAGATCGCTAACGCGATAGCGTCGTTAACTATATCGCTAAATGTGGCAGCACTAGCGATATAGAAACAATCCCTAGCGATCGCATTAGTATGCGTCGTTATCGCGATCGCTAGCGGGATTGTTAGGTGGCAGTACCTTTAGAATAGCCCCATAACCGGGACTGCCCGCCGCGCCGGTAAATCTCGCAGTCGAAATTGCTCACCCGCATCCTACAATAACGAACGACCATTAAGCTGCGTAGAAGTATGCCACACAAAAGTCTCTCTATCTCCTTACTCAGATGAACAAATAAGTGCGCATTGACCCCGCAGTCACCAGGACAACCTGCTGCAAAAAATCCTTCCATGGCATATCCTGAACGCAAAATTCAGCCGCCCACACGACTGCA
The DNA here is from genome assembly GCA_033576555.1 of Oophaga sylvatica. NCBI lineage: Eukaryota > Metazoa > Chordata > Amphibia > Anura > Dendrobatidae > Oophaga > Oophaga sylvatica. The sequence goes on along the minus strand of JARQOD010000003.1, from coordinate 219,287,110 downwards.
ACACCTTCAATGTCACCTTCCTCAATTTCCTTATCCTTTCAACCTCCTGCTTGAGTAACTACAGTTTATCCTCCGCAACCGACACTCCATCATTTGCGAATCAATTACAATGCCCAAAAAACTCATAACAACGCTCAGACCTTCAGTTTTCTCCTTTGCCAATGGCACTCCAAAACGCTCGGACACCCACACTATCGAAGACAACGCATTCAAACACAACCTCGAATCTGGGGGCCCTATAAACAAAAAATCGTCCAGGTAATGTATGACCGACTGCATTCAGGCCACCTCCCTTACCACCCATTCCAAAAACTTGGTGAATGCCTCGAACAAAGAACATGAAATAGCACACCCTATCGGTAAACATCTGTCAAGATAATAACCCCCGTCCCAAAAACACCCCAACAACGGAATACTGACTGGATGAACAGACAGCAAGCGGAAAGCAGACTCAATATCCGTCTTTGCCAACAAAGCCCCTACGCTTTACAGTACCTACGCATCCACTGCACTGCCGTATCAAACGATGTATATTCCACCGAACACAATTCCCGATCAATACCATCTTTTACTGACAAACCTTTCGGATATGACAAATGATGTATCACACGAAATTTGCTAGGCTCCTTTTTTGGCACTACTACCAAAGGGGAAATAACCGCTCCTGGCACTGGCAAACTCGGGAAAGGTCCCGCCATCCTGCCCAACTCGACCTCCTTCACTAGCTTCGCTCTAACAACTTCAGAGTGCAACGCTGCCGAACGCAAATTTTTAACAGAAAAGGGAACCTTGCGCTCAGGAGGCGGAATCTGAAAACCATCTGCAAAACCATCCAGCAGTACCCGTGCCTTAACCTGATCTGGGTACCTATTTAGAAAGGGGGCCATCTCTTGAAGTCTCACTGGACTCACTCCCTTAACCCGAACCCACGGCAGGTTTTCCCTTCCCTATCTTAAAACATTTTCACAATCCATGTGATGTACCGTTACAATGGGAACATACGTGTTTAAACAATTGTTCCCATACTTGCACTGGCCGTTGTTAAACTGCCAACAAGTTCCCGACTTATCTTTTCCCGCCTGCGTCCCCTGATTACCACTTCCCTGTCCCGACTGCTGACTACCACCGCTTCCGGCCCCATGTAAGGACTGCCCATGCCTTGCTGGAGCCATAACCTTCAGCCAAAGGCCAATGTCCTTCTGGTCCCATTTTATCTCCCCCCGTATGTCCTGTCTGCCTCCCCTATGGCATCCAAATAGCAAAACAAACCAGAGCAATTTTCCGGAGACTTCTCACCTATAACACTAGCAAGTATCGCAAAGGCCTGCAACCAGTTTGCGAAAGTCTGCGGAATCAGCCTCCACCTACGCTTCTCCTCCTCTTCCTTCTTGCTGTCATCCTTCTTTCCCTTATCTAAGTTACATTTTTCCAAGGGCTAAAGGGAGAATATCTCCACATATTCATCCAGCCAAATCTTTTCCTTGACCTCTTTATTCAAATGCGCTCCCAAGGGCCCCTCAAAACACACGTAAACTTCTCCTTTCGCCCTACCATCCAGCTTAATCGAATCCCTTTTATCCGTCTCCGTCTGCACCGAGACGGACACCCCCGACGCCACCGACTCCACTCCACTAACAGGCCTTAACGACTCACACCCAGTCTGGCAACCAACTCCCTGCCCCGGCAGCCATGCTGCCAATGGCGAACCCGCCGGCTCGCTCACTATCCCCCCATCAAACCTTCTCAAAAACTGAGACATGCTGTTCACTAACTCGCGCAGTCCCGCCACTTCTTCACTCTGCCTCCTCTGCCCCCCTAACTCTGACCTACCCAGCTGACTCCCCCTAGTTTCCTGAAAACTTGCCACTGCGGGCGACAAACATAACATAGAGCCATACTCATATAGCTGCGCGGGTGCTGTGTCCCCGCCAGCCGAAACTCCAGAATCCAGATGCTCTTCCTCGCTGCGGTCCTCGCTTCCTGACTTCGATTCTTCTGGTCCGCTGTCGCACACATGGCCCGCGCCCATGGCCTCCACATCCCCAGGGGGGCCAATGTGTTAGCGGACTGTTGCACCGCTGACCTCCTGTCCAGCCGTGATCTGGACCGGATCCCAGACCCTGACCCGCCGGCCCGGTCCGCTTCTCTCTCCCCCGGACTGCCAGGCAGCTCTCGCCTGCTGCCTGCCGCTCTTCTGTGACGCCCCAGCAGCACTGGGCCAGGCTGAACCTTATCACAAGGCCCCAGAATGCCCGTCAACATGGACCACTTCCTGCTCCTATTGCTGTGTGCCCTGGCCCGACGCTCCCGGTGGGCACCAGATGCCTGCACTGCCTCCCGTCCTCCTGTCGCTACCACCGCCATCTTCACTAGCTGCTCCAGCACCCCGGATGATCTGTGGCCAGGCCGCAAGTCCCTGCGCCCGCCGGGCGCTCCACCGCTCTGCCCGGCTGCTTGAGAAGGCCCGACTTCCGGTCGGGCCTGTACTTCCAGCGCGGCAGCCATGGATCTGCGACCCGTACCAGCAGGCCGGCTGGGCGAATTCCTGCTGGACCGAGCACCGCGGACGGAAGCCCCACCGCCGCGCTCCACGTCCACAGGGTCCCCTGAGGGGCTCCGCAGCCCGAGCCTGCCGAGCGCTGTTACTTCAGGGGAGAGCCTCTCAGGTGGCCCAGTCCTTCTCCTCCGCAGACTTGTCCCTGGCTCCCCGGCGGCACAGAGGAGTGAGGCTAACTACACCTCCAGCCATCCTCCTCTTCTAGACTGTGCCATTTCCCGGAGCCTGGACATCATTTCTTCAGCGGACGCCATCAGGTATGTTCTGATATGATATGGGTCCGTTCTCTTTGACTTCCTGCCGATATTGCCGGCTTCTCCCGCACTTTTCTGGCCGCACTTCCCATCCAACCAAAAGACTCCACCCCCCAACCAATCAATTCAAAGCCGCCCAGGAATGCTGCATTTTTTAAAAGCCCTCCCGGCCAATCGCAGTCGTGTGAGGGCCTTCATTAACTACGCCCCATTCCGGCCCCATCTTCAGACGTACTATTCAGTCCACGCGCCCTGCGACTTAATTCCCAAGGACGGAATAGCTCACGGGGGAAGCGCAAGATAAGTTACTTAGGGGGTCTAGTTTCCAAAATAGGGTCACTTGTGGGGGGTTTCCTCTGCTTAGGCACATCAGGGGCTCTGCAAACTGAACATGACACCCATCAAAGTCTGCATTCCAAAACGTCCTTACTTCCTTTCCGAGCCCTGCCGTGCCCCCAGTCCCCTGCCCCACATATGAGGTATCAGCGTACTGAGGACAAATTGGACAACAACTTTTGGGGTCCAATTTCCTTGGGAAAAATCAAAAATTGGGGACTAAAAAATCATTTTTGTGGAATTTTTTTTTTTCACGCCCAGGCTGTTAGAATCTATTCAGTTTGACCATCTGCCATCTTGTTGTGGTTTCTGGCTGTTGGTCTTTTTACCCTGGTGTTGGGCTTGTCATTGGTCAGGTGATTGTATCACCCTTTATTACCCTACACCTGCCTCCCAGTCCTTGCTGGACATCAGTGTTAATCCGCTTGAGTTCTGGCTAGGAGCCTTTTTAGCTTTGTGCAGTTCTGGGATCTCTAGTTCTGCTTGCTTAGTCTTTTTGTTTTTTATTTTTGTTTCTGCAGCTTCCTCTATTTCCCTGCTAGGAGGTTATCAGTGTTTTGTTCTCAGCCCCTAGATCTTTCAGGGATCCCCTTCCCCACCTTCAGGTCTTCGCTTGAGTCTAGATTAGAATCGTCGTGGGTCTATTCGCAAGGAATAGGTCGCCCGCTCCATCGTAGGGATCGAGTCTAGTCCTAGTGCAGGGTCAGATTCCCCCCGCTCCATTCCTGAGTTGCAGACCCATAACAGTATGTCCAGCCAGCACATATAAAAAAAAAAAAGGAAGGATTTTTTTTTTCTCTCCCGGAGTTCTTCAAGATGAACAGCGTCCTAGAACTTACTCAACACTTGCAAGAGTGAACTTTGAAGATAGCCAGCCTACAACAGCACCTGATAATTGTCCTGGAGTACGCTGTGAAGAGCCTAAGGTAGGACTGCCTGAGTTTTTTTCTGGTAAATGGCAGGAATTTTTTACTTTTAAAAATGCATGTTTACTATATTTTTGGCTTAGACCTGGATCCTCAGGGAGTGAATCACAGTGTGTGGGGATTATTATGTCTTTGTTGTGAAGTGATCCCCAAATCTGGGCATTTTCGTTACCAACTAATGATTTTTTTTTTACGTCAGTAGAACCATTTTTTACTGCTATGGGGTTGTTTTATGATGACCCGTATCGAGTCACCACAGCTGAGGCAGAGCTCAGACGGCATAAACAGGGTACTGGTGATGCTGAGAGGTATTGCACCCTGTTCAGACGATGGCCCGCAGAGGTCAGGTGGAATGACGCAGAGCTCAAGAGTCAGTTTTTAGCAGGTTTGAATGAAAGGATTAAAGATTTGCTCATTGCTTAGTCTGCACCTGACACTTTGGAATCTGCTATGCAATTAGCTATCCATGTGGATAGAAGATTGAGAGACAGGCAGAATAATGAGAAGCCTCCTATAATGCTGGACCCAGTCTTTCAGGAAAGCAATGTCGACATCAAGGAGCCAATGCAACTTGGGGCGATATCCTCTCATTCCCAGGAGAGGGAGAGGACGTTCTCTGAGGGGCTATGCTTGTATTGTGGTAAGGCTGACCATTTGATTAAGCAATGCATAAAGAAAGAAAGAAAAGTAGGAGTCAAGTCAGTAGGAGCAACACTCCCATTCGTATTGCATTTTTATTGACCGCAGGAGTTTTTTTTCAGGTAATTCCACCTATCGTGGTCATTCCATTGATTTTCAGGTCATGGTGGATTGCGGTTCTGCACTGAATTTGATTGATCAACAATTTCTAGACAAATGTGAATTTGATTCTGAACCATTGTACTCTTCTTTCCCTGTTGTGGCGATTGATAACACTCCCCTGGAGCATGGGTGTGTATCTCGAAAGGTCACTGGGTTCCCACTTATTGTCCATATGGAACATCAGGAGTGCATTGACTTGTTTGTACTGGATAAATTGCCTATTCCAGTCGTCCTGGGTTTACGCTGGTTAAAAATGCACAATCCTTTGCTGGACTGGTCATCTGATATTATAAGGTCCTGGGGTCAGGGGTTTATGGTAAATGTTGTAATGTTCACATTGCTGCCATTGTTAAGAAAGAGCTACCTGAAGCCATTCAGGATTTCTGGAAGTGAATACTTTTCCGTCCAAATATGACAAGAGTATTCTTAGAGTGATACCTTTATTGGTGTATGCTGCTGCCACTAGGAGGTGCTGACACTATGCATATGTTAAAAAGGTTGGCTCCTTCTCTGTAGTATACACCCCACCGACTGCAGGAAGCAATTCAGTTTTAGCTTAGTGTCAGTAGGAGGTGGACACGGGTCTCTAAGGAGACCCATATCTACCTATTGTGCGTTGTTCCTTTTCAGGTTTTTCCGGAGGAATACAGTGTGAATAGTCACTACTGTAGTCCCACACAGAGACTATGAGTACGGCGTGTACTGCCACCCCGTATCCTCATACGTCTACTCGGCAGGACCCCCAGGATCCCTAACACGGACGTGTGTTTTAGGTGATCAAGATGAAGAGACCCGGGGCCTGTCTCCTTCTCCCACCCATTCGCCCACCAGAGCTTGTCGGACGAGGAGACGCGGACGTCCTTCAACTGGCTTCCGGACGTCCGACGCTTATCAGAGTTATGGTCTCCTTCTTTCCTCTACAGAAGACAGAAGACCAGAAGGGGACCAAGACAGAAGACCAGAACACTAGGAACATAGCAGATAGGGAAAAATGGGGGAGGACTTTTCCCCCTTCCCCTTTGTTCCCCATGTGGAGCCCCGACAGTGCCCATCATGGATCCGGCCGTTGGCTTCCCTGTCTTTGGGAACCTCTGCGCCACTACCTCTCCATCGGCGGTCACGCTTGTTAATTTAGGCCCCGGCTTCTACTCCAGCCTAGTACTCCTTAGCTCCGCCTCCATCTTCTCAGTCTTCGGGCGGGCTTTTTTTCCTGCCCGTCTTTCCTCACTCCCGCTTCCTGCCCCCTGCGCAGGCTCCACCCACTCCACCCAGCCTCGCAGCGGCGTGGGGAAGGTAGCGTCACCGCCATCTTTCTACCCCCAGAGCTGGCGGTTAGCACCGTTCCCTTGTTTCCGGCGGTACACAGCGGGCTTGTTCACAGCGTGAAGTTTATCACTTTAAAAAAATAATAAAAAACGCTTCCTCCGCCGGCGGCCACTGGCCCTACTTTAGGCCCTGGCTTCACTTGGGCCTAGTTTTGTGGTCCCACCGTTTGCTTAGGCCCAGGTTCGCGGCCTCGCTGGCGGCCGCAGTCCCTACTTAAGGCCCCGGCTTTACTTTGGGCCTAGTTTTTTTCATCGGCTCCGCTAGCTTCTGGTTGGATTTTTATTTTTTCCGCCCGTCCTTCCACTAGTGCGCCCTTAGGCTCCACCTACCGCTCTCCTCTCGGCCAGGCAGCGTTAATGGGGGCGGGAGCCGCCGCCACATTGCTCCTGGTCTGCTCTGCGCTTCATCTCCAGCCGGGCCCTCAGGTAAACGCCATCGTCGGGCGACGGCAGGCACGAGCTCCGGTACACAGGATGTCGGTAGAAGCCTCTGGGTTCATCACTTCTGGACAGCATACATAACACGTGAGTGCTCTGCCCTGCAGAGCTGACACTCTCCTCTGTCTCTTTTTTCTGTCCCCACAAACCTTCTGGCATGCTCTCCAAGCCTATGCACAAGGCAGAGCCAGCTCGCCCCCAACCCTCATCTTCCTCCACCACTCTGGCCAGACACTTTGTGTGCTCTTCTGATAATGGCAGACTCCCATCAGGTCAGTCATCTTCCCTGGGCCAGGCCTGGGCGTTCCAAAGGTACCCAACCAGGAACCCTCTTCTGTCCGGGCGATTCTGAGACCCCTAACCTGGAATGGACTTTTTCTCTGTCACAGTCTGTGGCGGACCTCACCAGGATGTCACAGACCCTAGTGCCCATCTTAGACAGATTGCCCCTTTCGCCAGCGAGTCACAAGACTCGCACCCGGTCCTTCCAACACAGGCCGTAAGAGACCCAGATTGGAACTCCATTCTAGGTCCTCTTCCCGCTCCGTCTCACCAGACAACTTTTCACTCCATGATCCCTCTCTAGCGCCCTCCTCTCCGGAGTCAGGTGAAGTGTCTTCGGACGCGCTTTCTGTAGATGAGTCGGACCTGGATTCAGAACAGGCCTCCAGCATGACGGATATGGTGCAGAGCCTGATTGTGGCAGTCAATCAGACCTTAGGCATAAAAATACCGCTACGGAATCCACAGAACAGGCGGTTTCGTTCAGACAGTCCAAAAACACCTTCCAAGGTTTTTGCCCCTCATACTGAGTTCGTGGAGATACTCAAGAGGGAGAGGGAGAATCCTACCAGGCGCTTTCAAATAGGGAAGCGCCTCGGCATCCTATATCCATTCCACCGGATCTTACCACTAACTGGACAGTGTTTGGCTAACACGGTATCACAATATAATTTATTATTGTACACCAGGATTTCTTGAAGGTATTTTCAGAAGTTGAATTGCAAGCTCTACCACCCCATAGAGATTACGATTGCGCTATTGAGTTCGTCCCAGGTGCTACACTCCCTAAGAGTCGTTTGTTTAATCTGACAATTCCCGAGAGGGAGGCCCTAAAGGAATACCTACAGACTAGTTTGGCTGCAGGTCATATAAGACCATCTAAGTCTCCTGTGGCCGTAGGATTTTTTTTTGTTAAAAAGGCCTTATATCGTGTCTGGATTTTTGGGAGATTAATAAGATCACTGTACGCAATCCTTACCCGTTGCCGATAATTCCGGATTTGTTTAACCAACTAACCGGAGCTAAGTGGTTCTCTAAAATTGACCGTCATGGGGCATATAATTTGCTGCGGGTAAAGGAGGGCGATGAATGGAAGACATCCTTTAATACCCCAGAGGGTCATTTTGAGTGTCTGTTGATGCCTTTTGGCCTTACTAATGCGCCTGCATTTTTTCAAAATTTCATTAATGACATTCTGAGGCCGTTGATCGGAAGGAGTGTTATTGTTTATTTGGACGATATTTTGATCTATTCACCTGATCTGGAGTCGCATTGGCAGAGAGTCCGCGAAGTTCTTCAAATTTTGAGCGAAAACAACCTCTTTGCTAAATTGGAGAAGTGCGAGTTTAAGGTACAGAAAATTAGTTTTTTGGGGTACTTGGTCTCCAGTGATGGGTTTGAGATGGACCCGGTGAAGGTTCAGGCAGTACTGGATTGGCATAGGCCGCTTAAGTTCTGGCTAGGAGCCTTGTTAGCTTTGTGCTATACTCTGTGCTGTTCTGGGATCTCTAGTTCTGCTTGCTTAGTCTTTTTGTTTTTTTCTTTTGTTTCTGCAGCTTCCTCTATTTTCCTGCTAGGAAGTTACCAGTGTTCTGTTCCCAGTCCCTAGATCTTTCAGGGATCCCCTTCCCCACTTTCAGGTCTTCGCTTGAGTCTAGACTAGGATCGACGGTGGGTCTATTTGCAAGTAATAGGTCGCCCACTCCATCATAGGGATGTAGTCTAGTCCTAGTGCAGGGTCAGATTCCTCCACTCTATTCCTGAGTTGCAGACCCCTAACATGAGCATTATAAACTTTAGTGAAACACTTGGGGGTTGAACGTGCTGTAGTGATAGTAAGACTTCATATAACTTTGTATGTGGTTTGAGGACCTGTGATGAGGTCACAGAGCACATGACAGGTCATGTGCTCTGTGTTAGCTGAATGTCTGGTGTATATAAGTGAGCCTGCTGCTGACCACAGGTGTGAGTGGCTGGAGGTGTGGAAACCTCCAGTGTGGGAGTTCTGAGGAGACCTCCAGTCTGGTTGCTGAAAAGAGTGCTCACTTCGAGTACCAGGACTTTATATCTGTTTTGTTACTTTGTGCCAGAGAAGGCTGTTTTTCTTTTCTGTTTTAAAGCAAGTTTATGAAGTTTTAATAAACTTGCTTAAAGAACCAGGAAGAGTCGCCCTTCTGCTTACCTCCGGTCGCACACCAGCGAGACCACATCCCTACAATTGGTGGCGTAAATGCGGGCAGCGTTCCCAGCAGAGAAGTGAGACTGGTTACTGCATGTCGTGGGTCAAGGCTATAGCAACCCAGCCAGCATTGCCGGAGAAAATGGAGGACCTGCTGAAACACTTGGTCCAGGCGCAGGTGCAGCAGCAAGAGGCCAACAGGTTGTTCTTGCAACAGATGCAGCAGAGCCAGCAGGAGCACCAACAGCAGATGCAGCAGGAGCATCGGCAGCAGATGCAGCTTCTGACAACCGCCATCCAGGGCAGGACGAGCGCCCCAACCCCAGGTCTGGCTAATGACAACCACGTCAGAAAGGCGGTAAGACGCACATTACAAAAAATGACCCCAGGGGATGATGTGGAAGCTTTCCTGACTGTATTTGAGAGGGTTGCTGAGAGGGAAAGACTTCCCCCAGAGCAGTGGGCCGAGATACTGGCCCCATACCTGACAGGGGAACCCCAGAAGGCGTATTACGATTTGACTGTGCAGGACGCTCAGGAATATCCTAAGCTAAAGGTTGAGATCCTCGCACGTATGGGGGTAACAATGACTATCAGGGCACAGAGGGTGCACCGCTGGGCTTATCACCGGGACAAACCACCTCGCTCCCAAATGTTTGACTTACTGCACCTGGTCCAGAAATGGCTACAGCCAGAGTCCGCTACGCCGGCACAGATGGTAGAAAGAGTCGTCATGGATCGGTTTGTGCACTCACTGGCAAAACCCCTACAGACTTGGGTTGCCCAGGGTGATCCCCGGAATGCTGATGAACTGGTCGGACTGGTCGAGAGGTACCAGCGAATGGAAGGTGCCTTGGGGAAGCAGCCTATCCCGTACTGGCGGCCCCAACAGGGGGCAGAGTCCCAAAAAGGGGTGGGGAGCCCAAGGTCAAAATGGCGGGGGGAGGTGGTGCCCAAGGTCACTACGGGTGATATTATTTGTTGGAGGTGCCGCGAGCCAGGACATATAGCTGCCCGGTGTCCGCAGACCACTGAGCAGATGGACTGCAGCATAGGACACCGTATTTCATGGTATGCATATCCAGCCTGCAGTGGAAACCCGTTCCCCAATCAGGGTCCTAAAGTATGTCCCGTGAAGGTGAACGGTGAAGCAGTAACGGCGCTGCTAGACTCTGGGAGCTTAGTGACCTTGATTAGGGCCACTTTTCCTCTCAACATACTACCAGGGAAAAAAGTTGGTGTTCAATGCATACATGGTGATGTAAAGGACTACCCTATGGCCAGAGTAGACATTGAAACGACTCATGGCACTGAGTCCCATGAAGTCGCCGTCGTTCGGGACTTGGTGCGTCCTATAATTATAGGCCGGGATTTCTGTCTGTTTTGGGATCTGTGGAGAAAGGGTTCTGAGGTCCCTAGCGAGAATGGGGAACCAGTAAACCCTAACAAACTACTGCCACACTCAGAAGGGGCGGAGTCTCAAACTGAGTCAATGAGGAGAAAAGAGGTGGCGGCGGATGAGCCGAGGAACTATTGCCAGGTTCAGGGTTTGAACAGCGTATGTCGCGAATGGTGTACTGACTTTACATCTGACCGGGGGCACTGAACTGTTCTCTAATAGTGAATGGAGAGTGTGTGAGTGGACTTCTAGACTCAGGAAGCCAGGTGACTCTGCTGAGCGACACACTCCCTGTCTATCTGATTCCCGGAAGGAAGATGGAAGTCCCTTGTGTTCATGGGGTCACTAGGGAGTATCAGGTAACCAGGGTAATCGTTGAGACGTCCACTATTATTTCTACCCAGGATGTCCCTGTAGTCCCAGACTTACCATATCCTATAATAATAGGCCAGGATTGTAAACGGTTTTGGGAGGTGTGGGACGAAGCACTGGCTGATTGCTCAGAAGGAAACCAGAATGACCCTAAAGGGTATGCCACACTAAACGAGATCGCAAACGAGATCGCAAATGAGATCACTAAAACATCACTATTTGCGATCTCGTTAGCGACCTCGTTGTGTGTGGCATGTAGCAACGATGTGGCCCCTGCTGTGTCGTCGCTGATCGTTCACTAGAGTTCTGGACCGTTTTTTGATCGTTGGCGTCCCACTGGTGAGCCTGAATCGCTGTGTTTGGCACCTTTTGCGAACGACGAGCGACCTCGTTTGTGACGCATATGACTGTTTTGCGTCACGGAGTGGATCGCAATATCTGTAAGTTCTCTTTTGCGTCACAGAGAGGATCGCAGAAGTTGCAAAGCAGGCTAGCAGGATGCAGAGAGCAGGAGCGATGCTGGAAATTCCTATGAATCAGAAGTGCTCAGTACATGCTAATGACATCCTAACGACCGCCAAAGTTGTTAAAGAGATCGCTGACCGCTGATGAGTCGTTTTTGAGATCTCATGTTTGGCAGCTACTAGCGACCTAAAAGAGATCACAAAAACGATCTCGTTAGCTTGCGTCGTTATCGAGATCGCTAACGAGATCGCTAAGTGTGGCAGTACCTTAAGAGAAGCCCATCCCTGCAGGAGGCTGTAGTGGTGGCTGATAGTGTGGTGGATAAAACAGAGGTAGCCACCCCTAAAGTCAAAGATACCCAGTGCCTGGTGACCATAAGAAAGTGTGGCTCAGACCAAAGTGAGGACTTTGGCGTGACCAAATATAGGACCACAGAAAACTGGGTAGCTCCAGGAATAGGGGCCGACCCCTGGTTAAGTGGGGACTTGCTGTTCCAAGATGACAGAGGGAGTGGGAATGACTCCTATGCAGACTGTAACTTAACCGCAAGTGAAAGCGAGTGCAGCAAGGTGGAGTCGGGTACAAGGGGCAGACCTCCTCCTCACCGCAGGGGCTGCAGGAAGGCAGACAGCCTATGCTCTCTTAGAAGAGAAATAAGGGGGAAAGGATGGTACCACATGTACTGGATAAAAGAGAGCAAGTCCATGAGATGGAGCTGCTTAAAGAGACAGTCGGGCGAGAAAGGATACGGAGACAAGAGATTGAGCAACGCGTGGAGGGCCTGGAGAAGGAATCCTCTAAAGTCCAAAGTCAACTGTCAGCGTGCCAGACGGCGAACAAAATCCTAGTGAAAGATATGGAGATGCTCAGAGAGGCCCAGGAGAAGCATCACCAGGAACTTCTACGGAGAGAGGATGAGCACCATTGCTGGGCAGAGGAGAGAGAGAAAATTCTCCAAGAACTCCAGAGTGAGAAGGAAGCTAATGCCCAGCTCAGGAAATACACGACAGACCGGGAAACCGAACGATTTCGCTCTCCCGGTCCGAGCGTACGGGAGGAGAGTGAACTGGAGAGGCTGACCAAAGAAGGGGCCTCAACGGAGGAAGAAAGTCAGCAAGGGAACCGCCACCCAGATGGCCACACCCAGGAAGTCCCAATGAAGCGGGAGGCTGACATAAGGGATATGCCACTACAATGCCTCCGCGAGAAGCAGAGACATCAGGATTCAGGAGCCAACCGGAAAACCTCCAAGTCGGAGGGGGTTGGTGGAAAACCTTGGGAAGATCCGGATGCTCCTGGAGGTGCACCAGGGAAGAATAGAGCAGCTAAGAATTGAGGAGGAGCAGACCAACAGACATCTGCAAGAGTTGAAAAAAAAAAAGGCAGCCACCTTCAAACCACAATATAGAGAGGCGCAAAAGTTCGCTTCAGAGTGAAAGTCATCGAAGTGGAACTAAGACAGGACATAGATCACCTGAAATGAGAGGTAGAGGCAGTGACACCTCAATTAGCTCAGGACTCAGTGACCTAAGCCAAACTCTGACAGACCAGTTAATTGTGGAGACGACTGAAAAGAGTTTCTAGTCGGTGAATGAAATGTGCCAAGCCCACGGCTTTAGGCAGAGGGGGAGGTATGTAGTGATAGTAAGACTTCACTATAACTTTGTATGTGGTTTGAGGACCTGTGATGAGGTCACAGAGCACATGACAGGTCATGTGCTCTGTGTTAGCTGAATGTCTGGTGTATATAAGTGAGCCTGCTGCTGACCACAGGTGTGAGTGGCTGGAGGTGTGGAAACCTCCAGTGTGGGAGTTCTGAGGAGACCTCCAGTCTGGTTGCTGAAAAGAGTGCTCACTTCGAGTACCAAGACTTTATATCTGTTTTGTTACTTTGTGCCAGAGAAGGCTGTTTTTGTTTTCTGTTTTAAAGCAAGTTTATGAAGTTTTAATAAACTTGCTTAAAGAACCAGGAAGAGTCGCCCTTCTGCTTACCTCCGGTCGCACACCAGCGAGACCACATCCCTACAGTGCTCACAACAGATCTAGATAAGTTCCTTAGGGGGTCTAGTTTCCAAAATAGTGTCACTTGTTTGGGGTTTCCACTGTTTAGGCACATCAGGGGCTCTCCAAACGCGACATGGAGTCCAGCCAATTCTGGTTTGAAAAAGCCAAATGGCGCTCCTTCCCTTCCGAGCTCTGCCATGCACCCAAACAGTGGTTTACACCCACATATTGGGTATCAGCGTACTCAGGACAAATTGCACAATAACTTTTGAGGTCTAGTTACTCTTGGGGAAAATAAAAATTGGGGTGAAAAGATAATTTTTGAGGAAAAAATATGATTTTTTAATTTTTTGGCTCTACGTTATAAACTTGTGTGAAGCACTTGGGGGTTCAAAGTGCTCACCACAGCCCTAGATAAGTTCCTTAGGGGGTCTAGTTTCTAAAACGGGGTCACTTGTGGGGGGTTCCCACTGCTTAGGCACATCAGTGGCTATCCAAATGCGACATGGCGTCCAATCTCAATTCCAGCCAATTTTGGTTTGAAAAAGTCAAATGGCGCTCCTTCCCTTCCGAGCTCTCCCGCGCCCAAACAGTGGTTCCCCCCACATATGGTATACTCAGGACAAATTGGGCAACAACTTTTGTGGTCCAATTTCTCCTGTTACCCTTTGTAAAATAAAAAATTGATGACTTTAATATCATTTTTGTGGAAAAAAATTGGATTTTTTATTTTCATGCCCGGGCATTATAAACTTGTGTGAAGCACTTGGGGTTAAAAGTGCTCACCACAGATCTAGATAAGTTCCTTAGGGGATCTAGTTTGCAAAATGGGGTCACTTGTTGGGGGTTTCCACTGTTTAGGCACATCATGGGCTCTGCAAACTGAACATGACGCCCATCAAAGTCTGCATTCCAAAACGTCATTACTTCCTTTCCGAGCCCTGCCATGCACCCAAACAGTTCCCCCCCCACATATGGGGTATCAGCTTACTCAGGACAAATTGGACAACAACTTTTGGGGTCCAATTTCCTTAGAAAAATCAAAAATTGGGGACTAAAAAATCATTTTTGTGGAAATTGGTTTTTTTTTCACACCCAGGAATTATAAACTTTAGTGAAACACTTGGTGGTTGAACGTGCTCAAAACATATCTAGATAAGTTCCTTAGAGGGTCTAGTTTTCAAAATAGTGTCACTTGTGGGGGGGTTTCCACTGTTTAGGCACATCAGGGGCTCTTCAAAATGTCAAACGGCGCTTCTTCCCTACCGAGCCCTGCCGTATGCCCAGAAAGTGGTTTTCCCCCACATGTGGGGTATCAGCGTAATCAGGAGAAATTGCACAGCAACTTTTTCTGTCCATTTTCTCCTTTAACCCCTGTTAAAATAAAGTTTTTTTGTAAAATATCATTTTTGTAACTAAAAAGTTAAATCTTCATTTTTTCCTTCCAAGTTGCTTCAGCTCCTGTGAATCACTTAAAGGGTTAATAAACTTCTTGAATGTGGTTTTGAGCACCTTGAGGGGTGCAGTTTTTAGAATGGCGTCACTTTTGGGCTTTTTCTGCCATATAAACCCCTCAAAGTGACTTCAAATGTGAGATGGTCCCTAAAAAAATGGTTTGTACAATTTGTTATAAAAATGAGAAATCGCTTGTCAACTTTTAACCCTTATAACTTTGTAACAAAAAAAATTTGGGTTCTAAAATTGTGCTAATGTAAAGTAGACATGTAGGAAATATTATTCAGTAACTATTTTGTGTGACATATTTCTCTGTTTTAAGGGAATAAAAATTAAAAGTTTGAAAATTGCTAAATTTTACAAATTTTTGCCATATTTCCATTTTTTTCATAATTAAACGCAATTTATATCGAAGAAATTTTACCACTATCATGAAGCACAATATGTCATGAGAAACAATCTCAGAATCGTGAAGAGTCGTTGGAGCGTAAGAGTTATAGCCTCATAAAGAGACATTGGTCAGAATTGTAAAAATTGGCCCAGACATTAACGTGGAAACCACCCTTGGGTGTTAAGGGGTTAAAACACTATTTTTAATTTAATGCGAACATAAAGAAAAGTTAACATATAACTAAAAATGTATGAATTTTACTCAGATAGAACAAAGTCCAGTATTTCTTGTCAAAATTATAAAAACTACAGACAAAATATCAAAAACAAGTCTCCCAATATCTTTACTATAAGAAGCAAACAACCTTTATATAAATATACATAGATCCCAGAATATCATAGATAACCAGCAAAAAGAGAGATTTCAAAAATAAAACTTAACCTTTGTGAACGTGTTGGAGACGACTTCGGAGCTGAGGCTCCCTCTGGTGGTTGCTGAGGGTATTGAACCTATGTTGAACAGCAAAAGTCCACCACCTGCAATGGATGAATGGTTATCAGGGGGGACTGACTGGCCTGATATAAGTGAGCTGACCTCCCATGATCCTCGCCGGTACCGTTACTACCTGGTCTAGATTGGAATTCAGCTTGCTTTTCTGCTGTCTCCTGCTATCATTCAGATGAGTTACTTTCTGATTTTTTTCTGTGGTTTGATTTTCCTTGTTTTTTGCTGCCTTGCTTTTGAGTTCAGCCGGGTCCCCTTTGGG
This sequence comes from Oophaga sylvatica, assembly GCA_033576555.1. Taxonomy (NCBI): domain Eukaryota; kingdom Metazoa; phylum Chordata; class Amphibia; order Anura; family Dendrobatidae; genus Oophaga; species Oophaga sylvatica. Next base: position 219,271,160 of record JARQOD010000003.1, on the reverse strand, counting down.
GGCTTGTGTTGGTCTCTGTTATCTTTTTGTATTTGTTCATTTGCTCTATTCCTGTGATTTTTTACTGCTGGGTAGCTGCGTGTTCACACCAGAGATCTGATATAGGTGGTCGAGACCGTGTGGAATCAGCATTTTTGGAATCAGAAGTGTTGGAGTTTTTCCTAGGGTTTTGCTGGGTTGCAGACAGTATTCTCTCCTGTATTGTCCTATCTAGACAGTTTTGGCCCCAGCGTTTGCTCAATCTATTTTCTGTCTGCGTTCGTGTTTTTTTATCTTGTCTAACCGCCATTATATGTTTGGGGGCTTCCTATTCCTTTGGGGCTCTACTCCGGGGCAGTTAGCTTTCCTCTTTCCATCTTCAGGGGTAGCTAATCTCTCCGGCTCTGACGAGGCATCTAGGGCACCGTAGGAACATCCCACGGCTGCTTCTAGTTGAGTGGTTAGATTAGGGGTCTGCAACCTAGTAGATCCCAACCTCTTTGGTGTTTTGGCTGCCTTTGCGGTTTTTGCTCCTCAGCTACCAAATCATAACAGAATCACCTGCCATACTAAAATTATATGGTACTCAACAGAATTGAAAAAATAGTAAAAAAAAAAAGTTGTCAGAGTTGTCAGAAATTTTTTTTTGTTTGTTACATTTTTTCTCTTTTTTTTCTCTGGGGGCTGAGGAGGATTTTTTTTTGTGGAAGTTCGGAGTATTGCTAGCTATCTCGCTAGTTTACCGGTTGTGTAACCTAGGATCCCTATGCCAGATTTATTTTTGGGGAATCGGTCTAAATTTTTGAATTTTAAAAATAACTGTAAGTTGTTTTTTGCCTTGAAGTCTAAATCCTCAGGGAATGCAGCACAGCAGGTTCAAATTGTCATCTCCCTGTTGTGCGGCGACCCTCAGGATTGGGCCTTTTCCCTGACACCTGGGGATCCTGTTTTGAATGATGCTGATGTATTTTTTCAGGCTCTGGGATTGTTGTACGACGAACCTAATGTTACTGATCAAGCTGAGAAAACCTTGTTGGCATTGAATCAGGGTCAAGAAGCCGCTGAGCTGTGTTGTCAGAAATTCTGAAAGTTGGCAATACTTACTAAATGGAATGAAGATGCTCTGGCAGCTCTTTTTCGGAAGGGTCTGGCAGAGACTGTAAAGGATGTTATGGTGGGATTTCCTGTTCCCTCTGGTCTCAATGACTCTATGTCATTAGCTATTCAGATTGACAGACGTTTGCGTGAGCGTAGAAATATGCGTGAGATTGTGGTGCCTTGCGAGCCAGCCCCTGAGCCCATGCAGTGTGATGGAGTGACTTCTGGGGCACAGCGTCGTGAGTTTCGAAAGCGTAACAAGTTGTGTTTCTACTGTGGTGACGCTTCTCATACTATTTCCATCTGCCCCAAGCGGGGAAGACGTTTTGCGCGCACAATTGTTTTGGGTAGTGTACAGACTAAATTTTTGTTGACTGTTACCTTGATTTGCTCCATGTCCACATTTTCGGCTCAGGCTTTTGTTGATTCAGGAGCAGCTATAAACCTGATGGATTTTGATTTTGCCAAACGTTGTGGTTTTCCCATGATACCCCTGCGGAAGTCTATTCCTTTGCTGGGCATTGATTCTACCCCTTTGGCGGAGAATAAACCCCAGTTTTCAACCCAGGTGATAATGTGGGTTGACCTGGACCACCAAGAGAGTTGCAAATTTTTGGTGTTACATAATTTACATGACATTATTGTACTGGGTTTTCCTTGGTTACACACTCATAATCCTGTTTTGGATTGGAAATCTGTGTCTGTGACTAGTTGGGGTTGTCAGTGTGTTCGTACTGACACTCCTGTTTTTTCTGCCTCTCCCCAATCTCAAGATGTCCCTGACTATTTGACTGATTTTTCTGATGTGTTTAGTGAGAGTAAGTCTGCATCCTTACCTCCTCATAGGAGTTATGATTGCGCTATTGACTTAGTACCCGGATGTAAATTTTCCAAGGGTCGACTCTTTAATTTATCTGTACCTGAGCATGATGCTATGCAATCTTATATCAAAGAATCTTTAGAGAAGGGTCATATCAGACCATCCTCTTCACCCTTGGGCGCCGGCTTTTTCTTTGTGGCCAAGAAGGATGGTTCCTTGAGGCCGTGTATTGACTATCATTCCTGAATAAGATCACTGTTAAATATCAATATCTGTTACCCTTGATTTCTGACCTATTTTCCAGAGTGAAAGGTGCTAGTTGGTTTACCAAGCTTGACCTCAGGGGGGCATATAATCTTATTCACATCAAGCATGGTGATAAATGGAAAACGGCGTTTAATACCCCAGGGGGCATTTTGAGTACCTAGTGATGCCTTTAGGGCTCACTAATGCCCCTTCCGTCTTCCAATCCTTTATGAACGATATTTTCCAGATAAATTTCTGATCGTTTATTTGGACGATATCTTGATTTTTTCCAATGACTGGGATTCTCATGTGGAACATGTTCGGACTGTATTCAGGATTTTGAGAGAAAATACATTGTATGTGAAGAGATCAAAATGTCTTTTCGGCGTACAGGTTTAATTTCTGGGATTTATTTTGTCTCCGTCTGTTATTTAAATGGACCTGGTCAAAGTTCAGGCCATTTGTGATTGGGTTCAACCCACTACAATCTTCAGAGATTTTTGGGTTTTGCTAATTTTTATCTTAAAGTTATAGGTAATTTCTCCAGTATTGTGAAACCACTGACTGATTTGACCAAAAAGGGTTCTGATGTAGTGAATTGGTCTCCTGAGGCAGTTTCTGCGTTTCAGGATCTTAAGCGGAGATTCACTTCTGCTCCTGTTCTACGGCAACCTGATGTTTCTCTACCATTTCAGGTGGAGGTTAGTGTTGAGCGATACTTTCCGATATTGGGAAATATCGGATCGGATTGGATCGGATCGATACTCCAAAAGTATCGGATATTGCCGATTCCGATACCGGAAACCAATGCAAGTCAATGGGACAGAAATATCGGAATTAAAATAAACCCTTTCATTCCTTGTAGGTTAATTGTACATGAAGGAAAACAACTAAGAATAATGTAGAATGTATTGGGGGAGGTGGAGGAGACATTAAAGGCATAGAGGTTTGGCCCAATCAAATGGAATAGCAGGAATAAAAAATTTTTTTTAAGACGTTCGGAGTTGCAAAGAAATTGAATATGTTAACCTTTTTTCCAGGGGCACCACGAGGATGAACAGACTCACCCCCATACACTGCTTAGTCTTCTTCTGCTTATAATTTAGAGCATATCTTTTGCTCAGATTTTTTGTGTTATGCTTACTGTTCTTCTGCTTTTTGTTCTTCTGCTTTTTGTTCTTCTGCTTCTTGGTCTTCTGTGTCTTGTTCTGTATCTTGTTGGTTGTCTTCATGTTCTTTGTCCTCTTGGTCATCTTCTTCTGGGTAATCTTTTTGGTCTTCTTTGGGGTGGTGTTCAGGCTCGTCGTCTTCATGGTCGTCGTCCTAGGGGTCGTCGTCTTCTTCGGGGTGGTCTTCAGGGTCGTCGTCTTCAGGGTCATCGTCTTTGGGGTCATCGTCTTCTTCGGGGTGGTCTCCAGGGTCGTCGTCTTCAGGGTCGTCGTCAGGGAGATCCAGAGTGATTACCCAAAACCATTTCAAAAATCTTCAACTTGGAAATGTAGCAGAAGGTACAAGAAGGCTGAGTAACTGCCGAGAACCAGCTGACGGTACTGGAACCCGGATGGTTAGCATAAGGTACAATAGCCAATGGAACTAACGAGGACCAGCTGACTGTGCTGGAGCCTGGAGGGGCAGCAGAAGGAACAGAGCCAATGGCACTACCGAGGACCAGCTGACGGTACTGGACCAGGGTTATTAAGCAGGAGGTACCTGTGCTAGAAAGCACTACCAAGGACCAGCAGACGTTGCTGGATCTCGGATACCGAGATGGAGGCACCTAGGTCAAAGGCACTGCTGAGAACCAGCTGACGGTACTGGAACCTGGATGGGTATCATAAGTTACCCATGAAAACCAAAGTTGCAAGGCCGCGAGCCGGCCACAGTTACCGAATCCCACAGTCCTACAGGGGGTGCTTGTCCTATTGGCACTACGGAAACAGCCTTTACTTCCATATCCCGCAGCCCACATAGGAAGCACCTAAAATGCAGGCACCATAGAGTCGGCTAACCCGATCGCAACACGACAGGACAACGTATTGGAGGCAAAGTGACATTGACACTGGCCGGAAACAGCTGACGTGCTGTAACCTGGCTGGGCAGGAGGGAGTACCCGTGCCAAAGACACTGCCGAGAACCAGCTGATGGTACTGAAACCCGGAGGGGCAGCAGAAGGAACAGAGCCAATGGCACTACCGAGGACCAGCTGACGGTACTGGACCACGGTTACTAAGCAGGAGGTACCTGTGCTAGAAAGCACTACCAAGGACCAGCAGACGTTGCCGGATCTCGGATACCGAGATGGAGGCACCTAGGCCAAAGGCACTGTCGAGAACCAGCTGACGGTACTGGAACCCGGATGGGTAGCAGAAGGTACCCATGAAAAATAAAGTTGCAAGGCCGCGAGCCGGCCGCAGTTACTGAATCCAACAGTCCTACAGGGGGTGCTTGTCCTATTGGCACTACGGAAACAACCTTTACTTCCATATCCCGCAGCCCACATAGGAAGCACCTAAACTGCAGGCACCATAGAGTCGGCTAACCCGACCGCAACACGACAGGACAGCGTATTGGAGGCAAAGTGACGTTGACACTGGCCGGAAACAGCTGGCGTGCTGTAACCTGGCTGGGCAGGAGGGAGTACCCATGCCAAAGACACTTCTGAGCAGCAACTGGCGATGTTGGAGCCCAGGGATGAGAGTAGAAACAGAGTGGAGGCAGAGGCCTAATTGGAACAAGTTTAAAATCTGTACTTGTGTGAGTTTGGACACAGCAGGAAAACTTGCCGGCTACACAGCTGGGGATCAGCTGACATTACTGAACCCCAAAATCACAGGAGCTAGTGTTGACTGTGCAGACGGCACTTCCGTGCAGCAACTGGCGATGTTGGAGCCCAGGAATGAGAGTAGAAACAGAGTGGAGGCAGAGGACAAATTGGAGCAAGTTGAAAATCTGGACTTGTGTGAGTGTGGACAGAGCAGGAAACATTGCCAGCTACACAGCTAGGGATCAGCTGACATTACTGAACCCCAATAACACAGGAGCTAGTGTTGACTGTGCAGACGGCACTTCCGAGCAGCAACTGGCGATGTTGGAGCCCAGGGATGAGAGTACAGTCATGGCCAAAAGTTTTGAGAATGACACAAATATTATATTTTCACATGATCTGCTGCCCTCTGGTTTTTATGTGTGTTTGACAGATGTTTTTATCACAGACAGAAATATAATAATTGCAAACATATGAGTAACAAAAGCTTATATTGACAGTTAGAATGAGTTAATGCAGCAAGTCAATATTGCAGTGTTGACCCTTCTTCTTCAGGACCTCTGCAATTCTCCCTGGCATGCTCTCAATCAACTTCTGGACCAAATCCTGACTGATAGCAGTCCATTCTTGCACAATCAATGCTTTCATTTTGTCAGAATTTTTAGGTTTTTGTTTGTCCACCAGTCTCTTGATGATTGACCACAAGTTCTCAATGGGATTAATATCTGGGGAGTTTCCAGGCCATGGACCCAAAATCTCTATGTTTTGTTCCCTGAGCCATTTAGTTATCACCTTTGCTTTATGGCAAGGTGCTCCATCATGCTGGAAAAGGCATTGTTGATCGCCAAACTGCTCTTGGAGGGTTGGGAGAAGTTGCTCTTGGAGGACATTCTGGTACCATTCTTTATTCATGGCTGTGTTTTTAGGCAAGACTGTGAGAGAGCCGATTCCCTTGGCTGAGAAGCAACCCCACACATGAATGGTTTCAGGATGCTTAACAGTTGGCATGAGACAAGACTGGTGGTAGCGCTCACCTTGTCTTCTCCGAATGAGCCGTTTTCCTGATGTCCCAAACAATCGAAAAGGGGATTCATCAGAGAAAATAACTTTACCCCAGTCCTCAGCAGTCCACTGCCTGTACCATTTGCAGAATATCAGTCTGTCCATGATGTTTTTTTCTGGAGAGAAGTGGCTTCTTTGCTGCCCTCCTTGAGACCAGGCCTTGCTCCAAGAGTCTCCGCCACACAGTGTGTGCAGATGCACTCACACCTATCTGCTGCCATTCCTGAGCAAGCTCTGCACTGCTGGTAGCATTATCCCGCAGCTGAAACACTTTTTAAGAGACGGTCCTGGCGCTTGCTGGTCTTTCTTGGGCGCCCTGGAGCCTTTTTGGCAACAATGGAACCTCTCTCCTTGAAGTTCTTGATGATGCGATAGCTTGTTGACTGAGGTGCAATCTTTCTAGCTGCGATACTCTTCCCTGTTAGGCCATTTTTGTGCATTGCCATGATGACTGCACGTGTTTCTTTAGAGATAACCATGGTTAACAGAAGAGAAACAATGATGCCAAGCACCAGCCTCCTTTTAAAGTGTCCAGTGGTGTCATTCTCACTTAATCATGACAGATTGATCTCCAGCCATGTCCTCATCAACACCCACACCTGTGTTAATGGAGCAATCACTGAAAAGAGGTTTAGCTGGTCCTTTTAAGGCAGGGATGCAATGATGTTGAAAGGTGTTTTGGGGATAAAGTTCATTTTCTAGCCAAATATTGACTTTGCAAGTAATTGCTGTTAAGCTGATCACTCTTTATAACATTCTGGAGTATATTCAAATTGCCATTAGAAAAAGTGAAGCAGTAGACTTTGTAAAAATTAATATTTGTGTCATTCTCAAAACTTTTGGCCATGACTGTAGAAACAGAGTGGAGGCAGAGGACAAATTGGAGCAAGTTGAAAATCTGGACTTGTGTGAGTGTGGACAGAGCAGGAAACATTGCCAGCTGCACAGCTGGGATCAGCTGACATTACTGAACCCCAATAACACAGGAGACGGCACTTCCGAGCAGCAACTGGCAGTGTTGGAGCCCAGGGTCAGTCAGCCTAATGTGAGCAACTTTCAAATTTGATGTAACTTTAATTTGGAGGTAGCAGGACTTATTGCCGGACACACAGCAGGGAACAGCAGGCGTTACTGAACCCCACAAACACAGGAGCTAGTGTTTTTCTCTGTGCATACAGCACTTCTGAGCAGCAACTGGCGGTGTTGAAGCCCAGGGTCAGTCATGGTGTAGGCTGAGGCTTAATGTGAGCAACTTTCTAATCTGATGTAACTTGAAATTGGAGGTAGCAGGACTTATTGCCGGACACACAGCAGGGGAACATGTTGTGTTTCGGTAGCTGAGGAGTGCAGGTAAAAAAGGCAATACACCAGAGCAGTTGGAATCTATGAGATTGCAGTACCCTGACTAACCACCACAACTAGAGGCAGCCGTGGAGCGTACCTACGTTGGTCCTAGACGCCTCGTCACAGCCTGAGAAACTAACTACACCTAAAGATAGAAATAGGAAAGCTATCTGCCCCGGAGCAGAACCCCAAAGATAACAGAAAGCCCCCAAACATGTAATGGCGGTTAGACAAGAGGAAATACTGACACAGAAAGAAAATAGAATGAGCAAACGCTGGGGCCCAAACTATCTAAATAGAAAAGGATAGGAAGGGTACTTACTGCAATCCCAGAAAACCCTGAAAAGCACCAACTCTACTAATTTCAAAATAACCTGAGATCACACGACCTCTACCACCTAAATTAGTTCTCTGGTGTAACAAAATCAAAACAGCAGCCACTGAAAAAACTGGAAAAATCAAAAGAACAAAACTCAGTGGCTGAACTAAACTGAGAGGGCAGAAGCCCCCGGAGGGGACCCTGAAGGCCCCCAAAGAAGTGCAGGACAAAATGCAAAAATATAGCAAAAACACAAAAGAAGCAAAAGTCTTATCTGTAAGCAGGAGATGCAGAAACGACACAGCAGGCTACAAGGGAAACTGGAATGAAGGATTCAGACCAGAACAATTGATCACCGGCAACCCTGATGGGAAAATGACTCCCTTATATAAGACCAGTCAGTAACACCTGATTCCCAGTCCTCACAATCCTCACTAGCACCGCTTGTAACCACCAAGGGAGCCTCTGCTCAGAACTCATCTCAAACCCATTCACAACAGTACCCCCCCCTTGAGGAGGGGTCACCGAACCCTCATTTGAGCAACCAGGTCGGTCAGGATGAGTTCTATGATACGCACGGATAAGTCTCCCAGCATGGATGTCCGAAGCAAACACCCAAGAATTGTCCTCCTGACCATAACCTCTCCATTTAACAAAATACTGGAGTTTCCGTCTAGAAAAACGAGAATCCAATATTTTCTCAACCACATACTCCAGATTGCCCTCAACCAAAACAGGGTCAGGAGGCACAGCAGCAGGAACCACTGGCTCAACAAACCTCTTCAACAAGGACTTGTGGAACACGTTATGGATCTTAAATGTACCTGGAAGAAGCAAACGAAAAGAAACAGGATTAATAATCTCCATGATCTTATAAGGTCCAATGAACCTAGGCTTAAATTTAGGAGATGCTACTCTCATAGGAATATTCTTTGAGGACAACCAGACCAAGTCCCCCACTTTAAACCGAGGACCATCAGTCCTATGCCGGTTAGCAAACCGCTGGGCCTTCTCCTGAGAGAGGGACAACCTCTCCACTAACTGGTCCCAAATCTGTTGCATATGCTCCACAACAGTCAACACCTGGACAGACAGAAGCCTCCGTCTGTCCTGAAGAAAATCGAGGGTGAAACCCAGAATTACAGAAAAACGGAGACATCAAAGTGGCAGAGCTAGCGCTATTATTAAGAGCAAACTCAGCCAAAGGCAAAAAAGAGACCCAGTCATCCTGATCAGCAGACACAAAGCATCTTAGATAAGTCTCCAATGTCTGGTTTGTTTTCTCAGTTTGACCATTGGTCTGAGGATGAAATGCCGAGGAGAAAGACAATTGAACACCCAGTTTAGAACAAAAAGTCCTCCAAAATCTGGAAACAAACTGGACTCCTCTGTCAGACACAATGTTCTCAGGAATGCCGTGTAAACGAACCACGTGCTGAAGGAACAACGGCACCAATTCAGGGGAGGAAGGCAACTTAGGTAATGGCACAAGATGTATCATTTTGGAAAACCTATCACAAATTACCCAGATGGTGGTCATTCTCTGAGAAACAGGAAGATCGGAAATGAAATCCATAGAGATATGGGTCCATGGTCTCTTGGGCACAGGCAATGGCATCAACAAACCACTAGAGCGAGAGCAAGGCTTGGAGCGAGAGCAAGTCCCGCAGGACTGCACAAATTCCCTGACATCACGAGACAAGTAGGCCACCAAAAGGACCGGCTAACCAAGTCTCTGGTACCAAAAATTCCGGGATGCCCAGCCAATGCGGAACAATGAATCTCAGACATCACACTCTTTTTCCATTGGTCCGGGACAAACAATTTTCCAACAGGGCAGCGCTCGGGCCTATCCTCCTGACACCCCTCCAGAGCAAGTCTCAAATTGGGCGAGATGGCGGAAAGAACTACACCCTCTTTCAAAATAACAGAAGGATCAGATAACTCAGGAGAGTCCGCAAGGAAACTCCTCGAGAGGCATCCGCCTTAACATTCTTAGTGCCAGGAAGAAAGGAAACCACAAAATTAAAACGTGTGAAAAACAAGGCCCACCTGGCCTGTCTAGGATTGAGTCGCTTGGCAGATTCCAGATAGACCAGATTCTTATGGTCCGTAAGGACCACCACCTGATGTTTGGCTCCCTCCAGCCAATGTCTCCACTCTTCAAAAGCCCACTTCATGGCCAATAACTCCCGATTACCTACGTCATAATTACGTTCAGTAGGAGAAAATTTTCGAGAGAAAAAGGCACAAGGGTTACTTTTAGAGGTCTCTGGATCTTTTTGGGACAAAACGGCACCTGCCCCAATTTCAGAGGCATCAACCTCCACCTGAAATGGCAGAGAAACATCAGGCTGCCGTAGAACAGGAGCAGAAGTGAATCTCTGCTTAAGTTCCTGAAATGCAGAGACTGCCTCAGGAGGCCAATTCACCACATCAGAACCCTTTCTGGTCAAATCAGTTAATGGTTTAACAATAACCGAGAAATTACCAATAAATTTACGATAAAAATTGGCAAAACCCAAAAATCTCTGAAGAGCCTTTAATGAAGTAGGTTGGACCCAATCACAGATGGCCTGAACCTTGACCGGGTCCATTTCAATAACAGATGGGGACAAAATGAATCCCAGAAATGAGATCCTCTGTACGCCAAAAAGACACTTTGATCCCTTCACATACAGAGCATTCTCTCTCAAAATCTGGAATACAGTTCGAACATGTTTCACATGAGAGTCCCAGTCATTAGAAAAATCAAGATATCATCCAAATAAACAATCAGAAATTTGTCCACAAAATCCCTGAAAATGTCATTCATGAAGGACTGGAAGACGGAAGGAGCATTAGTGAGCCCAAAGGGCATCACTAGGTACTCAAAATGCCCTTCAGGGGTATTGAATGCCATCTTCCATTCATCCCCGTGCTTAATGCGAATAAGGTTATACGCCCCCCTGAGGTCAAGCTTGGTAAACCAAGTAGCGTTTTTCACCCTGGAAAACAGGTCAGAAATCAAGGGTAACGGGTATTGATATTTCACAGTAATATTGTTCAAGAGACGATAATCAATACACGGCCTTAATGAACCATCTTTTTTGGCCACAAAGAAAAAACCGGCACCTAAGGGTGAAGAGGATGGTCTGATATGACCCTTCTCCAATGATTCCTTGATATAAGACCGCATAGCGTCATGTTCAGGTACAGACAAGTTAAAAAGGTGACCTTTAGGGAATTTACTACCCGGCACTAATTCAATAGCGCAGTCATAGCTCCTATGGGAGGCAAGGATGCAGATTTACTTTCGCTAAACACATCAGAAAAATCAAACAAAAAGTCAGGAACATCCTGAGCCTGGGGGGAGGCAGAAAAAACAGGAGTGTTGGTATTAACACATTGGCAGCCCCAACTGGTAACAGACACAGATTTCCAATCCAAAACAGGATTATGAGACTAGTAACCAAGGGAAACCCAGCACGATAATGTCATGCAGATTATATATAGAACCAAAAATTTGCAGCACTCCTGGTGATCAGGTTCAACCCTCATTATCACCTGAGTAGAAAACTGGGGTTTATTCTCAGCCAAAGGGGTAGAATCGATCCCCAGTAGGGGAATAGACTTCTGTAGGGTATCAAGGGAAACCCACAACGTTTAGCAAAATCATAATCCATCAGGTTAATAGCTGCTCCAGAATCAACGAAAGCCTGAGCAGAAAATGAGGACAGAGAGCATATCAGAGTGACAGTTAATAAAAACTTAGTCTGAACACTACCCAAGACAACTGAGCGTGCAAAACGTCTTCCCCGCTTAGGGCAGACTGAAATAGCATGAGAGGCATCACCACAGTAGAAACATAACCCATTGCGCTTTCGAAACTCATGACGCTGTGCCCCAGACACCACTCTATCACACTGCATGGGTTCAGAAGCTGGTTCACAAGGCAACACCATTCCACGCATACTTCTCCGCTCACGCAAACGTCTGTCAATTTGAATCGCTAATGACATAGAATCATTGAGACCAGAGGGACAGGGAATCCCACCATAACATCCTTTACATTATCCGACAGACCCTTCCGGAAAAGGGCCGCCAAAGCGTCGTCATTCCATTTGGTCAGGACTGCCCACCTACGGAATCTCTGACAGTATAACTCAGCGTCATCAAGCCCCTGATTTAATGCCAACAAGGTTTTTTTCAGCTTGATCAGTGACATTAGGCTCATCGTACAATAACCCCAAAGCCTGAAAAAACGCATCAACATCACTCAAAACAGGATCCCCAGGTATCAGGGAAAAAGCCCAATCCTGAGGATCGCCGCGCAGGAGAGAGATGATAATTTGAACCTGCTGCGCTGCGTTTCCTGAGGACTTAGATTTTAAGGCAAAAAACAATTTACAATTATTTTTGAAATTCTGAAACTTAGCTCGATCCCCTAAAAACAAATCTGGCATGGGGATCCTAGGTACCACAACAGGCAACCTAGCAAGATATGCAGCAATACTCTGAACCTCAGTGGCAAGCTGATCCACACGGCCAGACAACTGTGCAAACTCCATTGGGAGAAAAGATCCTCCCCAGCACCCAGAGATACAGAGGAAAAAAAAAAAAATGCAACAAATGGAAAAATATCTCTGACAACTCTGACAACCTTTTTTCTTTCACAATATTTTTTTTTTTCCCTTCTGTGAGTACCATACAATTTTAAATTTTTTGGCCGGTGATACTGTTGTGTTTCGGTAGCTGAGGAGTGCAGGTAAAAAAGGCAATACACCAGAGCAGTTGGAATCTATGAGATTTCAGTACCCTGACTAACCACCACAACTAGAGGCAGCCGTGGAGCGTACCTACGTTGGTCCTAGACGCCTTGTCACAGCCTGAGAAACTAACTACACCTAAAGATAGAAATAGGAAAGCTATCTGCCCCGGAGCAGAACCCCAAAGATAACAGAAAGCCCCCAAACATGTAATGGCGGTTAGACAAGAGGAAATACTGACACAGAAAGAAAATAGAATGAGCAAACGCTGGGGCCCAAACTATCTAAATAGAAAAGGATAGGAAGGGTACTTACTGCAATCCCAGAAAACCCTGAAAAGCACCAACTCTACTAATTTCAAAATAACCTGAGATCACACGACCTCTACCACCTAAATTAGTTCTCTGGTGTAACAAAATCAAAACAGCAGCCACTGAAAAAACTGGAAAAAGCAAAAGAACAAAACTCAGTGGCTGAACTAAACTGAGAGGGCAGAAGCCCCCGGAGGGGACCCTGAAGGCCCCCAAAGAAGTGCAGGACAAAATGCAAAAATATAGCAAAAACACAAAAGAAGCAAAAGTCTTATCTGTAAGCAGGAGATGCAGAAACGACACAGCAGGCTACAAGGGAAACTGGAATGAAGGATTCAGACCAGAACAATTGATCACCGGCAACCCTGATGGGAAAATGACTCCCTTATATAAGACCAGTCAGTAACACCTGATTCCCAGTCCTCACAATCCTCACTAGCACCGCTTGTAACCACCAGAGGGAGCCTCTGCTCAGAACTCATCTCAAACCCATTCACAACAGGAACAGCTTGCATTACTGAACCCCACAAACACAGAAGCTAGTGTTTTTCTCTGTTCATACAGCACCTCTGAGCAGCAACTGGCGGTGTTGAAGCCCAGGGTCAAGGAGGGTGTAGGCTGAGGCCTAATGTGAGCAACTTTCTAATCTGAATGAACTTGAAATTGGAGGTAGAAGGACTTATTGCCGGACACACAGCAGGGGAACAGCAGGCGTTACTGAACCCCACAACACAGGAGCTAGTGTTTTTTCTCTGTGCATACAGCACTTTCGACAGCAACTGGCGGGTTGAAGCCCAGGGTCAAGGGAAAGGGTGTAGGCTGAGGCTAATGTAGCAACTTTCTAATCATGATGTAACTTGAAATTGGAGGTAGCAGGACTTATTGCCGGACACACAGCAGGGGAACAGCGGGCATTACTGAACCCCACAACACAGGAGCTATTTGTTTTTTCTCTGTGCATACAGCACTTCTGAGCAGCAACTGGCGGTGTTTGAAGCCCAGGGTCAAGGAGGGTGTAGGCTGAGGCCTAATGTGAGCAACTTTCTAATCTGATGTAACTTGAAATTGGAGGTAGCAGACTTATTGCCGGACAAAACAGCGGGGAACAGCAGGCGTTACTGAACCCACAAACACAGGAGCTAGTGTTTTCTCTGTGCTACAGCACTTCTGAGCAGCAACTGGCTGTGTTGAAGCCCAGGGTCAGTCAGGGTGTAGGCTGAGGCCTTATGTGAGCACTTTCTAATTTGATGTAACTGAAATTGGAGGTAGCAGGACTTATTCCCGGGACACAAAAGCAGGGGAACAGCTGGCATAACTGAACACCACAAACACAGGAGCAGTGTTTTTCTCTGTGCATACAGCACTTCTGAGCACAACTGGCTGTGTTGAAGCCCAGGTCAGTCAGGGTGTAGGCTGAGGCCTTAGGGAAAGCCACTTTCCCTAATTTGATGTAACTTGAAATTGGAGGTAGCAGACTTATTGCCGGACACACAGCAGGGAACAGCTGGCATTAATGAACCCCACAAACACAGGAGCTAGTGTTTTTTTCTTGTGCATACAGCACTTCTGAGCACAACTGGCGGTGTTGAAGCCCGGGTCAAGGAGGGTGTAGGCTGGGGCCCTTTATGGAGCAACTTTCTAATTTGATGTAACTGAAATTGGAGGTAGCAGGACTTATTGCCGGACACACAGTGGGGAACAGCAGGCGTTACGGGAATGCACAAACACACAGCAGCTCAGGGGAACTGGAATAAACTTCAGACCAGAACATTGATCAGAAACCCTGATGGGAAAAAGCCCATTAGACAGTCAGTAACACTGATTCCTATCTGACAACCTCACTAATCGTTTGTAACGAAATGAGGAGTCAGCTTATTGCCGAACCCCACACAACAGGAACAGCTGGCTTACTGAACCCCACAAACACAGAAGCTAGTGTTTTTCTCTGTTGCATACAGCACTTCTGAGCAGAACTGGCGGTGTTGAAGCCCAGGGTCAAGTAGGGTGTAGGCTGAGGCCTAATGTGAGCAACTTTCTAATCTGATGTAACTTGAAATTGGAGGTAGCAGGACTTATTGCCGGACACACAGCAGGGGAACAGCAGGCGTTACTGAACCCCACAAACACAGGAGCTAGTGTTTTTTCTCTGTGCATACAGCACTTCTGAGCAGTAACTGGCGGTGTTGAAGCCCAGGGTCAAGAGGTGTAGGCTGAGGCTAATGTGAGCAACTTTCTAATCTGATGTAACTTGAAATTGGAGGTAGCAGGACTTATTGCCGGACACACAGCGGGGAACAGCTGGCATTACTGAACCCCACAAACACAGGAGCTAGTGTTTTTCTCTGTGCATACAGCACTTCTGAGCAGACAACTGGCGTGTTGAAGCCAGGGTCAAGGAGGGTGTAGGCTGAGGCCTAATGTGAGCAACTTTCTAATCTGATGTAACTTGAAATTGGAGGTAGCAGGACTTATTGCCGGACACACAGCGGGGGAACAGCAGGCGTTACTGAACCCCACAAACACAGGAGCTAGTGTTTTTCTCTGTGCATACAGCACTTCTGAGCAGCAACTGGCTGTGTTGAAGCCCAGGGTCAGTCAGGGTGTAGGCTGAGGCCTTATGTGAGCAACTTTCTAATTTGATGTAACTTGAAATTGGAGGTAGCAGGACTTATTGCCGGACACACAGCAGGGGAACAGCTGGCTTTAAACTGAACACCACAAACACAGGAGCTAGTGTTTTTTCTCTGTGCATACAGCACTTCTGAGCAGCAACTGGCTGTGTTGAAGCCCAGGGTCAGTCAGGGTGTAGGCTGAGGCCTTATGTGAGCCACTTTCTAATTTGATGTAACTTGAAATTGGAGGTAGCAGGACTTATTGCCGGACACACAGCAGGGGAACAGCTGGCATTAATGAACCCCACAAACACAGGAGCTAGTGTTTTTCTCTGTGCATACAGCACTTCTGAGCAGCAACTGGCGGTGTTGAAGCCCAGGGTCAAGGAGGGTGTAGGCTGAGGCCTTATGTGAGCAACTTTCTAATTTGATGTAACTTGAAATTGGAGGTAGCAGGACTTATTGCCGGACACACAGTGGGGAACAGCAGGCTTACTGAACCCCACAAACACAGGAGCTAGTGTTTTTCTCTGCATACAGCACTTCTGAGCAGCAACTGGCGGTGTTGAAGCCCAGTGTCAGTCAGGGTGTAGGCTGAGGCCTTATGTGAGCAACTTTCTAATCTGATGTAAACTTGAAATTGGAGGTAGCAGGACTTATTGCCGGACACACAGCAGGGTAACAGCAGGCGTTACTGAACCCCACAAACACAGGAGCTAGTGTTTTTCTCTGTGCATACAGCACTTCTGAGCAGTAACTGGCGGTGTTGAAGCCCAGGGTCAGTCAGGGTGTAGGCTGAGGCCTAATGTGAGCAACTTTCTAATCTGATGTAACTTGAAATTGGAGGTAGCAGGACTTATTGCCGGACACACAGCAGGGGAACAGCAGGCGTTACTGAACCCCACAAACACAGGAGCTAGTGTTTTTTCTCTGTGCATTCAGCACTTCTGAGCAGTAACTGGCGTGTTGAAGCCCAGGGTCAGTCAGGGTGTAGGCTGAGGTCTAATGTGAGCAACTTTCTAATCTGATGTAACTTGAAATTGGAGGTAGCAGGACTTATTGCCGGACACACAGCCGGGGAACAGCTGGCATTACTGAACCCCACAAACACAGGAGCTAGTGTTTTTCTCTGTGCATACAGCACTTCTGAGCAGAAACTGGCCGTGTTGAAGCCCAGGGTCAGTCAGGGTGTAGGCTGAGGCCTAATGTGAGCAACTTTCTAATCTGATGTAACTTGAAATTGGAGGTAGCAGGACTTATTGCCGGACACACAGCCGGGGAACAGCTGGCATTACTGAACCCCACAAACACAGGAGCTAGTGTTTTTCTCGGTGCATACAGCACTTCTGAGCAGCAACTGGCGGTGTTGAAGCCCAGGATCAAGGAGGGTGTAGGCTGAGGCCTAATGTGAGCAACTTTCTAATCTGATGTAACTTGAAAATTGGAGGTAGCAGGACTTATTGCCGGACACACAGCAGGGGAACAGCAGGCGTTACTGAACCCCACAAACACAGGAGCTAGTGCTTTTCTCTGTGCATACAGCACTTCTGAGCAGCAACTGGCTGTGTTGAAGCCCAGGGTCAGTCAGGGTGTAGGCTGAGGCCTTATGTGAGCAACTTTCTAATTTGATGTAACTTGAAATTGGAGGTAGCAGGACTTATTGCCGGACACACAGCAGGGGAACAGCTGGCATTACTGAACACCACAAACACAGGAGCTAGTGTTTTTCTCTGTGCATGCAGCACTTCTGAGCAGCAACTGGCTGTGTTGAAGCCCAGGGTCAGTCAGGGTGTAGGCTGAGGCCTTATGTGAGCAACTTTCTAATTTGATGTAACTTGAAATTGGAGGTAGCAGGACTTATTGCCGGACACACAGCAGGGGAACAGCTGGCATTAATGAACCCCACAAACACAGGAGCTAGTGTTTTTCTCTGTGCATACAGCACTTCTGAGCAGCAACTGGCGGTGTTGAAGCCCAGGGTCAAGGAGGTGTGTAGGCTGAGGCCTTATGTGAGCAACTTTCTAATTTGATGTAACTTGAAATTGGAGGTAGCAGGACTTATTGCCGGACACACAGCGGGGGAACAGCAGGCGTTACTGAACCCCACAAACACAGGAGCTAGTGTTTTTCTCTGTGCATACAGCACTTCTGAGCAGCAACTGGCGGTGTTGAAGCCCAGTGTCAGTCAGGGTGTAGGCTGAGGCCTTATGTGAGCAACTTTCTAATTTGATGTAACTTGAAATTGGAGGTAGCAGGACTTATTACCGGACACACAGCAGGGGAACAGCTGGCATTACTGAACCCCACAAACACAGGAGCTAGTGTTTTTCTCTGTGCATACAGCACTTCTGAGCAGCAACTGGCGGTATTGAAGCCCAGGGTCAAGGAGGGTGTAGGCTGAGGCCTAGTATGAGCAAGTTTAAATCTCTGGTGTAAACTTTAAATTTGGAGGTAGCAGGACTTATTGCCGGACACACAGCAGGGAACAGCAGGCGTTACTGAACCCCACAAACACAGGAGCTAGTGTTTTTCTCTGTGCATACAGCAATTCTGAGCAGCAATTGTCGGTGTTGAAGCCCAGGGTCAAGGAGGGTGTAGAAATCACATATAGAGTAGTTGCCTTGTTCCGTGGCACTTCAAAATGTATATACTCCAAACAAGAGAAACGTAAGCTTTACTACCATAAAATGATGAATTTTCTTCAAAATATTGAAATAAAAACATTTAAAATATAGTGCAGACAATGTATGTAGGACTAGTCATCATCATCATTAGAAGTTATATGTGACAGTAAAAAATACACTAATTGAGGAAAACTGTTAGTTCACACCCCATATATTAAAGGTCCAGCATGTAATCCTGATAATATGGCGCAATAATCAATGATCAAGCATAACCTATAAAAAGTGCATCGTGCATAGTGAAAATTGCTATGTATGCCTGCAAGTGCAGGTGAAACAATGCCAACGGATAGAAAAGGTATATGCTATCTATGTATCAGAGTGCAAAGCCACGATAGCGAAAGGCGATATAATACTCTACCTTAATAAAGGTTGCGGCACCACTCACGCGCGTTTCGCTTGTAGCTTGTTGAAGAGGGGAAGTGCATGTATGCTTGTGCGTCGGTTTTGCCGCCCAGACTGCCTTCCTGCTTTGACGCGTCGGGTAGGGGAGCGGCTGTGCGTCATATGACGCTGACTTGCAGTGATGTTGTGCAGCGTTCGTCAGCGGTAGCTTAGCGCCGCTACAAAGCCGACATCATGACTGATTCCTCTATAAACATGCACCTATGAGCAACCATACACGCACGTCCCCTCTTGAAGAAGCTACAAGCGAAACACGCGTGAGGGGTGCCGCAGCCTTTATTGAGGTACAGTATTATATCGCCATTCGCCATCAGTCGCTATGCACTGATACCTAGATAGCATAAACCTTTTATTCGTTGGCGTTGTTTCACCTGCACTTGCAGGTATACATGCTATTTTCACTATGCACAATGCACTTTTTATAGGTTATGCATGATTATTGCGCCTTATTATTAGGATTACATGCTGGACCTTTCATATATGGGGTGTGAACTAAGAGTTGTCCTCAATCAGTGTATTTTTTACTGTCACATATATAAGTAATGATGATGATGACTAGTCCTACATTCATTGTCTGCACTATATTACAGGTGTACATACCGTTCCTTAGGTAGCATTAATGGATTATGAAATGTACTTGTATGCATTCATTTGAACCCCTATACCCTATGTAGGCTTTTTTGGTTGCATTTGTAGTCACCATGTGCATATATGCACTTATATTAAAATGTCTATTTTTACATATTTGGACTACAATTCATCATTTTAATGGTTGGAAAGCTTCTGTTTTTCTTGTTTGGAGCATATCAATCAGGTGTAGGCTCAGCCCTATGTGGAGCAAGTTTGACATCTGGTGTTGTGTGCATGTGGAGGGAGCAGGAGACTTATTGCCGGACACACAGCAGGGAACAGCTGGCGTTACTGAACCCCACTAACACAGGAGCTTGCGTTTTTCTCTGTGCAGACGGCACTTCTGAGCAGCAACTGGCAGTGTTGGAGCCCGGGAGTACAGTTCAGGTGGTTGAAAAATGAACACAACAGGAGACATGGATACTGTTGCCAACCAATTATTTTATCTGAAACCGGACAGGCAAATTCAGGCAATATCCATGCCTTGTTCATTTTCAGAAAAGTAAGCCGGTCAACGTTATCGAGGATAGTTGCATGCGACGGTCTGTTAGTACACCACCTGTTGCACTAAAGACGCGCTCCGATAATACACTAGCAGCAGGGCAAGCTAGCACCTCCAATGCATACTGGCTAAGCTCTGGCCATGTATCCAGCTTAGAGACCCAAAACTTGAAGGGGAAGAGCCGTCTGGGAGTACACTGAGAGGGCAAGACATGTAGTCTGTCACCATCTGATGGAAACGTTGCTGACTGGAGCCGTCTGTGATGGTGTAGACATTTGTGGCGGGGACACAAAACTTTGCCTCATTTGGGCCATACTGGTCTTGCCCTGTGCAGAGGCGCTGCTTCTGCTCCCTCTTGTTGCAGAGCTTCCTCCACTGCCTCGATGCACAGAGCTGCTTTGTAAAGCACTAGCAGCAGTGCTCTCGGCTGGAATGGAGAACATGATGGAATGCACCAGTGTGTCTTGGTACTCCCTCATTTTGCACTCCCGGTTCAACGGTGTTATGAGGCTTTGTAAGTTGTCCTGGTAGCGAGGGTCTAGGAGGGTGTACACCCAGTAATCAGACGTGTGAGAATGTGGGCGATGCGGCAGTTTCTCAGGCACTGCAGCATGAAATCAACCATGTGCTGCAGACTCCCAACTGGCCAAGAGGCATCATCTCTGCCTGCTCTGCATAACCCCACCCTCGCTCTACATACTGATTACTAGAGCATTGTGTACCTCCCTCCTCTGGAGCGATGTCTTCCTCCTCCATTGACTCCTCCTCATCCTCCTCACAAAGTGTCCCCTGCCTAGGCCTTTGTGAGGAACCACATTGCACAGACTGTCCAGAAGCTGATGGAATTTGTGACTCCTCATCCTCCACCTCTTCCAAAACCTCATCCCTTAGTGCTTGCAGTGTTTTTTGAAGCAGGCAGATAAGGGGACAGTCATGCTGACTAGTGCATCATCTGCACTCGCCATCCGCGTGAATCATCGAATGCACGCAAAACGTGGGACATGTCCTTCATAGAGGCCCACTCAGTGGTGGTGAAGTGTGAACGGCGCGAAGTGCGACTTGCTTGCTTTTGATGTAGCTGGTACTCCATTACTGCTGCCTGCTGCTCACAACAACCACTCCAACATATGTAACGTGGAATTCCACCTGGTGGGTAGGTCACATATGATGCGATTTCTGGAAGGCGGAATCGGCGTTGCAGAGCTGCAATGCGCGATCTGGCCATTTGGAACGCCGCAAGTGAGCGCACTCTATGCGGACCTTGTGCAGCAGTGCATCAAGATCCGGATAGTCCCTCAAAATACTTTGCACGACCAAGTTGAGCACATGTGCCAGACATGGTATGTGAGTGAGGTTGCCTAGGCCCAGAGCTGCCACCAGATTTCGTCCATTGTCACACACTACCAAGCCTGGCTGGAAATTCGCTGGCACAAACCACACGTCGCTCTCCTGCTTGATGCATTCCAGAGCTCCTCGCGCTGTGTGGCTTCGATTCCCCATAAAATTAATTTCAGGACGGGGCCCGTTGACGTTTGGCCATGCTGTGCTCATATCGGTCGTAACAGGTAAGCGTCCACGGGGCCATGTGGAGGTAGTACCGTGACGGCTCCTGCAGCGATGATTCGAGGAACTGGAGTAGGAGGGGAGTCAATGTGTACAGACTGGATTCCTTCAAACCTTGGAGTTGGCAGAACATGTACAGCGCCACTCTCAAGATCTGTACCCAGCTCCACAACATTGACCCAATGGGCAGTGAGGAAAGGTATCTGTCACGCGGTCTTATGATATGTTGTACGATGTCAGTAAACTATTCTTAAAAGAACAACACTCTATACAACATATATGATTAGCAACATCAGCATGTAAATATAGAATAGATTTACCTGACACGATATCCGTTGAACTCAGGGTTAATCTTGAGGACTTGATACACTGTCACAGGAAAGAGGAGGACCGGGGTCTAACCTGACCCTAAACTGGGGTCCTAACTAATCCCTCACCTGGGGGTACTGATAATGGTTCAGAGGTCCAAGTCTCCAGCCTAACCCTGTCTCCTATCAGTCCCTGAACCCTGTAATCAGTCCTAAGAAGGATTCTGATTACCACCAAAGGGAATATGGGCTGATCTCTGCTAAATACACAGATTAGACATATAAGACAGACTGGAGAAAACACAGACTTGCATACACACTCAAACACAGAAGGAACATAAATGATCTGGGATATTAAACTCTAAGCAAGGTGAGCTTAAAACAACTAAGGAGCTCTTTAACTTAAGTCTATACAGATACAATCCTATCTGTGGTCTGCATGAAGAATTTCACTGCAACTCCCAACACAGACAACCAGAGATTTAAAGGAAACCAATCAACAAATAATTAATTGCACCCGGGGAGAAAACTGCACCCAGTCCCAGAACTGAGCACAGAACAGAATTAACTCCCTAACTGCCAAACACAAAGAAACAGCAAACTCAGCTGTGAGAAGTCAGAATGTGCAACCGCGACGATCTTCGTGGCGATGCACACATGACAGTACCCCCCCTTCTACGAGGGGCCTCCGGACCCTCAGGGCCAGGTTTGCCCGGGTGAGTTCTGTGGAAGGTCCGCACCAAACGATCTGCGTTAATGTCAGACGCAGGAACCCACGTCCTCTCCTCTGGACCATACCCCTTCCAATGCACCAAGTACTGAAGGGACCGGCGATTCAGACGTGAGTCAATGATCTTTAGACACTTGAAACTCCAAGTTACCATTGACCACCACTGGAGGAGGAGGTAGAGGTGATGGTATGACTGGTGCCACGTACCTCTTAAGTAATGACTTGTGGAACACATTATGAATTTTAAACGTAGGAGGGAGGTCCAGACGAAATTTCACAGGATTAATTATGGAACTGATCCTGTACGCCCCCGATGAATCTGGGGCCCAGCTTCCAGGAGGGAACTTTAAGTTTTATATTCCTGGTAGACAACCATACCAGATCGTTCACATTAAAAGATCTGGACCAGAAACTCTCCTCCTATCAGCCATACGTTTATAACGGTTCCCCATAGCACTCAGATTATTCAATACACCTCTCCACACTGAAGCAAGTGACGACGAGAAACGCTCCTCCTCAGGAACCCCAGAAGGGCCCCCCCCATTGAATGTACAAAAACTGGGATGAAAACCATATGCCCCAAAAAACGGGGACTTACCAGTGGACTCGCTCCGCCTGTTGTTAAGGGGCGAACTCTGCCAGAGGCAAGAAAGAAGACCAGTCCTCCTGTTCTCTGAGACAAAACACCGAAGATAAGTCTCTAGGCTTTGATTCAGACGCTCTGTCTGACCTTTGGGTCTGCGGATGAAAAGCCGAGGAAAATGACAATTGCATCCCCCGACGTAAACAAAATGCCCTCCAAAACTTGGACAAAAAACTGAGACCCCCTATCTGACACCACATCAGAAGGCAACCCATGAAGTCTCACAATCTCCCCAATGAACACCTGCGCCAGAGTTTTAGCATTAGGGAGGGCAGGAAGAGCAATGAAATGTGCCATCTTACTGAACCTGTCAACAACCACCAGTATGACAGTCTTCCCTGACGACTGAGGAAGGTCCGTGATGAAGTCCATAGACAAATGAGTCCATGGACGCTCCGGAAGTTTCAAGGGTAAGAGGGTCCCAGACGGACGGGTATGAGGGGTCTTAGAGCGAGCACAAACCCCACAGGACGCGACAAAAGTTAAAACATCTTTATTAACTTAGGCCACCAAAACCGGCGAGAAAGGAGATCTAAAGTAGCCTTACTCCCTGGATGTCCTGCTAAAGCAGAATTATGATGTGCCTCAATAACCTTTTGTCTCAACTGATTTGGGACAAACAGTCCCCTGGAGGTCCTGCAGGGGCGTCCCCCTGAGCCTCTAAACACCTCCTCCTCAAGCTCAGAACATACAGCCGACACTACCACCCCCTCCTGAAGGATAGGAATCGGGTCATCCATTTTCCCGCCCCTGGGAAACTGCGAGACAAGGCATCCGCCTTAACATTCTTAGATCCAGGGCGATAAGTGACAACAAAATTAAACCTGGTAAAAAACAACGACCATCGAGCTTGTCTGGAATTCAGACGCTTAGCAGATTCCAAATACAGCAGGTTCTTGTGATCAGTAATGACGGTGACCGGGTGGACTGGCCCCCTCCAAAAAAATGACGCCATTCTTCAAAAGCCAACTTAATGGCCAAAAGTTCCCTATTGCCGATATCATAATTCCTTCGGCGGACGACAATTTTTTAGAAAAGAAAGCGCACGGATGCCATTTACCAGGGACGGACCCTGGACAAATTGCACCCACCCCTACGTCAGACGCGTCCACCTCCACAACGAACGGCTGTGATGCATCTGGTTGGATGAGAACGGGTGCCGAAGCAAAACATTTTTTCAAAGAGGAAAAAGCTTGGCAAGCTTTGTCCGACCATTTAGAAAAATCCGTCCCTTTTCTTGTCATGTCAGTGAGAGGTTTGACAACAGATGAGAAATTACAAATAAATTTCCGGTAGTAGTTAGCAAACCCCAGAAAACGCTGCAGAGCCTTAAGATCCTCTGGCTGATCCCATTCAAGCACTGCTCTCACCTTTTCAGGGTCCATACGGAAACCGGAGGCTGACACCAAGAAACCCAAAAACTGAAGTTCCTGTACGGCGAAACACACTTTTCCAGTTTGGGCGTATAGTTTTATTGTCTCGCAAGATCTGCAACACCTGTCTCACATGCTCCTGGTGAGACACAAGATCTGGTGAGTAAATTAAAATGTCATCCAAATATACGACCACAAACAGCCCCACCAGATACGAAAAAAAGTCATTAACAAAATGTTGGAATACTGCTGGTGCAGTAGTCAGACCAAAAGGCATGACAAGGTTCTCATAATGTCCCTCCGGCGTGTTAAACGCCGTTTTCCACTCATCCCCCTCTTTTATCCTAATCAGATTATACGCCCCCTGAATCCAATTTAGAGAACCATTTGGCGCCAACAATTTGATTGAAGAGATCAGGAATCAGAGGAGTGGATACGGATCTCGAACAGAAATCCGATTAAGTTCGCGGAAACCAAGCAAGGGCGTAGGCCTCCATCTTTTTCTTCACAAAGAAGAACCCCCCGCGGCCACTGGGGAAGATGAAGGTCTAATATCCCCTTTGGCCAGACTTTCCGAAATATAATCTTTCTAGCCTGCCTCTCAGGACCAGAAAGGTTATATAACCTAGCTTTAGGTAACTTAGCATCAGGAAGTAAATTAATAGAGCAGTCATACAACGCGATGAGGAGGCAACTCCTGACCCCCCCCCAAAGAAACCATCCCCAAAGTCCTCCAAAAAAGGGGGCAAAGTACTGGGCACGACCGCACTGATGACTGTTTTCATGCAGTTACTTTTGCAAAACTCCCCCCATTTGGCTTATATCTCTGGACTGCCAATTAATCACAGGGTTATTTTTAACCAACCAAGGAAGTCCCAACACAATAGGAGTAGGTAGACCCTCCAACACATAACAAGAAAAATAGTTCCCTATGTATTGCCCCTAACCCAAAGGTCAATGTTATGAACCTCATGAACAAAGCACCTTGGCCGAGAGGCCTGGCGTCAAGGGAGAATATAGGGATCGGTTTGACCAATACACTCGAATGCATACCTTGAGCCTGAGCAAACTGAGCGTCACCAGATTAGCCCCGGACCCACTATCAAGAAGAACAGAAAAACTCTCCACTCTCGACCAACCACCACCTCCACTGGTAAAAAGGAACTGAGAAGAACTAGGGGACGAAATACATACCCCAGTTGTCGTCCACCAAAACAACCTGGGATTAACAGTTTTCCGGCGACTTTTTGCTTAACAAGGCACGGGATGGACATCCCCCAACAAAATGTCCCTCTTTCCCCAGAGAAACACCTTCTATCCTGCGGCGTACCGCCAATCCCCCCTACGAAATGATGTCCCTCCCAACTGCTAGGCTCCCCCGAACGGGAAAAGGGAACCTCAACATAAGGGACTTTGTAGTAGGTGGAGTAACAACAGGGGCGGAGTTACCTGGGGCACCTCTCCCGGAGCCGTCTATCATACGGAAGCTAGGGCCATAGCAGCCTCCAGTGATGGAGGGAATCATACTGGGGCCAAAAGCCTTTAATTTGTCAGAAAGCCCAGACAAAACTGGCTCCTAAGAGCTGGGTCATTCCACTGAGTATCTGTGGCCCATCTAGGAACTCAGAAGCAAATTCCTCCGCCGGAAAATCTCCCTGCTGTATCTTACGTAATTTTGTCTCAGCAAGAGAGACCAGATCTGGGTCATCATATACCAAACCCAGGGGAGTAAAAAATCGATCTACTGACTGTAGAGCCGGGGATCCCGGAGGAAGGGAGAAGGCCCAGGATTGAGGGCCCCTTGTAGGAGCGAGATAACAATTCCCACTCTCTGCTCTCACTCCCTGATGATCGAGGCCGAAGCCAAAATACAATTTACATGCTTCCCAGAAGTAAAAAATTTGTCTCGCCCACCAGTTTAACCTGTCCGGGAGAGCTACTTTAGGTTCAAATCTGGTTTGCTCCGAGGGGGACAAAACTTTTTGGGCTTTAATGTCCGTCAGCTCCATGGATAATCCCTGCAACTGCAGAGCCAGCTGGGCTACTGGATCCATGGCAACGGAATAATTTTATAGGCCAGTGAAAAAAGTCCCCGCGGTCTTATGATATGTGTACGATGTCAGTAAACTATTCTTAAAAGAACAACACTCTATACAACATATAGATTAGCAACATCAGCATGTAAATATAGAATAGATTTACCTGACACGATATCCGTTGAACTCAGGGGTTTAAACTTGAGGACTTGATACACGTCACAGGAAAGGGGAGGACCGGGTCTAACCTGACCCTAAACTGGGGTCCTAACTAATCCCTCACCTTGGAGGTACTGAAAAGGTTCAGAGGTCCAAGTCTCCAGCCTAACCCTGTTTTTCCTATCAGTCCTGAACCCTGTAAACAGTCCAAGAAGGATTCTGATTACCACCAAAGGGATATGGGCGATCTCTGCTAAATACACAGATTAGACATATAAGACAGACTGGAGAAACACAGACTTGCATACACACTCAAACACAGAAGGAACATAAATGATCTGGGATATTAAACTCTAAGCAAGGTGAGCTTAAAAAAACTAAGGAGCTCTTTAACTTAAGTCTATACAGATACAATCCTATCTGTGGTCTGCATGAAGAATTTCCCCTGGGGAACTCCCAACACAGACAACCAGAGATTTAAAGGAAACCAATCAACAAATAATTAATTGCAGCCGAAGAAACTGCACCCATTTCCCCGAACTGAGCACAGACAGAATTAACTCCCTAACTGCCAACCCCAAAGAAACAGCAACTCAGCTGTGAGAAGTCAGAATGTGCAACCGCGACGATCTTCGGGCGATGCCCACATGACAGTATCGTCCCTGTCCATGGTTCTGGTCCACGCATCGGTGGCAGTGGACCTTGCTACTGCGGCGTTTAGTAGCGCATGTTTAAAAATTTTCTCTCCACATGCTTTTGCAGGGCAGAGACGGCTTGCCTCTGAAATAAAAGTGGCTGGCACTTTTTTATTGTGGCACTGCCAATGCCATGAAGTTATGGAAGTGTCAGTCTCCACCAGCCTGAATGACAGCATTTCAAGGGACAGGATTTTGCAATGCCGCATTCAGAGCCTTGCTCGGGTGGTTTGCCGATATGGCCGCCTTTTCTCCCTTTGCCTGTGCTCCCAAGGCTGTAGAGTGGCCTGGGAGTGGAGGATGACAGGGAACGTGGTGCTGTGGGTGGAATTACACGGGGTCTCTGTACACCAGAAACCAGAGGTTCTTCCAGGCGATCCTGTGGGGGAAGCCGAACCAGCTGTGTGTGAGCTTGGAGGAAGAGGCTACAACACGAGCTGAAGAGGTAGGTGGTGGCTGTTAGGTTGGCCTCGTCTCCCGTGTGGTCTTTGTAACTCCACCACGTGCTTGGTCCCACATGTTTCCACATATTTGTGGTATTGAGGTTGCTGACACTTTTACCTCTTTTTACTTTTTGATTACACAGCTTGCATTTGACAAAGCAAATGTCATCTGCAACTGTGTCAAAAAAGGACCACGCACTGCAAGTCCTGGGAGCCCCCGTTTTGGGTTTTGGAAGAGAACTGCTCCGAATGGGTGCCATGGGTGGAGGCTACATGCAACCGAGTCTGATCCCTACCTTTTCCCTCCTGTTTGGCCGTTGGGGAATCTCTTCCTCAGAGCTGCCCCCCACCACCTTCCTGTCCTCACGCCATGATGGGTCAAGGACCTCATCATCAACTACCCTCTTCAAACACCTCTTCTTCTGGGTCGTCTTGCCAGCACCATATGCAACAGAAACTGGCACCGAGTCTCATCATCATCAAAATGCGTTCTGAGGTGTGCTGACCATAGGCACGGGCCCCACCCGCCTCTTCAGATTCAGAGAGACAAAGCAGTTGCGCATCACTGCTTTCTCCCTCTTCTTCACATTCAGAATGCTGCTTAGCTGGCCCCCTCTTTCCAAGCCAACGGGATTCAGAGAACAGAAGAAAGAGACTGAGCTGGCTCCTGTACAGAGCTCTCTGACTGCCTGGGCAATTTGGCGTGGTGAAGAGATAGATGGTTGCTCTTCAGTGCTGTGGTCCTGAGAGGATGTGGAAGTTTTGAAGTCGATGCGTTAGCTGCCATCCATCCAACAAGGGCTTCAATTTTTTTCTTCCCGAAAGCAGGGGGTATGGCGAGCTCCTACAAAGCTGCGCATAAAGGACCGCCCCCGGGGAAAACGGGGGGATGCTGTGTCACTGATGCCAGCAGCATGCCACAGAATCCCCACGTCCTCTCCCTGCTGAAATTTCCACGCCCACGACTACGTGCCTTACTCCCTGCCTTCTTCATCTGGTGATTGATAAAGATAGGAGAAAAGTACTAAGGCCCAGTGTGCTTATTCCTGAACAGCTGCTAACAGGTATAAGAAACAGAAGTTTATTAAGTGTGGTCTACACTTTAATAAGAGCTAATGTGGCCTAAAAAATGTCAAGTGTAATGTTGGTGAACTTTATTCACTTTTTTGTTTTTCACAAAAAAAAACAAATGTTGTGATTGAGACAAAAGATGTACAATCAATAGTATCACAAACCCTTTTTTTAGCTATTACAATGCAGGAACCTACAATGCAATAGATGGGCTACAAAAAATAGGTAATTCTAATCTGGCTTTGTCCTGCAGGCTGCAAACCAGCCGAAAGCCCTCTATTTTACTCCTATCAAGTTTCAACCAAAAGTATTGTATACGGATGGAAGCTTGGCACTCTAATAGGAGAGAGTTTAATTTAAATTGAATTGAGCAGAAGCAATTACAAAAAAAAAAGTATGAGGCAGTGACACACGCTTAGCAGACTACGACCAGCAGTGGATGCAGAACAAAAATTCAGCGTGAGCTGGCACTCACAAAGAGACCTCACAGACAGCCGTGAACACTGCAGAAACTGTGCACTAGCTATGAAAGGCTCCACTATATACTTCTATAGTGTTTGCAACCAATGTATTGGATACGGATGGATGCGCGGCACACTATAGGAGAGAGTTTAATTTAAATTGAATTGAGCTGCAGCAATTAAAAAAAAAAAAAAGTATGAGGCAGTGACACATGCTTAGCAGACTACAACCAGCAGTGGATGCAGAACAAACTTCACGTTTACCTGCACTCACACACAGACCCAGCAGCTTTCAAAACAGCACTGCAAGGCAAAAGGAAGCTTTACACCGGGTTTGGGAAACTAGCCTGCCCAAAGCACAATACACAAAATCGCAATCTCAACGTCCCTTCAGAGTCAAGAGCAGCGTTTTGTCCCTAACTGAATTCACAGCAGTGAAACCAAAATGGCGGCGGCGCCTTTTATAGTGCATTCATGACATCATTCAACAGCCAATCACAGCCATGCCATTGTTAACATGACCTCACCTTACAGGAATGTGCCACACTTTTAGGATTCCTCATTGGCTGAATCAAATGACACTACCTCTCATAGCATTATGGAACTTCGATTCCCGCATACGTATGGCAAAAGTATCGGAACTCAGTTCCCGGGAAATTTCCCATACCCCGAAAATCGGCCAAAACCCCATACTTGCGGGATTGGAATGCTCAACACATGGGGGTTTTAGTTCTGAGAAAGGGGAAGCCGTTTTTTCCCCAAAGGGGTCCCAACCCCAAGAGTAATTCTTTTCTTCTTTCGAAAATTTTCCCGCTGAACGTTTTTGATGTGTGATTCGGTGTTTTTGGTATGAAGGGACTTTGGAAAAAAAGGGCATTGGCTGGGAAAGGGCCAAACATCAGTGGTGGTCCTCATGGCCATAAGAATGGTTTATCTTGAATCAGCCAAACGACTTAATCCTTTACAGGGGGGGGGCCTTTTTTTTCACACGTTTTAAAAATTTTCTCCGTGCTTCATGCGAAAAGATTGAGCCCCCCGGTCAAGTTGGTAAACCCAACAACCCTTACTCGGGAAAAAGGTCAGAAATCAAGGCAAAGATATTTTATTTTTCATGATTTTTCAGGAGACGATAAAAATAACGGCCCCCAAAAAGCCCTCCCTTCTTGGCCCCAAAAAAAAACCGGGGCCCAAAGGGGAAAAAGGGTGGCTGATTTTTAACCTTCTCTAAAGACTCTTGATTAAGATCGCATGGC